>CM073584.1:104950139-105572164 GCA_037074715.1 Magnolia kwangsiensis
AATGGGGACGCGAATTGCCTGCCAAAGCCCTTCTTATGAACTTGCTGTAAGGTTCGAAATTGGCTCAAACTTGCCTGATTGCTGACCAGGTCGAGTTCGGGCTGGACATGTTAGCCCAGTGACCAGGTCAGGCTGGGTTCGGGTTGGGTTTGGCTGCTGACCGGGTCGGGCCGAGCTGAGCCCATTTTGACTCAGATCGACTCGTGTACACCCTAACTACAGGGATCTCTCTTTTAGTGGCGACGCAACGTTCAAGTCTCTCTCTGTTGAATCCCTGAGTAGGGATTTACAATTTTCAATCCCCCACAGGTTGTTCGGACGCAGATATGGGGATTCAAAACTGAAATCTCTAGTTAGGGATCCGAAATTGAAATTTCTTAATTAAAGATTTGAAATGTTAATTGTGCTTTATCATCATGCCTATTCAGGGAAAATGGAGTATTAAGAGAGGTGAGTGTTGATTCCTTTTCTCTTGCTTCCGAAAAAAAAAAAAAAAAACTTATTGGGTGGTTTTATTTATTTATTTTGACTTTGAATGAATTGGGTTATGTTTTATTTTTATTTTTCGTGGAGATTTGATAGTGAATTGAATTGGGTTTTTATAGGTTTTTTCATGTTTTTTTTTGTTGGAATTTATTGCTGAGTGATATTGGGTACCTGAGTTTCATATGGAATTTTGTTAATTCCAACTGTGTTTATTATTGTTATTTTATATATATTTGGATTTTTAGATGATTAGGAGTGTTTTACTTTAGTTTTTCTATGTAATTGATTCATGGAATTGTTGAAATTATACCAGTTCAAATAGAGCTACTGAGTTCAAGTGAATTAAAAAAAAAAAAAAATCTTTTCAAAATGTTGGTGGGAAAAAGATGATAAGCTGTAGCAATTATGTCACGCCCCAAACTCGAAAACTGGGCTCACAAAATTTTCGATCGCCGAATGTGGCGCCGACAGCCTCCGTAGAACCCCATTCTCGGCTCGTAGTGCCTATTCGCCAGGTTCCTATCCTGAGATGCTACGAGGAGGATTTTCAAAGTCAGTTTGAATCGTGATAAGCATAACCAAAGGCATAACCCACAAACAACAACTAAAAACTCCATTACATTTTCACTATGATCAAAAACTTTACAAGTACAATAAGCATAAAGGAAAATACAATGATGATGAACAAAACTCCAATATAATCTGTAAAACACTCCTGCCTCAGCGCTGCTGCGCCCCAACGTCACCTGCACGCAACGGTCGTACATAAGCTTATAGAAAGCTTAGAGGGTGGTGAAAATGTGTGCGTAAGGTAGTAATATGAACATGCAATATCAGAGAAATACGGAATATGCAGATGGATCTATGAAAAACCATTAGCTGTACCAAAGCTATGCGATGAAAGACATGAATGATATCGGCCATCCCAAGGCCATGCGATGTGAAATGTAACTCAAGCATACAAATCCTCATCTATGTCCACACATTAATACAGCTCAAATCTGGGATATCACCGGCGTCTAGTACACTCTAAACTAGATCGCCGCCTCATTGCGCGCAATAAGGTAAGTGAAAGAGACCTCACTATCCGTCTGCCAATATCGGGCTCGACTCGTCGATAGCGCACCCATTCCTCGAGCTGGTTAGACTCAGCCTAGCATTGCCCCCTATACTCGGACGGGTAAGGCTCCACCCCCTTCCAACAGACCATGACACAGTGGAGAACGCAATCATCTGGTATTCGGCACACAACGCTCATCTACCCAATCGGTATAGACGTTGGAGCAACTTCTTGGTACCATAAGGGTTTAGGGACTTTCACCCAGGGATATCTATAGCACCCCATGTAAAATAAAATTTTTTATATCCAATCCTGTCAACCACGATGCGTCTGTGGAAGCTATGGCCCCGATGTCGCTATGGCATACAGTAACCATATGACACAATGCGAAATGCATGAATTATACTATCCAATCATGCAATAAATCCTGCGCGTATCGTGCGCTCATGTAGGACAACACCGCCTAATCGAGAGCCCCTAAACAAACTCCTTGAAGGCATATGCTATGATCAGTCACTTCTTATATCAAGCATACATATGATGCATATAATCATGAGTCATGAAACTATACTAAATATGTTATAATGAAATGAACTATCCTTACAATGCAAATGGGCCTGGACGGCCCATACACAATAAGTACGGGCCTAATAATGGGCCCTTGGGAGAGTCATAATGGGGACATTCAACCAACACTATACTTACAATGTGGACGTCAAACCACCATTGCTCCCAAGCCATAGCCCATAGTAAACATCATTACACAAACCATGCTGGATTCGCACATTGCAATGGACCTTAGGTACATCCCATTGAGCCTTAAATACATCAAATGGGTCATGTCATATGGGCCTTTTATTCATCAAATGGGCCGCATAAATGGACCGAACCAATGGGCCTTATGTGCATTGCAATGGGTCATAACTCGTGGGCCTTAGAATGCATCAATGGTTCTCAACCCATGGGCCTTATACATATCAAATGGGCCTACTCTCATGGGCTTTAAAATACAACAAATGGGTCTAATCTCATGGACCTTGAAATACATCAAATGGGTCCAATCTCATGGGCCTTATAATATGCTAAGGTGGGGCCCACTCGGACTATGGATTTGGCCCATTCTGTAACTCATTTCATAAAATGAACTTTAAAATGGTTGGACAGATTGGATGCAGCACCTGCACCAAGGGTGGGGGCCCACATGAAGGCCCACCACCATGCATATTATATATAATAATATATAATCTACATATTATATATATATATATATATATAATATAATATATATACACACACACGTTGCACACATGCATACTGCACACACACGCACACACACTAGAAACACACACACGCATGCACACACACACATACACCACAGAGGGCTCCACCATCCACTGGACGGTGGAAATGAAACACATATATCACGGTGGGTACCACCGTCCGCCTGGACGGTGGATGTAGAACACATACATCACTGTGGGTCCCATGTGGGGCCCGCCACAATGTTTACTTGTCATCCAATCCATTCATAAGGTCACTCAGACCTAGATGAAGGGAAAACACAAATTTCAGATTGATTCAAAACTTATGTGGGCCCAAAAATGGGTTTCAATGGTAGAGGTTCAATCCCATTGATTCGTGTGGTGTGGGCCACCTGAGTTTTGGATTTAGTTGAAACTTGGAGGGCGCCCACCTGAGGAGGGGGCCCACCACATGAACGGCATGGAATTTACATATACATCATGGTGGGGCCCACGACAGCAGCCGTGGGATGCTGCCCGCCCGCCCGCTGCACATAGCAGCGTGCAGCTGTTGTTGCTATTGTCAGAGAAGCAGAGGCGCTGCCTCTTGCCTTTATATTTTATTATTTTTTTTCTTAAAAAAAAACACATGTGGGGCCCACTCCTTGGGAATCCATTCCGCCCAAAGTATTCTAGTGCTCAAAACATGCCGAACAAGCCCAATGTTCGACATTTTTTGGCGAGTAGAAACAGCAAGGCGGGTCCTATTAGCTTGAATAGTAGGGAACATAGTTTTCTATGGTATGGCCCGCCGATTGACAGATCAGCCTCATTTTTCGGCCCAACGCCTAAAATGAGTTGGAAAAAGGGATGAACGGCATGGATTGAACAAATACATCAAGGTGGGACCTACATGAGTTGGCCCACCAAAACCTTTCCTTTTCTTTTTTAGCTACTGACGTGAGGACACCCACGTCAGTACACATACTCCATGTTAGCCACCACCAGGGATCAATGCCAGACCTCCAGTGTTGAACGAGGTACCTTCCACTCGGTTTGCCACGAGTTACGGAGGTGGGGCCCACGTCAGATCACACTTCAATAGTGGCCACACCTCACTGTTAGCCACAACAAGGTGCCCGCCCTCCTCCCCCCCCCCCCCCCCCCCCCCCCCCCCCATAGACGGTTGGGATGGCATATAAATATCATGGTGTGTCCCACATAGATGGGTTCCACCGATAGATGGTATGGATGAAAAACACTCATCATAGGTGGGCCATGGCCATAGAGAGAGAGAGAGAGAGAGAGAGAGAGAGAGAGAGAGAGAGAGAGAGACATCGGCAAGAATGGAGGGGCCCCGCCACTATGGGCCCCTCTTTGATACAAGGCCTACTTCAAGGTGGGTCCCACTACATGTGGCCCTTAAATTAACAAATAAATGAAAATAAAATTTTTAAAAATCACCCACCGTTCGATCTTCTTGCTCCTATGAGTTCCTTAGCTCCTTAGCTTTGATTTCAATGGAGGAGATGAGGAATGGATGGCTAGGATGAGAGATTTTGGGATGGAGAGGTGGGCCACACTTGAAGTTTTGAAAGAGAGGGAGAGGCTTGGAGAGTTCATACGTATGGAGTCTTTTGTTGCTTGGAATGAAGCTTGAGAAATGAGAGAGAGTTGTAAAGGGAGAGAGAGTGATGGGTGATGGATGTGGTGAGTGATGGGTGTGCAAGAAAATCTTGACTTTTGTGGCCATTTGTGTAAGAAAAGCATGGGTGGTGTAAGAACTTTTTGACTTTGAGGGTTTTTGGTGTAAGAAAGGTATGGGCTTTGTAAGAGATTCTTGACTTTTGTGGTTGCTTGGGAATGGGCGAAAGGTGATGTGTACTTGACATGTTGATGGATTGATGAATTGATGTGATATCTCGTAGAGATTCTCTTGGATTTCGCAATGCGCGGAGTTTTTCTCGCACCGAACGTTGGCCCACATCTCTTGACCAGGGTATGGCATCAGCGAGCAAGTCACGTCATCGGAACCGCAGCGACGGCTCGGTCGCTATGGTAATGTTCTTAGGTTGAGTCGACTCAGGTTGACGACATATGAATCAGGGTCGTGTGCAAATATTGATTAAGGGTCGAAGGTTGTCGGAATTCGACCGGTAGGACCGCAGAAGTCTACGGAACGGTACGGACTAAGATACGGGTTTTACAAATTATATCAGTAAGTTTTATAAACAACCTATAGAGATAAAATGAAAAAATTATTGGGTCGAATTATTCTATAGATTGAAGTGTTATACATATGCAGCGATGGATTTTCTAAAAACGGATCCATGAATAAATTCAAATTTGGTTTGGTGGTTTGATTTGTGGAAGTGGGATACTGATAGATTGAGGTCACATGCATATCTTCAAGTTGATTTTTTAACAAAGGGTTGTTTGGATGCCTGTAGATGGGGCTAGTTGTAAATAATGTACAGACTGTGTTTAGATGTTGATTTATGCCTGTAATTTATTTATTTTTAATCCATGCACTCACACCACAGTAGAATTTCACCACAATGGGTAGTCGAACCCATGACCTCATGTTGAAACTCTTGTAAGTCTACCATCCAGGCATCATGAGCAAGGAACCATTTATACATGTAAATGATTTAAACCTTTTACACCCTTTTGATTTCCTAAGAAAAGGTGAGATTTCATTTACAGCTTTTGCTTGCTTTTGAATGCCCAGTTATAGGAAATAACCAGGCTATCCATACACCGACAACCATTTAAAGCTTAAAGCCAAACCAGACAGGTTGTAAATGATTTCCTCATAAATCATTTACAACTAAACTATTTACAAGCATCCAAAGGACATTTTATTTTGCACGAACCGTATACCCAGGTGCTGCTAGCACCTCAGCTTTCTCTCACTTGGCTGGCTTTCCCACTCCTGTTTCATTGACATTTATACCTGATAGCATTTTGAAATTGATGCATCCCACCTCCAAAGGTACTCTAGTGTAATGAAATGGCCTAGTTTTTCTTATTCTTGGTATTGTTTCCTTTTTTATCTTTCTGTTTTAAGACTTGAATGATACTGATATATACCATCAAGTAAAGAAGAGGGTAATGTTGTTTTGATCCAGGTATAGAAATACCCTGATTTCAGGTGGTGTAAGGGTAACTCTGCCATGGATAGCTCCAGAGTTTTAAATAGCTGCAGTACTTATGAAAACTATGTGAAAAGATAAGATGCTGATTGCAGTATCAGTTGGTAGAAATACCAGAAAGTCAGAAGGAAATAGTCTGATTTCCCATTAAGACGGTAGACTTGAATCTTTAAATTCTCGCTGGTATTGATGTTGGATTTTTTTAAAATCAAGAATATAATTAAGACCCGTTTGGTTGACATGAAAATGATTTAGTCTCATTTTATGTGATATCTAATATATATTTATGATTAATTAAGATAAGATGAATTCATGTTCTTAAACATCCAAAAGTTGTATAGAAAGAGAAATCATGAACAACAATCAGTTACTTACAAATCAGCTCACATGCTGAGATGTTAGCTACATAGGACATCACAATCATTCATTAAGCAGACCCCACCATTAAATTAGGCTGTCGGTTAGGATGGCCTAACTGGCAGCGGACCGTACTGATTTTGCACCCAATGATTTCTTGGTGGGCCTTACCTGATGCATGGTTCAAATGTCCTAAACACATAAAGTGTGTGGTAAGTAGCAGGTGAATTCTCCTCGTAAAAACAGAGATACAAACACTGAGGGTGTGTTTGGATTGCACGTTTAGGTTGTATTGGACTGACACAATTATACAGCTTACATGGTAGTCTGAACTTTTTCAAAATGTCTGGGAACTGTTGAAATTGAGGAATTTGGTGGGCCAGATTGATCGTTCTGAAGCAATATAGGTTATGTTCTGTGCAGCAGAAAATCAACAACAGTATCAAATAAAACCCATTTGGGTGGACACCACAGGGAACAGTGGTCATTGAACGCCCACCATTAAAATCTTCCTAGGGTCCACCATAATGTTTATTTGCTATCTCTGACCTGTTGATAAGGTCACGGAGAAAACACAAATAACAGTAGTTTGATTCAAAACTTTTGTGGCCCTCAAGAAGCTTTCAAAGATAGGAATTGTATCCCTGTGGTGTATGTGAGATTGGTATCTGCTTTATTTTTGGGACTATGATTTAAAATAAGCTGGCAAAACAGAATGACGGGATGGATATAAAACACCTACATCAAGGTGGGCCCAGTACAGAACCTCTGTGGCCCCACAAAAATTTCAACGGTGGGTGTTCAATTCCCACTGTTTCCTGTTGAGTGATACACTTAGTTTTCGATGCACCTTATTTATTTATTTATTTTTATCTCACATCCCAGCTTCTGCTGGCAAAAGGGATGGATGGTGGATTTCTCACAAACATCACACTGGCCCCACCCACAGACGCAGATTGCCTACAAAAGCCTTTCCCATGAACTTTCCGCGATGGAAGCTAGGTGGGGACCACCATGATGTTGGTGAGAAATCTACCCCGTCCATCCGTTTCTCCATATCATGTTAGAGCAAGGATCAAAACACGAGGCAAATCCAAAGCTCAAGTGAGCTGCACCGTAGAAGAGAGTAAAGAATAATTTCAACCGTTAAAATATTGTGGGGCCACATAAGTCTTAGATCAGGCTAATATCTTTGCATTTTCAGTTCATTCAGTTGGAGTGACCTTATTAATGGTGTGGACAGCAAATAAACGTCATGGACCCAAGAAGGTTTCGACGGTAACCATTTGCCTGTCATAATTAAAATAAAAAAATAAAAAAACTAAAAAAAAAATAGATGGACGAGATAAATTCTCACAAACATTACAGTGGGCTCCATCTGGCAAGGTTTTTGCCGTCAATCCACGTCCGTACAAAATTTGCACACAAAGGGAAGATACGGACACCGACCAGCATAGCCAAACGTTACCAAGTTATAAACTATTTTGGGCCTAAGTTAAAGGATGAGACGGATCCAAAGCTCAAGTGACCCCACCACAGAAAACAGTGGGGATAGTGATACCAACCCTTGAAACCTTTCTACGGCCACCATGAATGCACAGTGGGGATAGTGATACCAACCCTTGAAACCTTTCTACGGCCACCATGAATGCTTTTTTGATATCCAAACTGTTCATAAGTTAAGACAGACATAGACAGACAAAAAACACAAATATCACCTTGTTAGAAAACTTCCGTAGCCCCAAAAAGATTTAATGGTAGGCGTTCAATCCCCACTGTTATCCATGATGGGTCTACTTGATCTTTGGATCTTTGGCTCATGCCCTAAAATGATCTCTCCAAATAAACGGATGGTGTGGATATAATACATACATCATGGTGGGCCCACAGAACTTGGTGACGCAACTTCAGCAGCAAATATCACTACTACGTAGTCAGTAGCTAATCCGCTTCGATTTTACCCTTAAAATTTGGACCACCAGCTGTTGTATTTTAAACCATCTATTAATAATCATAGATTGGATGGTTAGGATTCAAATGTAGAGCGGGTCATGGACAATTTCATGGCCAAGATGAATTAGAAAAGGCCTGATCGACGACAGAAGTGATCCAGACCATCAGACATTAGATCGGGCGTATCTCGCAATCCGGAATGAGTTATCAGGCATAAAATATATAATTTTAGGGTAGAACAAGCTACTTTAGCCACTCAACCCAGCATAACCCAACCCTGCTATGCCGGGTTATACAAGTTAGATTTGCGAAATACTCCAGGATCGACGGTCATTTTCCTATTTTAATTCCATTTTTTACTATAAATATTAAGTTTTAGTTAAATTATAACTCTTCATCCATTGGGCTCTAGGAGTTGTGCCCAATGTGAAAAGAGCTTAGAATAATTACGAGAACAATGAAGCCAAATAGGATACTTATTATTTTTGGCTAAAAACCTTACACACTAGAGGACATCACTATAAATAGTAAATTTACTATTTTTAGTAAGTCGCAAATTCTAGGAATTTTAGTCATAGTTTGGTTCTAATTTCTTTTCCATTTTTTGTAGGGGTGTACATCGAGTCGAACCGAGTCAAGCTGGCATCAACTCGACTTGGCTCGGCCACTATTTGATCTCAACTCGAACTCAGCTCGGCTTGATCCTCGAGCCTGACTTGCCAGCTCGGCTTAGTTCGGCCAGCAACTCAGGCCGAGTTCGAGCAAAGATCGAACCGAGTTTGCCATTAAAACATTTGCACAAACACCTGGACTGCACCTTAAAGAAACAAAGAAATCTAAACTCCTTGTTTGTGCTGCCACCCCATTAAGGTAATTGAAAGAAAAAATTTAAAAATTTTAAAAATTTAAAACATAAGGGGAAAAAACATTAAGGGCTATATTTATGGAGACATATACTATGTAGATATGCACGCATTAACACATGTAACCCATTATAGTTACCTGATAATGTTTTCGGTAGACATCAATTGCCAAGGCATGTGATTGTATCTGTTACGGCCTGCAATCAAAGGCTCAGTCTCTGAATCCGCAATGGAACAGTTACCAAATGGTGTAGAACACCGACCTGGCGGGTATATTCCCTTGAGGTAGCCAAACTGTGCCACAATTTTTGGCTCGTTGAAGGTGACCCACAATTTCACTTGATCACCATAGGCCCTGAAGCAAATATTGACAAAATAGGCGAATATTTTCCTAGAAGAGATCAAAATCCCATCAATGTTATAGGTAATTCAGTCATGAGCCTCACCACCAATGTAACATGGCTAATAGGCAAAATGTCTTGAGACTTATTGTATTTGAGAACTCATCCATCCATCATATCTGTCATGAGTTGTTGTAGTATGTACATACCTTCCTTGCCATCAGCAACACTTTTGAGCTGGATTCGATCCGAGTCGAGTTGAGAAGGGACTTGCTCGAATTGATTTTCGAGCTAATAAAATCAACTCGACTTAGCTTGAACTCAACTCCGAATCGAGTTGAATTAAGCTTTTTTGAGTCAAGTCCAGCAAGCTAACTAAGCTAGCTCGATTCGTATACACCCCTAATTGTTTGACATCACTATTTAATAGGCCGTGAACTTATTATTTTCATTCCTCAATCAAATTATAAATTTATTAAAATTTATTTCCATTCTTCTTATTTTCTTAGCTCCCGTAAGTCTTTGCGAGGAGTCTAGATAAACTCAGTGGATTATCAAGAAGTCTCTGCAAGGGGTCCGGAGTAACTATCTGGATTTGGAGTAATTATATCCTACGAAGACGTTGACGATGATCGACGTCATCACGTTTACGCCTGCTTCATATTCCTCGATGAGTCTTATTTATAGATATGTACGATAGACAGCGATCGTAATTTCACAGTCACACCAGACGCTGGTCACGGTGGGGCTCACAAACTTTTAGAATCAGACTTTTGATTTCATCTTTCTTGCCCTTTTCTTTCCGTAACTAAAGCTTCTCTTGACCATGAGTTGTGACTGTACCTTTGTCTTTTCCAAATAAAGGGGGCGGAGTAGGTGTTACCACTAACACCTTAGTGGGTGTTACCCTTACCACATGGGTCCCACATTGATGAAATGTTTGTATATCTATTTCATCCATCCATTTTCCCATATTATTTTAGCAGTGATCCCAAAATTTAATTAGATATAAATCTCAATTGGACCACACAATTAGAAACAGTGGTAAATGACCATTAAATTATTTTTGTAGATCACGTAAGTTTTGGATCAAGCTGATATTTCTATTTTCAGTTCATCCAAGTCTGCTTGACCTTATCAACGGCTTGGATAGAAAATAAATGGGCATTGCCGTGGGTCTTAGGATGTTTTTAATAACGGGCGTTCAGTCACCACCGTTTACTTTGGTTTGGTCCACCTTAGATTTGGATCTGCTTAAGTCTTAGGATAACGTCCTGATCTGAAACAATGGATGGGATGTGTGGATATACAACACATTAATTAAGGTGGGCCCCACACGGTGAGCGTAATAATCACAAAGGTGTTACCCAGTTAACACCATATTCGCTCCTCATAATGAATTGATTCTTCCATCCATTTGTAGAAAGTTGATTTTGATCGGATCCACGAAACATGACTTTTATCTGATTTTCTCTTTCCAATTTGGACCACTTACCATAATACTATCGACCATCCATTTGATATCCATTAACAGGATGGCTAGGATTACTTGATTGGTATAATTTTAGAGATACTCAACATCCACAACTGGACCCGCAATTTGGACGGTCAAGATAATACTGCATGAGTGATACATGTGAGAAAAGGATGAGCCACTTCCATTTTTAAAACCATGATCAGCTATCATGGGAATCAGGCCCAAAAAGTAACGGCTTGGATTTAGGCATGGCCCATGTAGTTGTGAAAGTGAGATGTATTGTGCGGTGTCTCGGCACGTGTGGGATGAATCCTTTGGGTGAGTGTTGATGAGTGGCCCCACTTTTGCCCAGGCCCACCGAACCGGTTATCAGTGTAGCCAGTGGCCCATTTGGGTCCGTTTGAATTTTGATACCGTGGATGCCACGTGTCCAATGCATCTATGTTTGCATTTAGGGTCATCAAGAATCATGCAATGGAGTTGATGATCGAATAGTATATTTAGGTATAGGGGTTTGTAAAAATGGGGACCATTGTTCATGATCTGGACTGTCGATCTGGTGGATCATAATCTGTATATACCACTCCTAATATATCATGCCGGTCCATAATTATGGTGAGCAGTGGGTGTTTTCGTCATTTACAAAAAAATAATAACAATAATAATAATAAATTTGAAATGCCCTAGTATTAAAAATATTTTAAAAGCAGGTATTGAGTTGTCGATGGCTCAGGTGGCCATATGACAATGACCTGTGTAATTATAACATTTTTTTTTCTAATATATTGAAATTTATATACTTTGTTATAAGAATCATTAACTAATTACAAGTACACATCTAATGATTCTAGTACATTATTTTAAGTCTTTTATGATTTGTTAATCTAACATGTGCATATTCTAAAATCATTAATATTAAGCTTTTTGCCTTGTCACGGTTCATGCGGTATTATTAACTTTTTTTTTTCTTTTAATTTTTAATTTTTAAAATTTTTTTTTTAAGAGAAGAATAATGTGAATGCTGCCGGTGTGATGTTCCTAACCTATCTGTCCTACCGTGGTGAGGGTGAGAGAGGAGTACATATAATTTTTGTGCTCATTGCGATGTGTATATAGTTTGTTTGGCCAGGCTTTGCTTTTTGGTTGTGCGGTACCTCTTTAAGATGGTAAAAATGGTGCGTTTAAGTATTTTAGAGTTGCGATTGGCTGATTAAACTTGATGTTTATCCATGGGGCTAAGGCATGGACCGACTTGAGACTTTAGATAATCGTGAAAATTTTCAACTTAAATGACTCCTGTTATTGGCCAGTGACTATGGACATCTATGTAAGGGCTTTAGTTATAAGCGAAGAAGATGTTAGGCACCATCTCTTACCATCAGGTGCAATCTTTACCTTAAGAGATGTGTGACTATTAGGGAAATATGATATTTGTAAACGTGTCAATCATGCAACCATGCTTCCCATAATCCTATGAGTGAATCGGGCAGGCAAAAAAAAAAAAAAAAAAAACGAGATTCTAACATTACCTCACAAAGTTGAAAGACGATAAATAGATAAACATAATAAAAATTAAGACAACATATAAAGAGTAACACAAAATGGAGAGTAGTGTTGGCTACAATGGAATGTTCAGAATATATTGCATTCTAAGCTTAATAAAAATGTGAAAAAGAATAAGGAAAGTCAAATACCAATTTTGAATTAAAATAGATAGATGTTATTAATCCTGACCATACTCTTGAATTGACTGACTTTTATTGGTGGACAAATTTCTTTGTAGTTAGCTCAAGGGGAGTAGAATCTAGTTTGTTTTAGGTGGCAGGTTCCATTCTAGGGAGTACTAGGTGTGTTGGGGTCCTATGTTACCCTTTCTCTTAATATCTCTCTTCTCTACTCTATACCTCCTCTCCCATCTCCATCCTTTTTCTAGACTAGAGGTTGAGTCTGAATTTATAGGAAGAAAAACTGTTGGCCATGGGAAACCAAAAAGACACTTGGCAAGAATTTTCCATCTAAGATCTATTAGAGGGCATCTAAATCTTCGTTTCGACGAAAAGTGGAGCCACGTGGTCATTAGCCTAATAGTTGGCCAACAGTGTGCTTCCCTTACTTTGGCCCAATGGTCGCACCTGCCTTATTTCTCCTTGGGTTTTTAGTAGCTTTTCTGGCATTAATAGATAGAGATAAGGGGAATTTGACCCATTTACCTTCTTCAACAGGAGGTTCTCAGCTCTTGTCAAGTATTTTTGTTTGGTAGGCTTTCAAGGGTCTTTTTGGTAGGTAGGTGCGATTTTATTGAAATGACTCTGGGCATTGAGTTCTCTGGATAGTTATTTAAGTGTTTTTACTGTGGGATCCAGAATTAGTAATCTCTTCATTGGGCTTGGTAATTTTGTTAGGGACGAGTTAGAGGTCCTACACCTAAGTTTGCTTGGTCATCCAACAGTGATCCAGAACCAAGAGGTTAGGTGCAGTTTTATTGAGGATTTTGCCAGTTAGTTCAAGAGTAGTGTCTTCGTAATTTAGAAAAGGTATTTATAAGTAAAAACACAGCACCTGAATTTTATTATAAATACAAAACCAAAATTACATCAGGTTTGGGAAGCTATAAACCATACTCAAATCTAAATTGATTTAAGCAACCGCCGCTCACCCAAAAATCATGAAGATAGCTAAAGCATAGCACGATAATACAACCACATACAAGAAACAGCAGCACCAAGCCATTATAACATCAAAATATGGCTTGATTGCAAAAAAAAAAAAAAAAAAAAAAAAAATGGTAACAAAACAATAACGCAACACCTACAATGACTCATTAGAAAAATGGTCATGATGCTTCGGATAGACACATGAATAAAGAGGAATGTTTCATACAATGGAACTGACAATAATAAGCCATCTAAGCTCAACTCAAAGAGGCTCACTTAAGCCTTTCAAAGATGAGTATGTGTATTAATTAGAGCTTTGACTTGTTTATGGGATGAAATTTATGGGAATTCGGGAGTTGAAAAGATCCTAAATGGAGTTATTTAACATCATAAAATATGGGGCAGTGGAGGGTATTAGAGTAGATTCAGAATCTAGGGGTTGTTTGGCTACATGGACTGGAGGGTATTTAGAATCCATGTGGATTTTGAAAACTTGGTTTGTTGAGTATTTCAATCTCTCCCTTTTGTTGAGATTGTCAATCCTCTCTCTCTCTTTCTTGCTCATTGTTAAAGGTAAGAGAGTCGCACATGTAACAAAGGTATTGCTAGGCTACTAATCCACTATACATGCGGTCCACTTATCTTGAAATAATCAGATTAACTGTTGCATCACTAAAATTACATCAATAGAATGCTATGGGCACTCCAAGCATTAATAATGTAAATCGACAATTAAAAAAATATTAGTTAGTCACTCAATTGTGATCTTATGCCTATGACCCATCTAAGGCTTGAAATTTCATCATTTTTTTTTTGTCAAATATATATTTTAATAGTCTTAATACAATCATTATTTTCAAATATGTGACACTAATTAGGGATCTTAAAGTTCATTTAGCAATCAAATTCAAACTCTCTTAAAGATACTACATAATTTCAATATATTGTTATTTTCAAATTTCAATGCATTCTGAATACAAGCTACCAAACATAACTTGAGAATTTAGAACACCTTATTTAGGATCCAAGTTTTTGGTATCAAATTTGGTCGCACATGATATGTATGAGTATTTGGGTGTGTGCTAGGCGTGAGAGAGCCAATAGTCAGCTTAGGACTAGATTTGAGAAGATTGGCCTTGCTAGTTGGTCACCAATTGCATGGAATCATGCAGGGAGAGTTCATTATTATAATGAGTTTTATTTTCCTTCCAAATAGGGACTTTTCTTAAAATTAAGCCCATGAGAGCTTTTCACCATTTAATAATAAAAAATATGATTAGAAGAATAAAACCAAGCTGCAAGTACGAATCAATTAACTAAATGAGTTTTAATTAATTACACTTAGCCAAAAAGTAAATAAAGAAAAAGAAACAACAACAATTTGTCCATAGTGAGGTAGTTATTAGAAAAAATTGTCGAATTGTCGCAAGGTCATTAGGTCATGAGTGCTAGATTACTTACGCAACTGCGTTCATAGCTGGATGATCATCAGGAATGATTATCCATTTGTCGTAGGTTATTCTTCATCGTGCGAGACAATTTTGGTTTGTGAGACGGGTAGATGCTTGTTTGTCCCTCAATTATCTTTGTGGGCAGGTAGCTATTGTGGCAACTGTTTGTTCATCCCACAAGGCCAAATTTCATAGCGAGATGGTTGATGGAGGACAAATCTTTAATGGTTCATTCATCATATGGTAGGGTTTTGTGGTGTGACGCTAGTTAGGTAACGAGGGCCCGTTTGTCACTCCACACAGTTGAGCTTAAGAGTAAATCAATCATTATTTAGGTGATCGACTATTTGGTACTCAACCACAATACCTAGTAGTAGGAAAGTCGGTGGCATGACAATCTTTTCATTGATTCAGGTTTTCACTTTGTGACGATACAATTGTGGAAATGATTATCCATTTGTTGCCAAGATTTTAACTTTGTGAGTAAGGCTGTCATGAGACTACCACATGTTCATTGCTCAATTGGGTTGTGTTGTGAGAAATGTTGAGGAGAAGCCTTCAATCTTCAAGTTTTCATGTTGCTCGACCGGTCGTGGGGGAGCCACGACTGGTCGTGGGAGGCGCTCGACCGGTCGTAAGTTCGAGCCCTGACACAACTCGAAGTCCAGCGAGTTGTGCTGTTTTTTTTTTCCAGTTTAGGACTAGTCCTGAAATTTTCAGGACCAGTCGTAGGTTACGTAGTTTGTTCCGCAATTTTGCGCGAAACTGCGGATTTGAGTCCTTTCACAACTGGGATGCGGAAGGGAAGTTGTCTAAACTATAAATAGGTGTTCCTAAGGCTTTTTTAGGGAATAAGAAAGTTTTCTAAAGGGGTTCCAGGAAAATTAAAGGGTGTAGCAAGGGTGAGATTCGAGGTTGTTCGAATTGGGTAAGTTATTTCTCTTTGTAATTTCTGTTTTCATAGTGGAGATCTGTCGCTTTGTGCTGTGATTTTTTTTCAAAAGGGTTTTCCACGTTAAATTTGGGTGTTCTCTGTGTTCTCTTGTTTGCTTGGTGCCATTGAATTGATATCCTAGATTTAGATCTGTGTGATTCCGCAGGGCAAAATCCCCAACAAGTAGTATTAGAGCTATCGTTGGGGCACAAATCTGAATCTGAGAGATTAGTAATAATGACGAGCACTAAGTATAAGATTGAGAAGTACTCAGGAAAAAATAATTTTGAGTTATGGAAGGTTAAGATGATTAGCCTGTTAACCAAGCAAGGCAAAGATGGTGGTCTTGAGGAGCGGAAGTTTACTATAAATGATGCTGATTGGAATGCTCTTGATAAGAAGGCTTAATCATCGATCCGTTTATGTCTCACGGATGAGGTTCTCTACAATGTCATGAGAGAGAAAACTGCGGCTGGTCTGTGGGCGAAGTTAGAGGATGTCTATGCAAAGAAATCCTCAGAAAATCGCCTACACTTGAAGCGGCAGTGGTATAACTTCAAAATGACAGATGGTGGAGATCTGGAGGCTCACATCAGCAACTTTAATAAATTGGTTTGCAAATTGCTGGATATGGAGGAAGTGATGAAAGATGAAGAACAAGCATGTATGTTACTGAATTCTCTCCCGGCGTCCTATGAGGCATTCAAGGACATATATGCAGCATGAATAAAATTCTGAGTGTCAATACAGTTATCTCAGCCCTCAAGGGAAGGCTATGAGACAACTAAACAGCGACATGGGGACATCTTCTGATGCACTGTTTATAGTGGGTAAGAATTCTTGACAAGGTACAGGTTCTTCTGGTTCTAGATCCAAATCTAGGGGCAAGGGCAAAGGAAAGGTAAAGTACTGATATTATGGGAAGGAAGGACATATGAAGAGGGATTGTGAAAATCCTAAATCGAAGAGGGAAGATTCTGAGGCTTCATGCAAGGAGGCTAATGTTACCACGTCAGATAGATCGAGTGGATGTGATGGTGATGTTTTATCTGTGTTTTCGTTCAGACGGTCATACAATGGTCGTAAGAATGAGTGGATGTTAGACACAGGGGCATCTTTTCACATGACTCCTCATCGGAGTTAGTTCACCAGCTATAGGGAGTGCGATGGTGGACAGGTATTTATGGGCAATGATATTACCTGTAATGTTGTGGCTATTGGTTCTATGCGCATCAGGATGTTTGATGGGGTGGAGCGTACCTTGACAGATGTGAGGCACGTTCCTGATTTGAAGCAGAATCTGATTTCTCTTGGTGTGCTTGAGGTAAAAGGATGTAAGTACACAGGTAATGATGGTGCTCTTAATGTATCCAAGGGGGCACGGGTAATCATGAAAGCGCAACGACTCCGTAACTTGTACAAGTTAATCGGAAGCACTTCAAAAGGTGGAGCTACGGTGGATATAGCGGACTCCACCTCTGCACGTTTGTGGCATGTTGGGCATGGCCATATGAGCGGGCAGGGTAAGAAGGCTGAGATGCGCGGATAGGGATACAGAGCAGGTGGAGCAGCCACCTGTGAGAAAAAACACATGGCATGATCGCGGGATATCGGCGAGGTACATGGACGACTCCAATATCACAGGAGTATTTATCTTTTATTCAGATGGCTCTAGGTGAGCCTGGTACTGAGAAGTGAAAGGTGACTATGGGTGATGTGATGGATTCGTTGTACCAAACCGACATATGGGAGCGGGTAGAACTTCCAGTGGGTCGAAAAGCGGTTGGATGCAGGTGGATCTTCAGGAGGATACAGCATAGATAAAGAGCGAGGTTGGTGGCGATGAGTTATGCTCAGGGAGAAGGGATCGGCTTCTCAGAGATATTCGCGCCGATGGTATAGCAGGTGTCTATTAGATCAGTGATTGGCGCTGGTTGGCCAATGTGATCTTGAGCTAGAAGGAATGATGTAGAGTCTGTACTTCTGTAAGGGAAAGTGAAGAGCAGATCTACATGAAGCAACCAGAGCGGTTCGAAGTAAAAGGGGCTGAGAAAAGACTTTGCAGGAGGTCGTTGTTCGACCTGTCGCTTAGGCATTGGTTTGATTCTTTCATGGTGGGTCAGGTATTGTATGTTGATGACATGTGGATCGTCAATTATGACATGTATGAAATCAATATACTGAAGACTCGGGACATCCAGGATGAAGGATCGGGGGGTATATAAAGATGGTTCTTGGCGTTGAGACTAAAGGAGGAGTAGGCTTTGGTAATCACAGGAAGAATACCTTTTGTATAGGTATTGATCCAGGATGTGATGGGCCAGGTAAAGCTGGAGATCATTTCCTACGCGACTCTCCTCAAGTTTTTCTCAGGATTTGTCCTAAAACAGATGAGAAAAAGCAGGATATCTCATGAGCGTTATTCGAATGCGCTAGGCAGTATATGCAATGGTCTGGATTAGACCGGTTATTTCACAGGCTATCAATGTTGTGAGAAAGTACCCCGGCAAGCAATATTGGGTAGCGGTGAGATTGTAAAAAGACTGCGTCTTTTCTTTTGAGAAGATAGGAGCAAGGATGGTTGGGCACGTAGATTCTGATCCGACGGACATGCTGTCCTAGATCGTTCCTGTAGAGAAGTTCAAGTTCTGTTTAACTTCTCTGGGCTTGGCGATGACGTAAAAGAAGGACAGAGTGTACACAAGGAGCTATGATGAGATGCAGAAATAAGAGAAGAGGTCACGTAGCTACACGGTTGAAGAATGAAGACTTGGTGGAGATTGTTGAGGAGAAGCCTTCAATCTTCAAGTTTTCATATTGCTCAACTGGTCGTGGGGGAGCTACGACTGGTCGTGGGAGGCACTTGACCGGTCGTAGGTTTGAGCCCTGGCACGACTCGAAGTCCAGCGAGTTATGCTATTTTTTTTTTCCAGTCTAGGACCAGTCTTGGAATTTTCAGGACCAGTCTTAGGGGTCTACGACTAGTCGTAGGTTACACACTTTGTTCCGTAATTTTGCGCGAAACTGCGGATTTGAGTCCTTTCGCAACTGGGATGCGGAAGGAAAGTTGCCTAAACTATAAATAGGTGTTCGTAGGGCTTTTTTAGGGAATGAGAAATTTTTCTAAAGGGGTTCCAGGAAAATTAAAGGATATAGTGAGGGTGAGATTCGAGGTTGTTCGAATCGGGTAAGTCCTTTCTCTTTGTAATTTCTGTTTTCATAGTGGAGATTTGTCGCTTTGTGCTGTGGTTTTTTTTCGAAAGGATTTTCCACGTTAAATTTGGGTGTTCTCTGTGTTCTCTTGTGTGCTTGGTGCCATTGAATTGCTATCGTAGATCTAGATTTGTGTGATTTCGCAGGTCAAAACCCCCAACAAGAAAGACATAGTTAAACAATGACTTGTTCGTAAATTGGGCAAACTCTATAATGAGATGGTCAAGCGAATCACTAGGCAATATGTGGTAAGATGGCTGTGTTTGTCATCCGCTCAAGGCGTAATGATCTACATAAGTTAAACGACATGGTTACAAACATAGGGTGCCTAGCTAACTTATTCCAATCCACTTAATCCGATATAGTTTTGCAACATTGCACTAGCTTTGGTAGTGGAGTTGGATTGAAGAATAGTAATGATAAGTGTTTACAAAGGATGAAGGATATGCAATGCTAAGCTGAAAAATAAAGTGTTTTGTTGTATTGAAGTGGCATGGGCCCTGACTTCTTCATTTTCTATTGAATTTATAAGTGTGCAAGGTAATTCATTGGATGCATATATTGGAATAAGCCATTGGGATCTTCTCTGGATTGATTGGGTATTCAATAAATGTGGCCGATTAAACTTTTGACTTGAGATAGGTTTGTGAGATTTTTTTCTAGTGGACTAGCTATTACACAAACATAACTGTTCATATTTCTATCTCAAGAGATGTCATCATTATTTTTAGTAACCAACTTACTTTTAGATGAGTTTGTTCGATCATTTTTAGTAACCAACTTACTTTCAGATGCGTTCAATCATGCCACACTGTCTGTCCTCGTTGATCACTACCTTATCTAATCGTGGGTATCCAATTAAGTTCTTTGCTTATGGCTCATGGCTTCTCATATGTGTAGCCACTCACTTTCCACCATGTGTAAACAGCAAAGGTGACTTATTTCCCGGCACTATTAAGCATATGGCATATCTCGCATTGCCACATGTCATGCTGCACCTTTTCCCGGAACAGAGTGACACGTGTCTTGTGGTAGCAATGTTGTCTTTGATTGTGGGGTATCTTGTATTGATCTCTTTTACATTTATGCACCCATATATTGGCTGATAATTAACCGTCTAATCATTAAAATGGATGTGGTATAATGTATTCGAAATACTAACTCCCAAGTGGGCCCTACGAGGGAATAGGAATGCTATGTCATATGGATCATCATCTTTATACGTGTATAAAAGAAAGGAAAAAACCCTTCCTATTAAAGGGTATAAAAATACAAACGGAATTCGCATAAGGACGTAAGGCAGAGGTTACTTGTCGCATAGAGGCCTATGTAGAGCACGCGTGCGGTATTTGAACCACTCATCCTCTTCCACCCCGAGGTGAAGATTCTTCACTGACTGCCTTTTACGTTGAATGTTGACCTTTGGACATCTTTATCTAACCGTTCACATTACAATGGGCTGACTCCATTCTCGTTTCTTGGATTTTTGTGTGTGGTATTAGCTCGACGTGGGGTCGCCGTAACTTTTTCATAAAATCCAAACTGTCCGTCAGATGCATCACTTGAAGAAAACTTCTCAAAACTCGAGTGGGCCATAGTGCTGGAACATGTCACGAGGGAACATCCACCGTTGGTTATAATAGGGGCCTTACCCTGTTGTATATATAGAATCCAGTCCCTTCAGACCCTTTATACAGGCTAGATGAAAGGTTAGACCAAAAAAACATCTTCCTGACTAAAGTGTGCCCTTTGAAATTCAACGGTGGGTGGTCTCTCTCAGACCTCCACTTGTTTCCTTGCTGTGGCCCACCTAAACTTTTGATCGTGACGAGCATTCGGCTTCGGTTTTTTTTTTTTTTTTTTTCATATGATGAATGTGTTTGAGGATGTGAATACACCATGTGGGCCGCACATCTGGTACCACGGTTAGGTTACCCAGGAGTGCACCCTTTTTGTGGTGGCCCCACTTGATGAGCGGATGGGATCCATCACACGTGTGCTACCTCTGGTGGGTGGACCAGGGTCTCCCTTGCGTGCAGAAACGGACTGGCTACTCCCCCTGCCACCAGCCAATGGCTGATGGTTGGTGCTATGTGGGCCCATCATGATGTATGTATTTCATCCATTCTTTCCATCTATTTTTCTAGATCATTTTGAATTATGGGACCAAAAATGAGTTAAATCCAAGTCTCAAGTTGACCACATTACAGGAAACAGTGTTGAATGAACGTCGACCATTAAAAGCTTTTTGAGGGGGCCATCATAGTTTTGGATTGCTGTTTATTATTATTATTATTATTATTTACCTTCATATGTGTCTGTATGACCTAATCAACAGATTGGATGTCAAATAAACAGTACAGTGGGCCTCAGGAGGATTTTAATGATGGATATCAAATCAGTATTGTTTTCCTCTGCTGTGGTCCAACTGAGATTTATATACTTCTCATTTTTGGGATCAAGCCCTAAAATGATCTGTAAAAATGGATGAACGGAAAGGATGAAACACATACATCAAGGCAGGGGAGCAGCAAATCCGTTTCTCTTGCGTGATGCACTTTTGGATGAAAGATTTCAATGATGTTGATTTTTTTCTTTTCTTTTCTTTTCAGTTCTTTTCATTTTCAGTGCTAGTGGTATTACACGCAATTAGCGAAGTTCCCAGAAGCTTCGTCAAGGCAGCTTCGTGGAAGGTACCAATCCGAAGCTTCGTAGAAGCGACATACACACGTGCAATCCATAAAAATTTCAATGCACGGTTCTCAAAAATATCTGTAGGCGGTTCATTGGACCGAATTCTTAGGAGATATCAGTGGACACACGTGCAATAAAGCTAGCGTACATTGTACATACGTGCAGGATCTAATCCATCCATCTTCATATGACTTTTTTTAAAAATATATTTTTACTAAAAATATAATCTGATCCCATTATTGATTGGATCTTGGACCAATCACGCTATGCTGGCACGTGTGGCGTGTACATAAGCTTTGTTGCACGCGTGTGGATGCACTCACGATCTACGACCGGTTAACCGTCCGGCCATATGGGTCGACGATCTGGGGTTAAAAATGAATCATGTTGAACGAAACTTCCGTAAAACCTAACCACTGACGTGGATGAGGAATCAGGAACGGTGGATTGAGAACGTCCATCTACTCAGCCCTATAATTGGTGAGCGACAGGTGAATAGTCTGCACACTCAAACAATCCCAGCCATCTGATCAGTGGCCCTCGTGCGGTTAAAGACAGAAAATAAAAAATAAAAGAAAGAAAAGTAATTGCCATACGTTGGAAGCATGTGGAAGCTACCGTTAGGGCTGTTTGGTAGGTAAGTGTTGCATCAAGGTGTCCATGGTTTTATACAGCTCCCGTGAAAATATGCAAGCTCTTTGCGTCCATTATGTTGTATATGTGATATCCACTCCGTCCATCAGGTGTAATACTTGATTCTAAGGCTAAGGTTAAAAAATAATCCATATCAAAAATTTAGGTAGACCACACCACAGGAAAAAGTGTGATTACAAGGGTTATTATTTGATGGACGAGTGGATTTCATATAGATAAACTGGTGGGGCCCAAAGAGCTTGGATGTGCGTAAAAAAAGGTGTCATAGACGGTTTAGAACGCATGTGATGGTGATGATCCACCGTCGATCCCCTGCCATATGTACCATGAAACTCGGAAGATATGGAGTAAGTATGCTTAGCAGTATACCGACTCAGACTCGTGGGATGATTTGACACGTGGACTGTGACCATCCATCTAGTCAGCCATTCGTCGGATGGGCTGAGTACGGAAAACGACAGGTTCAGACGTATTCGAATTCGGTAGTGACCCCTCCAGCACCAGGTCGGTAACGGTCATATATCTGTGGGCCCGTTGTAATAATGTCTTTTATATCCATGCCGTCCATCCATTTTCCCAGTTCATTTAGGGCATAATACTAAAAAAATAAACAGATTCTAATCTCAGGTGGACCACACCACAGGAAACAGTGGCGATTGAAGACCAGACATTAGAGACTTCTTAGCCCCCAGAAGTTTTGGATCAAGCTGATGTTTGTTTTTTCCCTTCGTAACCGTCTATGTGACATAATCAACGGGTACGATGAAAAACAAACATTATGAAAGTCCTGAGGTAGTTTTTAATCGTGGGCGTTCATTCATCACTAATTCTTGTATTATGGTCCGCCTGAGATTGTACTGATTTTGAAAATAATGCCTCAATGGGCTTGTAAGATGGGATAAAACATATAGATCATGGTGGAATCCACCCTTTTTTTATTATATGCTCGGGTCAAAGCTCGCATATTGTTAGAGAGGTGTCTATGCTATATCTGGCCAAGGATGATAGCGTAAAAGACAGGCAAAGAGGCCTCCGTCATACCGACGCGGATGGAAAGATATGCCCGAGACGCCCTTAGACATCAGCTCACGTCTTGGATAAACTTATAGGAAGGTGTTTAGGACGGACGGATTGGATGATAAAATCTCGGGATATGTGAAAGGTGTCAAACAGACCCGGTGAACTTGCCCCAGGATATAGCAAACCCATGGATGTTAAACTGACATCACCATCATTGCCTTAAAATTGATCCCATCCCTTGTAATCCAATTCAATCGGCCTAAGGTGTGTTTGGACGGATGGATTGGAAGGGATTGGAAGGTAAAATCCGGGATATGCCAAACATGTCAAATAGACCTCGTGAACTTGTCTCGTGATATAGCGAACTCATGGATCTTAAACTAATCCACTGACATCACCATCATTACCTTAAAATTGATTCCATACATCCTAATCCTGTTCAATCCGACCGGCGAAACAGGCCCCTACAACCTCAACAAGCAACTCCAAAGGAAGACCCAACCCACATTTTACTAATAGGCCAGCCAAAAAACGTATACTTGCGCAACGGCCGTTACTTGCGGACACGGGTTAACTAGCAAGACTCGCTACTAAGTGATGTCGCCAAGTTTTGCAGGCCACACTATGATGTATGTTTTGTGTAACAATCTATTTCTTTTAACGGTGGTCATCTCACTCCCCATTATTTCTTAAGGGGTGGCCCGATGGAAATTTGGATCGACCTCATTTTTAGGCCCATGTTCTAGTATGATCGAGCAAAAAAATGGACGGAGTAGATTTATATTGCCTTCTCTGTAGGGCCCATTGTCATTAAAAAAAAAAAAAAAAAAAAAAAAAAAAAAACAAAGAAAGCAAAAAACAATGTGGTGTCGTGCACCGCACGACCTAACCTATCTCCACAATTTCCTCTCCCATCCAAAATCTCCTCTTTCTTCTTCCACCATTCTTCATCGACGAAACCCACCAAACAATCCAAATCACTCACCATCAATCCAAGAAGATTTTAACGACAAACATTCAACCTCACTGTTTTCGGTCTTATGGCCCACCTAAATTCTAAATCTGTCTTACCTTTAGAATCATGTATTATTACGACCCAGCAAAGTAGCTGGACGGAATGGATTTCTTATAAACATTTAGTTGGACCCACCTAGCTTCCGTTGCAGTAAGGGATTTGGAAGGTTTTCATAATGCAATCCATGCAGATTGAAACTTCTCCGATTTTTCCTCCTTTCTCTTTCCATTTACGAGCCCACCTATAAATTAGGAAATCTCGACTGTCCATTGGATTCATCTCCAATCTGTAACGTCTAGATTATGTCATTCAACCTCCACTCAACACATCAGGTAGGTGATTTTCTTGATTAAAAAGACTACATTATTAAATACTTTTATTTCATTAATTATTTATTTCGTATTGTTGATTTAAGTCATTTGATTTTGATTTTACATGATGTAGAATGCATTTATTTGATTTCTAATATGTGGAATAAATTTATTTGATTATTGTTAAATACTTTTAATTATATTATGGGTGTTCTACCTTGAAATGACCATTATGTTATTTTTATGGGGTGCTCTACCCAGGGTCATTCCCGAAATGATCAGCACGGTACGGGTGCTCTTTCCAGGGTAATTCCCCGAAAGGATCGGCACGGGTAATCTTACTTGGGCGATTTCCTAGAACGATCAACATACACGGGTGTTCTGCCATTGGTATTTACCCTAAAAGTTATTCACCAGATGATCTGCCAAGGGTCATTTCCTAAAAGGATCAACACCGATGCTCTGTTGAGGGTCATTCCCTAAAAGAATTAACACACACGGGTACTCTGCCCTGTATTGAACTAAAAAAGATTTTAGATGACTGTATTATCTTATTTTGTTGTTATGAAAAAAATAAATTATTATTGTTGTCATGTAAAATGATGATTCAATACTCATAATTATTCATATTTGTATTATTGAGTTTTATTTGTGTTAACGTATAATTTTTAATTTTGAGAAGGATGTGACTCTACGAGCTGTCGCGCTCACGCCCGTATGGATTATTTTGCAAGGTTTGTATATGAAGAATCAGTTGAATAAGATTGAAGACTTTTTTTCTTATTTCTTTAGAAGTTAATTAATAATTAATGTATGTTATTATTAATTATTTTTAAATATCAATGTAACTAAATATTAAATGATTGATTTGTAGATATTATTTAATGATAATTATTTTGACTAGTTTTAGTTGCTTTGGTTGCCTTAAAGATGCATAAAAATAATGTGGGTTGCGATATATATTTTATTTAAGTACAACTCACAGTCCTGTAATTCGGGTTCAGGCTTGGCCAACTCGGGTACCAAATTTCGGACGTGACATTTTGTATCCACACCGTTCATCTATTTTAAGACATCATTTTAGGGCATGATCCAAAGAATGAGGCATATCCAAAGCGATAGTAGACCTCACCACAGAAAACACTGGGGAGAGTGATGCCCACCGTTTCAACCTTTCAAAGGCCCACTATGATATTTATTTGAAATCCAACCTGTTCACAAGTTAAAAAAGACATGAAAGAAGGAAAAACATGATCGAAAACTTTAGTGGCCTTTTAGAAATCTTTAATGGTGGGTGTCACTCTCCCTGTTGTTTTTTGGCTAGGGTACATTGTAGGATACAAAATATACATCGTGGTGGGGCCACGGAACTCAGTGACATCACTTCAATAGCTAGTCTCCTTATTCAACCTGTTGTAGCTAATCTAGTTACTTGCTAGCTGTTTCAAAGACGTCGGGGGCTAGCGAAATTAATAGTTTTAAAGTTTACTAGAAAAAATAAATTCTGTGTATCTGTTTATCCACGTTATTCAACCATTTTCTTATATCATTTTAAAGTATTTACATAGGTGGATCCAACG
Source organism: Magnolia kwangsiensis (assembly GCA_037074715.1). Lineage (NCBI taxonomy): Eukaryota > Viridiplantae > Streptophyta > Magnoliopsida > Magnoliales > Magnoliaceae > Magnolia > Magnolia kwangsiensis. The sequence continues at coordinate 104,976,599 of CM073584.1, forward strand.
AGGGGCAATACCAAATAATAAACTTGGGTTACAATAAATGCACACATTATTAAATGCAAGTGTCATGTGTGGTATAGATCAATTGACTGTTGCATCTACTTAATTTTTATTCACAAGCCTTAAAATAATACGAGAGAACGGCGGCGATAACCATATATATGACGGTGGGCCTGCCCACATAACTGCCCGTTCGTGTTTGGAGACGGACGGGCAGTACGCGGTCCGTGTCCGCGTTTAACAACCGTAAAGAAACGATCCCAGCCGAACATGGGCCTATCTATTAGCCACGATCTATGGTGATGTGGCACACGTAGAAGGGCATGAGAGGATCCACGTGGCACGTGTGTTACCGTCCGTTCATGAGCATGACCCGAACATGAAAAAGCAACAAGATGCACCCCAACGGCACACACGTGGAAGGATCCGGGACATTCGTAAGCTGTGTCCAAACGAAAGCATCGCACGGCTCAAAATTCAAGCCAATCGATTCATTAAGTAAAGCACGTGTACCAAAACATGGACACCAAGACACAAGAACATGTATGGTCCACATGATCAGTCGACTTGTCTGATTTCTCCATTAGACATGAAAATAATAATCTTACTTTTTCCCATTAAATATGAACCTTTAACGGTCGATTTGGTATCCATTTATTGAACGGCTAGATTTTCTGATGAGCGTGATTTCTAAGCTATGTTCCATCGATGATGATATGCCACACAATTTTGATGGCTTGGATTGCTGTAAACGTGTGACACGTGTAAGAATGAGTCTTGTATGGACATCTTTCGGTGGCCACAGAACCGTCTGCATAACCTACCCGGCTGCGGAAAACAAACAACTCAATTATTAAAGTTGCGATAAAACGGATAATCTTTATTTTTTTAACACACGCACACGCACTCCACACACTCACGTTGGTGGAATTTCACCACCTATGGGTACTCGAACCCTTGACCGGGAGTTGAAACTCCTGAGAGTCTACCACCCGGGCACGAGTAAAGACCTCTTTACACTTTCGTATATGTACCTCAAGGAAGAAAAATTCAAGGAAATCAGTGGCCGTGATATCTTGAGGCACTAATTTTTATATAAGGGTCCATACTCCTTAAAATTTAATGCCCATGAATCAGTATCATACGTAAACCAAAAATGTCCCAGATTATCACAACAAATGAAATAAGCCTTTATTTTACTTCTTTTTTTTTTTTCGTTATATATATATATATATATATATATAGAGAGAGAGAGAGAGAGAGAGAGAGAGAGAGAGAGAGAGAGATCATGTGCTCACACATAACTAGTTGTGGTTCTAATTAGTTGGCATATGGGGGCCACTATAGTACTTGTATGACATTTTGTCCATTCAGTAAGGTTGCTCCACGTTAAATATGAGATGCCCAAAAATCACGAAGATTCAACAATGAAAATAGAATGCTCCACACGAGTGTGAAGTTTTTAAGTGTTTCCTGACCTTTTACAGTGTATCTCACCTTATGATTGGATCAACGGTTTTATTTTTGAGCATCTTATTTTCATGATGAGACAATCTTAATGGAGGAGAGGGCAAGATGATGTACAAATGCTATGGTGAGTCCCACACGCCAACTAATTGGATGTACAATAGTTGTGTGTGAGCATTACTCTCTCACACACACATAGAGCGTGCATACACGTGTGTGTGTGTGTGTGTTTGCAGCCTCTGCAACAAGACCTTCTACATAACATGGAACTTTTATCTGGTTAAGCACACATGAACTCTAACTTCTTAGTATATTAGCCGTAAAATAAGGGTCACTTAGTGTTAAAGTCAATCATTTCTACTCACCTTTGTGGACCACATCATAGGCCAAAGTTTCTACTTATTGATAAACAGATGAATTAATATATCTAATTTTTTTCAATAATTTTTAATGCAATTGATAAATAGATGAATGAATATATCTAAATTTTAGATTAGGTAATCCTTGTGATGAGGCTAACTTATTTGAAGGATTCAAAAGCTCCATGGAGCATAACTTATAATCCATGAGATAGGTTTATTTTTCTTTTTTACACACTCACCACTTCCCCACACAAACTTTGGTGCACTCGCACTACAAGAGGTGCTCCAACCCATGGCCTCATGTTCAAACTCCAGAGAATCCATAAGGTGGGGTCCACCCAGAGTATATCTTCATCTTCTTTTTTTGATCGTACATAGCGCTACTGTCTTTATTATTATTATTTATTTAATCTAATGGATGCAAAATGGTAAATGGGAATGGTTTCAAGGAGCTGTACATTTGCACCGATCGAGGATCAAGATCAAGGCTAATTAATGTATGGTAGGGGTCGAACACCTGGACCTTGCAATATGCTCTAGTGTTCGTTTCCATTAGCGGGGCCCACTTTCTAATTATCAAAACCGTTTAATGAGACTGATTGACTTCACCTTGTAGTAGCTGGGGCCAGAAGTTTTGAATCAAGCAGAAATTTATGTTTTCCCTTCGACCATGTCTATGTGATCTTATGAACAGATTGGATGGCAAATAAAACATCACGGTGGGCCATAAGATGATTTCTACTGTGGGCATCATTATCACCGCTAGCTTCTTGTTGTGGTGTGGTCAACATGAGTCTTGGATCTGCATCATTTTTGGGCTCATAGCCGAAAATGATCCTAAGAAGTGAAAGAACGAACGGATAAAATCCATACGTCAGGGTGGGTCCCACTGAGACCCAGCCTCGAAGGAGCTCCATACAGCTGCGGCCGGATGCAATCCACTTCCACAAACTCATAATCGGAAAATCTAGGCTACTGTCAACGGCTATGCTACGTGCGCACGTGTGTAGTTATACATCATGTAGGAAAGGGAAGCCTATTAGATGTGTGGACCTTACTATGGGCCCACCTTCACACATGCATTCTACTCTGTCCATCCGTTTTTCTTTATCATTTTAGAGCATATCCAGTTCTAATGGGCACAAAAGCTTTGGACCAATCTGATATTTTGCTTTTTGTTTTTTGTTTTCCTTCACACCAACGGAATGGATGTACAAACACCATTTAAGAAACATTATGGTCGGCCCAAAAAAGCTTAATTTTAAAGGTAGATCGTTCAATCAACACTGTTTCCTGATGTATGGTCCACCTGAGAATTTTATCTGCTTCATTTCTAGGCTCATGTCCTAAAATGATATGAAAAAAAAAAAAGAAAAAAAACAAGAAAAAATTGGATACGGAATAATGCATCAAAGTAGGCCCACCATGATGTATGTTCCTTACATCCACGCGGTCCATCCCTTTAGAAACCTTATTTTAAGGCATGATCTAAAAAAGATGAAGCAGATTCAAATAGTAGGTGGAACATAACACACGAAACAGTCCGTATTGAATCCCAATCATTAAAACTTTATGGGGGCCACCGGAATGTATATTTTCCATCTAACCTGTTGATAAGGTTACAAAGACCTAAATGAAGAGACCACACAAATATCAGCTTGATCCAAAACTTTCGTGGCTCACGGGAAGTTTTTAATGGTTGATCACTAATGTTTCCTGTATTATGGCCAACCTGAGATTTGGGTCTGCTTTATTTTTGGGATAATGCCCTAAAATGAACTATCAAAATGGATGAACGGTGTGGATGTAAGGCACATACATCACAGTGGCAGTGGATCCATCCAAACTCCGCCTGTCATGATAATTCAGCAAAGCACACAACGCTGTCTTTTATAGGAGCAGCTGAAGCTTTGCTTTCCGAGCAAGTCTCTATATCCCTCTGCAAATCCTCTGCAAATCCTCTGCAAAAGAACAATGGCCGATGAAATCAAAATCAAAATTCCAGACGGGTACCTCGAGATCGAGCCTGCGCTTCCTCCACCGCCAGACGCGTACCTCGAGATCGAGCCTGCGCTTCCTCCGCCGCCAGCAGGAGATATGGAAGAGAAGAAGAAAACCCAAAAGGCCGTGCGCAAAGCAGCAGCAACTACGGTGTTTCTTTCAGCCGCTGGGATTGTCGGGTATCTCTCCGGCGGACTTCGTATCTACACATACCCCGAATCTCTCTCTGTCATAACGCTTTTCGGAATTTTCTCATTTGGGTTGGCTACTCTTTTCATGTCCTTTCCATGAAGTGGGTTAGATGAAGGATATACAAAGAGGCTTAAGGATTCAAAGAGACGTCGTGTTGGTGCTTTTCATCCCGTGGGTAGGGTTTGATTTTCTTTATTTGGAGTGCTGTTATGATTTTCTGTTATTAGTATTAAATGCTTTTATCTGTTTTTTTGGTTATGGTTTGGATACAATATTTTCTTCTTGTTGAAATATTATAAAACAAAAACAATAAATGGATGTTTGTGTTTTAATTACTGGATTGGTTTTGGTTTGATGGCGCCGTTGGCTGTGTTTTATCTGGGATTTTTGCAGCAAAGAAAGAAGATCTTTTCCTGTAGAATTCACTGGAAAAATAGATCTAGACCTTTGAAATTTTGTGTCCCCAATTTCTGTCCTGAGTATTTCAACTGTTATGAGGGAGCTTAATGTCGAAATTTATGCTGTATGAAGAATTGCCATTAACACCACCCATCTTCTTTAATCAAGAAAAGCCACTGCTAGTTCTTGGATAAAAAGCGGTTTGAAATCAAAGTTGACAATCCGACCCACAAACCGAACTTTCACGGCGTCAGAAGCACGCTGCTGGAACATCCTTCCAGTGTAAGAACCGACGCTAATTCCTCCTGTAGCGAGAGAGAGAGAGAGAGAGAGAGAGAGAGAGAGAGAGAGAGAGAGAGAGAGAGAGAGAGAGAGAGAGAGAGAATTCTATAAAAACCCGTCGGAAAAGGCAGACAGAGATCACGCCAACCACGAGAGATAAAAAGAGAAATCGGGTGCAATGAGTTATGTAGTTTTGAGGCAGATAGAGAGTTAGGGTTAGGGTTGGGGTTAGGGTTTTGCATCTCAATTTATGTAGTTTTGAGGAAGATGGAGAATGAGAGTTAGGATTACGGTTAGGGTTTTGCTTCTCGATCTATGTAGTTTTGAGGGAGATAGAGAATGAGAATTAGGGTTTTTTCAAACCATAGCACCAAAAAGAAGGAGATCGATAACCGTTTTTACTTCCAAAAATCAACGATAATCTGCAGAATTACCCAATATAATATACCTTCACCATTACAACATCCATCCAACTTCTTCATAATACAGGTATAGCCAAAATGAAAGGAGAAATCTTCTTTCTTTCTTTTCTTTTTCCACCGTAGTCTTCATCTCTTTCTTCATTTATTACTTTCTACCACAATTGAGTTTTATATGGTTTCATGTCTAGATAGGTTTGTGATACAGTACAGATGGACATCGATTTTTTTTCAGGAATGAGAAGGCGCTCGAGAGGGTGTACGCGTGGGCGATCAAGAGCATTTCCCACCACAGGTACAGGAGGATCTGCATCTTTCACGGACAAGAGAAGGAATGGCTCGGATGCATTTACTCTGTTCATTAGTAATTTGGCTTTCAGCTGTTCAACGACAGACCTCTTCCAGATTTTTCAAAAATACGGAAGGGTAGTCGAGGTACATTTGCCCCTCTTCCATGGTACCGGCAGATCCGATTCATGTATGAGGATGATGCTAGAGCTGCCAGAGGAGTGCTGGATGAAAAAAGGATTGACGGCAGAGTGGTGTCCGTTCAGTTCGCTCACACAAAAAATTGGTCCTAAAAGTGCTTACTGAAAATAAACTGTATCTCAATTTAAAGAAGTACAACTTCATGACTAATAGTCTACTGTTTCTGGGTTTTTTCATAACGTCCACGGGCATTCAAGTGGATGAGGAAAAGGTGAAGGCAATCAGAGAATGGCCGGTTCCAACAAATATTTACGAAGTGCGAAGTTTTCATGGACTGACAACATTTTATCATCGGTTCGTGAGAAATTTCAGTACTATTATTTTACCAATCACAGATTGCATGAAGAAAGGACAGTTTCAGTAGACTGACGAAGCCGACAGGAGCTTTGCCGAAATCAAGCGCAGATTATCCACGACTCCGGTTCTTGTACTTCCCAACTTCGATAAACTGGTTGAAGTCGAATGTGATGCCTCATATGTTGGAATTGGGAGAGTTTTGTCTTAAGAAGGTAGGCCGGTAGCCTTCTACAGTGAGAAACTTAGCGATACACGCAAGAAGTGGTCTACATATGAAATCGAGTTATACGCGGTGGTCCAGGTACTGCGGTATTGACGACATTATTTGATTCAAAGAGAATTCATACTTTACACGGACCATCAAGCTCTCAGATTCATTAATAGTCAAAATAGCATTAACCGTGTGCATGCTAGATGGATCTCATTTTTGAAGGAATTCACGTTCGTGCTAAAACATAAGTCAAGACAACAGAACAAGGTAGCCGATGCACTGAGTCGCCGTGCAAATTTGTTAGTAACTATTAGCAATGAAGTTGTCGGGTTCGAGTGCCTCAAAGACATATATGCCGACGACGACGACTTCAAGGACGCATGGGTTAGATGCCAAGAAGGTCACTTTGGCGACTTACATATGCAAGATGGGTTCCTTTTCAAGGAAAATCGATTATGCATCCCCAACAGTTCGCTAAGGGAACAGATAATCTAAGAGCTACATGGAGGTGGTCTTAGTGGACACCTTAGGCGAGACAAGACACGAGCTCTTGTGGAAGAATGATATTACTGGCCGCAGTTGGTACGTGATGTGGGAAGGGTAGTCCAACGTTGTTATATTTGTCAGACCTCCAAGGGGCAATCTCATAATACGGGCCTCTATACCCCGTTGCCCGTGCCTGATGGCCCTTGGTCTCCCACGAACACAACGTGGCATGGATTCGGTGTTCGTGGTAGTAGATCGTTTCTCCAAGATGACGCACTTTATTCCATGCAAGAAGACTCTCGATGCAACACACGTGGCGAATCTATTCTTCAGAAAAATTGTGCGGCTACACGGGGTTCCCAAGACTTTTACTTCTGACCGTGACACGAAGTTCATAAGCCACTTTTTGCGGACTTTATGGACTCGATTCGATACACGACTTCAGATCAGCAGCGCCTACCACCTGCATACTGACGGTCAAACTGAGGTTGTGAATCGCACTCTGGAAAATCTTCTTCGATGTATTTCAGGAGAAAAACCGAAGCAGTGGGATTTGACTTTGTATCAAGCGGAGTTTGCATTCAACAACATGGTGAACTGCTCGACAGGAAAATTTCCGTTCCAGGTTATTTACGGACAAGTACCTCGCCACATACTAGACTTGGTCCCTCTGCCCTAGCTCCCAGGAATGAGCATTGCGGCAAAACATATGGCAGACAAGATCATGAGTATTCATGCGGAGGTGCAAACCAAACTACATGCCTCGAACGAAAAGTATCAGGAACAAGCAAACAAGCATCGGCGACAAAAGGTGTTTGAGGTGGGCGATCAGGTAATGGTCCATCTGCGAAAAGAAAGATTTTCGACCGGGACATACAACAAGTTTTAAAATAAGAAGATTGGACCGGTACCGATCATCCGAAAGATCAATGACAACACTTATGTTGTTGATCTTCCAGATGACATGACGATCTCACGAACTTTCAACATTGCGGACCTGACCGAGTATCATGAACCAGCGCAGGAGGAGAACTCGATGACGAGTTCTTTTCAAGTGGAGGGGACTGATGTAGAGCGGGTTGCGGACAATTTCATGGCCAAGATGGATCAGAAAAGGCACGGTCGACGACAGAAGTGATCCAAACCATAAGACCTTAGATCATGCGTATCTCGCAATCCGGAATGAGTTATCTGACGTAAAATATATGAATTTGGGGTAGAACGAGGTATTTTAGCCAACCAACCCGCAGCCCGAATTTTTCAGAAACCCCCTAATAGATGGTTGTTTCCTCGTTTTATTTTTGTTTTTACTATAAATAGTAAGTTTTAATTTGAGTATAACTCTTCATCCGTTGGGCTTTAGGAGTTGTGTCCAACATGAAAAGTGCTTAGGATAATTAGGAGAACGGTTTGGTGAAGCCAAATAGGACACTTACTATTTTTGGCCGAAAACCTTGTGCACTAGTAGACATCACACCGTCTATAAATAGTAAGTTTACTATTTATAGTAAGTTGCAAATTCTAGGAGTTTTAGTTGTAGTTTGAGTCTGATTTTTTTCCTATTGCTTGGTTCCCTTATTTAAAGGGATGTAAACTCATTTTTAGTCATTCAACAATCAATTTTGAATTTATTAGAAATTCTTTTCTATTTTCTGCTTTCTTTCCTCGTGGATTCGAGGAGTCTTTGTGAGGAGTCCAGAGAAGTTCCGTGGATTTGGAATATTTATCATCTTGAGGAAGACGGTGCTCAACCTAACATCCTTCCCTACGTAAGTTTGGTATCAGAGCGAGGTTTCTCCTCGAATCGATGACTTCTAATGACGGGTAAGGCAACAATCCCATGGGCAGTGCCCCAGGGAATTTACCTTTAACGGCGGCAGTTTTCGAAGCAACCATGCAAGAGAATCGGCAAGCCATGCAAGGGCTGCAGGCTTCTATGGACCACATAGGGAATCTCTTAGTGGAAACCCTAGGACAACTCCGTGTTCCTGGTAGTAATCCTCCGCCGCCGATTACTGAAACTCACAATCGCCCTGATCGCCGGATAGTACCGGTAGTGCATCCACGGGCCATTCCTGAGGAAGGGGGCTCCAGTGAAGAGGAAATCGATGACATAATCTTTCAACACCCCAGACAAGGCGGCGATCGAATAGATCGGACAGATCAAGAATTCAAGATGCGGGTTGATATTCCTAACTTCAATGACCAACTACACATTGAGGATTTCCTCGATTAGCTTTCTGAAGTTGAGCGATTTTTCAACTATATGGACATCCCTGAAGCAAAGAAGGTCAAGCTTGTGGCCTACAAGTTGAAAGGAGAAGCTTCAGCTTGGTGGGAACAACTGCAACTCGCACGAACCAGACAGATGAAAGCACCAATCCGCACATGACAGCGGATGAAGTAGCTACTACGTGCCCGATTCCTCCTTAGCTATTACGATCAGGTATTATTCTAACAATATCAAAATTGTCGACAGGGCAATCGGTCGGTGAGAGAATACACAGAAGAATTTTACCGCCTGGTGGCGCGTAATGATTTAGTCGAGACTGAATCGCAGCAAGTCGCCCGATTCAACGGTGGACTGCGTATGGTGATCCAGGATCGGGTCCAGATGCAGCCCGTCTGGGCGATGAATGATGTGATCAAGTTGGCTACTCGGGCAGAAGCACAACTTGAACGTTCTACCACACGACCCTATTCTACCATAAGGATCACTGCGGCGGGATCACCCCAGGGAGCTCCCTAGTCTAAGGGGAAGGAACCCATAGGAGCACGCACTCAACCTCCTACGTCTGAGAGCCGAGATCAGGGAAAAGGATGACCCTAAAGGGGCGTATCGACTGCTGCTGGTCCAAGTAGAATTCTGAACCCCTATGCTCAACCCCGGCCAGACACTGCTATCGTTGTGGCCAACCAGGCCATCAATGATGGTAATGTTGATAACGCCGATGAAGGTCCAGATGTTGAAGAACAAGTGCATATCACCGAGGACAAGGCAGATGAATCAAGTTGGGTTCAGAAAGATCATGGCGAGTCACTCATCATGAGACGACTATTATATGTGCCAATAAAAGAAGTGCATCCACAGAGGCATAACATCTTTCACACTAGGTGTACGGTGAATCGAAAGGTTTATGACGTGATTATTGATAGTGACAGCAGCGAAAATATTGTCTCCAAGGTCATGGTGGAGAAATTACAATTGAAAACGGAGCGTCATCTCTCTCCATATACAATCGGTTGGATCAAGAAGGTCAGCGAAACAAAGGTAACTGAACGGTGCACTATATATATTTCAATTGGTAAACATTATAAGGATGAAGTAGTATGCGATGTGGTTGACATTGAAGCATGTCACATACTACTCGGTCGACCTTGGTAATCTGACCGTGACGCCACTCATAAAGGGCGAGATAACATATATATCTTCGTCAAGGATGGCCGGAAGACCATATTGGCCCCTATAGATCCAGAGGGACCACCTGAAACTTCTAAAGTGGAGGGTCATTTTCTCTTAACCATACGGGACTTCGTGGAAGAATCCAAAGAAACAGGACAGACTTATGCATTAATTGTAAAAGGGGAAGAACTCGAGCCTACCATCATCTCTGAAAGATTAAGGCCCTTGCTACATGAATTCAAAGAAATCTGGCCCGATGACCTTCCCGATGGGTTACCTCCCATGCGGGATATCAAACACCATATCGACTTTATCCCCGGGTCCAGTCTACCTAATCGGTCTCATTATCGAATGAGTCCGAATGAGTGTGAGATTCTTCAAGGGCAAGTAGAGGAGTTAAACCGTAAGGGTCTTATTTGAGAAAGCATAAGTCCATGTGTTGTACTAGCTCTATTAACTCCAAAGAAAGATGGGAGTTGGTGCATGTGTGTTGACAGCCGAGCCATCAACAAAATCACCATAAAATACAGGTTTCCTATACCGCGGTTGGACAATATGGTAGACATGCTAGAGGGTGCCAAAATATTCTCTAAATTGGATCTAAAGAGCAGCTACCATCAAATTCGAATACGACCAGGTGATGAGTGGAAAACAACCGTTAAGACCAGGGAAGGATTATACAAATGGATGGTCATGCCCTTCAGTCTTTCGAATGCGCCTAGCACGTTCATGAGATTGATGAACCAAGTTCTGAAACCTTTCATTGGGCTATTCGTTGTTGTTTATTTTGATGATATTTTGATATATAGTCAAGACGAAACTACCCATATGGAACACCTCAAAAAGGTCCTTCAGGTGCTTACTGAAAATAAATTGTATATCAAATTTAAGAAGTGCAGCTTTATGACTAATAGCCTACTGTTTTTGGATTTTTTCATAACGTCCAGGGGCATTCAAGTGGATGAGGAAAAGATGAAGGCAATCAGAGAATGGCCGGTTCCCATAAATATTCACGAAGTGCGAAGTTTTCATGGACTGACGACATTCTATCGTCGGTTCATGAGAAATTTTAGTACTATTGTGTCACCAATCACAAATTGCATGAAGAAAGGGCAGTTTCAGTGGACTGACGAAGCTGACAAGAGCTTTGTCGAAATCGAGCACAAATTATCCACGACCCCGGTTCTTGTACTTTTCAACTTCGATAAACTGTTTGAAGTCGAATGCGATGCCTCATACGTTGGAATTGGGAGAGTTTTATCTCAAGAAGGTAGGCCGGTAGCCTTCTACAGTGAGAAACTTAGCGATGCACGCAAGAAGTGGTCTATATACGAAATCGAGTTATACGCGGTGGTCCAGGCACTGCGGCATTGGCGACATTATTTGATTCAAAGGAAATTCATACTTTACACGGACCATCAAGCTCTCATATTCATTAATAGTCAAGCTAGCATTAACCGTGTGCATGCTTAATGGATCTTATTTTTGCAGAAATTCACGTTCGTGCTAAAACATAAGTCAGGATAAAAGAATAAGGTAGCCGATGCACTGAGTCACCGTGAAAATTTGTTAGTAACTATGAGTAATGAAGTTGTCGGGTTCGAGTGCCTCAAAGACATATATGCCGACGATGACGACTTCAAGGACGCATGGGTTAGATGCCAAGAAGGTCACTTTGGTGACTTACATATGCAAGATGAGTTCCTTTTAAAGAAAAATTGATTGTGCATCCCAACAGTTCGCTAAGGGAATAGATAATCCAAGAGCTACATGGAGGTGGTCTTAGTGGACACCTTGGGCGACACAAGATGCAGCTCTTGTGGAAGAACGATATTACTGGCCGCAGTTGGTACGTGATGTGGGAAGGGCAGTCCAACGTTGTTATATTTGTCAGACCTCCAAGGGGCAATCTCATAATACGGGCCTCTATACCCCGTTGCCCGTGCCTGATGGCCCTTGGGAGGATTTATTTATGGACTTCGTACTTGGTCTCTCACGAACACAACGTGGCATGGATTCGGTATTCGTGGTGGTAGATCATTTCTCCAAGATGGCGCACTTTATTCCATGCAAGAAGACTCTCGATGCAACACACGTGATGAATCTATTCTTCAGAGAAATTGTGCGGCTACACGAGGTTCCCAAGACTATTGCTTCTGACCGTGACACGAAGTTCATAAGCCACTTTTGGTGAACTTTATGGACTCGATTCGATACACGACTTCAGTTCAGCAGTGCGTACCACCCGCAAACTGATGGTCAAACTGAGGTTGTGAATCGCACTCTGGGAAATCTTTTTCGATGTATTTTAGGAGAAAAACCGAAGCAGTGAGATTTGGCTTTGTCTCAATCGGAGTTTGCATTCAATAACATGGTGAACCGCTCGACAGGAAAATTCCCGTTTCAGGTTATTTACGGACGAGTACCTCACCACATACTAGACTTGGTCCCTCTGCCCAAGCTCCTAGGCATGAGCATTGCAGCAGAACATATGGCAGACAGGATCATGGGTATTCATGCGGAGGTGCAAACCAAACTACATGCCTCGAACGAAAAGTATCAGGAACAAGCAAACAAGCATCGGCGACAAAAGGTATTCGAGGTGGGCGATCAGGTAATGGTCCATCTGCGAAAAGAAAGATTTCCAACCGGGACATACAACAAGTTGAAAAATAAGAAGATTGGACCGGTACCGATCATTCTAAAGATCAATGACAATGCTTATGTTGTTGATCTTCCAGATGACATGGCGATCTCACGGACTTTCAACGTTGCGGACCTGACCGAGTATCATGAACCAGCGCAGGAGGAGAACTCGAGGATGAGTTCTTTTCAAGTGGAGGGGACTGATGTAGAGTGGGTTGCAGACAATTTCATGGCCAAGATGGATCAGAAAAGGCACGGTCGACGACAGAAGTGATCCGAACCATAAGACCTTAGATCAGGCGTATCTCGCAATCCGAAATGAGTTATTCGACGTAAAATATATGAATTTGGGGTAGAACGAGCTATTTTAGCCAACCAACCCGCAGCCCGGATTTGCGAGAAACTCCCTGATCGATGGTTGTTTCCTCGTTTTATTTTTATTTTTACTATAAATAGTAAGTTTGAGTTTGAGTATAACTCTTCATCCGTTGGGCTTTAGGAGTTGTGTCCAACATGAAAAGTGCTTAGGATAATTACGAGAACGGTTTGGTGAAGCCAAATAGGACACTTACTATTTTTAGCCGAAAACCTTGCGCACTAGTAGACATCACGACCGTCTATAAATAGTAAGTTTACTATTTATAGTAAGTTGCGAATTCTAGGAGTTTTAGTTGTAGTTTGATTCTGATTTCTTTCCTATTGCTTGGTTCCCTTATTTTAAGGGATGTAAACTCATTTTTAGTCATTCAACAATCAATTTCAAATTTATTAGAAATTCTTTTCTATTTTTTGCTTTCTTTCCTCGTGGATTCGAGGAGTCTCAGTGAGGAGTCCAGAGAAGTTCTGCGAAGATGGTGCTCGACCTCACGTCCTTCCCTGCGTCAGATATCCAACTCCAGTTTCCTATTCACTTTCAAATCCAGGGTTGAGATTCTGATTTTATGGAGGATTCGGCGCTCTGGAAAGGTTTTGGGCTGGCCAGAGTATCCCCCTGGTCCCCAGATATTTACCCCCTTTTGGAAGAAGTCTAGATTAGGCTCTATGACATTCCTGCACATGCGTGGACCGAGTCAGTGCTCCATGGCTTGGGAGCTACCCTAGGCACGGTTCTTTGTATAGAGACATGTTCGCGGTAAGGGATTTTCCAGCGATTCACAAGAATTCAGGTGAGGTTGGAGCTGGGCTCCTTCTCTCACTCCCATATCTCCCTGGTAGTTGCAGGGAAAGCTTTTCCCATTTGGTGCCATCTGAAGAACACCAAGGCCTATAACTTAGTATACCCCAGTATCTCCTCAGCCCTTCCTGACGGTAATGATAGTGTCATTCATAATGCGGCCCCTAAATCGACAAGGGAGTGGGTGTCCAACAGATTTTTTCGTAAACAGGCTGGCGCACCCCTCAGTTGTTCAGGCTAATGCTCCAACCATTTCTGAGATTACTGATGAGCTTACAATGGTCCCAGTCCCAGATCGTGCGATGGACTATGACCATTTATGCTCTATTCAAAGTGGAGAGATCATCTTTGAAGCTGCCTCGCTGCTTCCATTGCTACCATGACCTAATCCCCAAGAACCCGGCCTTCCCTCCAGTATCTCCTCAAAACTCCTCACTGTTGATATTGTCCACCCTCCCCTAACAAATTTAGTTCAGTTGCAACCGTCCTTTCCTGATGCCGCTGATGTTGTGCCTATCAAAAGCAGTGAGTTTCCTGTTACCAAAGCAAAGGCCATTTCAAATGGGGCGTCTCACAAGGACCTTCTCCCAGGCACTTTGACGTCTACTTCATCGAAGGAGAGGGAGATTAACTAGGAACACACCTTCTCTGCCGATGCAAATGTTGAAATCTCAACTGTTTGTTCCCAACTAGCTGATTTGGATGTTGCATTTTCCCAGTGCTTGTCAGGGGATGGGGCTATCCTGATTTTCCGGCCCCCGGGAGTATTTAGTTCGGCTGGGAACTCCCCCTATCTATCCTTCGGAGAGCAGCAATTACGACTCAGACTCGTTAGGCTTTGCCTCACCTGTCCAAACTCCTCTGCCCACTAAAAATGCGGTTGGTTAGACAATGCCGCCTGGTCTATCTGATGGATGCGTCTTAGTTTATAGGAAACTAGACCTCTTGGTCGATCTTTCTCCTTATCGTCTATCCCACAAAGAAGGAGATATTCGTAGATACAGCCCTCAAGGAACTCATTCTCTGCTTAATGGAAGCCCTGACAAAATTTCTTTGGCTGAGGGTGCTCCCCGATTGGGAGATGCCATCCATCCAACTAGATCGGTGATCATCCGCTCTCCCAGTAACCCTGTGAAGCATGGAAGCAGGGCCCCTTCGTCTGATTTGAGCAAGAAGCCCGGGTGTTCAGAGTTTGATACGAGCCCTTCCTTGGGCGGTAGCTGCAGGAAAGGTAGTAAATCCGTTCTACATGGGAATAAGTCCATCTCTGAGGGTGTTGTTAATGAATAATATCCTCATATGGAATGTTCAAGGCCTAGCCAACTCGGCCACTACGCGAACTGTCCGTAGGTTTATTAAGGATCATAATCCAGCGATTTTGGCCATCTTAGAACCCATGGCGGCTAACCAGAAACGAGTTGGGATTGGTCTAAAGCTGGGCTTTCACCTGTCCTTCTCCAATGCTAGCGAAGTGGGCAAATTTTGGGTCTTTTACAGCAGTTTAATTTCTGTTTCCCTCTTTAATATGACTAATCAGATCCTTTCCATTGATGTTCGTCAGCCTAGCTCCTATCCCTCCTGAAGGTTGTCTTTTGTTTATGCTAAATGTTTCAGAATTGACCGGAGGCTACTCTGGGATAGCTCGGCTTTGATGGCAACAGGTTTTACTGGGTCGTGGTCAGTCGCTAGGGATTTCAATGCTGTCCTTGACCCTTCTGAGAGAATTGGCAGTAGGATTTTTAATTTCGCAAGCTCTTCCGAGTTCCAGGATGCAATTGATGCGGCTGACCTTTTCGCCGCCAGTTTCATTGGTAATTTTTTTACTTGGAGTAACAACCGGTCGAGCATGGCCAGGGTCTAGGCAAGGCTTGATAGAGTGTTGTGTAATGGGAACTGGATGAATACTTTTCCGAAATTTAGTGTTCAACATCTGCCACGGATGAATTTTGACCACTCTCCTCTGATCTTGGATTTCTCGAAGCCCCTGTTTTCTGCCCCGAGGCCCTTTAGGTTCCAAAGGATGTGGTTGCTCCATGATTCCTTTCTTAAAGTGGTGGAGGAAGCGTGGAGCCCCCCTTTTTTGAACCAACCGATGTTGAACGGTCTCTTGAAACTTAAGAATGTGAAGAGATATCTGAGAGTTTGGAATCGCGATGTTTATGGGAATGTCTTCCAATACATCAAAGATGCAGCTGAAGCGTTGGATAAGATTGAGGGTTCGGCCCAAACTCCTTCCTCTAACATCAACGGTCAAGATATTGCAGCCGCCAGATCCAAGTTGGCCCGTTCGGAACTAGCAGCTGAGATTTCTGGAAGTAGAAATCTCGGAACATATGGCTTACTAAAGGAGATAAAAACACTAAGTTTTCCATCTTTCAGTCTCTTACAAGATCAGGAGGTTGAGTATCTTCCAAATCAAACTTGATTCTGGTGTGTTGGGGACTGAGCAGGAGAATATAAAATGGGAAGCTGTCCGTTTCTTTTAAGCTTTGCTGTTAGCTTCCTCTTCCCCTGTTGGTTGTCCGTCTAGAGACGCAGCTGCTTTTGCTATCCCCTCCGCTTGTTTCTGGGGAAGAGAATGCTTCGCTCATGAAGGCCACGTCCCTGGAGGAAGTCAGAAGCGCTGTGTTTGTGATTCCTTTAGATGTAGCTCCTGGGCCTGACGGGTTCTTGGGTGCATTTTTTGCTAGCTGTTGGGACATTTTGGGGGCTGACATCCACAAAGCCACGGTTGAATTTTTCAAGGGGAAGAGATACCTCAGGCTTTCACCTCCACCCTTATAGCCTTGATCCTTAAGTCCTCCGGGCCTAAATCTTTCTTGGACTTTCACCCCATTAGTCTTTGTAACTATATTTACAAGATTTTTGCTAAGATTGTGGTGGCCAGGCTAAGTGTCATTCTATCCAAGTTAATTTCCAAAGAGGAGGGTGCATTCATCAAGTGAAGATCAATTGCAGAAAATATTGTCATCGCTCAAGAAGCTTTCAGAGAGATAAATAGAAAGGTTCGAGTTGGGAATCTGTTGTTAAAGTTGGATATAGAAAAGGCCTATGACAAGCTGGACTGGGCTTTCCTAAAATAGGTTCTAATTCGCTTCAGTTTTGCACCTCCCTGGGTCCAGATGATCGAATCTTGCTAGCTAAATAATTAGTTCTTAGTCCTTCTTAACAGAGAGAGTTGTGGCTTCTTCAAATCCACCCGAGGGTTACGTCAGGGTGACCCGATATCCCCGTACCTCTTTATCATCGCAGCTGAGGCCCTCAGTAGGAGTTTTTATCGTCTGATTGCGGAAGGGCTGTACAGTCCATTCAAGTTAAAACAGGGCTGCATTCAACTCTCTCGTCTCCTATATGCTAATGACACAGTCCTGCTCATCAATGGGTCTTGGCAATCACTTATAGCAGTGAGAGATTTCTTGCATAAATATCAGTCAGTGTCTGGCTAGTCTGTCAACCTGCAGAAAAGTATTTTTTTCTGCTCTTCAAAGCTCCCTGCTAGTAGGATCAGGAGCATTGAGAGGATCTTAGGCTTTAGGAAAGCCCCGAGAGGCCTTTCTTACATGGGTATCCCCATTGTTCAAGGAAGAATGTCCAATAGAGAGTTCAACCCTGTAACTGCTAAGATATTAGCCAGGATTCAAGGATGGAAGGGTCGCCTCCTCTCATAAGTGGGTAGACTTACTTTAATTTCTTCTGTCTTGTGTAGCATCACGGTTCATATCATGTCTGCTTCGCTTGTTCATTCTAAAACTCTGCATCAAATTGAAATGGCTATTGCAAACTTCTTATGGGGCTGGGGAGAAGGTAGAAAAAAGACTCATTGGAGGAGATGGGATGTAGTCTCTACCCCTAAGGCTGAAGGTGGGATGGGCATCAGAAAAATGAAGGATGTAATGAGGGCTATTCATCTCAAGATGGTGTGGAGGGTCAGGAACAACGACGACGATAACCTGTGGGCAAAGTTTATGCAGTCTAAATACAGATTGTCTGGCTCGAATTCAAACAGGTTCAGATCTGGCGTTAGGTGCTCTCCTTTTTGGAATAATCTGGAGCATTTGTTTCCCATTCTGGATAGGCATGGCCAGTGGCAAATCAGCCACGACAAATTTAATATGTGGCGTTGTAATTGGTCAGGCTTGGGTCCATTGCAAGATATCCCATCCATCAGCATCCCCTCTGATTGTCAGGAACTGCTGGTGGCAAATTTCCTAACCCACAACGGCCTGAAGCAAGTCACGCTGGTTTCTCTCCCTGCCCCGATTCAAGCTCACATCGTCAATGAAGAGTTCTGTATTACAAACAGTGAAGACTTTGGCCCCTTGGCCCTGGTGGTGCGTTTCGGTTAAAACTGGTTGGGAGGTGGTGCGGATGCACGGGCAAAAATTGGCTTGGGCGAAGTGGGTGTGGCACCCACTCCTTCCCCCTAAGATCTTTGTTTTCTTATGGAAGGTGTTGATGAATGTGCTCCCCATTGACATTAATGTCCAGAAAAAGGGGATTTATCTCGCGTCAAAGTGTGAATGCTACGAGTCAAGAGAAAATCTTCATCCTTCCCCCAAAGATTTGTCCCATCTCTTCCTGCTCGGGTCCCTAGCACAATGGATTTAGAACCTCACCGTCAACATGTTGGATGTGACGCCTGCTCCTCAGCCCTCCATCCTTGACTGGCTCTTGTGGTGGTGGGGCCTTCCTTGCCCACGTACCTGTCCTTCTTCTACCTTCCATTTGGCACCGACATTTCTATTATGAGAGATTTGGAAGGCTCGAAACGAGTCCAGATTTGATGGCTACAAAATCTCGATCCAAAGGGTGTTCCATAGAACTTCTTGGTGGCTGTTGAATAAAGTAGCAAGGCTTAGATCTCTTCAGCCCTTTCCCTCCATCCAAGCTGTCCCTGGCTCCAAGTTATCCTTTCCCACCACCTGTCTTGATGTCGTGAGGTGGCAGAAATCGCCTGCCGATTGGTGCAAGCTCAATGTCGATGGGTCAGCCATCCAGAATCTGGGGCCTGCTGGGGGTGGCGAAATCTGTAGAGATCATAATGGCACCATGAGATTCTCTTTTTACAACGGCTATGGAGTTGCTTCCAACAACAGAGAAGAAATCAAGGCTCTCCATGATGGATTGGAATTGTGCGTCCTTCAAGGGCTGCAGAATGTGTACATTGAATCTGACTCAGGATGGGGTTGATTGCATTCTTGGGAAGTCCACCATCGAGTGGAAATGGAAGTATTGGATTGATAGAATCAGAGAGCTCCTTACCAAAGGGTCCTTTACCCTCGCCTTCATCCCTAGAGAGGCCAATGACCCGACGGACTGTTTAGCTAAACTGGGTAGCACATCCCAAGAGTCCAAAAACATATCAGTCCCCTCTGATCTCCCTCCTCTTGCTCGAGGCTCCGTCGTTTTGGATAATACTGGGTTGGGTTCCATCAGGAAGAAAAAGATTAGGATGTATACGATATGATAGGCGGTCCGGTTATTTTTGTCGCTGGTCTTCGCTCGAATTGCCTTCTGTATATTTTGCTTCATCAATGATATATAGTCTTGGTTTAAATTATAAATAAATAATTTAAAAAAAAAAGATGAAGGGAGAAATTAAGCATCAACATGATTGAAATTTGTTATTATTATTTTAACCTTATTTATATAAGATATATACACAAACACACATATTCACATTTATGACACTCTCTATCCACACATAGTATGGGACACTTTTGAAAGTTGGAAGCCGTTCATCAAGTGTAACTTACTAATTAAATGGATCCTCTCATAAATGAAAGCTAGCTCCATCATCAGATAGGCCGCATATACTTTTCAATTTGAGTGTTGGCTGAGTCCTCTTAATGGTATATATATTTTGTACATGTATGACCAACTGATTGGGTAAAGCGATAGAGGAATCATCCAAGTAGTGGGTCCCATTTGATGAGTGGCTTGGATATTGCGATAGTATGCATCGTTGCACCACATTTGCAAATAATAACCACACAACAAAGCTTCCATCCATTCAGCTCAAAAAACCTGTGGCATATAAGGGTAGATCTCACATGGAGGATTTGTGGGTGGGGTTTTCAGTGGGTCCACAAGAAGGGTTGAAGTATCAAGCCAGAATTGTCCGAAATCATAAACCTCTATGTTTGGCGATATTGGAACCTATGGCTAGAGAAACCAAAAGAACCTCTATGGGGCTCAAATTGGGGTTTCATTCATCGATCTCAAATGAGAAGGAGGGTGGAAAGATATGGTTCTTTCATAACAGCAACCTTATCATCTCGGTGGTGTAGCGAACAAAGTAGGTGATGACTTTTCAATGTTAGATGCTTAATTCGAACTTTTCTTTCCATTTATCTATTGTGTATGCAAAATGCTCTAGAATGCAGAGAAGAGATCTGTGGACGGACCTAATTTCCATGGCCTCGCGCATCCCGGGCCCGTGGGCAGTGGGTGGCAATTTCAATACGGTCTTATCCACAGCCGAAAGGCAAAGCCATAGAAGCTAGGATTCAGGCCACACTATAGAATTTGTTGATGCTATGGATTTCGCTGGTTTGATTGATGCAAGATTCAGTGGCAACAGGTTCACTTGGAGCAACAATCAAGCGAGTAGATCCCGGGTTTGGGCGTGCTTAGACAGGGTTCTTTGTAATGGCAGCTGGATTAATGCCTTTCCCTGCTTCCAAGTTAAGCATCTCCCCCACGTCAACTCCGATCATTGCCCTTTCCTCCTTCTGTTCCCCCCTGTCATGCAATCTTCCCCCAAATCCTTCCATTTTCAGCGTATGTGGACCTTGCATCAGGAGTACCCCAATGTTATCATGTAGGCTTGGAGGGAAGACCTTTCAGATCAGCCTTTGACAAATCTCAAGCTGAAATTGTGAAAGGTGAAACTGCATTTGAAAGAGTGGAATAAGTCAGTTTTTGGTAACATTTTTTAGTAGCTCAAATCAGCGGAACAAGCAATTGCCAGGATGGAAGATCAAGATCAAGCATCATAACAAATCTGCCAGGGGGAGCTTCTTGTTGCAAGAAAACACCTTGAGCATTTGGAATTGGCTGAAGAAATATTTTGAAAGTAGAAATCTCGCAATAATGGCTAAATGAAGGTGACTGAAATAAAAAATATTTTCACATGTTAGCCACAGATAAGATTAGGAGGGCTAGTATTGAGGAAATTCAGCTGGATTCAGATGTCTCCACCTCAGATCCTAAATTGATTTAAGAAGAAATGGTACGTTTCTTCTCCAAGCTGTTTACATCGGAACCGAATAGTATCCAAGACAGCCTTCTGGAGTCCATCCCACAGGCATTATTGGTTGCGGACAATGCTTTTCTTATGAGCTATCCCTCTTTAGACGAGGTAAAAAGAGTGGTTATGTCCATGCCACAGGACAACGCCCCCGGACCTGATGGAATATCAGGGGTTTTCTTTGCCTCTTGTTGGGACATAGTCAGCCCAGATATTCATAAAGCTATGACTCAGTTTTTCCTTGGTGGAAATCTGCCCCGTGCATTCTCGGCATCGCTCATATGTTTGATCTAACAAAAAAAAAAAAAACAGCCCCTAGAGCCTTTGCTGATTTCTGCCCCATCAGTCTATTTAACTGCGTCTATAAAATTTTTACTAAAGTTATTGTTGACAGATTGATGCATATTCTCCCAAAAATGGTTTCCCAAGAGCGAGGAGCTTTTGTTCGAGGGTGTTCAATGGTGGAGAGTGTGGCATTGGCTTAGGAAATGGTCCGTGAGATTGATAGAAAAGTCAGAGATGAGAATGTAATTCTAAAGCTAGATATAGAAAAGGCGTATGACTGCCTGGAATGGAATTTCCTTCTCAGGGTCCTTCAGCAATTTGGCTTCTCTCAAAGTTGGATTCATTTGATCGAAAAGTGCTGGAGCAACAATTGGTTTTCAGTTCTTATCAATGGTTCCTCTTGCGGTTTCTTTAAGTCGTCCAGAGGCCTTCACTAAGGGGATCCTTTGTCCCCGAGCTTGTTCATCCTTGCGGCTGAAGTTCTCAGTGGAGGATTTTCCAATCTCATCCTCAGTCAGAAATGTATCCCGTTCAGACTCAAACGTGACTGCAAATAGATTACACACCTCCTATATGCTGATGACACTGTCCCTTCTTCAATGGAGGTAGTTCTTCAATCAAAGCGGTGAAAGATTTCCTCTCTTCCTACCAAGTGGCATCGGGACAACGCATCAACTTTCACAAAAGTTGTACACATGTTGCCTCCTCAATGTCGATCAACAGGATTAGAAATATACAGCGGTGCATTGATAGCCCTTGCTCCTCCACGTCCTTCACATATCTTGGGATTCCCCTCCTCAAAGGCAGAGCCAGAGTCTCCTTGTTTCGCCCCTGGCTGGAAAAAATCGAAAGCAAAATTCAAGGGTGGAAGGCTCAAATCCTCTCTCAGGCGAACAGGTGCGCGCTTATCAATCACATCCTTTGCGCTATTTCAATTCATACTATGTCGGCAGTTTCGATTCCGACCCCTCTGTTTATTGGTATATAATAGGCAGTCTCCCTAGCTTTTTGTAGGAGGCTGCCCGAAGGGCTGTATAGGTTCTTGTTGTTTTTCAATGGATTGAAGGCATTGCCTTTAAAAAAAAAAAAAAAAAAAGAAGCTTCAATTCTAACCTAAATACTTCAAAAGATGGAATCGTCTTTCTCCAATTTTCTTTGGGGCTGGTATCAAGGTAACTTCAAGTGTCACTGGATCAATTGGGATAAAATCTCTGTGCCCAAAAAGGAAGGTGGCTTGGGAATTAGAAAACTCAGTGATGTTATGTATGCGCTTAGATTGAAGATGGCTTAGACTGCCATGTTTGGCTCGTAAAATAGCTTGTGGGCGGGTTTCACTGCTTCAAGATACGGTTCCCTTGTGGCTGTGAATTTTGGCGCATCCTCATCCTCCATCTCCCCCATGTGGAAACACATTATGTCACTATCCCCTGTTCTTGACAACCATGTCATTTAGAAGGTAGGGCACGACTCCATAAACATGTGGCGTGAGAACTGGACAGGAATGGGGCGGTTAGCAAACCTGATCGATCGGCCACTTTCCAATTCTCTGCTCCAGTTGTTTGTTAGTGATCTGCTCTCCCTAGAAGGTTTCAACCCTCGGTCGCCAGCAGCTGATCTGCTCCCAGCGGATGTGAAGGATCACATTATCCACGCTGGGCTCTATACATCGGACCAGCCAGACCGCCACATCTGGCCCCTCGATCGGTCAGGCTATTTTTCAATCAAATCAGGTTGGACGGTGTGCAGATCAGCAAGACAAGTAATGGACTGGGCCAAGCGTATTTGGCATCGGCAAATTCCCAACAACGTCTCCATCTTCCTTTGGAGGCTCTTCCATCGGGCAGTCCCTACGGATGATAGGATTCAATCTCGAGATATTTCCCTTGCATCTAGGTATTTTTGATCCGACAGTGGGCAGTTTTCCTCCCCACAAGCTGAAACGTTGGACCATCTTTTCTATCAGGGGGCTCTAGTGTCCACAGTTTGGTACGAGTTCAGTGATATTTGTGGTATTCAGCACACCTCTACATCCTCTATTGCCAGTATTTTCTCTCTCTGGTGGAATTCCACTCGCCCTGGTAGAGAAGCTTTGCTTCTTCGCCCCATAACTTTGTGCCTCATTGTGTGGGAGATCTGGAAAGCGAGAAATTCAGCCAAGTATGATGGGACAAGACCAGCTAGCAGCAGGGTCATTGGAAAGGTTAAATGGCTTCTTAGGAAGCTTTTACATGGTTCCCAAGCTCTAGATCCATTTGCCCTCCGCCTCGGAATCTCTCACAGCTCTCATTTGTCAAGATCCTGCCAGCTCGTAAAATGGTCCAGACCTTCGATGGGCAAGGTTAAATTAAATATTGACGGGGCTGCATCTAGCAACCCCAGTCCGTCTGGGGGTGGTCGCATTTGCAGAAATGCCAATGGTGATCTCATTTTTGCTTTCTACCTGGGTTACGGTCGCGCCTCTAATAATAGGGCGGAACTTTAGGCCCTTCATGATGCGATACAATTCTGCATATCACGGGGGCTACATGATGTGCTTATTGAATTGGACTCTTCTTTTGTGATGGAAGCTTTCAAGGGGCTGTCGCGCCTTCATTGGAAATGGGATTACTAGATATCGAGAATCAAAAATCTTAAAAAGAAAGAAAATTTTCTCATTTTGCTTATTCCCCGTGAAATCACTAGGCCGACGGATGGCTTCACTCGTTTGGGAGCGGCCAATCTGGAAACCTTTTGGATGAACTCGATGACCACTCTCCCAAGGATGATTAGTGGCCTTTGTCTTCTTGACAAAGTGGGCATAGGTGCGCTAAGGAAATCATAATCCTTTTCCATGTATTTTTCTTCCATTGTATAGCCACATGATAAGCAGTCCGGGCATCCTTTTGCCAAGCCGTGTGCGCTCGAATCCTGTTCCTTTGTATCTTTGTTGTTGATATCAATGGAATCTCAGTTCTCCTAAAAAAAAGCCGCTTATTATTCAGACCGGTCTTCTATTGTATACATCGGCCTAACTTCCTTATCATTCAATTTGATTGTTGAGACCTATTTGCATGTCTATCAAAGTGAACTATATAACCAATGTCAATACATCAATCACTTCAAATATCAACTTTTCCTTTAATTTCATAGATCTCTTTCTTGTTTTGGAAATTTCTATGTCACGTTCCAACAATTAAAGGATTCAACTATTTAATGTCTTCATAAGCCCTAACCATTGCTATTGATTAGGATCTTACTACAGGCCTTACTCTATGTGTTCATATGCTCCAACTTCAGTCTTTAGATGCCCTCAATGCCAAAGCTTTCTCACTTAATTAATAAGATTATCTATTGTATGCATGAATTGATCCACTTACTTTGTGCTTATGTTAATCAAATTGGATTGCCTGCACAAACTCTTCTATGTCACCCCATTTGAAGCCATTAGAAGATGATGTAGAATTAATAATTACCCCAACAATCACCCTCTCTGGAACTAAATTTGTGTAACCCATTTATCATATCAATGAAATCTTGACACCGAAATTTTAAAAAGAAAGAAAAAAATAAAGAAGGGACAAGAGTACACCCATGAGAATTTTAGAGTAGAAAGTGAGAGAACTATATTAATATCAAACTTCACAATACATTTTTTTTTTTTTTTTTTTAAAAGCAAAAAAAAACAAAACTTACACTTAAACAAGAAATGTTAAGATGACTAACTCTTGCACCATCCCCTTTTTTTAATAGACTCTACCTGAATTTCTAATGAGAAGTATTTCAACTAAGAGATTGACTCCAAATCAGTTGTAGTTGACTTCAAATCTAGCCACTCGATATAGAATGATAAAAGTTTTATAATAATAAAACACAGAAAATAATCTTAACTACATCTCTAAATTAACCCCTCGCATCTTCAATCCCATTTTAAAATCAACCTCCATATTTTTCAAAAATAGTAAATTGCAAATCATGATTTTTTTATTTTTTTTTTAAGGAAAACGAGATTCGAATATATTGACCTGGACAAAATTACATCCGAATATATTGATCTGGACAAAATTACATTTGGGTTTCCCGATGAAAAAGGGACCAACAGGATACCTATCGTAACAGCAAAACAAGTTGGGACTAGAGCGACCCAATGAGAGCCGAGAAAAAGAAAAAATCACAAACCAGGCGGGGTTACTTGCCCCTAATAGCACCTAAGCCGACCTTGTCCAAGAAAAGAAGCCCTCTGACCTGTCTGGGAAGTTCATCTCTTCTAGAGCAGCAAAGGAGGGATTGGGAGGAGCTCCCCAGCCAAGCAAGAGCGTCCGCCGGGGCGTTACCTTCCCTAAAAATATACAAGAACTCCACCTGCCTGAGGCGCTAAGCCTCTCCATTCTAGAAAACCAACCTTTCCATTTCTAGCCTAAGCCTCTCCATTCTAGAAAATTGCAAATCATGATTTAGTCTCCAAAATCTATAAATAAACAGGAAAAAAAATAGCACATATTGGCCGCTTCCGTGGATGGCCTATATCATTGTTGGGCTCTATAGTAGGCCAAGGTGGGCTTAAGTTGGCCATGGGCCTACATCACTTCAACTTGGATTTTGAACTGTCCAGGTCGGGCATGATGAGCCAACCCCATTAAAAAATTCTAATTTGGTGTAGCCTATGTTTGACCTATTCACAGCCCTCTCATACTCCATCTTCCAAGCTCTAACCCACACCTCTCTCTCTCTCTCTCTCTCTCTCTCTCTCTCTCTCTCTCTCTCTCTCTCTCTCTCTCTCTCTCAAGCACTCGAGCTGGCTGAAAATTGTGCACTCGAGCTGGCTGAAAATTGTGGGCTAGGCTTGGACAGATATTGGCACAGCTCGGCCAACTTGACACTCTATCCGTGGGTGACATGGGTAGTTTGATGGTGTGTAGGTTTGGATTTGGTTTGTTTTTCCGAATGCCCGACTGCCCCCTTTAGTTGTTCCTTAAGAGTGTACCCACAAGAATTTTAGAGTAGAAAATGAGAGAACATATTAATATCAAACTTCTCTCATAATACATAAAAATAGCTTACACTTAAAAAAAGAAATGTTAGAATGACTAACTCCCGCATCATCCACTTTTTTAATAGAATTTGTGTGAATTTCTATTGAGATTTTTTTCAACTAAGAGATTGACTCCAAATCAATTGTAGTTGACTTTGAATCTAGCTAATCCATTTATAATGATAAAAGCATAATAATAATAAAACACATATAGAAAATAATCTTAATTACATCTCTAAATTAATCCCTCCTATCTTCAATCTCATTTTTAAATCAACCTTCGTATCTTTCAAAAATAGTAAATTGCAAATCATGATTTAGAGTCCAAAAGCTATAAATAAACAGAAAAAAAATAAATTAACACATGTTAACCCCTTCGGTGGACTATGGGCCTATGTCATTGTTGGGCTCTACAATAGGCCTAGGTGGGCTTAAGCTGGTTGTGGGCCTAAGTGGGTAATGGGCCTACATCACTTCAACTTGGATTTTGAACTGTTGTGGCTGGGCATGATAAGCCGACCCTATTGATCACAGCCCTATCACACTCCATCTTCCAAGCTCTAACCCACACCCCCATCTCTCTCTCTCTCTCTCTCTCTCTCTCTCTCTCTCTCTCTCTCTCTCTCTCTCTCTCTCTCTCTCTCTCTCAAGCACTCGAGCTTGGGCTTAGGCTAGGGCTAGCATAAAAATCTCAGGCTAAACTAGGTTGGCCTGTCACAGGCTTGGGCCAAACTCAGTCATATGCTGAAAATTGTGGCCTAGGCTTGGACAGAGCTTGGCACAGCCCGGCCAACTTGACACTCTATTTGTGGGTGACATGGGTAGTTTGATGGTGTGTGGGTTTGGATTTGGTTTGTTCTTTGGAATGCCCAACTGCCCCATTTAGCTGTTCCTTAAGAGTACACCCACAAGAATTTTAGAGTAGAAAATGAGAGAACTATATTAATATCAAACTTCTCTCACAATACATAAAAAAAGCTTACACTTAAAAAAGAAATGTTAGAATGACTAACTCATGCACCATCCACTTTTTTAATAGACTTTGCCAGAATTTCTAATGAGAATTTTTTCATGAGATTGATTCCAAATCAATTTTAGTTGACTTCGAATAAAGCTAATCCATTTAGAATGATAAAAGCTTAATAATAATAAAACACATATAGAAAATAATCTTAACTACATCTCTAATTAACCCCTCATTTTAAATCAACCTCCATATCTTTCAAAAATAGTAAATTGCAAATCATTATTTAGTCTCCAAAATCTATAAATAAACAGGAAAAAAGTTAACACATGTTGACCTCTTCAGTGGACTATGGGCCTGTGTCATTGTTAGGCTCTATAGTAGGCCCATGTGGGCTTCAGTTGGTTGTGGGCCTACATCACTTCAACTTGGATTTTGAACTGTCCAGTCCGGGCATGATGAGCCAAACCTATTCAAAATTTCTAATTTCGCGAAGCCTATGTTTGACCTATTCACAGCCCTACCACACTCCATCTTCTATGCTCTAACCCACACCCCCAACTCTCTCTCTCTCTCTCTCTCAAGCACTCAAGCACTCAAGATTGGGCTTGGGTTAAGGCCAGCATAAAAACCTCAGGCTATGCTCGTTTGGCCTGTCATAGGCTGGGCCAAACTCAGTCCTAAGCTGAAAATTGCGGGCTAGGCTTGGACAGAGCTTGGCACAGCCCGGCCGACTTGACACTCTATCTGTGGGTGACATGGATGGTTTGATGGTGTGTGGGTTTAGATTTAGTTTGTTCTTTCGAATGCCTGACTATCCCCTTTAGCTGTTCCTTGAGAGAAAAAGTTTGATACTCCAGTCGAGTGTGATGTACGCATGTAGCCTATAAGTAGTTCAAAATTTTAAATTAAATAGTTCAATTTATGACTACTTGTTTAGATGTGTAAAGGACCACAAGTCAATTATCCTACCCTTAGATTGCAGACATTTATTATATGGTCAAAAATCAAAATTATCCAATGGTCCTATTTCAACAAACAAGTCATGTCCACCATGCATAGGATTGTTCAGACAATCTTATCTAGGACAGTCGCTTAAAAAAGGTAGATTCCACACCTATATGAAACATGGAGTTTCTGGGTGCCTAAATACCCAGCAACATACTCTTATAAGTATCAAATAATTCCCATGTTGGAAGTAGGGCTGTCAACAGGCCGAGCGTAGGTTGGCTTTGGCCCAGATTTTGAAGTGTTCGGATGGAGTCTGATGGGCCCACCATATTTTAGACATTGATTTTGCGTGGCATGAGACCAGCCATTGACAGCCCTAGGAAAGGGGGCGTGAATGCATGATTATAGAAATCACAGGTCTAGTCCGCATGCGGGACCCACTTCGTGTCCATAAATTCGAAAACCCACCCTAAGTGGAAAATGGGGATGTGGATTGTGCCTTAGTGGTGTTGGGACATGGCAAGATTTAATTAGGCAATGTGCTGCTGCAAGAAATGTGACTGGCCCGGTGCCGTGATAGTGAGAAGCATGGTGTGAATGCTCTTTGGGGCCCACCATTATGTATATGTTTTATCTACACCGTCCATCAATTTTGCAGATCATTTTAGGGTATAAGCCCAAAATTGAAGCATATCCAAAGCTCAAGTAGATCACACCATAGAAAAGAGTGGTGATTGTACGCCTGCCGTTAAAAACTTCTTGGAAGCCACAAAAGTTTAGGATCAAGATTATATTTTTGTTTTCCCATTGTCCAGATTCATGTGACCATACAAACAGGTTGAATGGCTAATAAATATTAGCCTTAGGAGGGTTTTAACTGTGGGTGTTATTATCCCTACTGTCTCCTGTGGTGTGGTCCACCTGAGCTTTGGATATGCTTTATTTTTTAGTTCATCCACTTGAGCTGAAAAAAATGCATGAATGGCCTAGATGAAACGCATATATAATGGTGAGCCGGCCCCATAGGGTATCAACCCTACTCTACAGCTAGGTGAACTCCTCACTACAAAATCCGCATTCCAACCTGAAAACTTTCTAACATGCTTTACATGGTATAATACCCTAAAATTATTTGAAAAACGGATGGACGGCGTGCATGCAGAATACATACATCAAGGTGGGCCCCACACTAAGGACCGCACCGTCTTAGGCGAGTCCAGGGTCTCACCTGATCCGCTACCCTGCGTGGCCACCCAGCCAATGCCATGTGGCCTAATGAAATCTCACCACGTCAGTCCAGACTGAACTTCCAGTTTTACCGGGCTCTATTCGACCGAATAGACGCGGATTTCCTGCTTACTGCGCTGGGATGCTAGGTGGGTTTCACCGTAATGTTTGTGAGAGATCCACACCGTCCATCGGTTTTTATAGATCATTTTAGGACACGTGACCAAAATTGAGGTGGATCAAAAACTCAAGTGGGCCGCACAAGATGAAACGGTGAGGATTTAGTGACCACCGTTTGAGACATTCTTACGGCTACGAAATTTCATATCAGGCTAAGTCTTTGGTGTTTCCACTTCATCCCAGTGGGAATAACCTTATAAACGGTTTAGATGGCATATAAACATCAAGGTAGATCCCATTACGTTTTCAACGGTAGGAAAACTCTTTCCCCGATTTTCCCTCTCGCATGGCCAATTGAGTTTTGTATCCACCTCATTTTTGGTCAAGTGTCCTCGAATGATCTGAAAAAACGGATGGATAGTGTGGATTTCTCACAAACATCATGGTGGCCCCACCTACCATCCCAGCCCAGGAACTTCCTCTCCTTACCGAATACCCTTCCTCCAAAATCAAAGATTGTGTTTACAACACACTTACCGAATGGAGCGCCACCTTGAAAATGTCCTAATGAGCTAGCTTCATGTCTTTGATTTCTCCCGCAGGCGCCATGGAGACCGACACATCTACGTGATCATCTGGAACGTTGATTACACAATGGCCCACCGTAATCTCAACCACGGTTTTTATTGGAGGGAAATGACCAAGGGATAGATAGGATTATAGAGAAGAGGTTATGTGGTGTGAGGTGAGGAAGAATGCGGTCTTTGTTTTATGAGACAGCAGATTAGGTGAGACCCCGACCTCACCCACCCCAGACGTTGCAGCCCTTACCATGGGGCCCACCATGACGTATAAACTATGTATCCACACCATCCATCGGTTTTTTCTAGATCATTATAGTGCAATATGCTAAAAACGTAGCAGATCCAATTATCAGGTGGACCATACCCTCAAAAACAGTGGTGATTTACTATTAATTACCACAAAAGTTTTGGATCAATATTATTTTTATTTTTTTACTTAATTCAATCTTATGTGACCTTATCAACAGATTAGATGGTAAATAAACACCACCAAAACATTAAGGTACGCCCTAGGAAGCTTTTAATGGTAGAACAGTCAATCAAGGCTGTTTCTTATGGTATGGTCCACTTGTTATTTAGATCTATTTAAAAATCATAAAATGATATGGAAAAACGGATGGACGGAGAGGATATATAATAAATACATCAAGATAGGCCCCAAGGAAAGGGTCGCACCGTCTTGGGTAAGGCCGGGGTCTCACCGAATCCGCTCCAGATTAAAAAAGGGCCTGGCTGCGTACTACGCCTACCAGTACCAAGCTAGAGACGGACGGTCTTGGTAAGGGCTCTCTGTGGCCCACCGTGATATTATTTTTTTATCTACACCGTCTATAAATTTTAAAATACTGTTTTATATAATTTTCCAAAAAATGAAACAGATCCAAATCTTGAGTCGACCACACCACAGAAATCAGTGATGACAATGACATCCACCGTTGAAACCTACCTAGGGCCACCGTGATGTTTATTTGACATAAAAAATGTTCATAATAGATACATGGATGAAGTGAAATCATATATATCAGATTGATCAGAAACGTCTGTCGCCCCATGAGATTTTCAACGGTAGGAATTCCATCCCTACTGCTTCCTGTTTTGTGGTCCATTGAAGAATTTTTCAATCTTATTATTTAATTCTAAATTAATATTTTAAAATTGTTGGACGGCATGGATAAAATATATACATTAAGGATAGTCCCAAAGATACTCTACCAGGACCGTCCATCTCTAAGAAGTTACAGTGGGGGTGGTACCGAATCCGTGACGAAGAAAAAAAATTGGTTGGTGGATTTGGCAATTGGCAAGTTGACTCTGTAGTCAATATGTTAGTCCTGCACCATTTAAAAATCAATGTTGAGTATTAAATCATAAAAATATCATAATTTCATGGCAATCCAGACCGTCCAAACATAACTTCTCAAAGAAAAACTATGTAATTAAACTTGGAAGATAATATTAACGGTTTGATTTATTTTTTCCTTTGAATTAGGACTAAGCATTTCACATAGTTCGGATTTCTTGATCACTGTGTGATTTTAGTGTCATGCACCATCTAAAGTGGGACCCTCAGTTTGAATGGTCTGGATAGGTTATTCGGGATCTCATATGAGGAAGATGAGCCACACCATTTTCAAAATGGCGCTACACTACCATATAAGTTTAAACTTTCGGTGGGAAGGGTCGCGGATTCGTGATAAGGGAGATACATTGACTTCCGTGACGCCGTGGCCGTGGAGAAAATATTAATGCAAGTATTGTATATCCACACCGTCCATACATTTTTTAACATTATTTTAGTCTGTGATAAGAAAAATTAAATGAAAATATCCTTATAAGGAGGCCCACTAGTTGTGACTAAACATTCACTATTAAAAGCTTCACAGGGCTCAACGTAATGTTTATTTGGCATCCAATCTGTTTATAAGGTCACAAAGACCTGAAATAAGACAAAAAACCAATTATCTTTATCTAAAGACTTTTTAATGGTCCACAAGAAGTTTTTGAGGCTTGTAAGTCACTCAAATATACATGTGGCATATCGAATCTCGAATAAAACCAGCTACGGCGTGAAATATACCATTTCAAAGTCAATGCCCTTAGATTAGGTTGTCGGAACAAACCCGTGAATGGTGGGCAACGGACAGGGCGGAACAATCGTGATTTATGGGTTTTATCCACACTGTCCTTTCATTCTGCCATGTCATTTTAGATTATTAGATTAAGAATGAGGCAGATCAAGGCTCAAGTAGATCACACCACAAGAAGCAGTGGTGATAATGATATCAACCGTTGAAACCATCCTAACGCCTACCGTGATGGTTAATTGCCATCCCACCTGTTCATGTGGTGTGGCTCACTCTGTTTTGGGACCTGTCTGAATTTTGGATTCCTGTTCTATCGTGGCCTTTAGAAAGTGATGGACAGATTGGATCCTTGGATCGAGTGCCCTCGTGATGTGGTGTCGGTGTGTTTTTACAAAAATAAAGCTTAAAAAAAAAAAAAGAAAGAAAGAAAGAAAGAAAAAAATGGCCCTAGTACCTTCTGACCACTGGTGTGGTGTGCATATCCACGACGTTCATACGTTTCTGCAGCCTATTTCAGGACGTGGTCTCAACATTTAAGCAGATCAAAATCTCAAGTGGACCACAACATAGGAAACCCACCACACTAGGGACAATGGTGATTGAGTGCCTCAGCATTAAAAAAAATCAAAGGACCATCGCAAGGTTTTCATAATTTTAATTTACCATCCAACCTATTGATAATGCCATGAACACCTTAACGATAGGAGAATATGAATATTAGTCTTATCTAAAACTATGTGGCCCAAAAACTGGTTTTAATGGTTTCATTCATCGGTTTTTTAAGGTTTAGGAATGTGTTTTAAAATAATATGGAAAAACATGTAAACAGCGTAAATATACAAATATATTAATATACGCTGAACATATTTAAAGTAACACTTAATTCAATAAGTTTATCATTTGGAAAGTACACGTACACTCCTTCATGTAGGATTGAGTGTAAAAGTTTGATTGCCAAGCTTGATTAGTTTTGTGTAGGACCTAAATAAAGTCCTTCCATAGGCCACCAATACGAGTGTATATGTGCAAGTTTTTGTGTAGTACCGAGGTTCATGACTAGACTATAGAAAATCAAGTCTCTGAGGGAATCAGTCCTTTTGTATGATTGTAAAGGTTAGAGGTAAACTTGATTTAAAACCTTTGATAGTGAAATTTGATACATTCATGGGTTGAGTAATTCCGCCGGGAGTGGTGTAGAAAAATTGAACCAGTATACATGCTTGTATTTGAGATTTTTATTTAAACACTTATTTAATTATGCTTATATGATTAATTAATGATGTATGCATCGTTAAATGAATGTTAGGATTTGATAGTTAGGACATCACACACACATGTATACTGTCATGTTTATAAACTAGTTGCTTCATAAGAATATGATTTATAATCTATGTGATTTGACCATTTATTGGCTTGAAAGCTTTAAAGTTAATTACCTTACTTAACTTAAATTGTCACATTAGTTTAAGCTAGAAAATTGTGCTTTAAATTGGTTAAAATTTTATTTTCTCTTAATCATCTCCTCTAGAATATAGCCTTCATTTTATAGCTACGCCAAACTTTTGTGCATAGCTCATGGCCTAGCACCACGCGCAATTTAAAAAATCAAATTTAAATAAATAAATAACACTAACCTTAGGAAAACATCTAGTCAAACCCAATCAACTCGTTGAGCCAACTCACCCTATCAACCTACTTAATCAATCCACCCAGCCAACTCACCTTATTAGAATGAGCCCAAAACTTTCCAGAGCCAAGCCTATAAGCCCAAGCTCACTTGAAACATAAAGTAAAATGGCAACCTAACATCCTTAGAGGTAGAACCAACACACATACAGGAGAGCACATATACCAAAATAGGAGACCCCATTTGTGACCAGTGGCCCTTAGGGAGCCGTCAGCCATGTGGCATCTCTCTTGTCTTAGCAAGAGTTTCGTAACTTTTCTCCCTTTATAACCTTTAAACATGTGACATTGTGAATTGACTTTAATGACCCTTCCTTGCAGGTCTTAGTGAAGTTGACACATTCTCTTTGAGCATATCTCTTCACTACCAATCTTGCAATATTGTTTCTTCTTAAAGATCCACTTGTAACTGATCACTTTTCGACCGAGGGGAAGCTCCACCAGCTCATATGTCTCATTCTTGTAAAAGGAGTTCATCTCATCATCCATTGTAATTTTTCACTTTTCGGTATTCGGCTCATCAAAAGCTTCCTGAAAAGTATACAGATCTCCCTAATCAGTAATAAAGGCGACATTTGAGTCATCCCTATATCTCGCCGGTAATCTACGATCCCACGACGAATTCCTTCTTACGGGTGTCTGCTTCACCTTCTCCCGTACATCTGTTTGCGTCTCCGTATCAACATGTGTCCCATCTCTGTCTATCTGAATGTCCACAACTAACTTTTTCACTTCCTTATATATGTTCATCCTTACGGAACAAGGATCCTTCGTCGAATTTAACGTCATGATTAAAGATGATTTTTCATATGACATAGTCATATAGCCTGTATACACCTAGATCCATAACTCAACTGGCAGACTGAGTGGAGATACCTTGTTTCAACACTTGAGGTCTTGGTATTGGTCCCTAGAGGGGGTGGCTAACGTGGAGTGTGTGTACTGACATAGGTGTGTACTAACATGCTGACCGAAAAAAAAATAGTCATATAGCCTGTACCCCTTTACACTACCACCATAGTCAACAAAGATGTACTTTTTATCCATTTGGTCTAGTTTATCTCTCTCAACTAATGGTACGTCAAACTAAGCATCGCAGCAAATACACGTAGCCCCGAGTAGTCCACTTATTGACCAATCCACACTTTCTCTGGAATCTTACAATCAATAACCATAGAATGAGACTGATTCATAAATTAACAAGTCTTAACAGCTTCAATCCACAATTCCTTGTCCAACCCAGGATTACTAATCATGCATTGTACCCTCTTCAAAAGAGTTTGATTCATTCGCTTAACCACACCATTCTACTCTAGTGTGTAGCACACTGTGTTATGCCTCACATTCCATTCATCCTTACAATATCAATTGAATTCTCCAAAAGTGAATTCCCCACCATTATTTGTCCTCTACACTTTAACCTTTGGCCTTGCTTATTTTTCTACGACTACGTTCCTCTGCTTAAAGTTGGTGAA
Organism: Magnolia kwangsiensis; assembly: GCA_037074715.1. Lineage (NCBI taxonomy): Eukaryota > Viridiplantae > Streptophyta > Magnoliopsida > Magnoliales > Magnoliaceae > Magnolia > Magnolia kwangsiensis. The sequence continues at coordinate 105,012,060 of CM073584.1, forward strand.
AACACTAGTAAAATAAATCCATACTTTTCTGTAATAATTGTCAATGAAAGTGACAAACTATGACAACATTCTAATAGAAACCATAGGCGATGACCCTCATACATCAGAGTGCATATAATTAAGAACACTCTCACAAACATGTTTACTAAACTTAAAAGATAGCGAAGATAGCATTGATTGTCTACCATATATACAATTCTTTTATATACTAAAATTAATACTTAATTTTAAAAAATAGAATTAAATAATGGTCTAAAAGTACTTTCATGCCCTACTTGCTGTCACGCCCCAAACTCAGAAACCGGACTCACAAAATTTTCAATCGCCGAATCCGGCGCTGACAGCCTCCGTAGAACCTCATTCTCGGCTCCTAGCTCTCATTCGCCAGGTTCCGATCCTGGGATGCTACGAGGAGGATTTTCAACATCAGTTTGATTCGTAATAAGCATAACCAAAGGCATAACCCACAAACAACAACCAAGCACTCCATTACATTTTCACTATGATCAAAAACTTTACAAGTACAATGAGCATAAAGAAAAATACAATGGTAAAGTACAAAAGCTCCAAAACGACCAGCAACGTGCTCCTGCCTCAGCGCTGCTGCGATCCAACGTCACCTGCACGCAACGGTCGTGCATAAGCTTACAGAAAGCTTAGAGGGTGGTGAAAGTGTGTGCGCAAGGTAGTAATATGATCAGAAAATGTCAGAATAATGCGAAATATGCAGATGGAACCATAAGATCATGAGCCGTACCAAGGCTATGCAATGCAAGGCATGAATGGTATCGGCCACCCCAAGGTCATGCAATGTGCAATGCAACTCAAACATACAGATCCTCATCTATATTCATACATCAATACGGCTCAAAATATGGAATATCAGCAGGGTCTAGTACACTCTAAACCAGATTGCCGCCACATCGCGCGCAATAAGGTAAGTGTGAAGAGACCTCATTATCCGTCTGCCAATATTGGGCGCGACTCGTCGATAGCGGACCCATTCCTCGAGCTGGTCAAACTCAGCCTAGCATTGCCCCCTACACTCGGGCGGGTAAGGCCGCACCCCCTTCCAACCGACCACGACACAGTGGAGAGCGTAACCGTCTGGTAGTCGGCACTCAACGCTCATCTACCCACTCGGTCTAGATGTTGGAGCAACCTCTTGGTACCATAAGGGTTTAGGGACTTTCACCCAAGGATATCTATAGTACCCCATGTAGAACAAGATTTTCGGTATCCAATCCTGCCAACCGCGATCTGTCTGTGGAGGCTACGGCCCCGATGTCGATAGGGCGTACAATAACCATGTCACACAAATGCGAAATGCATGATTCACGCTATCCAGTCATGCAACAAATCCTGCGCATATCGTGCGCTCATGTAGGGCAACACCGCCTAACCGGGAGTCCATAAACAACCTGTCCGAAGGCAAATGCTATGATCAGACAACTCTCACGTCAAGCATGCATATGATGCGTATGTTCATGAGTCATGAAACCGTACTAAACATGTTATAATGAAATGAACTATCTTATTATGCAGATGGACTTGGACGGTCTATACACAATAAGTACGGCCCAGTAATGGGCCCTAAGGAGAGTCGTAATGTGAACATCCAACCAACATTACACTCGCAATGTGGACATCAAACCAACATTACTCCCAAGGCACGATCTTCTTAAACGTCGCTACATAACCTGTATTGGGATTACACATTGCAATGGACCTTAGGTTCATCCCATTGGGCCTTACATATATATCAAATGGGCCATAACCTATGGGCCTTTTATTCATCAGATGGGCCATATAAATGGGCCACACCAATGGGTCTTATGTGCCTTGCAATGGGTCAAACCCGTGGGCCTTGGATTGCATCAATTGGACCTAGTCACAAGAGTCTAATATGTATCAAATGGGTCACACCAATTGGGTCCCACATGTAGATCAAGTGGGTCTCAACCCATAGACCTAATCATGAGTCAAATGGGCCTAAACCCCTATGCCTTAATCAAATAAAATGGGCCTAACTCATGGGTCTCAAATAAGTCCAATGGGCATAATCCCATGGACCCTCTTTATAATCAAATGGGTTCACATTCATGGGCCTTCAGTACATCGAATGGCCTAGTCACATGGCCTTAGAACATATCAATTGGGCTTACTCCTATGGGCTTTAAAATACTTTAAATGGGTCCAATACCATGGGCCTAACAAAATGTTCATTTTCCTTCAAAACTAGGCCCAACATGAAGTTCATTTGCAATACAAACTGTTCATAGGACCCACAACAAAATTTATTTGCAACCCAATCCTTTCATAAGGTCACGTTGAACCACGGGCCCATTACAATATCTATTTACAATCCAACTGTTCATAGGGCCCACGGTCAGGGGTAAGTTCCACCTTTTCCAAATGAACGGCGCGGATGTAACACATAAAACATGGTGGGGCCCACCGTCCCGGGATGGACGGCGTGAATAGAACACATACATCACAAGGGTCCCACCGTCCGCTGGACGGTGGAGACCACATAAACATAAGGTGGGTGGACTTAACACATGAATCATTGTGGGTCCCAAGTGGGGCCCACCTAGTAATATTTATTCGCCATCCAACTCGTTCATAAGGTCACTCGGACCTGGATGAAGGGACAACATGAATTTCAGCTCGATCCAACACTTCAGTGGGCCCCAAACAAATTTCAATGGTAGCCATTTAATTCCACTGTTTCAAGTGGTGTGGGCCACCTGAGTTTTGGATCTGGCCGAACTTTGGAGGGGGCCCACCTGAGGAGGGGACCCACCTCGTGAACCGGTTGGATGATGGAAAAACATCACGGTGGGGGCCACGGCTGGAGCCGTGGGTCCCTGGCTTGGACGCTGCCCGCCCGCCTAAGCTGCTGCACGCAACAGCGTGTAGCGCTGCTCGTCTGACACCAAACGCAGAGGCTCTGCCTCTTTTCAAATTTTGGAAAAAACCTGTTTTCGGAGTTTTTCGCACGCGGGGCCCGCTAAAGTGAAATCTGCCCCAGCCATTGCGATCAGTGACCCGAGGCCGTCCAAATGAGTCCAAAGTTTGAATTTTTTTTGACGCTAGAAAATGAATAAAATGAGAAAATGGATCCTTAAATGGTCAAGGTGCATTATTTGATGCTATGTCGCACCATGTCTTCCAATCAATCCCAAACTTCTACCCAATGGTTAAAACTCTGTAAGTAAGAGGGTAGACGGCTTGGATTGTCTGGGTACAACTCGGTGGGGCTTATACAAGTGGGCCACCAAAGCCCTTCTTTTTTTTTTTTCCTTCTTTTTTTTTTTTCTTCCTTTGAAACGTCCAACGTCCTAGACGCTGGACGGTTTTCCTTTTAAAAAAATTTGTTTTAATGGTGGGCCCTGAAGAAGTGGGCCACCACGGATATTTATCATGGGTACACATATAAGGTGGGCCCCACTTGAATAAAAATTTGAACCAAATGAATTTCAAGGCGGGATCCATTCAAGTGGGCCACACCATCCTATTGCAATAAAATAAAATAAAATAAAATAAAATAAAATAAAATAAAATAAAATAAAATAAAATAAATAGAAGAGAGAGAGAGATGGAGAGTGGGATACGGCTTGTGATGGAGGGACCCCGACATTATGGGCCCTCCCTTACATGAAATCATACATCAAATGGGTCATTTTGCACATGTGACCATCAAAACTAAAGATCAACGGTGGGGATCCTTTCCCCACCAATATGGATGGTCTAGATGACCTTTCCAAATGAAAATAAACATCATGATGGGGTCCATGGAGAATGGCCCCATCATGGAATGATCATGATGATCCAAGTGGTTCGTCGGCCACAAATAAGGGTCCCAAGTGAGATCCACACCATGGATCGGTGGGCCTCACTTGGTCCACCATAAAATCAAGTAAATCTACCCTATAGAGGCACCCACCGTCCGATCTTCTCGCTCCTAGGGGTTCCTTGGCACCTTAGCTTCAACTTCAATGGTTAAGATGAAAAATGGAGGGTTGAGATGGAAGATTTTGGGGTAGGAAGGTGGGCCACTTGGAGCTTAGGAGAGTTGAAAAATTCCATACGTATGGAGTTTCCTTGGAAATCTTATGTTGCTTGGGATTTTTGAAAATAAGAAAGAGAGAAAGAGAGAGAGTGATGTAAAGGGAGAGAGAGAGAGTGATGGATGGATGGGTGAGTGATGGTTGTGTAAGAAAAACTTGACTTTTGTGGCTTTTTGTGTAAGAGAGGTATGGGTGGTGAAGACTTTTGTGGTTGCTTGGGAAAAGGGATGGAAGTGATGTGTACTTGACATGTGATGGCTTGATGGGTGATTGATTGATGGGATTGATGTGATTGATGTGACACATCGTAGAGATTTCCTTAGTTTTCGCAACGCGCGACGTTTTCTTGCACCGAACGTTGCCCCATAACTCTTGATCAGGGTATCGCCTCGGCGCGCGAGTCGTGGTATCGGAACCGCGGCGATGGTGCGGTCGCTATGGTATTGGTCTCGGGTTGAGTCGACTCGGGTTGTTGGCACATGAATCAGGGTCGCGCGTCGATATCGTTTAAGGGTCGAAGGTTGCCGAAATTCGACCGGTAAGACTGCGGAAGTATACAGAAAGGTACGGACCAAGATACGGGTCTTACACTTGCTCATGTGGCCCAAGTATGCATGCCACATATGTGCAAACATGGTATTCTCTACAAATGTTACGGATCCACCTGATGAAGTGCTCTGGATCAATCTATAAAGGTTTTCGTTCTTCCTTGTCTTCATGACTATAAGTGTCCCATTTGAAACTTTAAGGACACGATTGAAATCAGTGCATTTGCGTCCAAGTGCCTCGAGTGCTCCTAGAAATATCAGATTCTTCCTCAAATTAGGAACATGTCTCACTTCGATCAAGATACACTCCATCCCATCAAACATCTTGATATACACCACTTCAATGCCTACAACTTTATAGGCATTATCATTGGTCATAAATATCTAATGTCATACTCACTGTAACTAGTGAACCAATTCCAATGATGAGTCATATTATACAATGCTCGTATATCCAAAATTCATTTTTCATCGAAGTACCTAGATTTTAATGCGGTCAGAACGCCATTCATCTCCTCATTGGATTCCGTAGTGTTAGCTTCCTTAAAAGAACCCTCTGAATTCTGAATCCTCAACTTAGGATTCTGATAATTATTCTTCATGTACCCAGTCATCCCATAATCTCAGTACTTTAACTTGCATTTACCTTTGTCCATGGATTTGGACCTCGATCGTAAAGATCCACTGTCCTGCTCATAATTTTTTTTCCCTTGTAATTAGTGCATTTGTAGAAGCATCCATATCACCGTTTTTCTTTCTCATCATCTTTGATTGAAGGGTTGAGATAACGGTCTGAATACTAATTGTAGTTTTACTAATGCACAACAAATACTTGAACAATTCATAAAAAGTAAGGAGAGAATTCAACAGAATGCATGTCTGATCCTCATCTTTCATTGTTTCCTCCACATCCCATAATTTACAAAGCAATCTATTGCACTTACTAATGTGGGCTTTAACATAAACCCCATCCGCCATTTTTAGATTGAACAACTGAAGTTTCAAGTACAAATGATTCTCAAGAGATTTCTTCATATAAATATTCTATAATTTTATCCCATGTACTTGTTGTAGTTTTCTCTCTTATGACATTATAAATGACAACATCAATTAAGTATAATTGGATAAAGGTTCTCACTTTCTTATCCATCTTGCTCCATTCATCTTCAGTTATAGATTCTGGTCGCTTCTCAAGGAGAACATCGTTTAATCCTTGCTGAATTAGGATACCATTCATCTTAACTTTCCATAGTTCAAAATTATTTTTACCAAAATATTTTTCTACATCAAACTTCGGATTAGATGCCATTAATACGATACTTTTAGATTCGAACTGCTTCCCAACGTTATCTCTAATACCACTTGTTGGGTTGACAGATCCATGCGCCAGAGTTCTTTCAACTCCTCTACAACCTGAAAACAGAGGAAATGGAAAACACCAAGGTGAGATTTTCATGCGGTGATCATGACCATTGGTGAGGTGGACCATCACCTAGAATTCTTTATCAACTTTTCACTTGAAAATGGACAGTAACAGTACTGTTATTCTAACACCCAAGGATAAACTGCATGTGCTCGGGTGGAATAAATGAGGGTTTTTAGTGATTTTACATGAGCCGGGGAAGGGTATTGTTGCATTGAATTGGGTTCTTTTTCTGCCATTGATGCAAAAAAGAGAAGAAAATACTCGAAAGGGAGAAGCAGGGTGTGATTTGAAGAGATTTTCTGAAAGGTTTTATAGGGAGAGAAGAAGACCCTCTATCACTTTTAACGACCTGGGTCGAGTATATCTTTTGAGGTTTTATACCCTATACCAAGTTACCGAGTCGAGCCGAGTTGAGCCGATTTCGAGCAGTATTCGAGTCGAGTGGAGTCGAGTTGAGAAGGGTCAAGCTCGAACTCAGCTCAAACTCGTTTCGAGTTCCAAAAATCAGCTCGAACTCAGCTCGAGTCGAATGAGTTCCAAGTCGAGTCGAGCTTTATCGAGCCGAGTCGAGCGAGTTACCGAGCTTTTGCTGCTCATGTACAGCTCTACTTAGAACTCATCGACTTGTCCCAAATCCCGATTATACTCGATATATATAGTATCATATAGTATCACAATAAAAATAGAAAATAAATTCCGCACTTAAATAATTCTATGCACGGGCTCGATGGCACCTTCAATGGGACTTTAATGGCATTGACAATTTGTTGATAGCATCGAACAACTTCGATGACATTGAGTAGAAACACCAAAATGTTTCAGCCACAAAACATGGAATTTTTTAATTTTCTTAATGAGACTTCGATGACATCGACACCTGCTCGATGACACTTCGATGGGACCTTTGAAGGCTCCCCCTCCCCCCTTCCCTTTTCGTCATATTTAAGACATCAGCAACAATTTCACTACCATTTATACCTACTGGCCTTTTGAAACTAATGCTTCCCACCTCTAAAGGTACTTTATTGTAATGAAATGGCCTACATTTTCTCAATCTTGGTATTGTTTCCCTTTTTATCTTTCTGTTTTAAGACTTGACTGATACTGATATAAACCATCAAGTAAAGAAGAGGGTAAATGCTGTTTTGATCCAGTTAGAGAAATACCTTGATTTCAAGTGGTAGAAGGGTAACTCTGCCATGGATAGCTCCAGAGCTTTTAAATGGCTACCATACCTGCTACTGGAAAGGAAAGTCACCATCCTTTAAATAATATTCTACGTGGCACACGAAAAATATATAGCATGCTCTATCTGTTCTTGCAACTAATATATAGGAAGTTCATCACTTTCTTCAGCCTTTTTTAATTACGTTAAAAATATGAAAGTAACAAACACTTAATTTTATTAAGCTTGAATGGCATAGCAAATAAACACATACTTTTTGAAACTGATGCTTCCCACCTCCAAAGGTACTTTATTGTAATGAAATGGCCTACATTTTCTCAATCTTGGTATTGTTTTCCTTTTTATCTTTCTGTTTTAAAACTTGACTGATACTGATATAAACCATCAAGTAAAGAAGAGGGTAAATGTTGTTTTGATCCAGTTAGAGAAATACCCTGATTTCAAGTGGTGTAAAGGTAACTCTGCCATGGATAGATCCAGAGCTTTTAAATGGCTGCAGTACCTGCTACTGGAAAGGAAAGTCACCATCCTTTAAATAATACTCAACGTGGCACACGAAAAATATATAGCATGCTCTATCTGTTCTTGCAACTAATATATAGGAAGTTCATCACTTTCTACAGCCTTTTTTAATTACGTTAAAAATATGAAAGCAACAAACACTTAATTTTATTAAGCTTGAAAGGCATAGCAAATAAACACGGATAGTACACACATCTGTGTTTTGTGATCAAGCAAGTCTAAAACAGAAATCGGTCCCATCTTTATGTTAAGATGGACCCAAATGATGGAAGGGCTTATAGATGTTTTCTATATCATATTCCTTCGAATCCAAGTGGCTGAAATTACCTGGGCTAGTTGGAGTACTGACCCTAATTGCAGGTTTATGTATTCTCATTCTGCATTGTCATGTGGCAAATTCTCACAAGGAGAGAAATAGTCAGTGTTTTCAGAAATTCAAGTGGGACACACCACAAGCAGCAACGTGCAATCATGCCTAAACCTATATATCAACTTCTTGTGGGCCCTCCTAGGTTATGGAATGACTTGAGCTTCGGTGTCCCTTCATCATGGTTGTATCTCACCTGATTAGCGGGTTGGATGACATATACACAACACAGAAGTTTCTAGGCGGGCATGCATCCCCTCCCAAATGTCACCGTTGTTCACTTTGGCTATTTGGTGTGGCCCACCTGAGGTATGGATCAGTCTAGATTCTTAGCTATAGGCCTAATATGGGGTGGGACATCTAATCCACACGTTGCATGGTACTTCATCATCTAATGGTTACACACCTCCCAACTGATTATTGGGCCAGGCATGTTGAAGGTGGGCCCCACCTGATTGGTACCACAGATATAGTCCAATCACATCCTCCCATTTCCATCACAAGCGGATCTTGGTCAGATTCGAAACGTATCCCACGCTGGTTTGGTCTCAATGGGCCTTCCTGGCTCGAAGGCGCCTTCCCAATCCACTGCCCTACAGTCACGCCTGGGTTAGATTTTTCAGTGGGTGAACTAATTTCGTCCATTAATTCAGGTGGCCCACCACATAAATGACCTTGCCTCAAGTCTGCAATTTAACAACATTTTCTACTAAGGCCCAGTTCAAGTGGAATCTAGCCCATTTGTGAATTAGAAGAATATCGTAAAACCATGTCTTCATAGTACACATATTGTGGGTAATGTTGATTCGTACCGTCCATCAAGTGGGCCCTATAGAAGATGTTGTAGAGAATTTGTTCCCAAGGGTTAAAAATCTGATTTGATGCAGCGTATTGGGACAGTCATGAAAACTGACCGTCCAAATGACCAACCCTATTTTGGATGGATGGAACGCAACACAAAATTGAAAGCGGATTGCCTGCCGCACACACTTCCTGCATTCCGACGCTAGGTGGGGCCCACTATGATGTTAGTAAGAAATTCACCCCATCCTTCGGTTAGGAAGCTCAAGTGGACCACGCCTTGGGAAAAAGTGGGGAGTGAAATCTCTACCGTTGAATATGGCCTTCCTGGGTCCACTTTGACGTCTATATGCCATCCAAACCATTCATAAGGTCATTTCCACTGAGATGAACTGAAGACACAAAAATATTAGCCTAATACAGAGTCTCTATGCCCCACAAAAAAATAATAATTCAATGGTGGGTGTTCAATCCCCAGAGTTTCCGGTTGAGTGACCCACTTAGTTTTGGATCCACCTAGCATGATATATTGCAAACGGGATGGACAGTGTGGATTTCACACAAACATTACAGTAGCCCCACCTAGCTTCCCCGCAGTTGGGTGTACACAAACGCAGCTGATTCCTTGCAAAAGCCTTTCCTTCCCATGAACTTCATGTGAAGGAAGCTAGATGGGTCCACCGTAATGCTTACGAGAAATCCACACCATCCATCCATTTCTTCGGATCATGCTAGTGCATGGGCCCAAACACGAGGCAGACCCATATCTCAAGTGGGCCTCAATTATTCAGTTGTAATTTCGTCAGCCGCTTGAGTTTTGGATCCGTTGCATTTTTGGAGCCATGATTTACAGATTTGAACAGTAAGCATTTTCGAATTACCTATTTTTTGTGTGTGTGAACTGATTAAGTTTTGGATCTGCCTCAATTTTAGGCTCATGGATTATTATGATATTAAAAAATACATGTATGCAATGATTTTTCACGAACATTATGGTTTACATGTTCAACATGGCAAGGTTTCTGCAGGCAATCTATGTCCCAACAAAATTTTTGCAACCGATTAGCGAGAATCATGACATGGGTGCCACTAATAATGTCTATATTGTATCTATACCATTCATCCATTTTAAGAAATCATTTTAAGACATAAGCTAAAGAATGAGGCAGGTCCAAAGCTCGAGTGAACCCACCAACATAAACAGTGAGGACAAAGGCACTTACTCTTGAAATATTCCTAGGATTATCATGATATATTTTTGAAATCCAAACTACTTATAAGTTAACAAGATACGGACCAAAGGAAAACACAAATATAAAAAACTTACCCTTAAAAAGTATAAATGATATAAGCTCAGTCAACAGTGGAAAGATACACTTGAATTATGTAATTATCTTATTCTTTAGAACAAGCCTTAAAATATTCTCTCCAAATGAATGAATGATCGAATACAACATATACATCATAGTTGGGCTATGAAACTTGGTGATGTCACTTGAGTAGCAAATCTTACTAATCAGCATCCCTGACCAGCTGATTTTACCCTTAAAATTTGGACCACCCACTATTATATTTTTAACCATCTATTGATAATCCTGAATTAGATCATTATGATACCTTGACAAACATTATTTTATAGATACACTACATAAACAATGATGCCATTATAATAGAGTCTTTACTCTTACTCGGGTGGTAGACTCCCTGGAGTTTCACACCAGGACAAGGGTTTGAGTGCCCATGGTGGTGAAATCCCACGGTGTGCCTGTGTGGGGTTGTCCGTGCGTGTGGCGTGAGTGTGTGGGGGTGTGTGTGCGCGTAAAAAAAAATAGTAATAATAATAAATTTTTTTAAAGAAAATGATGCCACTGCAATATTACACGGGATGCTTGTCAGAGAGGGGCGCACAAACTTTTAGCTTAGATTTTTCTTCTTTTATAAGAACGGAGGGAGCGCATTATAGAGTTTTGACTTCTCTTTAGCGCCTTTGTCTTTTCCCCGTGAAGGGAGCGGATCAGGTGTTACCCGGTAACACATTAGTGGGTGTTACCCTTACCACGTTGGGCCCACATTGATAAAAATTTTGTATATCCATTCTGTCCATCCGTTTTCCTGTATTATTTTAGTATGTGATCCCAAAATTAAGTAGATCCAAATTCAACTAGACTACACCACTGGAAACAATGGTGAATGACCATTAAAATCTTTTTTAGGCCACAAAATTTTTGGATCAAGCTAATATTTTATAATATTCTCTCTTCATCCAAGTCTGGTTGACATTATCAACGGTTTAGATAGAAAAGAAACATTACAATGGGCATTATTGTGGGCCCATGACATTTTTAATGGTGGGCATTCAATCACCACGGTTTCTTTTGGTATACTCACTAAATATTTGGATCTGCTTAACTTCCAGGAACAAGGCCTAAACTTGGCTGGTTAAAAAGATGGACGGCGTGGATATACAACACATCATTAAGGTGGGCTCCACGGTGAGGGTAACACCTTTGCCGGGTACACCTAATTCACCACCCCAAATTAATGAATTCTTCCATCCATTAAAGAAAAATTGATTTTGACTGGATCCACGAAGCATGAGTTTTATCTGATTTTTTTTTCCTCATGTGGACCATTTACTATAATTACTCTCGGCGATCCATTTGATATCTACTAATTGGATGGCTAGGATTGCTTGATCTGTGTAATTTTAGAGATACTCTACATCCACAATTGGACCTGCAATTTGGATGGTCAAGATGATAGTGCGCAAGTTACACGTGAGGAGGATGAGCCACTTCCTGGCCACACCCAACAAGTATACCGGTTTGGATTTAACTAGGCGTGGGGCCAGTTAGAGCTCATGTAGTCGTGGAAATGAGATGAATTGTGCGCTGTCTCGGCACGTGTGGGATAAATCCTTTGTGTGAGTGTTGATGAGTGGCCCACCTTTTGCCAGGCCCACCGGACTGGTTATCAATGTAGCCACAGTGGCCCATTTGGGTCCGTTTGAATTTTGATATCGTGAATGCCACGTGTCAGTGAATCTATGCTTGCATGTACGATCATCAGGAATCATACAATGGTGTTGATGATCGAACAGTATATTTAGGTATAGAGTTTGTAGAAGTGGGGACCATTGCTCATGATCGAGACTGTTGATCTGGTGGACCATGATCTGGATAGAATATTACTCCAATAAAACAATCATTTTAGAATTTTTGGAGCCCTTCAATCTTTGTTGCTTCTCGTAGAATGTGGGCTAACGCCGAGTTTTCTTCCTAATCATCCATCTGAAGTCATTGATCGAAGGGCTAGGATCATTCCTTTAGCAGTAACACGTAGTTGATCATTTATTCAAGGTAATGGACGGTCAGATCACCGAGCCATGGCCCCACACTATACATACTCCGGGCTCCGGGATCACATAATTCAATTATAATATTCACGTCATACCCGTCCACGTGTGAGGATTTCAAATGAGAAGGTGCTTCGAGATGGGTGTTATGAGCCCAGGGTACCAAATACATCGGAGGATTCCAGATCCATGGGATTCTAAATCCTAACTCCCGAACAGGTTGGTTTGATGTAATTGCATGTATTTTTATGAATTTTTCTCCAATCAGCATTAAATGCATGCAACCCACAACATTAAATTTGTTTGAAAGTAAAAGGAAGTTGCCCTAATTTAACTTTCATGATAATTATAAGCCGAAACTTGATGGCCCTCCTCACAATATGTGTTATACCCACTCTATCCATTCATTAGTACATATCATTTTTCAGGCATAGCCAAAAAAATAAAATAAATTCAAATCAATCACCTAATTAATTAAAAGTTCTTCCCATAAGGTGGTTCCCTTCAGCTTGAGATTTACCTCATTTTTGAGGCATACTTTAGAATAATATAATGAAATGAATTACCGGCCTCAATAGAACACAAATATCATTGTGGGATTGACAGAACGTGTATCATTTCGTGCCTTAAAATTACTGCTTTCAATGTCATACAGCATATCTTCCCTCACATATTTTTGAGGTACGTAATTAATTCTTAAAAAGTATAAAATAGACTGTAATTCCTCATAAATACATCCCACTCATCCTGCTCCTCCCACAACTCAGGAGGATTCACTGACTGTCTTTTACGTTGAATGTTGACCGTTGGTCTTCGTTTTTCTAACCGTTCACATTATAAATAGGCTGACTCGAGCCTTGCTTGTTGCATTTTTGTGCGTGGTAGTCGCTGGATGTGGGCCACTGTAATGTGTTCATGAAATCGAATCTGTCCATCAGCGGCATTACCTGAAGAAAACTTTCAGCCCACAAAATCAGCCGATTCAAAACTCAAGTGTGCCACAGTATTGAAATATGTCGACAGGGAACACACCACAGAGACATGCTTGTGCCCGGTCCGTGATAAATCCACTCGGCCGGTCCATCTGTTTTGCAAGACTATAATAGGTAGTATTCTAAAAAACAAGGTAGATCCAAAATTCATATGGACCACGCCACATGAAACAGTAGGTATTGAAAGCCTATGAATGACATAAGTTTTGTATAAGGATGATATTTGTGCTACAGTTTATCTGAGGGGATAATAACCCTATGAACGGTTTGGATGGCATATAAACTTCAAGGTCAGCTCCAGGAAGGTTTCAACTGTGGACGGTTCCATTCCCACTGTTTTGTTGGTGTGGCCCATCTGAGTTGTAGATGTGCTTTATTTTTAGATTCCTATTTTATTATAGTCTTTCAAAACAGATGAACGGAATAAATTTATCACATACGACCCGCACAGCCTCGGGTACAGGTATATCTTTGGACGGTATATCAGTGGTATCTTTTGATCGTGACAAGTAACGCATATGATGAATGTGTTGAACGCTTTGAATACACCATGTGGGCCCTACATCTGGTACCACCGTTAGGTTACAGCGGGAATGCACCCTGTTTTTGTGGTGGCCCCACTTGATGAGCGGACGAGATCCATCACACATGTACTAACCTTGGTGGGTGGACCAGGGGCCTCCCTTCCGTGATGCAATTCTCAGGGTGAAGATTCCATGTGATTTTTTATTTTTATTTTTTTCGGTGCTAGTTTTTGTGTTACACGCAATTAACGAAGTTCCTACGAAGCTTCGTCATGGCAGCTTCGTGGAAACTTCGGATAGGAAGCTTCGTGGAAGCGCACACACCTGCAATCCACGAAATTTCAATCATCGGCTTCCATGAAATATCTGTAGGACCGAATTCCCAATAGATATTTCATGCCTTGGAAGTTTTAAGAAGTTCACACACGTGCAATAAAGCTCCTATACACACGTCATAGATGTGCCAGCATATTAGATATGTGTAAGATCTAGTCCGTTCATCTTTATCTGACTTTCTACATGTTTTACCAAAAATATAATCTTATCCAATCATATATGTTTTTCAGCGCCCTACATTTCTTTTACAAACTTATCTCACCTAACCCATTGATTAACCTAATTCTTGTTCTAGGCATAAATAGAGTCGTGCCTTTCTGATGGATGGATGAGATCTTGACCAAACGTGTCATGCTGGCACATGTGCGGCATGTACATAAGTTTTATTACACCCTAGGGTCAGCTTCAAGGAGTGCCCGTTCTTATACGGCTCCCTTGCAAACATGCAAGCTCTTTACACGTTGTTACGCTTATGTGATCGATGTCCACTCTGTCCGTCAGATGCACTCCTTGATGATGGGCTCTGAGGTATATTATCATCCATATCTGCAACAAAGGGAAAAGTGGGGATAGAATGCCAACCACTAGTTGGTTTGTGGGCCACCATGGCGTGCATCTCTCATCAAAACTCGTTCATCAGGTGTGAGATGAGGAAGATGCAGAAATCAGCCTATATAAAACTTTAGTGGGCCACAGCTGTGAACTTGATGATTTTAGGTGCAATTTTACATTGTTACCTTTGGTGTGGCCCTTAGCTTTTTATGAGACTGATCTTTTATGTGCCCGAAGAATATTGGACTTGTTTCGACCATAGATTTAAATGGTACGAAATTACATTATATAAAATTAACATCACCATTACACAATGATTACATGCCTAAAAGTAACAATGTATTTTCACCATTCAATTCCTATCATTTGGGATCAAATTCTTCATCATGAAAAACAGTGCCACATTAAGTGAAACCCCCGTTTGGTAGACTAGAATTGTAATCAAAAAATCATTTTGACAATTAGTGTCAATTAATTATACACATATGTAACTCAAATGTCACGTACAAAGGGCATATATGAATCAAGGGCACGGATGAAACACATCTATTAATACGTGGCCTATATATGTATTAAATTTCAAAATCCACCAAAAATATTACACGGGACTGAATGCAATTTCATAGGACATAATCCCAATCCTTGTGATTGTTCTTCAAACCTATGTAATTTGCAGGGGATCAAGTCCAATTTCATTCCAGCAAATCCCACCTATGGCTCACTAGTAGATTTACATGAGTCCCAACATGGGTTTGCGCGAGTATACATGGGTACGTTAATGAATAGGGAGAAAACATCCTATCTAAGCCCACGTACCAAACAGAAGAAGGTCATAATCTGATGAACGAGTGGATTTCACATGGACAACATTGTAGGCCCCAAAGAGCTTGGATGTGCGTATAACACAGGTGTCGTAGACGGTTTGGCTCGACGTGCTTTGATCAGAGATTGATGGTGATGGTCCACCACCCCCCAGCTGTATGTAACGTGGAACTTGGAAGATAGAAAGTGGGGTATTGGCATAAGGCAAATGCTCTGCAGTTATAATGATCTGTCCGCCACTAGCGAGTCACGACTGTTTTTATTGCGCCCTGCATGGATACATCCGGTACACGTGTATGTGCGTTTCATACGTCGTATAATAAAAGAATTTACAGTTTTTGAGACGTGGATACTGAGTAAGCTCTGTGGGGTCCACCATGATTTACATTTTTTATTCACTCTGTTCATCTATTTTAATAGATAATTTGATGGCTCTATCTCAAAATCGAAGCATATCTAAATCTCAAGTGGACCTCACCACAGGAAATACCGTGAATTGTAAGTCTACTGTTAAAAATTTCTCAAGCATCACAAAAGTTTTGAATGAATCTATTATTTTTGTTTCCCCTTCACCTATATCCATGTGATCTTACGGAGAGGTCGGATGACAAAAAAACATCACTACGAGACCTATCGAGGTTTCAACACTGAGAGTCATTATTGGGCAACTGTCTCCGGTGGTGTTTGACCCAATCACATACATGGTAGGTCCAGTTCTGTTTACTCGGCATGATAACAGCGTACTGAGTAACTCAGTACGCAGTCCGATTTCCAAATTATGATGCAATAATATACGCCATCAAATCCACCAACACACCTTCCTCACTGCCAAAACGTCATCGATTACGTCAACACTCGTTGTCGCCCAACTGATTGATTGTAACCCGAGTTGTGTCGGCCACATAGATATCCGTGACAAATCCACATCGTTCATCTGATTTCAAAGAACAAAGTGGAAAAATTTTTAACAGATCCCAAACCCAGTGGGCCACACCAAACAAAACAGTAGGAAGTTGGAAACTCCCTGCAGCTGACCATAATGTTTATATACCATCTGGACCCTTCATACGCTTATTACCAATAAGATAAACTGTGGTCGAAAATATCATCATGATATGTAACTTCTGTCACCCCTGGGCGTTCAATCCTACTCTTTCATGTGGTATGGTCACATGAGTTTTGGATCTGCCTGGTTTTTAGATTCAAGTCCTGTTGTAGTCTGATAAAATAGATGTACAGAGTAGATTTGTCACAGCCATTCCTGTGGTCCCACACATCCCTATGATGTGATCCATCTGATATTTGGATCATATTAGTTTCTGTAATCGGGCCCTAAAATGATCTGGAAATAAAAAAAAATGGATGGAAGGCGTGGATACACAATATCTAGATCAAGGTGGGCCCCATTATCAGGGACGCACTCCTTTTTGACCTTTGAATGTCGGCAGTATTTTATTCTTTGGCCACTAAAAGACAACAGCGTTAAAGACAAGGAAAGAAAGGGCGTATTTAGCAACTGGTGATGAAAATCCATAGTGCGCCCATGGATTCGCCACGGTCTATGGAGCATTATCCCCACATCATTCCTCAAGCATGGAATGAATGGGCCTCACAGGTGCTGATGTGTCATACGTGGAGGGGTTTGAGAGGATCATGTGGCACGTGTGTTACCGTCCGTTCATGACCATGACCCGAACATGGAAAGCTTCAAGATGCAACCCAACGGCACACACGTGCATGGATCCGGTACGTTCATAACGTGTGTCTGAACTCAAGCATCGAATGGCTCAAAAATCAGGCCAATCGATTCATTGAATAAAGCACACGTGTTCCAAAAAAAATGGACACTAAGAGAGAAGAGCTCGTGTGGTCCACAAGATTAGTCGACCAGCCTGTATTTTATTTTATTTTTTCCATTAGACAGATGAAAATAAAAATCTCAACTTTTCCACTAAATATGAACGTTTAACCGTTGATTTGATATCCACTTATTGGACGGTTAGATTTTCTGATGAGCGTGATCTCTTAGCTATGCTCCATCTATGATGTGTCACGCCTCAAATCCGGAAATCAGATTCGTAGGAATTTCGATCGCCGAATCCGGTGTCGACAGCCTCCGTAGTACCCCATTCTCGGCTCCTAGCATTCATATGCCAGATTCCGATCCTGGGATCCTAGAAGGAGGATTTTTTTTTTTTTTTTTTTTTTTTATACATTTAGATCGTAATAAGCGTAACCACAAGATTACCCAATTCACAACGGCAACATCATCATCACATATCTACTAATATAATCATTTGAATACAATACTGAATGGGAAATACATAAATAGATAATCAAGCTCCAAATGACCACCGCATGCTCCAAGCTCAACACTACTGCAGCCTAACATCACCTGCACGCATCTATCGTACATAGGCTTATAGAAAGCTTAGAGGGTGGTGTAAGTGTGTGCACAAGGTAAGTGCCAAGTATTCAATACAATGTCATAATCATACAATACCGAAAATACTGGTAATTTATAATTCGTACATCATCAGAATAAGCAGAAATACTGACAAGTCCATAAATAAATAAATATCAAGATACGCAATATAGAACAGTTATGGAATAAAGAATCATAAAGAGCTAAATATCAGATGGCGACGATGCAATGCAATATACAAATCCTGCTAAGTCTATCTAGGCCATATAAGTTCAGAAACATAGCAACCCAAAATGTCATATGCCTACAGATGTAATGCAATATGCGATGCGAATGAAACGACCATGCTTGGAGTGTGAAATCGAGATGATAGTACGTAATATTGCAGGCTACGGGGTCCTCCACAATGGACTTCTATCCAAACTACTCTCATACCTAAATTTGGATAGTCAGACTCAATGTGGTAAACTCCTGATCTCAAGTTGGTCGCGCGCCCAACCGAAATCCTTGCCATAACGAAGGTACATAACAATTAGTTGTGCACCACCAGCCCGAGTGGATAGTGAATGAATGAATAAATGAATGAGCATGCAACTCCTACTCGATAAGTCCACATATCGGTATGGTTCCTCTCTGAAAAATCACCGGGGTCTATTACACTCCAAACCAGACCGCCGCCCCATCGCCCGCAACAAGGTGAGTGGAAGAGACCTCACTATCCGCCTGCCAATATCGGGCCCGGCTCGTCAATAGCGGACCCATTCCTCGAGCTGGTCAGACTCAGCCTAGCATTGCCCCCTCCTCTCGGGCAGGTAAGGCCGCACCCCCTTCCAACCGACCACGACACAGTGGAGAGTGCAGTCATCTGATAATCAGCACTCGACGCTCATCTACCCACTCGATCTAGACGTTAGAGCAACCTCTGGAACCAAGAGGGTTTAGGAACTTTCACCCAGGGATATCTATATCATCCCATGTAGAATAGATTTTTGGTGTCCCATCTAGCCATCCACGATATGCTTGTGGAGGCTACAACCCTGATGTCGCTAGGGCATACAGTAATCACAGCACACAATGCAAGATGCATGAGTCATACAATCCAGTCATGCATCTATCCTGCGCATACCGCATGCTCATACGAGATAACTTCCGCCTATCAGGGAGTCTCATAACAACCTGCCCAATGACACATGCAATGGTCAACCACATCTTATAACAACATGTAGATGATGCTTATGAGCATGTATCATGATACTATGCAGTCACATACTCGTAATCGGTATTAATAACTGACATCGACAATCGACCTCGACAATATGGACATTTAACCAACATTGCTCCCGAGGACTGACCCTCATAGATCCTAATATATAGTGGACCCATGGCCTCACACAAGGGCCAAATATACAACACCATGGGCCTTGCCCAAGGACCATAGATACATCACAATGGGCCTCAAATACGGGTCGTATATACATCATATAGGTCTCGGCAATCGGCCTTGGCAATCGAAATCGGAATTGGAGTAAGCCTTAGTAATCGGAATCTGTCACAATAGCCAAAATCGATCCATACTCAGAATTGGCAAATCGGTCATGTCACTCAGAATCACAATCGGTCACGATAATCGGGATCAATCGATAGTCAGAATCAACAAATCGGTCACGTTAATCGCACCAGTAATCAGCAGATAAACAAAATGGGGTCCATAAATGATCAGCTGATCAATTATAGTATAAAGATCAGCACTCGGCTATGGTTATATCAAATTCGATAGCACGAAGCCATCCGCCTACGGTGAATGAGGCCCACTTATTTGGGTTAACTCACTAAGGAAATGATGAGAATGAGTCTAACAAGGCCTAAGAGAAGGTCACAATGTAGACATTAAACCATCATTGCCTATGAATGTGGCCATTAAACCAACATCGCTCCCAAGAAGTGGCTCACATAGAGCCAAACATAAAATGAGCCCATGGCCTCACATAAAGGCCTAACGTACATCGCAAGGGGCCTCATACAGGGGCCTCATACAAGGGCCTCATACAAGTACCATGAGCCGTATCAATGGGTCGCACCAACGGGCCTCATATACACAACAGGTGAGCCCTGCTCATGGGCCATAAACACACAATAGGTGGACCCTACACGTGGGCCTCAAATACATTACATGAACCTCACTAAATGGGCCACATAAATATATCAAGGTAGGCCTCACAGATGGGTCACAAGTATATCAAAGTAGGCCTCATATATATCAGAGTGGGCCAAATCAATCATATGGGCTAAATCAATCAAATGGGCCGACACAAGCGTGCCAATCAAATAGGCGGATTCAAATGGGCTGGGTCAAATGAGCCAATTCAAATAGGCCGAATCAATGGGCCAATTATGCATCAGGTGGGGCACAATATATGGGCCACACCAAATGGGCTACACGGACATTACAATAGGCCTTACCCATGGGCCACAAAGTCATCATAGTAGGTTTAATCTCCTGGGCCTCAATTACATCATACTGGGCTACGACCCATGGGCCTTAAACACATTACGGTGGCCTCAATAATGGGCCTCATACACATCAAGGTGGGCCTCAAATAACAGACCTTGAATACATCACAATGCGCCTCAACCCATGGGCCCTTATACATCACAATGGGCCTCAACCCATGGGCCCTTGTTCATCACAATGGGCCTTACCAAATGGGCCTCGAATACGTAATAGGTGGGCCCTACACATGGGCCTTATACAGCACATTGGGCCTCATACACGTCACAATGGGCCACATCATGGTGGGCCACATACATCATAATGGGCCGCATCACATGGGTCTAATATACATCACATAGGTCGTAATTGCATCAAGGTGGGCTCATACTAATGGACGACATGGATGAAATACATACAACATGGTGGGCCCCATCCGCTGCCCAAAATAGACGGATGATACGGATATAAACCACACGCATCATGGTGGTGGGGTCCACGTCCTAGCTAGACCAGATGGCGTGGTTAAAACACGTGCATCAAGGTGGTCATATGCCCATCAAAATGGACAAACGGTGTGGCTACAGGATACATACAATCAAGGTGAGCCTGTCCTTAAAATGATCTGAAAAACTGGATAGACAGCATAGATGTGCAATACATGCATCACGACGGATCTCGCAAATGACCGACATGGATGCAAAATAGATGGATGGCATGGAATACACCACATAAATTGAGTGGGCCCCACGGAACTTGCTGACATCAATACCTCACCTGTCAAGTTGGTGTGAGGTACTCCAGTCAATCTGTATCCATCGTCCATGGATTGAACGGTGTGGACGAAGTACATTAAATCAAGGTGGGCCTCACACTCTGCTATGGTGGGGCCACGTCCAGCGAATGGACGAGGTGGAGAAACACATACATCATGGTGAAATCCCACCGTCCTTGTACTGGACGGTGAGGATACAACACTTACATCATGGTGTGGTCCACGGATGACGTGGATGACACACTTACATCAGGGTGGGGTCCACACACGTGGCCCACCAGAGAATTGAATATGCTTCATTTGTCCAAAGTACTGCTGCTGCACGTGCAATAGCAACTGATATAGGCCACTAGCCCACCGTCAAATCAGATGGACGGTGGGGATTCAAAATGGATGGATGGCCTAACATGAACATGCATCAAGGTAGCCCATATGCTGGATAACACCTACATTGGGACGGTCCATCGTCCTTAATGGACGGTGTGAATACGATACATGCAATCAAGTAGGTCCCACAAAACCTGCTAACGGTGTGGATTAAATCCATACATCATGGTGCGTCCCACAGCAGCAGCCAAACATTGTCCAGCACCGTCCAGCGCTGTCTGGACGGCGTGGATGAAACGAATACATCATGGTGGTCCCATGCAGCACCATCCAAATGGACGGTGTGCATAAACAACACATACATCAAAAGGGAGCCCCATCCAGCAGGACGTCCCTAGTGGACGGCTGGATAGAGCAGATGAATGGCGTAGGTACAAAACATATACATAGTTGGTGGGTCCCACAGGACCATCCAGGCGCATACGGCCTGGACATAAAACACGTACATCTAGGTGGGCTCCACCGTCCATAGCAGTAGACGGTGTGAATAGAAACATACATCTCTGTGGGTCCCACGTAGGGCCCATCATAATGTTTATATGCCATCCAATCCGTTGATAAGGTCACGTGGACCCAGATGAATAGGAAAAACAAATTTCATAATGTTCCAAAACTTTCGTGACCCTGAAATGGGGCTTCAATGGTAAATGTTCAATTATACTGTTTCCTATGATGTGGGCCACCTGGGATTCAAATCGGGCTGATCTTTGGAGGGGGCCCACTTCAAACAGAGGCCCACTAAATGAACGGCATGGATGACAAACATACATCATGGTGGGACCCACGGCTGGGGCCGTGAGGCCCAGCTCGCCCGTCCGCCAGCATTCAGCGCAGGACGCTCCAGCGGTCCTGTGATGTCAGCGGCAGCAGCAGGTGCTGCTGCCTCAATTTCATTTTATTTTTAAAATCAATAATTCAATGGTTTTTCCCTTGTGGGGCCCTGATCTGAAAAATCTAACCCAGTCACCTGCTGCTGCCTCAATTTCATTTTATTTTTGAAATCAATAATTCAATGGTTTTTCCCTTGTGGGGCCCTGATCTGAAAAATCTAACCCAGTCATCGGATTCTACGGCCCATGATCTACCTAATGAGACCAATATGCGATGTATTTTTGGTAAAAAGAAGAAACAAGGTGAGTTTTTAAGGGTAATAATACTATTTCCCTTGGTATGGCCCGCTTGATTATCAGATCAGTCTCATTTTTTGGTTCAACGGCTAAAATGATCTGAGGAAGAGGACGAATGGGTTGGATTAAGTACATGTATCAAGGTGGGGCCCGCATGAGCGGCCCACCCCGACTTTCTCTTCTTTTTTTTTGTTTGCTGTTAGTACACGCCCATTTCAGTTCACGCACTCCATGTTAGCCACGCCCGTCCAGCGTCCAGGGACGCTGGATGGCATGGATAAACACATACATCGTGGTGGGTCCCACATGGGACGTAGTCAATACATCAAGGTGGGTCCCACATGAATGTGGCCCACCTGATTTGGATCAATTTAATGCTTGTCCATTCTCACCATCCAGATCCTCTAAGAGAGGTAGCAAAGTGGGTCGGTCCCCATGTTTGGACGGCCATAGGGTCCATGTGATGGATGGTTTGGACACCACTCATCGAATGGGCCACAAAATAAAGGAAGGAGAGAGAGAGAGAAAGAGAGAGAAGCACCCACCTATCCTTCTCCTTCCTCCCTAGCCTTCCAATGCTCCAAAAGTGCTCCGTCAACGGTGGAGATGATGATCCAAAGGTGGAGATGAGAGATAGGGTGGTAGGGAGTGGGCCACACAAGCTCTATCCATGGAGCTTGGATGTTTTTAGCTTTCATGGGTTGCCTGAGAATTGGTTTGAAAAAGGTAAAGAGAGAGGTGATGTAATAAATGAAGGGTATGGTACTTGTTGACTTGTTGGTAAGAAAGGAATGAGATGAGTATGGGTGTTGTTGACTTTGGGTGAGAGAGGGATGGGTAGGGTATGGGTTTTTTTGACTTGATTGATTGATGGATTGATGTGACATGATGAGAGATTCTCTTGAATTTTGCAACATGCGACGTTTTCCTCGAACTGAACGTGGGCCCACATTTCCTGGTCTGCGTATCGGATCGGTGCGAAATACCCGGCATCGGAACCACAGCGACGGTGCGGTTGTAATGGTACATGTCTCGGGTTGAGTCGACTCGGGTTAACAGTGTGTGAATCAGGGTCACGCGTAAATACCGATTAAGGGTCGAGGTTGTTGGGATTCGATCGGGAAGACCTTGGAAGTCTACTGAATGATACGGTCTAGGATACGGGTCTTACATGATGAAATGCCCCCCACAACTTCGATAATGTGGATTGCCGTAAACGTGTGACACGTGTAAGAAAAATTATGAGTCTTATTTGGACACCTTTCGGTGGCCAAAGAATCACCTTAGTAGAATCTGAACCCACTACAAAACTTTCATAGCTACAGAAAACACACCACATCTGTGAGGCCAACCTGATGTGTGTATCATATATCCAAGCCATCCATCTGTCTTTCCATATAATTGTAGGTCATGGGCCCAAAAATGAAACAGATCTAAATTTCAATTGGACTATATATGTTATAGAAAACAATAGTGATTAGACACACCATTAAAAAATTTAATGATAGACCTTTATTCCGTAAGGATGAGCACAAATAAGTGAAAAAGTCACTTGTAAATGTTTAAATAGATAGAGGTGAGACATGTGCTGATATAAAGATGTAGATAGAGTTGCAAGAGAAGGTGGAGCAACCGCAGCCACATGTGAAAAGGAATCTGCCAATGGATTGTAGATTACCACAAGATATATGAATGACTTGAATGTTGCATTTACTCTCATTATAGATGATGTGGATATTTAAACTTTTCAAGAGGCTCTTGATGATGTACATGCCGAAAAGTGAAAAACAACAATATGTGATGGGATATGCTAACTATACATGAACAAAACATAGGAGCTATTAGGGCTTCCCGTCAGCCAAAAAGCGATCGGGTGTAAGTGAATTTTCAAGAAGAAACAAGATAAATATAAGACAAAGTAGGTAGCGAAGGGATATGCTTACAAATAATGTGTTGACTTCACTAAGATATTTATATCTGTAGTGAAGCAAGTGTCTATCATATTTGTATTGGCAGTGGTTGTCCAATACAATCTCAAGCTAGAACAGATGAATGTGAAAAATGCTTTCTTGCATGGGGAATTGAAAGAACAGATTTTTATAAAGCAATTAGAAAGTTTCGAAATACAAGTGAAAGAAAACAATATTTGCAGGTTGAAGATGTCGTTGCACGGCCTCAAACAGTTACATAGGCAATGGTATAAGAAATTTGATTATTATGTCTATTATAAGACACTAAGTGATGGGAAGTTCATTATCTTGGTATTGTATATTGATGACATACTTATCGCTAGTTATATCTTATCTAAGATTGACATACTAAAGACTTTGCTATCAGGGGCATTTGAGATGAGAGATCTGGAGGTTGCAAAGAGGATTCTTGACATTGACATACACAAAAACATGAAGATGAGTAGGCTATGGTTATCTGAAGGTATTCTGCCCGTGAGAGTTCTCGGCATTAACATACACAAAGACAAGAAGTTCATTATCTTACTATTATATGTTGATGACATGCTTATCACTAGTCATAGCATGTCTAAGATCGACATACTAAAGGCTCGACTATCATGGATATTTAAGATGAGAGATTGGGAAGCTATAAAGAGGGTTCTCCGCATTGACATAAACAAAGACAGAAATATGAGCATGCTATGTTTATCTTAGGTAGAATACCTTGAAACGGTATTAATGAAGTATGAGATAAATAAAACAAAGCCGATCAACATTCCCCATGTGACTTATTTTAGACTTTCTTCTGAGCGGTGTCTTGAAATAAATGAAGAAAAATAGGTTATGTCTTGTGTACCTTATTCGAGTGCGGTTGGAAGCTTGATATATGTTATAGTTTGTACAAGATCAGATATTTTATATGTTGTGGGTGTTGTTAGAAAATATATGTCTAATTTTAGCAAGCAACATTGAGAGGCAATGAAATAACTACTTCAATATATATATTCGAGATACATAGGATTACGTCTTGACATTTGAAAAATAAGGAGACAAGTTACTAAGCTACGTGGATTCATATTATGTGAGCAATATGGATAATAGAAGGTCAACTTAATGTAATCGAGCATATGTCGATAACATCGTACATGCTCGATCTTATTGAGAAAATTCAGAAAATCCTATTTGCTTATTGGACAGTTTTAGAAGTCGCTACTCGATGGCATGGAAGAATCTTTGATGTCATTGACGGGGCTTCAATGTCTATTGATGTCATCAAAGGTCCTATCGAGCACACACACACAGAATTATGTAAGTGGAGAATTTCTTTCCTATTTTGGTTGTAATTTTTTTTTGTATGTGTGAGTGTGTGTGTGTGTGGGGGGGGGGGGGGGGGGGGGGGGGGGGGGGGGGGGTGTAATCGGGATTAATGTGTAATTAAGGTGTATTAGGGCTTTCTAAAATGTTCCTAAGGGTTTAAGGACATATTAGGGCTTAAAGGAGATTCAAGGTTTATTCAAATCGGTAAGAACTCTCTTATAGTTTTTACTTTTGTAATGCATTACTCATTGCTTTGTACTGTGGGTTTTTTTTTTTTTTTTTTTTTCCATGAGGATTTTTTTCACGTAAATTTTAGATTGTTCTTATTTAAGGTTGTTTTTGCGATTGCGTATACTTTTTACTTCATTCTACTCTATGTACTTCCTTGGTTCACAATAGGATTAATTAGCCTATTATTTTGGTTTTTACTCTAAAAAATGTTAATGCATGAATTGGATGGGCCGGGTTAGATGTAATACAAACAGCTAGAGGGCGGCACACAATGTGTTGACTATAACACATTTCATAGAAAATAATTTAGGGGTTTGTATTCATTTTATTCACGGAAAGTTTAGTAAAATTACAGGTCTTGAAGAAATTTTTCATGAAAATCCTTAAAATTTTCTATTAAAAACCTCTTAATTACTAAAATCTTGATAACATTAACATATGAGGATATAGCAATTGTTGCCAAAATACACCTCTAATTCTAGTATGCAACGGATGGAAAAAAATTCAAGGAAATCGAAACGCCTATGATGCATCTAAGACACAAATTTTAATACAAGGCCCATGGTTAGCAGATATAGACTGTTGATTTGAAAGAACCTACAACGGTTGGCATTCTTTAAAATTTCTAGCCACGAATCGGTATCCTGCTTGTCATCCGGCTGAGGACAACACAACAAATTAATGTTGTAGATTATCGACTATTACAATAAATTAGTCTTTGGATTTTATTTTTATTTTTATTATTGTTTTTGTGTGTGTGTGTGTGTGTGTGTGTGTATATATATATATATATAGAGAGAGAGAGAGAGAGAGAGGACCTTTTTCAGATCTCATCTCCTCCTATCTCTTGTTACATGAGTACAAAATCTAGATCATCCATGTGATGCAACATCCCATGAAACTCCTAAGACCAACTTTCACCCTAATTCAAAACTTTGGTGACCATGGCAAATGAGAGACAATTCAAAGAAGGAAATTGTTTTCTTTTGCCATTACTACCAAAGTTTTAGATCAAGGTAAAAGTTAAACCCTAATGGTTTTATTGGGTGCTGCAATACGTGAACCATTTATATTTTGCTCTTATACCATGGAAGATGAGTTCTGAAAAAATTTCATGGTAGACAAGTAAGCATATATATATATATATATATATATATATATATATATATATATATATATATATATATATATATATATATATATATATATATATATATATATATATATATATATATGAAAAATGTTCTATACGGTTGAGCTGTGTGGGCCCCACCATGATGTATGTCGAACATCTACCCCATCAGTCAGATGCACTATTCCATGGTGGACCTAGGGCTTAAAAATCAAGTCAATCCGTGACTTGTGTGGGCCACATTACATATAAAAGTTGAGAGGGGTTATCTTCCACTAAAACATTCATAATCATTTTTTGGGCCCTTCGAGATGGGGTTCACAATCCAGCCCATCCATTATTTGTGTCCCACTTGGATGAGGGATCAGACTAAGTTTTAGATGCATCCAAATTTTAGGTAGGCCCCACCAAGTGCTTTTATATGTTTTAGGCATGTCTTCACATGATTTTAGATGGTATGGCCAACATAAGTTCCATATATGGGTGATTTTTGAGATGTCTTATAATTTAAAGGGGACCCATCAAATGCACGGTGTTGATGTTTGACATACATCATGGTGGGGCCCACACAGCTCAACCTCATGGGGAGTTCCCATGAACTCTACCGTATAGAACCTTTTCCCATATATATATATATATATATATATATATATATATATATATATACACACACACACACACACACACACACACACACACACACACACACACACACACACACACACATATGGAAACACTCACCTGTTAACCTGTTCGTACTTACTATCCACATGAAGCAAAACCTCATGAAAACCCTTGGTTTAAATTTTTACTTTGATCCAAAACTTCTGTGGGCTATGAAAAATACAAACAGTTTCTTCCCCTGATTTGAATTTCTCTTTGCTTTGGCACACCAAAATCTTAGATCAGGGTGAAAATTCACCTCGTAAGGTTTCATGAGATTCTGCATCTTATAGCCCGTTCGGATTTGACACCCATGACACGTGTGCAAAGGTGCGCATGTGCGTAGGTGCATAGTGAGCATGCATATATATATATATATATATATATATATATATATATATATATATATATATATATATATATATATATATATATATATATATATATATATATCTCTTTTGCACACCTTTTTAGTGAGAACTCATGTGTGTGCACCTCCGCACGTGTCATGAGAACAAAATCGCAACAGCTCATAGTCATGCGCACCCTATGAAACCTCAAGGTTCAACTTTTAGTTCAATCTAGAGCTTTGGTGGGCCGTCGCAATAGGATAAGGCTAAAATTTGAGCCCTAATACTTATACAGAGCGTCACATCACGTGGACTGTTAATTTGGATTTTGTATTCATGACATGGGTAGAAAGAGTACATGAAATCTCACCCAAAAAGGCACCATTTCTCTATTTATGTATATTGTATATGTATATTTACAACCTCAGCGACAAAACCTTCTACATAACACATTACTTTCTAATAGTTTAAGTAGTCATGAAATCCAACCTCTCTAGTGGATTCGCCCCAAAATAAGGCAAACTTCTTAATCAATCATTTTTTACTCACATTATGGGCCACATTACGGGCAAAAATTCTAGCCGATAAATAGATGAATCATTATATCTAATTTTTACAAAAGGTGATATTTGTGATGAGGCTAACCTATTTGATGGATTGGAAGGTTGAAAGTTAACCGCTTGGTGGACCCTAAGTTATAGTAAATAGGGTAGGGTTTATCCAGCGTGTATCTTTCCCTTTTATCCAGAACGTTGATAGGCTACTCGACCCACTTGCTTCTTTTTTTTTTCATTTTTTTTATTTCTTTTCATTTTCTAATGGGTGCAAATGGCCAATGGAAATGGTTGATGATGTTCTAGGATATTTAGTTTGAACCAATCAAAGGCTAATTAATATATAGTAGGGGTCGATCGAACACCTGGAACTTGCAATCTGCTACAAGTGTTCATTTTCATCAGTGGGGCCCACTTTCTAATGATCAAAACCGTTTATGAGACTAAGGCTTGTAGTAGCCGGGGACACAGAAGTTTTAGATCAAGCTGAAATTTGTGTTTTCATTTCATCCAAGTCTATATCAACTTAAAACATCACGGTGGGCTGAAAGAATATTTCAACAGCGGGCATCATTATCACCACTGGTCCTGTGGTGTGGTTCAATTGAGCCTTGATCTGCATCATTTTTGGGTCCATAGCCTAAAATGATATGAAAAAAATGGATGAACGGTGTTAATAAAACCCGTACGCCACGGTTGGCCCACAGAGCCCCAGCATGGAAGATGGAACGAAATATTCTGCCTGGGAAGGGCAGGACACAATTCGCTTCCATAAACGCATCATCAGAAAATCTGGGCTACAGTGAACGGCTATGTTAGGTGCACACGTGTGTAGTTAGACATCATGCAGGAAAGGGGAACACATCAGGTCACTACACCAAAATCGTCATTTAGGAACGGTTTTAAACCGTTCCTAAATGCTTCAGGAACGGTTTAATACCGTTCCTAAATGAGGCGTCGCAGAAAATCAGGAACGGTTCAGAACCGTTTTGGGTACCGTTTGAAAACGGAATTTTAGGAACGGTTTTAAACCGTTCTGGTGCCAACGGTCATATTTGACAACCGTATTTGTTTCTTATTTCGGAACGATTTTAAATAAAAAAACCTGCTGTATAAAATAAAATAAAATATATTTAAATCATATTCATTTAAGAATCAAAAGATTGTAAAAACAACCATGATGTAATTTGAAACATTATTTATCTGACTTGCAAACCTGACAGTAAAAACTAAAATCTACAATGGAAGACTTCAAAATAAAAAGAATTCAATGAAAGTCCGTCAAACAGATGAAGAGCTCCACAATGTGATGGCCTTTTATGTACCTAATTACAAGCAACAAGTAAAAAATAAGAACAAAAACATGTGAATAGATTGAAAGAACAATCAACTATCAAAACAGTGTGAAAAAAATTGTGACAATTGAACATACATATGGGGGATTGTTGTTAGTTGACTCACCTGATTTTTGGATATGCTCGATGTACTCCTGACCCAGGGGAGCTCGTTCTAGACCAAGCGGGGCTACGAATGGTAAGGGAGACGTAATCAGCTCGTTCTAAACTAAGAGGGGCTACAATGTTTAGAAATGAGTTACATGGAGTTACATAGACAACAGACCTTCTGGTGATCCAAACCGTTTAGAAATAGGAAACTATTTTGAAATAATTAACATCTAAAACAAGGAGGACAATTTGATTCCCACTCGCAAGGGAATTAGTTACCAATGAAGAATATTGGAAAAGAAGAATATTCTTATTTGAATTAATGTCTTCCTGGAAAGTCTAAAGTGAAATTTCTGAAGGACAAGACAAGGACATGAAAAGCACAATAGAAGTAAATAATATATAATGGAAGAAACAAGAGAATAGAACTTGCAACAATGAGCTTTCCAACCTTTTTTGGCCTCTTTGCAATCTTAATTACAGTAGCATCTGCTGCTCCAGATGATATCCTGACTTGTATGTTCACTCTCAATCATTGTAGGGAGGTAAAAGAGAAAAACTGAATATTTTGAGTTTCATAATAAATATTTATAGATTACAGCTATTTCTAGGACTACATGAAGATAACTGTTTGCCAGACACAAAAGAACAAATCAAAGTTCTAAAGACTCATTTGGCCTCACCTTTGAAACCCAAGGCAGGGCCTCACATGGATGGACCTTAAAAGCCCATTAGGGCTACCCATCCAGTTGCATCCCTACCTATACTCATAGCCAAGGTTTTAAAAAATCACGACTCCAACCTTTTTCTTCTTCTTCTTCTTCCTTTTTTTTTTTCCCTGAGATACTGAACTGGGACTTACGCCTTACTTTCTCAATCAAGCACTATCTAATAGTCTATTGATGTAGGCTGATTACAATTAACAAGTTAGATATATAAAGAATACATAATATCAAAATTAGGACAATCAAATTCTGAAGTAAAGAAATTAAGCGCAAATGTTTTGTTTATTTCATCAAAACTACTAATGAGCAACAACATGGTATAACACATAAGCAACAAGGTGAACTTCAAAAAATTGTTAGATACTTATATCTGCTACCTGTTCACTTAATACCTAAAAATAGAAATTGCCACTAGATTAACCTATATGGTGAGTCCTATAAATGCAACGTCAATAATTGCTCCAAATTAAAGCTCAAAACTCATAGGCATCGCTCACAACTGACCAAATCAACTAGGATCAGGAGACCAAAAGAAAATTCTGAAAGAACTCATCAACAACTAGTATCACTCATATTGACTCATAAGTAATAGGTTGGCGGTGACTTTTCTGAGAAAACTGAACCTAAACCAGGCATCTCTTAAAATTTTAACTTCTTTCAGTTTTTCCAGAAGGCATAGCTAATAACATTAGTTAACTTTGATTTTTTACCTTCATTTCAGTTTCTTCCTCAACTCCTAAATGCATGAAATAGGAGAGTCTAGTAGCTCAATTGACAACTTTGAACATGAAGTTAGCACTAGAAACCAATCGGCAAGCTAAAAAACATCACATATGCATTAATTCTATAAAAATTAAAAAATTAAAAAAAAAAATCATTAGGATGCATAAAACTAGGGAACTTCAGTGATTTGACGAACAACCATGAACATGAAATTCACTTCAAAACAAACTCGTCAGGTAAAGAACATAAAATGGAAAACCCAAATCATATAGTACATCAATATAATTAAAAAGAAAAAAAAACCATCAAATTGCATAGAATTAGGGATTTATAGCAATCCAAAATATGACTGAGAACATGAAATTACCATTGAGAACAGACCGTGAGCTAAAAAACCAAGTACAAAATGCATTAATAGAGGAAAAAACATCAAGATGCATATAGTTAGGGATTTAAGTCGGTCCAACAGACAACCGTGAGTAAGAATATTAGCTTCGAAAACAAAACAATGAGCTAAAAACTATTTTTTAAAAAAAAATAATACAAAAAAAATAAAACACCAAATCAGAAAATGCATCAATAGTAAAAAGGTTGTATGGTGAAAATTAACGGAAGTGAAATTCACATGAATCTATCAAAATAATGGAAAAATTCTATTTTTTCTAAATGAAACGAGATGGATCGAAGCAAAACAAGCAGATGGTAATAGCAGATCTGGAAAATCAAATACAGAGCAGAATTATTATTTAAAAAAAAAAAAGAAAAAAAGAACTTAACTATTATGCCAAGGTTGAATGGCTAGAACCTTTGAGCACCACAGCTACAGCAACATCATTGTGTTGGAAACATCCACATTGGTTGTAAATATCAAAATTATGCTACTTGACAGAGAACATCACAATCACACCTACACAAACTCTTTTACAATCCAAATAGTGTAAACAAAAAATATATAAGATGAGGCATTTACTGAAGATATTAGAAAAGGCTATAAACAAGATTTCATTAAAAAGAAAAAAAGAAAAAAAAAAGTAGTTACTCCTACCATGGAAGAATAATCAAACTCAAAGACTTCCCTACCTCTATAGCAATATTCATAGCACCACCCACCTCAGCTAATAGAAAAGGATCTCACTATCATCATCATATCTTACCTAGGACGCAAAATGAGAATTAAAAGTTGTCAAAAAACAACAGTAGATGATTGGTGCAGGCAATGCAAAACAGTCACAGCCTAGATCACATTGCATCATGGAACGTGTCCAATTTTTCTAATCAAAGAAAGTTCAGCACAATTCAACTCGTCATAATCATTTTTCTTAATGGAAAAAATGTGAATTAGATCAAAGATGCTGACAGAATTTTCCAAAGAGAGAATTTGTAGCACACAACAAGTACAGCTGTTAATGAATAATATTATAAGGGAAGCAAACAATACTAGGTGTCCTATTCTCCTAGATTTATCCGATCTGCCTATGACTAGAGTATTAGAAAAGGCTATAAACAAGATTTCATTTCTAAAAATTGCAAGAACTGAACAGTTGGGTTACACTAAAGATGCCCCAAGTGAAAATCTTACTCTTGGCCAAACTTCCACCTTGATTCTTGGGTCGACACCTTGCACCAGAAATAAAAAATAAAAGGATGAATTCCACTAAACAATATCCGAGGAATTATTAAAATAAATGTTTGAAATCCTTCTATAAATTTGCACCTAATTGAATATGACAAAGGAAGCAGAACGACAGTCAGAATTCAAACCTCTTTTGAGAAATGAACTCCAAAGCATCCAAAACCAATGAATATAAATATTCCACTTTCCAATACACCTGAATCGACCTTGAATAAGCAGAATACTGCATAGTGGAAGAAAAAAGGCCCCTCATGATCTAACAGGCTTGTTGAGTAAGCAAAGGAGCAAAATACTGCACAGTGGCTCCAATATGCACGATAGGTCCTTGTGGAATGCCTAAGAAAGTATCTCTGATTTTCTTTATTCAATATCATTTAAGTGAGACGGACATTAAACAGTTACTGAAAAGGCATAAAACCCTTCATAAGGGCACTTCTGGGAACTTAAATTCCAAACTCCCTTTCTTTCAAGTAGAAAAAATCCCATGAGCAGAAAATTCACACAGATTTTTAAGAGGAAAAAAATAGAAGCGAATTTCCTACCATCCAATTCTCATCCTATGCCAGAACCCCCTGCTTCAGCTTACATCAACTATGCCAGAACCCCTTGCATTAGCCTGCATCAGTTTTTCTCATCATTCTTGAAGATGCCTACTTTGCCACGTTGAGAGCACATATCCTTGCACTAAACAGTAAATAAAAGCATTAGAGGATGCAAAGCAAGGTCGCAACTAAAATGTCCAATACTGCTAAAAAAGAACATGCTAATTGTTCTTTCTTTGGTATGGAGTTGGAATCACATGGAGCACAAACAACAAGAAAAAACCAAGTTTCTATTAGTTATTATATCAAACATTTGGTATACATATCTCCCTTTGGCATTTCATTGAACATCTGGTACTCATCACCATTAACCTTCTGTTCTTCAACCTAGGACATGTAATAATTTGTAAGAAAATTCAAATTAGAAGGGATGATAATAATGATCCTGATTGCAGTGAATGAAATCATCATGAGAGAGAATATTTAAAAATAAAAATAAAAATACACCTAGATGAAATGAAGAATAGATATGATATGCATATGCTGAGCATTTTAAGAGAATGAGGTTGGGCAGAATTAGCTTCAGCCCAAAAGTAACAGCCACATAGCTTTCTATCTTACAAAACCTAAGCAGAATATTAATTTTGAGTTCAGAAGGAAGAAAATGAATGGCCTTCCTAATAAGAAAATCACTCTCTGTGCCCTGCACATCTCCCACCTTTCCAGTTGCAAGTAGCTTTTTTCTTTTTCCTGATACAAAATGCTGCCAATCAATCCCTCGACCTTCTGTTTGACGGATTAGCTGCTCATTCAAGACTGGTCTGTGGCAGATAGTATCCTATTCTGGTTCCAGTAGCTCTGCATACCAACCACCATAAAAGAAATGAAATATCGTCCAACCTGTTACTGTTGAAAATATAATTTGAAAATTAATATATCCATTGCGGGTGTTATCCACCATTGAATTGTATCTTAGATGATGATCTGAACCAAATCATGCTGTGGATTATATACTACTAGTGCCATTTGAAGAAAATTGGTTTCAGATGATTGTGCATGAATAGGAACATGGAATATTGAAAAGTAAATTTTTTAATGAGTCATGTTCAAATCCAAGATTCAAAGGTTATAGGATCATCAATGATGCATGATTACAAGAAAGTAGCAAACATGAACAGTTGAGATCAATATGAGAAAGTACCCTGTGTCTGTTGCAACCCTGATAAAAATGCACCCATCATGTCTACTTTCTAATTTAGTATTATTATCTGACTAAAAGCAGAAGGGATGGGGGCGTATTTATCAAATCAGTGGGTCTATACAAGAATGGTGATTCCTTACATGTGCGGACATACAAAACATGTGCAGGATTTGTGATGATCAATGAGTAGTAAAGATTAGGTGAATGTATTTCAGCAAAAAATGTTGTGCAAATTGCATGTGACAGATAATTGTAATAAAAAAATAATAGTAATTTAAAAAAAAAAAAAAAACAACCACATACCTTTGTCACATCCTACACCTGATGTCCATGTCTATCACCGAAACTCTGCATAGTTCTGCATAGTCACAACGAACCCTAAACTAAAAACAAGAAATTGAAATTCGCACTCAAACCAGAAAACACCCAACAGAAGACAAATCAAGAAACAGAGACATATGCGTACATAACTTCCCAATCTTTGCCTAAAAGGAAGAAAGGGAAGAAAAATACACCAAGGAAATATTATATACCATGGGATGCAGAAGTTTGTGCTTCTGTTATGAATTCTGAATATGAAGCCTGACCAACAAATAACCAGATTATACTCCTGCTAGCAAGGACCTTCAAAGAGAACCCATAGTTAATGCTTATAGAGAAGATGAGAGCACCTTCATTACTTCCATATTTCCACTAATCTAGTCTGATCATTTCTTATATTCTTTCTCTGCTTCCTTTGTTACTTGCAGACATGCCTATTGACTATTTTTTTTTTCTTTTGTTTTAAATTTTTTTTAAAAAAGTCACAATAGGCATGTAGACATGCCTATTGACTAGATCTGAAATAAAACAAACCGTGAAAGACAGCACAAAGTGCCCTGGTAAGAGTTTGAAAATATTTTTTCTTTAAGACATGGCCGTGTAATTTTGTTGGCATTCATATCACCTATCTGAATCAACTAATATTCCTCCCTGCTGCCTGTGCATCAATTGGTCCCCATGGTCTACATGACCTGCCCATTATGTTTTCGAAATGGTTTTTATAGGATCATCTCTTGTAGTGAGCTAAACCTTGGTATTCCCGACTAGCATTGTTAATAGAAAATTTGAAAAGTAATGTGCTACTACCCACAACTAGCCAATTTGGTAAGGTATGATTGCTTTCTCCTTGCAACATACATGTTTATTTTGGATTTCTATCCACATCTACGGTTCCCTTGAATTGGTTAATTACCCTTTTTATGTCAATGGTTACTCCGAAATTTGTAATGCATTGACCTCAATAAGAGTACATAGGTATGATTTCTTTGTAATCCAAAATAAACATAAATGTAATGTACTACTGGCCACAACTAGCCAACTTGGTAAGGTATGATTTCTTTCTCCTTGTAAGTAACATGTTTATTTTGAATTTCTATCCACGTCTCTGCCCTCCATTTCCTCCTTTGCTACTACTAACTATAAATTTGGTGGCACTCTTTAACTTTTTGGCTGTTACAGAGTCAAAGTCATCTGTTGTTTGTCTTTTATTCTTAGTGTCTTGGTGAAAATGGAAACATGCAAGTACAAAATCTGTTGCACAGGAAGCAACATCTTATGAGAAAATCGATGCAGGAAAAAATAAATAAATTATGCAAGATATGTATTGAATTTATCAAAGACCAGTTCTTTGTTGAATGGCCGAATCTAACCTCAATCTTGCAAAACTTTCACCATCCATTAATATGTTGCCAAGTACTTAGAACAGCTCTTCACAGGACCAACTTGCAACAATTGAAACACCCACT
The DNA here is from genome assembly GCA_037074715.1 of Magnolia kwangsiensis. Taxonomy (NCBI): domain Eukaryota; kingdom Viridiplantae; phylum Streptophyta; class Magnoliopsida; order Magnoliales; family Magnoliaceae; genus Magnolia; species Magnolia kwangsiensis. Next base: position 105,049,021 of record CM073584.1, read on the forward strand.
TACATTTCCAATAGACTGAACATGTAAGAAAGGCATCTGAACCACTTTCAACCTCCAACATAAATGATTTCAAGCTTTTGTGATATCAGCTTGCAGCCATTCACCACTCAGATAAGACTATATAGAAAGTCTCAAAAAAATTGGGAGGATTTGAGGATGCCTGCAAGGTGCAATAACACCATGAATTGGGCATGCATGACAAAGCACATCCAATTTCCAGCAACGCATACATTTGCATTGGGCTCAGTTGTCTCACCATGATCTCTTCATACTCACTTAAACCATTTTACCCAGTAAATGGCTAATGACTACATAGATCAAGCACAATTATCCGTAAAATCACATCTCTTTGGCATTTTAATAAACAACTCCCCTGCATTTTTTTCTAATGCTAAGGGAGAGTTAAGACAAAAAAAAAATAATAATAATAAAGAAAGAAAGAGAACATTAAGACATGATAAAGAGGCTACCAAATGAATAAGCCATTTTACCAGATCGATCAGTAAAAAATCATCAACCTACAAAGAGAAGATGTAGATATGAAATAGTCAACAGATGTAAATCTGAAATCACCAATAGATCTGGCTACTAGATGTATGAATCTTTAAATAAATCTTTAATACTACAGCATATAGCAGAACTGTACCCTTCATATTCAATTGCAGATGGTGAAGGGTTGGAATGGTTTTCTGTCATCTCTAGTCCACTGCCTGTGTTCAGTCATTTTGGTGGGAAGACATCACTGTTCAGAGCTCTATCACCATCACTTCTGGAAGCAGCTTTCAATGTGGATCCTCATCTTGTGAAGCTTTTGAGGTCTGATGGGAGTAATAATGTCATTTTTGTCCCTCCATGCCAAACTAACCTCATCTAGCTTGCTAATCCTTTCTTATGCTTATATACATATGCATGCATGCGTACATACATGCATGCATATATATATTATTTGAAATGCTCGGAGTAAGAGACACTTTATGCATTTATGTTATTAGAGTGGGCAGCCTATGTGCTTATGTATGACATATACATGTATATCTGCAATTGGAATGGTCAGACTTTGTGAGAGACTTTATGCATGTTAAAAAAAAATAAAAAAATAAAAATCTCAGGTCCAAACCAACAAATCATTCACTAAATAAATGAATTTAAGCAGATCAAATACCAAAGACGATATATAATGAATATTGCACCAAAGAAAAGTGCAAAATGGTACTTTCACGAAACTCAAAATATCCCAAAGTATCCATATCCTGTTATTAAAAAAAAAAAAAGGATCTGAAATCAAAACCTACAATTCATCGACTGGTCCCCACGGATCAGGCGGTGAGCATGACAGCCCTGCCAGCCTCCTTGATCTTCTTATCCACGGTCTTTGACATTAGCGTCGCCTTCACGATGACAGGCTGCCCCTCCGGTAGCATCCCCTTGCCGAGGAGCTTGACATACCCAAACTGCATGAGATCGATCACAGGGGCCTGATCCGATGGAGCAGATTTCGCCTTCTCCTTGACGTGGACAGAGAGCTTCATTTGGAAATTTTTGTGGAAATTTCAAAAGAAGTTCAAAATCGTAGGAAATTAATGCAACAAAAATGTGTGAAATTTTTGTACAAATCAATAGAGAATGAACGGATTCAGTGGCTAGAATTGCCTAATTTTCTTGAATTAAAGAATACAAAAATTTTCATTTGAACATGAAAATCACCTACGAAATTCTATGAAAACACGTACGGAACAACAAAACCAAATAGGAATTTTGAAAATAAAAAATCAGAGAAAATGACAAAAAGAAAATTCTGATTTAAAGTGGAAACCCCTAATTTCACAGATATTCGAACAACATAGAAAAATCATCCATAAAAAATCAAGAAAAAAAAAAAAAAAAAAAAAACGTACCCGATAACTCCACTCACAACATAAACAAAACTTTAGAAATACTGTACACAGTTATTCCACTTTGGGCGATTCATTTGAATCACAATTGAATTAGGATGTATGACAAGTGAGGTTACTGTCCATGGTTCCAAATATAGGTATAAGGGATGCATCAGCCTGGCTAAAAATGATACGATATGGGCACCACATCAGCCTGTATTGGCCCGCATCAGTCAAAATTTTTCTTTAAGCCAAATATTTAAGGAAAAATATCAGAAAAAAAGAAAGACAAAATATATACCTTCTACACCTACATCGGCTTACTGGTGTATTGCAGTCCTGGTGCTAGTTTCACCATGGCCCTTGTAATGGAAAAATAGTTTAAATAAGTTTTTCACAAAGAATGATACTAATCACAAGAAGAAATTTAAAAAGTTGAATTTTATTACCAAGCCTCACATCCATTACTTCGTCCATTCAAGATGGGACATGAGTGGTGGAACGGATAGATTATCTAATCCATCAAAAAATAGTTTAGATAAGTTTTTCCCAAAAAATGCAAATAAGAAAGAAAGACATTCTTGTACCTGTGTCATTACATCATCCATTACCAACATTTGTATCTTACTCAACAATTCAACAATGTACATGTAAAAAAACAGGTAAAACAATATTGTTGAGAGCAAGTGTATAGAAATATAGTTATAATAAAACAGATCATACTAGGTTTCCTAGAGTAATATGTATCAGTTTTTTAAATCCAACACTGTCAAATATTACAGGAACCTTAAAGATGACAAAACAGATTAAAACTTGTTAAAGACTCATGCTGAAGATTTTCTGAAACATTGGAAGCAAATACTCACGTGTGGAAACGTTCTTCTTTGGAAACTTCTCTTTCACATTGTTCTTGGTGCCCTTGTGGCACCTAGTTGTGAGGTTTCACTTCTTGTGAAGGTTTAGGGCAATATCAAGCGATTAGTCAGATGCAATGTTCTAAAACCTTTTGAACTCATCTGGAAAGAACACTAGGGAAAAGTATAACAAACTGACACCTAACCAGTTTGCAAGAATTGCCCTTGACAAATACACTAGCACACAATCCGTGAGGTTCCTCAATAGAAAAATAGAACTGCTAAAAGATGCAGTCAATTGCTAAAAGATGTAACATATGTTAAAAAAAAATAATGAACTTTAGTTGATTGGTTGTGGGTGTCATGAAGCCTTGGTCCTAGAAAAGCATACTTCATACAGAGAATTAGGTGCTGAGCATGGATTCAGATAAGCATCCTCAATATAATCCTTGGTTTTGCTGACATGCCTGCAAACATTGGAACTACAAATAGCATTTGCATTGTAACAAACTAATCCATCCCTAACCCACATAAAAATCTATGCACACAGTTTATGCCTCTGTAACTGCTAAAAAATGCGAGTAGCAACCTTTGGCGGAAGTCATTTGATGAGGAGCAACAATGTCTGTAAAACTGATTCAATATACCTACAAAATTCATAGGCCATAAGCAAATTAGGACTACACAGTTTATGGAGAATAGTGACTATATTTACACTACCAAAAAAGGAGCAAAATCCGTAACTATAGATCTTCCATCCACCATGGGCCCACCACAAAATCATTTGGATCACCAAAAGTGCTCCCCATACATACAGTTTGTCAGGCCAAGCAAATGTTCATGAAACATTGTATATTTCTTCAAGAAGAATGTGCAACCTATCGTGGAAAGTACTACAGGATCTGCAAAATCAGGTTGTTGCCCCTGCGGCTTTGTGTAATCTCTTACCAGACCACTCATCGCATGCGCCATGAGTGTATACTGAACCTGGACCAGTGACAACTTGTAGTCCATCTAACAGGTGGAGCCCACTTGAGAGTTTGAAAGGTCTGATTTTTGGTGTAGCACAACTACCTTACTTGCATGAACACCACTTCCATCAAATAAACACAATTGGCAAAAAGAAACAAGCAAACAGCCAGACATGAGAGCAGCTCCCTTGGATATGATCATAAGAGAAAATATTTACATATTGGATACTTCCAAATATTTGCAGGATCATTTTCCAATATGATCATAACAGAAAAGATTTGCATGAATTAGATCCTACCGTTTTCCAAGACAGCCAGACAATTAGATCCTCAGCAGACAAGCCAGCCAGACCAATTCCACCCTGATTTGCATCAACAGAAAAGATAGAGATTTGGTTGGGTACTTCATCAAAGCATACAAGTATTGCCAAAAAAAATAAAAAAATAAAAAATTTGTAAGCACATACATGCTCCACATTAATGAAAGTAAGGTATAACAATAGATCTGCATTCAAAGCAAAATAATGGATCTAAAGATCTGCATTCAAAGCAAAATAATGGGTCTAAAATAATTCAACTTCCACATGTTAGAGTACAATAGAATCCAAAATCTGCAAATTTCAATATAGAATCTTGAATGTACTAAAAAAATTCACTTAAACATCAAAAGTTTGGCAAAATTCATAGATTTGAAGTTCCAATGTTCAAAATCCCAGAATTTCAACAAAAATTAACAGATCAGAAGATCCAATGGTCAAAGTCAAGATCAAGATCCATACCTTGCAGTTGGTAATTCCAAACAATAATTTAAAAAATTAACAGAAAAAGAAAACCCTGCAGATCTCACATTTCAATCAAAATCACAGATCCAGACAAATTCATCTCTAAAAATATCCAAAACCCTGCACAATTCAACGTACATTCCACAATAACAAAAGCAAACACCACTTCCTGCATTTCAATAAAATCAACATATCAAAAGATCCAACAATCAACATCAAGATCAAGATCTATATGTCTACAATGTGGTAAAAAATTCTCAGATAAAAAACTAGATAGAGAAAGATGAAAGATCAGATCTCACATTTCAATCAACACAGATCCAAAATGATTCATTCTTTGAAATAATATTCCATATCAGGAATAAGCCACTAATTTGTAATGTTAATTTACTAGATGCTTAACCAACATCATTCATCAAGCTTGATAGATATTCGACTCTTAGACCATACTTCTTTTATCCAGGAATTTTTTTAAACAATTTGTGCTTTCCCGACAATGTAACCAACAACTTTAACCAAATATTTATTTTACCATTTTATGGACATTGACAATAGTAGATTAATACTTGAAATCGTGAAGCTATCAAATTGATTACATAATAAGATAGACCTTCACTGGAGATAGTCCATTTCTTGGCTTCTTTATGCCCATGATTAGACTAGGCCTGTGCTACTACAACATCTGAATGGGAGGTTTAGTGATCGTTTCTCATGAGGTGGAGGGATTTCTTTAATAATCACATTCTAATTTTTTCCCCTTAACTGTGTCAGTATGGAGGTTCAGTTTGGATGCCTAGCCTTCTGCCTATGGCAAAGCAAGGCACCACCAATTTAAAAATCAAGAAAGCAAATCAGCAAAATGATTTCCAAACAACAGGAACCCATAAACAATGGAACTACAATAGCAAATGATTTGAAATCGGCAGCAACGATCACAATAAGGACTTCAACAGAGAAAATTCATAAAAATATAGAACCTATTAAATATACTCACAATAGGTCCATTTTTTAAAGCATGCTCCTTAGCAAATTTGCATACTTGCTTCACGACAAGAGAATCCATTCCATCTACCCGTTACAAAATACAAGTATGAGAATTCATCAAAAGAAATAATAGCATTATATGGATTATAAAAGGGCAACTGAGCTCACTACAGATTTCGGGGCATTTTCATGAAAAGACAAGCCGTTCCAGAGAGACTTCTCTCAAAGACGCTGGTAAGCTTTAAATCGGCTGTTTCAGTCAAAAGAAGAGCATTGCTTTAATTTGCCTTTTCCTTTTACCTTTTACAGATCGTCGAAACCAAGCGATTCAATAAGAACTGAAAAACAGGCTTGCTTTTGTAGATCTAGTCAAAGACGAAGCAGTGTGCTTCGATTTTCATCGAAGATCGAGTGCTTTACCACAAGCCTTTGTCAAAAATCGAGATCTAAGCATCTAAGAGCAGAAAATGAAACAGGAATTCCAAATCCGAAACAGTTTTGAAACTTCTAGAGAACACAAAATCAAGAAAAAATACACCAAAATCCAGCATTTCCGAGCGGTTTCCAAGAGCTTGAAAGAAAAGAAAAGAAAAGAAAAGGATGAGTTTGCTTCTACTTTGTAGGAATGACTCTCCTCATAAACAGGAAAAAGAAATGACTTCTCTGACTGGTTTTTGCTTGCGAAAACAGCATCCGATGCAGAGAAATTGAATAATCATATCATTCCACAATATGACAGAAAAGAAAAGCAGTTCTCTGCAGAAATAGGGACATTTTGCATGCGAGGAGAGAGCGAAAAGCGGAGAAGAGCGGCATTTCCGCCATTTCTAAGCAGGAGAGCATGGAAATGGCAGCAGACAGCCAGGAAATCGCCATTAAAGCTCTCCAACAACCACACCTAGGGTTTCTGCAGCTCTCTCTCTCTAACGGATAACAGTTAATAAATGGGTAGGTGGGAGAGGAAATCGGTAATGAGATCGGCAGAGGAAGAGGGAGATCGAGAGAGAGAGAGAGAGAGGGGATCGGGAGAGGGTGAGGGAGAGGGAGGTCGCGTGAAAATGCGAATGAGGGTTTCCGTCCAAAAAAAAGGAGAAATTGATTCGGTAATCTGCGGCAAATAAAAACTACTGTGCCTATAGGGCTGTGTGGGGTCCAGCGAGGTCTTCAAAACAAATCCTATCCGTCCATCTGTTTTAAAATATAATAACAGAACATAATCCTAAAAATTAGTAATATCCAAAACGCAAGGAAGATACACCAACAAAATATCAGAAATAACAGCATTTGTTGTTAAAACAGGTACAAATCTGAACACGGTTTAAAACCGTTTCAAATTAAACACGGCTTTGAACCGTTTTCAAACCAAAATCCCAGCCGTTCCTGTCCAGAGATTTTGGTGTAGTGGGTACCGTCCGCCCTTATTATGGATGGGGCCATCTTGAGAAATGTTTTCTAAATCCAATATGCCCATCCCTTTTCCGTGTCATTTTACGGCATTGGCCCAAAAATGCACACCCAGATGCATAGCTCAGGTGGTAGACTGAGTGAAAGATACCTCGTTTCAAAACCGAAGTCTTGGCATGGATTCCCTAGAGGGGGTGGCTAGCAGTGAAGTGTGATTAGACAGTGGGTGTACTGACAAGCCAACTAGACCGTACCAAAGGAAACAATGGTGGTTAATAATTATTGGACCATGAAAGTTTTGGATGAAGCTGATATTTATTTTTATTTTTTTTCTCCATCATCTAGGTTTATGTGACCTTATCAACAGGTTGGATGTTAAAGAAACATTACAGAAACATAAAGTCGGGCCCTATGGAAGTTTTTAATGGTAGATTGTGTTGGGATTTTAACTTGTAGAATCACACAGATCTAGATCTAGGATAGCAATTTAATGGCACCAAGCACACACGAGAATACAGATTTAATGTGGAAAACCCTTGTGAACGGTGGCATCATTTTTGGGTCCATAGCCTAAAATGATATGAAAAAAATGGATGAACGGTGTTAATAAAACCCGTACGCCACGGTTGGCCCACAGAGCCCCAGCATGGAACGAAATATTCCGTCTGGGAGGGGTAGGACGCAATTCGCTTCCGTAAACGCATCATCAGAAAATCTGGGCTACAGTGAATGGCTATGTTAGGTGCACACGTGTGTAGTTAGACATCATGCAGGAAAGGGGAACACATCAGGTACCGTCCGCCCTTATTATGGATGGGGCCCATCTTGAGAAATGTTTTCTAAATCCAATATGCCCATCCCTTTTTCGTGTCATTTTACGGCATTGGCCCAAAAATACACACCCAGATGCATAGCTCAAGTGGTAGACTGAGTGAAAGATACCTCGTTTCAAAACCGAGGTCTTGGCATAGATTCCCTAGTGGGGGTGGCTAACAGTGAAGTGTGATTGGACAGTGGGTGTACTGACAAGCCAACCAGACCATACCAAAGGAAACAATGGTGGTTAATAATTATTGGACCATGAAAGTTTTGGATGAAGCTGATATTTATTTATTTATTTTTTCTCCATCATCCAGGTTTATGTGACCTTATCAACAGGTTGGATGTTAAAGAAACATTACAGAAACATAAAGTCAGGCCCTAGGAAGTTTTTAATGGTAGATTGTGTTGGGATTTTGAACTGCAGAATCACACAGATCTAGATCTAGGATAACAATTCAATGGCACCAAGCACACACGAGAATACAGATTTAACGTGGAAAATCTTTGTGGGAAAAAATCACGGCACAAAGCGACAGATCTCCACTATGAAAATATAAATTACAAAGAGAGAAAACTTACTCGATTCCAACAACCTCGAATCTCACCCTTGCTACACCCTTTGATTTTCCTAGAACCCCTTTTAGAAAGCCTTAGAATTATTTTTCCTCCTTAGAAAAATCCTAGAAACCCCTATTTATAGTTTTAGGAAACTCCTTCCCGCATCCTTATTGCGAAAAGACTCAAAATCCGCAATCCGCACAAAATCGCGGAATGAATTTGCGTAACCACGACTGGTCGAGCGGACTGCACGACCAGTCGAGCGCTACTCACGACCGGTTGAGCACCTCGGACCCCAAAAATTGATGCTCGCTGGACTTTGAGTCGAGCGGGCTACAACTAGTCGAGCTGCTCCCATGACCGATCGAACCTGACCCACGACCGGTCATGCACGTTTAGATTTAAGATATCTATTAACAATCTCCACCATGTCTTTAATTTTGAATTGTGTAGCTTCTTAACCTCTTCTCTTTTTTCTGTATTACATCATAGTTTCTTGTGCACACTCCGTCCTTCTTTTACGCCATCGCCAAGCCCAGAGAACGTCACGTCCCAAATCCGAAAATTGGATTCACAGGAATCCCGATCGTCGGATCCGATGCCGACAACCTCCGTAGTGCCCCATTCTCGGCTCCTGGCAATCATATGCCAGATTCCAATCCTGGGATCCTATAAGGAGGATTTTCAGAATGATTTTTTTTTTTGTAATGGAGCATAACCACAAGCATAACCAAGTCACAAAATAACAACACCACATATCCACTATATCAAGGCTTTAAGTACAATACGGAAAGGGAAATACAAGATGAACAAAAAGCTTCAAAATAGCCAGATGCGCACTCCTGCCTCAGCGCTGCTGCTGTCCAACGCTACCTGTACGCAACTATCGTGCATAAGCTTACAAAAGCTTAGAGTGTGGTGTAAGTGTGTGTACAAGGTAAGTGCCAAGTGTACAATATCAGGGTAATACGAAAATATGCGGTAAGTCCATGAATACAACCAGTCGTACCAAAGCCATGTGATGTACGACATAAATGCTATCGGCCATACCAAGGCCATGCGATGCGAGACATGAATGTCATCGGCCACACCGATGCAATGCGAGGCTTATATAGCCGAATGTCATATGTGAAATGTAATCCAAGCAAGTTGGTACTCATCAAGTACACATATCAGTACAGTTCTTCTTTGGATATCACCGGGGTCTAATACACTCACACTAACTGCCTCCTCCCTAGCTGCACAGCCAAGCAAGCGGAATAGACCTCACTATCCGCCTGACCAGTAGTATGTCAATACCTACCCAGCTCGTCGATAACAGACTCATTTGTGAGTTGGTCAAACTCAGCCTAGCTTATAGCCCCCTCACTCAGGCGGATAAGGCCACACCCCCTTCCAACCAACCACGACACAGTGAGAGACGTGGCCTACTGGTATTCGGTACTCAGGCGCTCATGTATCCACTCAGTATAGACGTTGGAGCAACTCCTTGTATCAAAAGGTTCTGAAATTTTCACCCAAGGATATCCTACGTGCCCGTATGCTAGAACCAAGTATTTTCGGTATCCGATACGACCATCCACGATGTGCCTGTGGAGCCATGGCCCTGATGTCGCTAGGGCGTGCAGTGATCAAGTCACACATATGCGAGATGCATGAGTCATACCGTACAGTCATGCAGCAATCATGCACGTACAACGCGATAATGTGGGCACTCCGTCTCATAAGGAGTCCCGTAAATGTCTCAGCCTAACGGCTTATGCTATGATCAAACAATCCTCATATCAAGCATGCATATGATGCGTATGAGCATGAACATGGAGTTATACTAAGCACGTTATAAAGTGATGAACTATCAACAAGTATGAGCCTATCAATGGGCCCTAAGGAGAGTCGTAATGCGGACATTTAACCAACATTATACTTACAATGTGGACGTCAAACCAACATTGCTCCCAAGGCTCGACCCGCCATAAATATCATTACATAAACCGTGGAGGAATGACACATTGCAAAGGACCTTAGGTACATCCTATTGGGCCTTAAATACATCAAATGGGCCATGTTACATGGGCCTTATATTCATCAAGTGGGCCACATCAATGGGCAGCACCAATGGGCCTTTGAATACATCACAATGGGCCTCGTAACATGGGCCTTACATTCATATAAAAAATGGGCCTCAACACGGCCTCATACACATCAAGGTGAGCCTCAACAATGGCCCATAAATATAACGAGCTGGGCCTAATCACTTGGGCCTTATATATACTAAGTGGGCCACATCAATGGACGACCACAAAGAAACCAAGATGGGCCTCATACATATACCAAGGTAAGGCACATCAATGAGCTGTACCAATAGGCCTTATATTCATTGTAATGGGCCATAACTCATGGGCCTTAGAGTACATCATAATGGCTTTGCTAAATGGCCGGAAGTATATCACAATGGGCCTTTACCAATGAGCTTTAAGTACATCATAATGGGCCTCAACCCACGGGCCCTAATACATCACAATGGGTCTCACCGCATGGGCCCTAATACACATCACAAGTGGGTCTCAACCCATGAGCCCTATACACATCACAAGTGGGTCTTAACCCACGGGCCTTTATACATCACAATGGGCTTCGACCCATGGACCTTAGAATACATCAAAATGGGCCTAATTTCATGGGCCTTAATACATTACAATAGGCCTTAACCCATGGGCTTTATATATATCAAATGGGCCTGATCCCATGGGTCTTATATGTGTCAAATGGGCCCGATCCCATGGGTCTTATATATGTCAAATGGACTTACTCCCAAACATGCGTGTTGATAATGATTTCCACCATTAGATTCCTAAGGCCCAAGATGAAATATGTTTCCCATCTAACCTTTTCATAACTTACATATTTATAAATGAAGTGGAAACAATGGTGGGGTCCACATGAGCTAAGGATCTGACTCGTTCTTTATGCCTATGCCATAAAATGAGCTTTTCAAATGGATGGATGGATTGGATTGCAGCTCATGCATTATGGTGGGGGCCTACATGAACCATGGATCTGGCTCATTTTCTAGCTCATACAATAAAATGAGTTTTTTTAAAAATGGATGCAACACATGTATCATGGTGGGTCCCACACACCCTGCTGATGCCAACTACAGTGGGACCCACTGCCATGCAAAATGGGTGGACGGCATGCATAAATGTAAACCCAAGGTGGGCTCCACCGTCCATGGACGGTGGGGAATAAAACATATACATCACTGTGGGCTCCACGTGGGGCCCACCATGTCACTTATTTGCAATCCAACCCATTGGTAAGGTCACATGACCCTGGATGAAAGGGAAAAATAAATTTCATCTTGATCTGAAACTTCTGTGGCCCATAAAAAGGGTTTCAATGGTAGATGTTCAATCCCACTGTTTCCTACAGTGTGGGCCACTTGAGCTGTAGATGGAGCTGAAATTTAGAGGGGGCCCACTGCTTGGAGTGGCCCACCTCCCGAACGGTGTGGATGGAAAATACACATCATGGTGGGGCCCACACGTAGGACCATGGTTTGCATGCCCGCCCGCCCGCCCGTCCACGGTGCTGACAGCAGCGCCTGCTGCAGCACCTCTTTTTTTTAAAAAAAAAAACTAGTTTCCCTGTGGTTTTTCACAGGTGGGACCCACATTCAGAAAATTCATCCCAACCATGGGATTCTATGACTCATAACAGGCAAAATGAGTCTAAAGTTTGAGATTTATGGGTGTATAGAAAATATCAGGTGATTTTCAATGGTAACCACCAAAGTCTCCTATGTTATGGCCCACCAGATGCTCAGATCAGCCTCATTCTTCGGTTCAACGCCTGAAATGATCCAGGGAATGAGGTAGATGGCGTGGATTGAATACATACATCAAGGTGGGGCCTATATGAGTGGGTCACCCCACAAGCTTGTAACAAGCTAATATTTGTGTTTTTTTTCCAGTTGACGTCTAGCGTCCCAAACGCTGGACGGTTGGGCAATATGCATTGAGGTGGGCCCGGCTTAGGTGGGCCACCAAATGATGGATGACATTGGTACAACACATTTAAAGTGGGCCCCACTTATAGATTGCTTGGATAAATTACATACTTCGTGGTCGATCGGGCCACACAACCACATTATCATCACACGAGAAAAAGAATGAAAAAGAGATGGAGAGAGAGAGACAAAGAGTGGGACACGTATGTGATGGAGAGACCCCGACATTATGGGCCCTCCCTTGCAATAAATCATATATCAAGTGGGCCCTAAAGCATGTGGGCCCATCAAAATCGAAACTCAACAATGGAGATCCTTCCCCCACCAATATGGACGGTCTAGATGACCTATCTAAAGCAAGGAAATAAACATCATGATGGGGTCCTTGGAGAATGGCCCCATCATGGATTGGTCATGATGATCAAAATGGGTTATCGACCATATCTTAGGGTCCTAAGTGAGATCCAAACCATTGATCAGTTGACCTCACTTGGTCCATCTTAAAAACATGAAAACTACTCTAACAAAGCACCCACCTATCGATCTTCTCGGTTCGTTGGATAGTCTATCTCCTTACGCTTCACTTTGATCGTAGATGATGAGATTTGGATGGCTAGGATGGAGGTTTTGGGATGGAAAAGTGGGCCACCAAAACTCACATTTTCTCTCACTTGGGAAAGCCATGGACGTGCACTCTCTTGGTTGCTTGGAATTGTTGAGAAATGAGAGAGAGAGAGAGAGAGAGAGAGAGAGAGAGTTGTAAGAGAGATGAGTGATGGATGTGAGGTGAGTGATGGGTGAGGTGAATAATGGGTGAGGTGAGAGGTTGGTTGACTTTTGGGGTTTGCTTGGCTTGTGGAGAAAGGAAGCATGGGTGCTTGTACTTAATATGAGAGGTGATTGATGGGATTGATTGATGAGATTGATTTGACATGTTGTAGAGATTTTTTTAGGATTGTAAACGTGCGGCGTTTTTCCCGGAACTGAACGTAGGTCTGCATCTCCCTGCTAGGGTATTGAATCGGTGAGCGAGTTGCGGCATCGGAACCGCGGCGACGGTGCGGTCGCAACTTAAATCTATGGGATACGACTTAGGGTCGAGCACAAACGTCGATTATATGTCGCAGGTTACCGAAATTCGATGGGAAGGATCGCGGGAGTTGACGGAACAGTACCGACTAGGATACGGGTCTTATAGAGAAGTTACACAGAACTTGAACTTCTCTGCAAGAACGATCTAGATGAGTATGTCTGTCGGATCAAAATTCACAAGCTCAACCCCCTTTATTCTTGTCTTCTCAAAAGAAAAGACGTAGTCTTCTTATCATCTCACCGCTACCCAATATTGTTTGTCGGGGTACTTGCTCACAACACTGATAGCCTGTGAAATAACCAGTCTAATCCAGACTATGGCATACACTGCCAACCGTATTCGAATAAGGCTTATGAGATATCCTGTTTTTCCTCATCTGTTTTGGGATATGTCCTGAGGAAAACTTGAAGAGAAACATATAGGGAACGCTCTTCGGCTTTACCTGACCCATCACATCCTTGATCAATACCTACACATAAGGTATTCCTCCTGTGATTATCAAAGTCTACTCCTCCTTCAGTCTTAATGCCAAGAACCATCTTTACAGCCCCCGATCCTTCATCTATGAAGGAATCAAACCACTGCCTGGGCAACAGGTCAAACCACGACCTCTTGCAAAGTCTTTTCTTAGCCTCTTTAACTTTGAACCGCTCTGGTTGCTTCATGTAGATCTGCTCTTCACATTCCCTTATAGAAGTGCAGACTTCACATCCATCCTTCTAGCTCAAGATCGCATTGGCCAACCAGTACCAATCACGGATCTAATAGACACTTGTTATATCGTCGGCGCGAATATCTTTGAGAAGTCGATCCCTTCTCTCTGAGCATAACCCTTCGCTACCAACCTCGCCCTGTATCTATGTTGTATCTTCCTGAAAATCCACCTATATCCAACCACTCTCCCGCCCATTGGAGTCTACCCCGCTCCCATATGTCGGTCTGGTATAACGAATCCATCACATCGCACATAGTTACCTTTTACTTCTCAGCACCAGGCTTACCTAGAGCCATCTGAATAGAAGATAAATCTCCTATAATATAGAGTTGTTCATGTACCTTGCCGATATCCTGCGGTCATGCCATGTGATTCTTCTCACAGGTGACTTCTCCACCTGCTCTGTATCCCTATCCGCACGTCTCAGCCTTCCTGCCCTACTCGTTCATGTGGTCATGCCCAACATGCCACACAATTGCAGAGGTGGAATCCGCTACATCCACTACAGATCCACCTTTTAAAGTTCTCCCGATCAACCTGTACAAGTTACCGAGTCGTTGCGCTATCATGATTACCCGTGCCCCCTAAGATACTTCAAGAGCACCATCAATACCTGTTTACTTGCATCCTTTTGCCTCAAGTACATTAAGAGAAATCAGATTCCACTTCAAATCAGGAATGCGCCTCACATCTGTACGCTCCACCCCATCAAACATCTTGATGCGCGTCAAACCAACAGCCGCAACATTACAGGTAATATCATTGCCCATAAATACTTGTCCACTATCGCACTCCCTATAGATGGTGAACCAACTCCGATGAGGAGTCATGTGAAAAGATGCCCCTGTGTTTGGCATCCACTCGTCCTTACGATCATCGTATGGCCGTCTGAGTGAAGACACAGATAAAACATCACCATTACATCCATCTAACATGGTACCGTTGGCCTCCCTACATGAAGCCTCAGAATCTTCCCTCTTTGATTTAAGATTTTCACAATCCTTCTTTACATGTCCTTCCCACAGTTTCAATACTTTACCTTTCCTTTACCTTTGCCCTTGGATTTGAATTTAGAACCTGAAAAACTTGTACCTTATTTAGAATTCCTACCCACTATAAACAGTGCATCAGAAGATGTCCCCATGTCACTGTTTAGCTGTCTCATAGCCTTCCCTTGAAGGGATGAGATAAAAGTGTCGACACTTAGGGTTTTATTCATGCTGCACATAGTGTCCTTGAATGACTCATACGACGCCGGAAGAGAATTTAGCAACATATATGCTTGTTCTTCACATTTCATTACTTCCTTCATATCCAGCATTTTACAAACTAATTTATTAAAGTTGCTGATGTGAGCCTCCAGATCTCCACCCTCTACCATCT
Source organism: Magnolia kwangsiensis (assembly GCA_037074715.1). Taxonomy (NCBI): domain Eukaryota; kingdom Viridiplantae; phylum Streptophyta; class Magnoliopsida; order Magnoliales; family Magnoliaceae; genus Magnolia; species Magnolia kwangsiensis. The sequence continues at coordinate 105,064,470 of CM073584.1, forward strand.
TGAAGTTATACTACTGCCGCTTCAAGTGCAGGTGATTTTCAGAGAATTTTTTTCGCATAAACATCCTCTAACTTAACCCATAACTTAGCCTAGTTTTCTCCCTCATGACGTTGTAGAGAACCTCATCCCTGAGACATAAACGGATCGATGATAAAGCCTTCTCATCAAGAGTATTCCACTCATCATCAGTCATAGTAGACTTCCGCTCCTCAAGAGCACCATCTTCACCTTGCTTGATTAAGGAACTCATCATCTTGATCTTCCATAACTCAAAATTATTTTTCCCTGAGTACTTCTCAATCTCATACCTAGTGCTCGCTATTATTACTAATCCCTTAGATTCAGATCTATGCCCCAACTTTGCTCTGATACCACTTGTTGGGATTTTGATCTGCAGAATCACACCGATCTAGATCTAGGATAGCAATTCAATGACACCAAGAACACACAAGAGAACACAGATTTAACGTGGAAAACCCTTACTGGAAAAAACCACGGCACAAAGCGACAGATCTCCACTATGAAAATATAAATTACAAAGAGAGAGAACTTACCCGATTCGAACAACCTTGAATCTCACCCTTGCTACATCCTTTGATTTCCCTAGAACCCCTTTTAGAAAGTCTTAGAATTATTTTTCCTCCCTAGAAAAACCCTAGGAACCCCTATTTATAGTTTTAGGAAACTCCTTTTCGCATCCTTGTTGCGAAATGACTCAAAATCCGCAATCCGCACAAAATCGTGTAAAGAATCTCTGTAACCACAACCGGTCGAGCGGACTCTACGACCGGTCGAGCGCCACCAATGACTGGTCGAGCATGGCCCATGACCGGTCGAGCACCTCGGACCCTAAAAATTGATGCTCGCTAGACTTTAAGTTGAGCGGGCTACGACTAGTCGAGCCGCTCCCATGACCGATCGAACCTGACCCACGACCGGTCGTGCACGTTCAGATTTAAGACATCTGTCAATAGATTGTTCAATCAACACTGCTTCCTAATGGATGGTCCACTTGAGAATTGGATCTGCTTCGTTTATGGGTTAATGCTCTAAAATTATATGTAAAAACGGATTGACGGATTGGATATGAAATATATGCATCAAGATGGTCCCACCGTAAGGGCTGAACCGACGGAGAGCGGATTTGATACTGAACACTTCAGTAGCCAAGAGGCTATTGAAGTGAAGTGACATGGTGAAATAGGATTGGTTGAACGCCAAGAGTCGGTTGCTTTACAATTAATGCTCGTTCCATTAGAGCTCCGCTAAACGTTTCTCTCTGTTTGGTAATGCACACACTCGACCATCCATTTTCAAGTCATTTCTTTTATTGGCTTTCCTTGTAAAGTGAGGTCACCACTTTTCATGGGCGCCACGTATGTATTGTATCCACACCGCTCATCCATTTCGTGAGATCATTTTAGGGCATAATCCAAAGAGTGAGAAAGATCCAAATTTCCATTGCACCCCACCGCAGAAAACAATGGAGATTGAACACTTACCATTAAAATCTCTTTGGGCCATAAAAGCTTTCAATCAAGCTAATATTTATGCTTTTCCTTATTCCACATCTTTTTTAACTTATAAAAAAGTTAGATCTCAAATAAACATCATGGTTACACCCTGGAAGGTTTCAACAGTAGCTGTTACTGTCCCACTTTTTTCCCTGGTGGGGTCCACTTAAACTTTGGATGAGCCTAATTCTTTGGCTCACTCTCTGAAGTGATCTCTCCAAATGGATGGATGGTGTGGATACAACACATACATCATGATGGGCCCAAAGAAGGTGGTGACATCATATCAGTTGCCAGACTTGCTACAGTATAGTTAAGTAGCCGTTTCCAATGGACGCGGATCGCGGCCAAAGCCATCAGCATGAACTTCCTTCAACAGCAAGCTAGGTGGGGCACACCATGATGTTTGTTAGAAATCCACTCAGTTCATCCTTTTTTTGTCCATATCATCTAACAACGTAGGCTCAAAAATGAGGCAGATATAAAACTCATGTGGGCTGTACGGCTGGCAACAGTATGTTGGGAGAATTCCTGTCGTTGAAAACTCCCGGCGTCCACCAAGATGTATATATGCCATTCATATGGTTCATGAGGTTATTCTTACAGGGATGAACTGAAATTATAAAAACATTAGCATAATCCAAAACTTTGTGGCCGCTTGAATGTTTCAATGGCGGAAGCTCAATCCTCACCTTTTCCTACCGTGTGGCCCACTCGTTGTTTGGATCAAAATCACTGTTAGGTCCATGTCGTAACATAATCTAAAAAAACTGATGGCCAGAATAGATTTATCAAAAACATCACCCTGGGCGCCACCTAGACATGTTACTACTTTTCATACTCTATGCGACGACATTTTAGTAATTTACAGAGGATGAATTTTTAACTTTTTAAATTATATAGAGCAGGGAAGGAGGCTGGCTATTCAACCAGATGGTAGCGAGTCTAGTGGGACGTCACCATGTTTCATGAGCCCCACCATGATGGATGTGTTGTATCCACGCCATCCATCCATTTGGAGAGATCATTTTAGTGAGTGAGCCAAAGAATTAGGTAGATCCAAAGTTCAAGTGGACCCCACCACAAAAAATAATGGGATGGTTACGGCCACCATTGAAACCTTTTCAAGGATGACCATGATGTTTATTTGTGATCTAAATTTTTTATAAGTTAAAAAAGACATGGAATAAGGTAAAGCATAAATATTAGTTTGATCAAAAACTTCCGTGGCCTAAAGAGGTTTTAATGATAAGCGTTCAATCTCTATTATTTTCTGCAGCGGGGTGCACTTGAAATTTAAATCTTTTTCACTCTTTGAACTTTGCCCTAAAATGACCTCGCGAAATGAATAGGCAGTGTAGATACAATACATACGTCATGGTGGCGCCCAGGTATAGCGGTGACGTCACTTCAGCAAAGGAAGATAAAAGAAATGACTTAAAAATTACGTTTGTACAGCTAAACGGAGAGAAACTTTTAACGGAGCTCTACCGGAAAAAGCAAAGCAATAGACTTTTTGCGTCCAACCAATCCTATTTCACCGCGTAGCCTCTTGGCCACTGAACCGGCGTGGGGGACGGGATTTCCTGCACTTTCCCAGGAAGTTCAAGCGCTAGGAAGCTAGACGGGGCCACCGTGATGTTTTTAAAAATCCACACTGTCCGTCCGTTTTGACAGATCATTTTAGGACACAGTACCAGTGCAACCAAAAACTAGTGGGCCATACAATATCAAAGAGTTGGATTGAATGAACACCGTCAAAACATTTGTATAACCACGAGTTTTGCAACATGCTAAGTTTTGGTGTTTTCATTTCATTTCGGTGGGGATGACCATTTAAACGGTTAAGATGGTATATAAACATTAAGGTAGACGCAGTAATACTTCAACAGTAGACATGCCTTTTCCTATTTCAACAGTAGACATGCTCTCGTGGCGTCGGCATACTTGAGTTTTGGATTGAGTTGTAGCCCAATCAATTGTGATAGGCCCTAGTCTTTTCCTCGATAAAGCTGGGCTGGGGGCGATCAGGAAACGTCACCTTAAGTGGTCTTTTGTATAGGCTTTTTCTGTGCGGCTTGGGGCGTCCTCTTCGCTCAGGTTGAGTGCCGTCAGGTAGACGGGTCTTGATTTTTCTTTTTTTTCTTTACGACATGTGGCCTCTAGTTTTGTTTTATGTTGACTTTTGGGGCCACCCGAACTTCTTGTACTTGCTTGTATTTTTGTGAATGGAATGATAGACCGTCTAATTCAACAGTAGCATACGTTATCCTCTTTTTCGCCCAATCAACTGTGATAGACCGTCTATCATATGAAAGAAAACAAAAAGGAAAGCAACAACAAATAAAGAGGGTTGTTACACGTCCCTATCATCATCACGCACGGCATTTGCAAGTGAAGATGCTTAGCCGACGTCGCGCAACGGTGCCATGTATACGTATGCATGTCGGTTTTTTTCAAGCAAGTGGACGCGCTCGTGCTTAAATTCACAATCTCCCACCGTCCTTTCCCTTCCATAGTTACAAGCTATTTCCTCCCATTTCCATTCTCCAACCAAAAAAATAATGGCCGATGATATCAAAAATCCAGTTCCTTTCCTCGAGATTGAGCCTCTGCTTCCTCCACCACCAGCAGGAGACATTGAAGAGGTGAAGAAAACCCAAAAGGCCATAGCCAAAGCAGAAGGAGATATGGAAGAGAAGGAGAAAACCCAAAAGGCCATAATCAAAGCAGAAGGAGATATGGAACAGATGAAGAAAACCCAAAAGGCCATAACCAAAGCAGCAGGAGATATGGAAGAGAAGAAGAAAACCCAAAAGGCCAAACGCAAAGCAGCCACAGCTACAGTGTTGCTTTCTGCTGCTGCCGGGATTATGGAGTATCTCTCTGTCGGGCTTCGTGGCACCACATACACCGAATATCTCTCTCTCATTGCCCTTTTCGCAATTTTCTCATTTGGGTCTGTTATGCTTTTTCTGCCCTTTGTTTTTCCATGAATTCCCATCTCGGGATCGTGACTGTGGTGGTAGGTAAGCGAGAGTAGTTCTTTATCTTGGGTGTTGTTTTGGTTTTCTGTTTCTACTATTAAAGGTTTGAATTCTAGCATAAAGGTTTCAATATAATATTTTCTTTTTGTTGCAAAATAAAAAATAAAAAAATGTATGGATGTCTGTGTTTTAGTTACAGTGATGTAGGGAACGACGGAGATCTAAATCAATCCAGACTGTTCAATCACAATCTGGATGATCTTCGAATCCATGTTGTATTACAGGAAGACCACGAACGTTGTTCTATACGTTTTCGACGTTGTTGTATCCATTTGCGTCGGGATTTTTGAAATTCTTTCCCTGCAGCACCCACCGGAAAAACAGATCTAGACCCTTGAAATTCTGTGTCCCCAAGTTCCGTCTTGATCATCTGAACCGTCCAGAAGCAGCGGAATGTCGAAATCTATGTTTGGTGTGGAATTGCCGGTATTTATGCCACCCATCTTCTCCAATCAAGAAAACCCACTGTAAATTCTTGGATAAGAACTGATTTGAAATCAAAGCTTACCTTTGTGAGGCCTACCTGATCAATGTATGATCAGCAGATTTCAACCAAGATCCGATCAGTAACTCAGATTCTGGAACCGGAGAGAGAACCCTATAAAAACCCATCGGAATAGGTAGTGAGAGATCAAGCCAACGAGCAGAAAACGAAGAGAGAGAGAAATCCGGTGGACTGAGTTTTCACCGAGTCGAGCTGAATTGGTGGGTTTGTCCGTAATCTAGATTTTTTTTTCCTCATAAGATCGCCACCGTCCATTCCACATTAAGATCATCTCTTTAAATTACAATCTCTAGATCTTATACATCCAACTCCAACGCTGCCTTTTGCCGGTGCGATACACCATAATTTGGTGTGTACAATCGACACCGTCCATTCTACATCAAGATCTTGAGATTGGTGTAAACCCATCTCAAATTGGTCCACCATCTATTTCCAGGCCGCTGATTGAAGGTTGAATCTTCCAATAGAAGGGTTTTAATCTTCCATGAAGCCTGTCAGATCAACGGTCGGTAATCTAGATTTATGTAGTTTTGATGGACACAGAATGAGAGTTAGGGTTAGTGTTTTGCATCTCTATTTATGTAGTTTTTAGGGAGATAGAGAATGAGAGTTAGGGTATTGCATCTTGATTTATGTAGTTTTGAGGGAGATATTGAATGAGAGTCAGGGTTTGGGTTAGGGTTTTACATCTCGATTTATGTTGTTTCGAGGTAGCTAGAGAATGAAAGTTAGGGTTAGGGTTTTGCAAAATATACCACCAAAAGGAAGGAGATATTTGTTTTCCAAGAATCAGTGATAGTCCGTAGAATCACTCAATGAAATATACCTTCACCCTAACAACATCTATCCGAGTCACGCCCCAATAATTTGATAATTTGAACAGGGGATGTACAAGCCATACTTTGAGGTGGGCACCACAAAAACACTGGCCCTCACCTATCATATCACCCAATCTGCGAACACAAAGGGAAAAAAAACAAAATACTACGGCTACCATTAAGAAGGAAAAACGCTTCAAACCGGCCTCCCCTATTTATATAAGATATATACACACTTTCTATCCACCGGAAACATGGGACACCTTTGAAAGTTGCCTCTTCTCAAAAATGAAGAGGTGAGAGGGCTCCATCATCAGATGGCCCCCACATAATTTCAATTTGAGTGTTGGACGAGTCCTCTCAACGCTGTATATATCTTGTACATGTATCATGACCAACTGATTGGGCAAAATGACCGGCTTTTCAGCGGAAGCATCCAAATATTGGGTCCCATGTGATGAGTGGCTTGGATATTGGAAAAGTATGCACAGTTGCACCGTACGTACAGCACAGCTTCTTTCCGCTCCACCCAAAAAACCTGCGGCACGAAGGGGTAGGTTCAACGTGGACGCTCTATGGGTAGGGCGGTCAATGGGTCAAGCTGGCCAGTCGATGTGTGTGTGTGTATATGTTTAAAAAGAAGAAGAAGAAGAAGAAGAAGAAGCTGGCCAGTCGAATTGGGCTAGACTATTAGGTCAAGAGCTAGGCTTGGACTTAAAATTTTAGCTAGCTTATTATATGGGTTGGGTTTGGATAGTATACAATGGCTTGCCTGCTTAACCAGCCTATTATTCAATTTGAGTGTTGAGACTTATTTGTATGTCTATCAATTGACTATCACTATCAATGAATTTATTGGTGAATTCAAGTGTAGGTTTAATGTTAATGTATCAGTCACTTCAAATGTTAATCTTTCTTTTGATTCTATGGATTTTTTTGTCATTTCTGAAATTTCTATGTCAATTTTGAATTCTTTGTTACATTCCAACAATTAAAGCACTCAACTAATCGTGACTTCATAAGCTGAAGCTGTTTGTTATTAGTCAGGACCTTAGTAAGTAACTTCCGGTATGTGTGCGCATGCTCCAACTTTTCTCTATTCTATAGCTTTTGTTAGTGTGTGGGTCAATTGGATTGCTTGCACAAACTCTTATGTGTCACCTCATTTGAAGCCATTAGAATATGATACAGAGTTGATAATTGCCCAACGATCATCCTCTTTGATATTAAAATAGTTTAATTCAATTATTAAATTAATGAGATCTTGACACCCAAATTACAAGGAAATGAACAAAAGTACACCCATAAGAATATTAGAATAGAGAAGGGAGAGAACTTTATTAATATCAAATTTATTCTCTCATGATATTTAAGAAAAACTCACTCTAAAAAAATTTTAGAATGATCAACTCCTGCACCACTTTTATTTTTTTTAATAGACTCTTAAGTGAATCTCTAATGAGAATTTTTCCAACTAAGAGATTGATTCGAAATCATTCATAGATAGTTGACCTTTTTTTTCTTTTTCTGGAGAAAGGGTGGGAGCTCACATGTATAAATTTGTTACTCAAAACAACAATAGTTATACATTCATTCAGGTGGGTGGCATAAAAAACTAATAAACAGCCCTTGCCTATCATAAACCCACTATACAGCATAAAACCAAAGAGGAAAAGAATTCAAAGCCGCAACATGGACAAACAAGGACAGGGCCATGCCCAAAAAACCTTTCTCAGCCACACCAAACCAGCCTCAGGCACCCCAATCTCACAGCACCTTTGCCTTAAGCATGCCATCCCATAAACAATCCACAATAATAACCCTGAAGCATTCAAACAAAGTCACAAAACAGCCTCCCAACTCCATCAATCTCCACCAATCCAATAAAACTGCTACCACCTCCTCTTCACACCCATCAAGACCCTAGTTGCATCAAGGGTTGAGGCAACATGAAAAACCAACAACACTTTGAGCACCCAATAGAGCATCAGCAAGATCCACGTCCGCAAACTCAACCTATGACAAAAGAAACAATGCAGGATCTCCACAAACATAACCACCATATATAGGGAGTACCTTCTTCGCATAGCTAGACCTTCTCACTGATGGCATTAGCTTAGCGGGAGGATGTGAAAAACTTGTGCAACAGCCACTCCTCAACACACAGAATGAACCCAGTCCCTTCACCTGTTTTGTACTCGCTAAACAAAATTCCAAGACATTGCTGGTTGCTTGGGAATTTAGCATCGCCCAATTTTCAGGCCTTCAAACAGTCCCAACAACATCCAACTCAGCTCCAGATCTTTTAGTCTTTCTTTTTTCCATGATAAAAGATGATTCAGAGAGATAGTACGACCATAACCAAGCACAGACAATGCTATTACAAGTCACAAACAATGCCGCCCTCACAACAGAGACTGCACCGGCCAACAGATAACAAATTTGCCATTGCACAGTAGTTTGACAATAAACTATTAGGGGCCTTGCACAAAACCTTAAGATCTAGCCTCCCAAAACAAACTAGAATTATAAGATAATAAAGTAATGAAATAAATCAAAGCATAAACCACACCATACAAGAGATTTTTTCATGAAAAACCCTCAAAGAGGTAAAAACCACGGGACCTCGTCCAGATCAACAATCCACTATGAAGTAGAACGTTACAACCTTCTTCACTCACGCAAGAGCGGATAAATAGTAAGAAAATAAAAGAAAACAATAGAGAGATCTAATTGATTACGAGGATGTAGAAGCGCTGAGATATCAAGTGCACAGTAGATCACCTCTACGAGTAGAACCTCTCTTCCATAAGTTTCCTCTCTCTCTTTCTATCTCTTTCTCTCTCACACACACCTTTAATAGCCTTAAACCCTTTAACAAACCCTAGTAAAGCTTTAGAAAATCCTCTTGTATTACCTTTTTCATACCTCATAAAAGCCTTAGGGACCCCTATTTATAGTTTTAAGAAACTTCCTTCCGTACCTTGTTGCGAAAGGCCTCAGAAATATGAATCCCAAACAAAATCGGACTAGAATTTGCATAACCTTGACTGGTCAAGCAGGGTCCTCGACTGGTCAAACAGGGTCCTCAACCGATCGAGCAACCCACTCGACTGGTCGAGCACCTCCTTCGACTAGTCGAGCCCCTTGGAAAAAATACCTCATTCGTCGCTAGACTTTAAGTCGAGAACCGCTCAACTGGTCATGCACCAGCCCTCGACCGGTCGAGCCTGGGGCAAAAACCTCATCAAATCTCTCCCTTTTTGACATAGGAGGGATTCACCTTCTTCAAGCCAACCAGATTTCTACAAACCTCAAACTTGCCCTTAAACAAAGCTTTAGTCATCATGTCTGACCCATTATCATCCGTGTGGACCTTCTTAAGCTGTAACACCTTCTGTTCTAAAGTATCCCTGATCTAGTGATACCGAATCTCTATGTGCTTCGACTTGGAATGTTGACTTGGATTCTTTCTCAAGTGTATAGCATTCTAACTATCGCAATAGATCATGTGCTGCTCCTGCTTCAGGCTAAGTTTTTGTAGGAACCTCTTCATCTAAAGCATCTCTTTACATGCCTCTGTGACTGTAATGTATTTGGCCTCTGTCGTTGTTAATGTTATGACCTTCTGTAGCTTACTCTGTCAAGAAATCGCTCCGCCTACAAATATAAACATGAGCCGCGATGTAGACTTCCTGGACTCTATGTCACCTGTTATATTTGCATCTGTGTAGCCATCTAACATATGTTTTCTACTACCATAGCATAAGCTCAACCTGGATGAGCCTCTTAAATACCGCAGTATCCATTTCACTACTGCCCAATGCTCTTTGCCAGGATTGGCAAGATACCGGTTGACAACACCAACCGTATATGCTATGTTTGGGTGTGTACACATCATAGTATATATCAAACTTCCTACAGCTGACGCGTAGGGTATCTTCTGCATTTCTTTCACCTCTGCTTTCATCTTGTGACACTGTCTGTCGCTCAATCTGAAGTGACCATCTAGTGGAATACTGACCGGTTTCGCTGCATTCATATTGAACTGCTCTAGGACTTTTTTAATATACTACTCTTGTGACAGCCAAAGCTTTATACTGCTTCTGTTACGGGTTATCTCCATTCCTAAGATCTATTTAGTTGGGCCCAAGTCTTTCATCGCAAATGACTTGCCCAACTCCTGTTTCAACCTGTCGATTTTTTTTATGTCTTTTTTCATAATGAGCATATCATCAACATATAACAATAGAACTAAGAAATTACCATCTGAGAACTTACGCGTGAACACACAGTAGTCCAACTCTATTCTGTCATACCCATGCTTCAACATAAACGAGTCAAACTTCTTGTACCATTGTCGTAGAGCTTGTTTCAGCCCATACAAGCTTTTCCTCAGCATACACACCATATGCTCCTTGCCCTTGACTTCGAACCCCTCTGGTTGGTGCATGTATATCTCTTCTTCCAGATCACTATAGAGCAAGGCAGTTTTAACTTCTAACTGCTCTATCTCCATATTCATGCTAGCCGCCAACCCAAGCAACACTCGTATGGATGTCATCTTCACCAGTGGTGAGAATATCTCTTTGAAGTTAATGCCTTTTCTCTGACCAAACCTTTTCACCACAAGTCTGGTCTTAAACCTCGTCTGTGAATTCTTCTACTCAACCTTCTTTTTGAATACCCACTTATTGCTCAAAGCTTTTTTATCCTTAAACAATTTCACCATATCATAGGTGTGGTTCTTATGTAAGGATTCAATCTCCTCTTGCATAGTTTTCAACTACTCTCCCTTATGCTTGTCGGCTAGGGCCTCATAATAATCTCCTAGCTCTTTCCCATCAGTCAGTATAATGTACTCATACGGCCAGTACCTCTTGGATGACTGCCTGTCCCTAAATGACCTCCTCACCTGTGACTTAACAAGTGGATCAAGCGGGGGTTGCTCCCCTGGTCCATCTTCCGAAGGAATTCCCTCATCCTCCGCATCTTGTTGTATTCCTCTGTTATCAGGCATCACGGGAGGAATAATTGAATCTATATCCTTTAGCTCACCTGAACTAGGCTGGTTCTTCTCTGGCTTACCAATATCTTCTATACACTGATCTTCAAAGAAAACCACATCTCTGCTTGGTCCCACAATCTGTAACCGAACTGTTCATCACTGTATCCCAAGAACACACACTGCCTGATCTTCATATCGAGCTTAGACCTCTTGTCCTTTGGTACGTGAACGGATGCCCTACATCTAAATACCCTGAGATGACTGTACGATGGATCCTGTTTAGTCCACACCTTCTCAAACACTTCTCCATTCAACAGGGCTGATGGAGACTTATTTATCAAATACACTGCAGTATGCATTATTTCTCCCCAGAACGTCTTGGGCAATTTCAATGGGATAACATGCATCTAATTCTCTCTACAATTGTGCGATTCATTCACTTAGCTACACCATTATGTTGGGGGGTCTTGAGAACCGTCTATTCATGCCGTATACCTAATGATTTACAATACTCATGAAAGTCCCTAATGTATTCACCATCATTGTCAATGCGGATGCACTTCAATGATTTACTTGTCTCTCTCTCGATCATAGCATGAAACAATTTAAACACACCAAAGACCACGTCCTTGGATTTTAAAACATAAACCCAAACCCTCCTAGATGCATCGTCTATAAAAGTAACAAAATACAATACTTCACCCAAGGTTTTTATTCTCATAGAACCACAAATATAAGAATAAACCAAATCTAATGTATGCACTTTATTAACATGAGGAAAAAATTTAATATATGAAACTCTATGCTGTTTCGCTAATAAACAATCAAGATAGGTTTTGAGAGGTATACATGTCACGTATGGAAGGAGCTGCTTCTACGCTAGTATTTAAAGCCTCTTTTCACTCATGTGGCCTAGATGCTTATGCCACATGTTAATAGCTGAATCTTCTGCTGCGTTCAACCCAACCTTGCACACATTGACATTTACCTTGTAAAGGCTGCAACACTTCTTTCCTCTAGTTGCGATCAACGAACCTTTGATGAGCTTTCAACGCCCACAAGCAAACCGGCTTTCATAGCCATCATCATCCAACCTTCTCGTCGATATCAAGTTGAGGTAAAGGTCTGAAATATGCCTCACATCCCTGAAAACTAATGTGAAGCCCACATTGATCTTCACACAAATATCACTAACCCCTATGATCTTCGATATGCCAGAATTTTTCATCTTCACGGTCCCAAAGTCACCTGACTTGTAGCTTATAAAGAAATCTCTGCGAGGAGTCGTATGAAATGAGGCTTCCGAGTCTATCACCTAGTCGGTGTCCTGACTCGTAGCTGTGAGACATACATCATGATCTGTTGAAAGACTAACTATAACATCACCATCCGAAGCGACTGCAGTGGAATCTGATTCATCTTCCTTCTCCTTTCCTTTTCTTTTCTTGTCGTTCTTATTCTTACAACATTCATGCTTATAGTAGCCCTTCTTGTCACAATTTCAGCATTCAACATCTTTCTTGGTACTCGACTTGCCTCTTGATTTATCTCAGGCCTTCCCACCCTTCCTGTTCTTTCCTCTCCCTCTTTCCTGTGTCACAAGGGCTTCTTACTGAGTAGACCCCTGGGACATCCTCCTTGTCTCCTCATTGAAGAGATAACTGGTTACTTGTTCCATGGATATCTTTCCATCTAGCGCGGAGTTACTTAGAGACGCCACTAATATCTCTCAACTGTTAGGACATGAACTAAGCAATAGTAAAGCTTGCAATTCATCATCTATGACCATCTTCATAGCAGAGAGCTGGTTCACTATATTACTGACCTTAATTCATGTGCTTGGCCACAAAACCACCATCTTTGAACTTGAGATTTTCAAGTCGTCTTATCAGGAATTTTTTATTACCGGCTGTTTTCCTCTCATATAGCCCTTCTAATTTCAGCCATAGGATAATAGCTGAGGTCTACGTAGATACATGGTAGAACACAGAATCATCCAGCTATTGTCTAATAAATCCCACCGCCTTCCGGTCCATCCTCTTCCAATCATCATCAGACATATCCTTGGATTTTACTGATATACCTAAAATTGGAGAATATAAATTCTTACAATAAAGCAAGTCTTCCATTTTAGCCTTCCATATGGTCCAGTTAGAACCATTGAGGCTGATCATCCTTGATAAGCCTCCTTCCATAATTCAAAATCGATCCCACTTCGTTCAATGAACTTAGCTCTGATACCACTTTGTTGGGGGCCTTGCACAAAACCTTAGGATCTAGCCCCCAAAAATAAACCAGAATTATGAGATAATAAAGCAATGAAATAAATCAAAGGATAAACCATACCACACAAGAGATTTTTACGTGAAAAACCCTCATAGAGGTAAAAACCATGGGACCTTATCCAGATCAACAATCCACTATGAAGTAGAACGTTACAACCTTCTTCATTCACGCAGGAGCGGATAAACAATAAGAGAAATAAAGAAAATAGATAGATCTCACTGATCACGAGGACGTAGAAGCCCTGAGATATCAAGTGCATAGTAGATCACCTCCACGAGTATAACCTCCCTTCTATAAGCATCCTCTCTCTCTTTCTCTCTCTCTCTCACACACACCTTTGATAGCCCTAAACCCTTTAGCAAACCCTTGTAATGCTTTAGGAAACCTTCTTGCATTACTTTTTCATCACTTAGAAAAGCCCTAGGGACCCCTATTTATAGTTTTAGGAAACTCCCTTCTGCACCTTGTTGTGAAAGGCCTCAAAAATCTGAATCCCGCACAAAATCAGACTAGAATCTGTGTAACCTCGACTAGTCGAGCAGGGTCCTCGACCGTTCGAGCGACCCACTCGACCGGTCAAGTACCTCTCTCGACTGGTCAAACCCCTCGGAGAAAATACCTCATTCGTCGTTGGACTTTGAGTCGACCCCTACTCGACTAGTCGTGCACCCGCCCTCGACCAGTCGAGTGGGGTTCATGACTGGTCGAGCCTGGGGCAAAAACCCCATCACGAACCGCATCAAACAAGCAGCAGCTCCACCTCAACAACTACGCAACAGCTAATACAAAATTCTAGATGTGGAAACCAGACAACCACCATCGATCCACCTTTTTTTTTGGGTAAGCAAGACACTGGTAGCCCTTTTTTCGAGGCCGAAGCTAAGGCACTGTTGGATGGCCTTTCCATCACCGTTGTTAGATGCTTCTCACGAATTGGTATGGAGAGTGATTCCAAGAGCTTGGTGGGATTGTTCAACAAGGATAGCGCCCCGGGCTGGGTCTTCCGGTATGTCAGTGTAACACCCCGTACTTTTCAGTACTTGAGTGTTACCGGGAAATCTAACTCAATATAATCACAAATCTAATTCCTCTAAATGTTCTCACGTTTTAGCCCAAATATGACCGTCGGGAGAAATATTCAATCCTAGATCAAGTTATCCATTCGTTGATTTTGTAGAGGGATCATTCTGTCAACAAGAAAAATTCCATTTTAGGATTTCAATCACCCTAATAGACTAATTACTTTGATAGATAGATTAAAGTGTCCAGTACGAATCATAGAAGTCCCTAATCAAAGATCATCTTTAAGGTTGGGACCCGAATTGTCATTCATCGTATCCACACTATTCAACTCAGAAATCCAACACTAGACCAAACTCATCTATAACTAGTAAGGGACGCTATCCAATCATTGGATTAGCATGGATCAACGACTCGAAATCAATCAAACCGTTGGACTTCAAGAGCTTATAAGTAACTACTAAGAACTTTATTTAAATTAGTTATGGCCCATTAATTTACACAATCCACCTTGGGTTTGCCTCATCTTTAGTCTAAGGCCCTAATTAAGAGATCCGAAGTGAGTGAATTTCATTAGACATCAACCCTAGACCCACTTGGACCGGGTGGGATCACGTTAGATGACGAACCGACCACTAAATTGACTGAAATGATCAACTAGACATATAAATGAATAGATGCAACCCACCTGAATTGCCTGCTCTTCATTCAATACCTTAATAGGACCAGACAAGACTGATGTATGGATTGGATCTCACTCATATTCATCAGGGTGGGTCCCACCGCAACTGCATGTGCACAAGTGTGCGTGTACTAGAGACACACCACTCACAGACCTAGTTAAAGCAGGCTCTGACCTGAGCCAAATCGAAATAAGAGAAAATCTTTCCCGTTTTCCCGCCGCGCCCGCGTTTGAATCCTGACCGTCCGTATGACAATGCAAATGTCCACCATTCGAATACGAAGGAGAGATCCAAACCATTCATCTGAAAGAAAGGGTCCCATCGACCCTAACCCTGGTGTCTCCTGGGATTGAAAGCTCCCTACGCTAGCGCGGTCAACGTCCGATCTTATATTGCAAAGGAGGGACACTGACGAAGGAGATAAAGCCACGTTTACCTCCAGTCTGGCAGATCTAACCATTAGAAACGGTTGGACGGGATCCACGTACACAACCAGCGCCCTGTCAGCCCTACCGTTTCTTAAAATACCCATCTACACATCGAAAAGCGGAAAGAATCTTTCCACTTATAGTAACAGCGCATCTCGTTCGTTCATTGGTACCTAGAAGCTTCTTTCAGGTAATCTTAGACGTCCGAAATAAGGTTAGCAGATATTTTTTTCTTGCACCGAGAGAATGACAAGAAATTGTAACGGCACCACGGTTTTCGGCAACATCGAGTTGTCTTAATCAACGACACTCCTTGCACCATAAGGTGGACCCCACGTTACTGTTAGGACACATCAGGACCATCTAAACGGCCCTGATCTGTGGATAAACCGCCTAGTTGAAAAATGCCATTATCATCTTCCTTCTTCCTCAAATCGACTGTGAAACCCACATTCAACAAAAAAACGGACCCATTTACTAATCCAGGCCGTTCATCGTGCAGCTCACCCCATCTAATATCCATCTGGACAGCCGCTTTAACACCCTGCACTAGACCCAATACATCGAAAGACTCTGATGGCTGGCCGTACTCGGCTTAAGATGTGTTTCCTCTGCGTTAATCTCTGTGATTAGTCCTGGACGTTTCCAGAAACAGAACGACTATAAAAAGCCTTGTATTAGGACAAATCCTAAGAAAAATTAGAGAAAGAAATTGAAAGAGAAAGAGATGGAGTGTCTGTCGCCGCTGGAGTGAGTTGCGAGTCTGATTGCAGCTCGACTCAACTCGAGTCGGTCAGTTCCGAGAAGAGGCTGAGGGAGAGGAGAGAAAACTGACAGAGAAGAAGAAGATAGTGAGGGAGAATAAAGAGAATTGGGTGGGGAAACGGCTGCTAGAATTGGTTTGTAGCTGCCGTTTTAATTCATCCCGAGTCAACCGAGTTGGGACCTCAACCACCGTCCAGCTGCTTCATCTGCTGTGAAACCAGTCGTCTTAGAACCCCATTCTGACATCCAAACGTCTCAAATTAGGTAATCCACGTTAACCTGCTCTCAGTTACTGTATAATTCAATCTACTCAGCTAATGGTATTCACACTCGTCTTAGATCAATCACGTGTTGAGTGACTCAGCTGCATTTCTAGGTGGAAAAGAAAACTAAAATCTGGTCATGATGAGAAGAAGCAGAGATAGGGAGCTGAGAAAGAAGATAAAGAAGGGGGAAAGAAAGAGGAAATAGTGGGGTGGCATGGCCATTCTTTCATTCCAGCCACCGTGTCAAACAATAAGTCGACTCACCCTCTAATGGATGCTGTAATGACAGTCTCGTTCTGAGCTTTTGGGTGTTAATCTCCTCGAATCTGAAGGAGAATGAAGAAGGTCAGAGAAACAGGAAGAGAGAGAAGCTAGAGGGGAAGAATAAGAGAAGTGAGGGCGTGGGCGAGTCTGATGGCCAGCCATTGGCGGGTTTGGGAGTTTGACTCGCTGCCGAGTCATAGGTCGAGTCTAAGCTTGGGTTTGGCCCTGTTATAGCTGGATTTCTATGGAGCTAGAGAGAGAGAAAGAACAAGGAAGGAGTAGAGAGGAAAGATGGTAGGAAGAAGAGGAATATGAGAAGGATGAGAAGTGGGTGCTGCCGAGTTCGAGCGACTCAACTGAGTCGGACTGGTGTGGGTGATTCATGGGTCCTATGTCCATTCCTAGACAAAGATGATTGAGATGAGAAAGAAAGAGAAAGATAGGTGAAGAAGAAAGGAAGAAAAAGAAAAAAGAGAAAGTGAGGGAGTATGGTGGCATGTTGAGTTGTGCCGAGTCAACTCGGTTCTTGTCCCACCGAGTCAGGGACTGTTTTCATCAGATATAGTTGAAGGACCTTTTCCTTCAATCAGTCTCATACTAGGTGTTCATAGACGCACCTCATCCAATTGAGGTGAGGGATATCCCACATGGCTTCACCATTTCATGAAATTCTAAAATAAGTGTAGAAAGATATTATAATTGTGTAGAAAGATATTATAATTGTGTAAATAGTAGTTGTGTTTCTTTAACTTTGAATTGAAATGAATAAACATGTGGGAATGCTTCAATTTATGCTACCTTGACATATCTTATAAAAATTGCTTTAAGATCACCATGCCATATTTGGAATTGCTTATGTACGCATACATTCCTACTTGTTGCACATTTATTATGCCACATTTGTAATTACTTGAGTACATATATATACATCTTCTAGTTACATTAATTGTAAGAGTTCTTGCTTCCACTACAATGATAAGCTTGCTCCATTTCTCTTTATATGTGTTAGAACTGTTATAATTTGATACATATGAATAACTCTTTTCTTAAGATGTGTAGTAATCCTGTTACTATTCTAATGTGTTTGAAATGTCATATTTGGGCCTTTCCTTTGGACCTTGGGAAAGTAAATGAATTTATATGAAGCTCATAGTTGAATGCTAGATATCCTATTAAAGGACTACAAGGCTTAATCATGCTTATGAGAGTAATCTTGTTAATCTTATGGAATGCGCATGAGCATCATGGTACATAACATTCATACATGACATATGAGCTTTTTCGAGTGCTCGATGTAAGTCACACTCTGATTGAATTCCTGAAGGCTCTAGTACTTCAGTTAAACTTACAGAGCATGTGCATTTGTACCACTTTGGGTGCTCTTTCTTTACATGAGGCTTTTCCAGGATTAGACTCTCCTCGGGCGTACTCCGTGTATTTTTTCAGGAGATATCCTTGGGCGCACTCACCTTTATGGCCTTTTTCCAGGTAGTTAACCTACCGGGGGCGGTCTGCATGGTCTTTTTCGAGCAGCTAGTTCTCCTTGGGCTTACCTATGAGTATTTTTTCGAGTGACTAATTCGCCTTGGGCGACCCCTTTATTTTGACAGCTGGATGTGCATCCCCAGATCTTTGACTTGAGCATACATTCATAATCCATACATGTACATCTGAGTTTATATCATCCTCATTGTGATTGAATATGATTGGCTTAAACTGTTTTGGAATAACATGTATGCATGAATCCTTGCGGGAAGTTCTCACTGAGTTTTCACTCACCCATAGTGTGGTTGCACCAAATAGATGCAGGATTAAGGACAGGTGAAGACCCTTATGACAGGATTCCAGGAACAGTTGTGGTGGATTATAACGAGGAAGAGTTCTATGCGAATACAGTTGAGCCGTTGGAGCTCAACTAATGTTTTAGGATTTATACATTTTCATGTTTCAGACCTTGCATTATATTTGAGTTGTAATAATAATTTCTCCTGCTGAAGGATTCCATTTTGCTTCCCTTTACATGTATTAAACTTCCTTTTTGTTATTATGGATATTCTAGTTTACATGGTAATTATCTTGAGGTTTTCCCCTAATTAGATGTAATGTTAGTCAACTCCATAGCGTAATACTCGGGTTCTCATACTCGAGCGACTATCCTCGGGTTTTGAGAACCAGGGTGTTACAGTCTAGGCTAGAATTTCACATTTTAGAAGAAAGGTTAGTTTGAGGATTTCTTTTTTGCGTAGAGAAATGGATGGAGTGGCGGATGGGCAGGCAGATTAAGAAGCAAATCCCAATAGCACCAACTTTTTCAGTTTGCTTCCAAACTCCCTCTTTCTATTCGGGGAACTCTCCTCTTAGACCGGGTGGGTCTAGGTCTAGTCAAGATGAGTCGACTGCTGTTCGAAGTCCAAGCATCCTTCGATTGATGGGGCCTTCCCATCGGTGCTCGAAGGTCTCAGTAGCGGCAGTAGTTGGTGGGCCTGTTGGATGGTTTCAGTTTCGTTTCGGCGCATCTCAAGAGACCGGACGGTTGGATGTATAGGCATCATTGTCTTTAGGTTTTGGATTTGCTTATATGATAGGTGTGGCCTCAAATTGGCCCACCCAAATGGTTGTAAAGCCTTTCTAATTTAATAAAACTTAGGTGGTGTGCTCCCACCTTTCTTTGAAAAAAAAATGCTAATCCACTTAAAATAGTAAAATGAATATAGAAAATCATCTTAATTACATCTCTAAATCAACTCCTTATATCTTTAATTACATTTTTAAATTAACCTCCATATCTTTCAAAATTAGTTATTTGTAAATTTTGATTTAGATTCCAAAATCTATAAATAAATAGTAAAAAAATTTAGTATATGTTGGTCCCTAAGGTAGACTATAGGCCTATGTCATTGTTGGGCTCAATAGTGGGCCTAAGTGGGCTTAAGTTGGTTGTGAGCCTAAGTAAGCGATGAGCCCACATTACTTCAGCATAGATTTTGAATTGTCTAAGCCGAGCCTGATGAGTCAGGCCTATTCAAAATTTTAATTTTAGGTTTCTTGTGTCGGGCCCATTGATAGCCATACCATGCTCCCTCATCTTTCAAGCTCCAACCTACTCCCTCATTTCTCTATTTTATAGTTTTCCATTCTCTAACCTACACCCTCATCTCTCTCTCTCTCTCTCTCTCTCTCTCTCTCTCTCTCTCTCTCTCTCTCTCTCTCTCTCTCTCTCTCTCTGTCTCTCTCTCTCAAGCACTCAAGCTTGGACTTATGCTTGGCATAAGGCTAGCATAAAAATTTTAGGCTAGACTATTTTGGCTTATCATAAGCTTGGGCTGAACTTGGGCCTATGTTGTAAATTACAAGCAAGGCTTGGACATAGCTTGACACAACCCTAACCCGTCCCGTTTGACACCCCTATCCGTGGGGTGACATGGGTAGTTTAATGGTGTGTGGGTTTGGATTAAGTTTGTACATTGGACTTTCCCAATTAATTGTTCCTTAATGTTGGGGATTGCACAGAAGCAAACTCGAATGCAGTCAAACAAAATGAAATCAAACATAAACAAAACACAAAGAAAACACAAAAATTGCGTGGAAAAATCCTCATGGGAAGAAACCATGGCACAAAGCAATTAGCAGTATACTATAAAATGATATTACAAGAGTTGGATAGACTTGCTGATCGAACAACCCTATAATCATTTCTCAAAACCCATTCGGTTGAAGCTAGACTTAAATAATGGTGGTTTGTTGTGTTGGGTGGGAACAGTAATACAAAGCATAGAAAGTTGGTGCCCAACCTCATAATTTGGGAGGTATGGAGGGCGAGGAACTCTATGCCAATGGAGGGTAAGGTTGTCTCCAGTGTAACCACCATCGCCAGGGTGAAATGGTGGTTGGTCTCCCTTTGCTCAAATAAGGCCAAACGCTCGCCGAAAACAGGTTTTGAGGTAATGAGGTGGATTAGGCCACAGGATGGTTGGCCAAGCTGAATATTGATGGGTCGATGAGAGGCAACCCGGGCCCATCCAGGGGTGGTGGGATTTGTAGGAATTCAAGCGGAGACCTCATCTTTGGCTTCTTGGTAGGGTTCGGAGTGTGCTCTAGCAACAAAGTGGAATTACGTTCTATTGGCAAGGCCTCTCCATGTGTAGAAGCCTGGGACTCTTCAGAGTCATAGTGGAATTAGATTCCAGATTTGTAGTTGATCTTATGAATGGGGATTCTCATCCTAGTTAGATTTGGGACCATTCGTGTAAGAGGATTGATGAGCTTATTATTGGCGACTCTTTTTCCTTTTGCCACATCCCTAGGGAGGTGAATGGTCTGGCTAATGGATTGGCCCAGCTAGCAAGTGCCACTTAAGGCAACTCGGCTTATTTTGTCTGGGCTGATCTCCCTAGGGAAATCAGAGGGTTAGTTTTGTTAGATAAATTTGGGTTAGGGGTTGTAAAGAGAAATTGTAAGGGCTAGCCAACGGGCTAGTTTGTTGGTTTAGTCATATGATAGGCTCCCTTATTTTGTAGAAGCCTGAAAATCTGTTTAGTCCTTGTATAGTCCATTTGGTATGAATATATCTTCTTTTGGTAATTAAAAAAAAAAACCTAGCTTTGCTCTAAAACACCTTATGAACGTCTTAGAATTCACTTAAAATATCCTAATCTCGATTACACCCAATATATATATACACTATCACAATTGAAATTAGACACACACACACAAAAACACAAATCACAATCAGAATTAGAAACAAATTGTGTACTTACATACTTTCGTGCGCGTCATGGATGGGACCTTTGATGGCATCGACAACCATATCAAAGACCAGTCAATGGCATCGATTAGCAACTCTAAAATTGTCTAGTGCGAGTTGGATTGGATTGGGTCTAACTCGATTTGGTCTGAAATCTACGTAAGCTGACCCGAACTTGATCCGATCCTGGACCGAGTCCGGGACATCTAACTTGAACCGATCTAATGTACGGTTGGCCTGACCCGAACCGAGTCTGACTTGGTTAGGGAAACCAAGTTGGATCGGGTTGGTTACGATTTAGAAAGAATTTTTTAATGATGAAAATCATGATCCTCGTTGCTATTTTCGATGTGGTCCATTTGAGCTTTAGATATGATTCAAATTTTTTTCAAATGCTCTAAAATGATCACAAAAAATGGATAAATGGTATGGATATGATAAATACATCAGAGCCGTTCGTACAACTCGGAGCTTGAGGCGCGTCTCCGCTCGCCTTTGTACGACACGCAGTGTTGGCGTGTTGTGAACGAAAGCACAGTGGCGTGCTGTGCACAAAAGTGCAGCTATGCTGTGCACAGTGTATTGCACTGTATTGACGTTAGTAAGTTCTGTGGCTCTTATCATGGGGTATGTGTTATATCCAAACCGTCCATGCATTTGGCAAGCTCGTCTTAAGGCTTGAGGAAAAATAAGACAGATCTAACTATCAAGTGGACCACATGAATTGTTTAATGGTTAAAATCATTATCTCTGCTACTATTTGTGGTGTGGTCCAAATGATCTTTAGATATTATTCATTTTTTGGATAATGCTCTATAATGATCTCTAAAAATATATGAACGTTGTAGATATAATAAATACATCATTGTGGGGCCCATATAACTTTGATCTCCTTTGAGCCGTTTATACAACTCGAAGCTTGAGGAGTGTCAATACTTATCTTCGCAGGACGCAGATTTCCTGCAAAAGGATTTCACAGGAAGTTCTTGCACAAGTATTCCGGGTGGGGCCCACTACGATGTTCATGAGAAATCAAACCCGTCCATCCATTTTCCGATCTCATTTTAGGACACGTGAGAAAAAATAAAGTGGATCCAAAACTCAAATGGGCCACAAGAGATGAAAAAGTGGGGATTTAGTTTTCACCGTTGAAATATTTATATGGCCATCAAAGTTTTGTATCGGTCTAAGTTTTGGGTGTTTTCACTTCATCCCAGTAAAAATGACCTTATAAGTAGTTTGGATGGAATATAAACATTAAGATGGAGCCTAGGAAGGTTTCAACAGTAGGAATTCCTTTTCCCACTATTTCATCTTATATGGCCCAGTTGAGTTTTGGATCCTCCTAATTTTTGATCACATGTCCTAAAATGAGCTTGAAAAATGGATGGATGGGTTGGATTTCTCATAAACATCACGGTGGACCCCACCTTGCATCTTAGTGCAGGAACTTCCTACGAAAGCCTTTCGCAGAAAATCTGTGTCCTCTTTCCGTCTTCACATGACACGTACTTACATCAGCTATATAGCTGGTGTGTGGTACACCAAAAAATCTAGCTCTTTAATTATCATACTGAGTAAACTCTATTAGGGTCTATTGTGAATGTATGTGGTTTATCAACTTCGGATCGGGTCAGATCGGATCGGGTTTCGAATTGGATTGGTCTGGATTGTCCATGATCCGAACTCGATCTGAAAAATATTCGGATTTGAATGGCCCAACTGGATTCACACTGATCCAGGCCGTCGGTTCGTTTCGGATCGGGTCGGATCCAACGGATCGGGTTAGACATGCCTAGCTCTACCAGTGAGTAACTGTGAATTTTTTAAGATTTTCTCGATGGCATTGAGCGGTTTGTCGATATATATACTATAACAATCGGAATTAGAAACAAATTGTGCACTTACACACTTTCGTGCGCGTCATTGATGGGACCTTTGATGGCATCGACAACCATCAAAGACCACTCGATGGCATCGAGTAGCAACTCTAAAACTGTCTAGTGAGCAACTGTGATTTTTTTTTTTGGATTTTCTCGATGACACTGAGCGGTTTATCGATGGCATCGACAGACCCTTTATCACAGTCAGATTAAAGACATCTGACTATAATATCCACCATAGATTCAATCTTCATACTCAATTACTACACCATGTCATCATCATATCTAATCGTCTTCCATCCTAACTTCATCGTCACTTCTCGTATACACTTTGTCTTTATTAAGAAACCCTAATGTGCTTGAATAGGGCACACAATACATTACTTGCTTTTCTTGATCTGTAGTAGGACATAAATCTAAAGAAACCCTAAAGTTCTTAGCATGAGGTGTATTTAACTGGTTTTGTCTTTTTCATACCAAACTTAACCAATACCTTCTCAAGATATTTTACCTATAATAACTATAGTATGCTCCTCTCTTTGTATCTGTGAATACATGTCTATGCCGAGAATCTTCTTTGTAGCCCTCGGATCTTTCATTTCAAATATCCTTGACAATCGGGTCTTCAACATATCGATCTTTGACATGTTATGGCTAATAATAAGTATTTCATCTACATACAATACTAGTACGATGAATTGTCCATCATTTAGTATCTTGTAATAAACACAATGATCATGTTCACTTCTGATAAATTGCTGACCCAACATAAAAGTAACAAACCTTTTATACAACTACCTAGGCAAGCAACAGTTTCAAGTTGTATAACGACCTCTTTAACTTGTAAACTTTATTTTTTGACCCCTTTAATTTGAACCCTTCTGATTGCTTCACATAAATTTACTCTTCCAACTCTCCATGTAAAAAAGAAATGTTCACATACATTTGTTCCAATTCCAAGTTATATTAAGCAATTAGCATCAATAAAAATTTGATAGACACCTGCTTAACCACATACGCAAAATTTTGCTGAAGTGGGTACCCTCCTTTTTCACATACCCTTTTTCTACCTATCTCACATCGTATCTATTCTTTTTTCTTTTAAATTCACTTACAACCGATGGTTTTAGGCCCCACCGAAAGCTCCACCAACTCACATGTCTCATTTTTATGCAAAGAGTCCATTTCATCATATATGGCTGCTACCTACTTCTTAGCAACTAGTCCATTTAGTGCTTCTTGGAGGGTGGACGGATTCCCCTCATCTATAATAAGAGAAAATGCAATATTTGAGTCATCTTTGTATCTGGCCAGTAATTTGCGATCTCTCATCCGATTCCTTCTGAAAAGTGATTGTTACACCTACTCTTATACCTTTGCAGACGGCTCAGGCTCTGCCTATATATTGACTTTTTTAAAAAATCTTGATATTAACGACCTTTGGTTTCTCTAGTTTCTTGTGTTCATCTTTATGAAACAAGGAATCTTTATCAAACATGACATCTCAGCTAATTATGATTTTTTGAGTGACCTAGTCATACACCCTGCATCACTTCACTTCATCTCTATATCATGCAAAAGTACACTTCTTCGCCCTTTAGTCCAGCTTATCTCTCTCAATTAATTGTACATAAGAGTAAGCATCACATCAAAAAATTCACAACTATGAGTAGTTGACATTATGACCACTCCACACTTCTAAAATCTTGCAGTTTATCGACATAGACGGGGATCTATTTACCATATAACAAGTCATGTTAACGATCTCATTCCATAACTCCTTACCCAATCCAGTATTGCTCAGCATGCTTCAAGCTCTCTCCAAAAGAATATGATTTATTCGTTCTGCCATCCCATTATGCTTAGGTGTGTGCCTCACTGTATTATGCCTTATAATCCCTTCATCTTTATAAAACTAATTGAATTCTTTTGAAGAGAATTTAGCTCTACTATCTATTTTTAGGACATGTACTTTCTTCCACGTTTGCTTCTTAACTATTATTTTTCACACATCAAATGTGGTGAATACATCAGATTTATTTTTTTGAAAATAAATTCATACTTTTCTGGAGTAGTCATATATGAATGAGACAAAAAACGATGACCCCCCAATAGAAACAACGAGTAAAGAGCCACATACATCTAAATGCACATACTTTGAAATTGAGCGAGTTGCCACGACTATGAAATGAATGGTTATGTCCTTGGGGAGGGGGGTGGGAGAATTTATGTCTTTTAACACATAATTGCTTTCTTAAACTACTATGGAAATTTAAACTAAGTTAGGTAATTAACTCTAAGGCTTTCAATCCAATAGAGGTTTCAATCATATAAACTTCAAATGATATGCTAATGAAGCAACTAGTCTATACAAGATACAATTCTACAAAACAATCACATTAAGAGGTTGCCTGAACCTAGACGCCGCTGGGATTGGTAACCTTCACCACTAGAGATTTTGTGTGTAGATTTTGCTTCAGCCTTTTTTTATGATCTCATATGATAGGTGCGATCAAATATTTTTTGTCGAGACC
The DNA here is from genome assembly GCA_037074715.1 of Magnolia kwangsiensis. Taxonomy (NCBI): domain Eukaryota; kingdom Viridiplantae; phylum Streptophyta; class Magnoliopsida; order Magnoliales; family Magnoliaceae; genus Magnolia; species Magnolia kwangsiensis. The sequence continues at coordinate 105,090,235 of CM073584.1, forward strand.
GCCCAGAATGGATGTACATATTCTCCTTTGAATATATTTGGTGGCACCGCTCCACCTTAAAAAAAAAAAAAAAACAGTCTATACAAGATACTATACATGTTTGTGTGGGATATGCTACCTATCAACTCTTAGCATCTATCTAATCATACATACATACAATTCTACAAATCAATCACATTAAAAATAATTAGACAAGTGCTTAAATGATAATTCTAAACACAAGCATGTATAGTGGTTCAGTTTCTCCGTTTCACTCGTGGCGGGCGCACTCTTCTTGAGTGTAGTGGATATCATTATCAAAGGTTTTAAATCAGGTTCACCTTTAATCGTTACAAGCGTATACTCCCGTTGAAGGCCTACACAAGGACTAACCCACGTACTCACCCATGTCGGTGGCCTACACAAGGACTTACCACGTACATACCTGTGTTAGTAACCTACAGAAGTACTTACCACATACACATCCATGCTAGTGGCCTATGCAATGACTTACACGTGTACTCACCCATGTTGGTGGCGATACGGTCCTACACAAGAATATACACGAGTTTGAGCTACAAACTCTTATTCTTAGTCCCACATAAGGAAAGAGAGTATGGACTCGTACATAACACTTATCGAATTGAGTCCCGTTGATGCGTTGATCTTGAGTCACTTTTTCAAAACTCTCCTGTGCTTAAATTTACTCCTCAAATTAATGATGCCAATGATTGCCTATGTTTTAACTCTTATGGTCATTTGCCTTGCATATGATGTGCCAATTAGGTAACCAAGGTAAGGGTGGTTGGGTGAATCTCTTATAACTCATAGAAATGTTATAATCCGAGGGGATTCATCTGGAAGGGTCTTTTAGAGAGTTTAGACAAGAATTTGACTATAGGCATGATGTCCAATCTCTGAAAATGTGAGAGTTCATCTACATCTTTGAATAGGAGCATGAAATGCTTATTAGAGTAAAGTATCACATGAAGATTGGCATGAAACTATTTGGATGATAGTTTAAGATATGTAGTATGAGTGAAAAAATACCTAGCCGCTATTTAATAAAACAAATCTCTCAAAATGCCTAAGAACTGAATGTCATTTTATAAGAAACTGTGTTTCAATGACTATAAAATGGCTAGTTAACGATTCTATAGATGGAATCGAACAATGCGACGATCCCATCAAGAAAATCTATGAATTTATCTATTTGGTTGTTAAACTCATTCTTCGATCTGATCAAGTAGACCTTCGATAGGATCAAAACCTATCAACAAACCGTCGAGAAGATTGAGAACTGCTTGAAAACTGTTATTTTGGGCTATATATTTTACGGCAGCTTAGGACCTTTTTCAGCCTTATTTTTCATATTCCAATTAAGCTTTTAAGGCTAAAGGATTATCAATAAGGACTATCTATAAGGTTAGGACCATCTAGAGGTTCAAAGATTATTTTGAGTTAAGGGTTAGGGTCACTAAGGTACCTCATATACATGTTCTTTGATCCTTGATGCTCATGTCCACTTGTGTCGGTGGTCTTCAACTTCCAAAAGATCAACTAGTTGCATGACATATGGGCTCATGTAATGAATAAACAAAGTGCATAAATCAGTGCACTAACATACTTTAGTATACCCTTACAAAAATACTTTACAGTCTTTAAGGTTAGCCATGATTGTTTACTATATATACAATGCTCATATATATGAAAGTCAATACTTTTAAATACAAAAATAAAATAATGATAAAAAAAATCTCTATACAATGCTCTCTCATGTGGCCTAGATGTGCATGTCACAAACGTGCTAATATAGACTCCACTGTAGATGTTGTAGCTCCACTCAATACGATGTTCTCGATCAACTTGTAAATGCTATTATTTCACTATGTTTTCATTACTACGAGTACCCCTTTAGAAGGACTTGATCAAAACCTATGAACTTATAACCAAGTACCATCCATTTATCTTTCTACCTCGTTTTAGGGCATGGCATGAGCCCAAAATTGAAGCATATCTAAAGCTCAGTTGAACCACACCATAGGAGAGTGGTGATTGAATGCTCGCCATTATTTTTTCCCTTCGTCTTGGTCTGTGAACAGGTTGGATGGCTAATAAGCATTACTCTTGGTAAGGTGTCAATGGTGTGTATCATCATCCTTATTGTGCTTCCTATGGTATGGTCCGCTTAAGCTTTGGATCTTATTATTATTAAGTTCATCTACTAAAATGAGCCGGCAAAATGGATGGATAACCTAGGTAAAACACTTGCATCGTGCTGAGCCCCCAGAATATCAACACTGCTCTACGCATTGGTGAGCTCCTCACTACAATATCCCACTTCCAACTCAACAACTTTCTAACCTGCTTTACAATGGACCGTCTCTTACATTTGCATGCAATGCAATTTCCGTCCAACCCAAAATCATTAATTAGAGCAGGATCGTCTCCTAAATCAGAACCTATACTGTGAGGCTCAGACATGATGAGATTTGATTGGTCCAACCCATGTGAGTCAGTGAGCACATAATAAACTGAACCACTTTCAAACGGGAGGGGATTAGGCCAAGGAGGGAAACAGCATAGTGGGTGAGGCCCGGACCATGGGCCCACTATGTCCATGCCATTCATTTATTTTTCCAGCTCATCTTAGAGTGTGAACCCAAAAATGAAGCAGATCCAAATCTTAAATGGACCACACCATAAGAAATAATGGTAATTGAACACCCAACATTAAAAGCTTTTTAGGGCCCACCGTAATGTTTATTTACCATCTAACCTACCGATAAAGTCACATGCACAGACCTGGATTAGGGAAATCACTGACATCAACTTGATTCAAAACTTTTGCAACCCACAAGAAAATTTTAATGGTTAATCACTATTGTTTCCTATGGAGTGGTTCACCTGAGATTTAGATCTACTTCATTTTTAGGCTCATGCCCTAAAATCATCTCAAAAAACAAGTGGACAGTGTGGATATAAAATTCATGCACCAAGTTAGGCCCCATGGCTGGAGTGGCACTTAATCTGCTCCTTTCGAACATGGTTTTGCATGGCATGTGGCCCAATAAAATCTCCCCACGTCAGGGCTTCACCCAACTCTCATTTCCCCAGTCTCACGGAATACGCTTCCTCCTAAATCTAGTTTGTGTTTACAAACCACTTACCGAAGGGAACGCCACCTTGAAGATGTCTTCTGGGTTAGCTTCATGTCTGAGATTTCTCCCGCAGGCGCCATGGAGACCGACACATCTACATGATCATCTGGGACGTTGATGACAGTGGCCCACCGTAATCTCAGCCACTGTTTTTGCTAGAGGGATATGGCCATGGAGTAGATAGGATGGTGAGAGGAGAGCTTTTGTGGTGTAAGGTGAAGCAGAATACGGTTTTTTGTCTTACACGGAGACTTTTATGAGTTTGGGTGTCGGCAATCTGAGTATGGACTTATTATGTTAGTTCTACACCATTTAAAAATTGATTTTAACTATTAAATCATAAAGATGGAATAATTTTATGGAAATCTAGACCGTCCAAATATCTGAATTGATGTTTTGGGAAGAAGAATTAAACAATTACACTTGGAAGATAATATTAACTGTTTGATTTATTTTTTTCGTTTGAATAAGGACCAATCACACAGTTCTGATTTCTTGATCAGTGTAATTTTAGAGGCATGAATCAACCACAGTGGGACCCTCGGTTTGAATGGTCTGGATGTCCATATCGATATGTCTGATCTCATCTGAGGAGGATGAGCCACGACCAATTTCAAAATGGCGCTCAACGGACGCGGATGGTGTCCTTACCCCACTGTCTCCAGTTGGGAACGGGCAGGAACTTTTGAGTGGCCACCGTGATGTACGGGTCTTATCCACACTTTCCATTTAATTTATGCAATCCCAAAAATGAAGCATATCCCAGGCTCAAGTGGATCACATCATCGAAAGTAGCAATGATAATAATTCTCACCGTTGAAACCTTTTCAAGGCCACAGTGATGTTTATTTTCATAGAGTTACTCTGACATGGATGAAGAGAAAATACAAATACTAACTCCATTTTATAGCTTATGTAGGATCTTAATCTTCATTGGATTTGGATCTGCCTCATTTTTTGACTTTATATTAAAACGAACGGAAAAAAAAATAAATGGATAAAACTCATAGATCACGGTGGACACCCAAATCTCCTGCCCGTTCCCAGCTGGAGACGGGCAGGGTAGGACGCAGTCCGCCTCGGCGCTCAACGATCATGTTAAAGGCAAGACGTTCGGGGAGAAGGTGCCCGGATTCAAGAGGCGGGGGAGCACCTATTTCTGTGACGCGTTGACCTTGTTACTTAAAGTATTATTATTATTTTTTTAATTTTATATCTACACCGTCCATTCATTTTGGTAGAACAGTCAATCAACACTGTTTCTTATAGTACGGTCCAGTTGATAGTTGGATCTATTTAATTTTGGGATAATAAAATAAAATGATCTGGAAAAACTGATGGACGGATAGGATACATAATACATACATTAAGGTAGGCCCCACTATAAGGGTCATACCGTCTTGAGTAAGGCCGGGGTCTCACCGAATCCGCTCCAGAGAAAAACGGGGCCCTGGTTGCGTACTGCGCCTACCAGTACCTAGCTAGAGACGGACGGTCTTGGCAAGGGATCTGTGTGGCCCACCGTGATATTTGTATTTTATCCACGCCGTCTATACATTTTGAAAGATTATTTTATGCTATTTTTCCAAAAAGAAGACAGATCCAAGTCTTGAGTTGACCACACCACAGAAATCAGTAATGACAATGACGCCCACCGTTGAAACCTACCTAGGGCCCAGCGGGATGTTTATTTGCTATAAAACATGTTCATAAGATCATAGATACATGGATGAAGGGAAAACATATATATCAGATTGATCCGAAACTTATGTCACCAGAGGAGCTTTTCAACAGTAGGAATTCCATCCCCACTTCTTCTGGTTTCGTGGTCTATTGAAGAATTTAATCTAAGTGATTTTTCGTATATTTTCCTACAGTAATCTTTAAAAATTGATGGACGGCATGGATACAATATATACATTAAGAATAGCCGCAAAAATACTCTACCAGGACCGTCCATCTCCGAGAAGGTACTAGTGGGGGTGGTATATACGCAATACGTGACGGAGGAAAAAAGTGGTCGATGGATTTGACAGTTGGCAAGTTGACTACAAAGTCATTATGTTAGTACTGCACGATTTAAAAATCAATGTTGACTATTAAATCATAAAAATATCATAATTTCATGGAAATCCAAACGGTCCAAACATAAATTCTCAAAGAACTAAACAATTACATTTGGAAGATAATATTAACCGTTTGATTTATTTTTTTTCCCTTTGGATTAGGACCACTCACTCAGGCATATTTATCGTCTAGGTAACTCAGTAGCGGACGCACTAGCCAGTATGGCGTCAAACGGCTACGCTAACTCCTTCTATCACTCATCATCTGAATTACCAAGGAGAATCAGAGGCCTCCTGGTTTTGGATAAGGCAGGCCTGTGTAATCAGTGTTTTTAGGCCCTTTTTGCTTGTTTTTCCGGTTCTGCTCGATCTCTCGGTGGGAGTCTGGACCTAGTGAGGCTCCCTTTGTATAGCCCCTCTACTGCTGTCCTCTTTTCCGTCCATCTTTAGTAGTGGGAGAGTAGGTATATGATAGGTGTGGCTCCTGTAATTTTGTTTGGAGCCAGCCCGAAGGGTGAAGGGTGTTTTTCTACATGATAGGCGAAGCTCCTTTTCTTTTTGTGGGAGTCCGCTCGAAGTGTTGTCCACTTTGTTCCTTTCTTTAATAAAATTAGGCAGCGTGCTGCCTCCTTTCCTTAAAAAAAAAAAAAAAAAAAAAAAAAAAAAAAAAAAAAAAAAGACCACTCACATCACATAGTTCGCATTTCTTGATTACTACGTGATTTTAGGCCGTGTTTGGCTCGTGGACTTACACGAGATTAGGAGGGATAGTTTAGGACGTGTTTGAGTGGGATGGAATTGCAAGGGATTAGGTGGGATGGAATTGCATCTGGTCGTGTGCCAATTCTACTCCATGTTTGGGAAGAATGAAAAAGTTGCAGATGGAATTGCATGGGTCCTGTGCCAATTTCACTCAATGTTAGCAAGTTGTGTAGGTCCTACCATGATGTGTAGGCTATATCCACACTGTCCATCCATTTTTCAAGATTATTTTAGAGCATGGGCCAAAAAATTAGGTAAATCTAAAGCTCAAGTGAACCCCACCATAGAAGTAACGGGGATTGATTACTTATCATTGAAAACTTCTTTGGGGCCACATAAGTTTTGGATTTGCCTCATTTTTAGGCTGATGCCATAAACTGAGGTTAGAATGGTTTACATATAACACGCGTGTTATTCTCAGTAATTTCAAATGATGGTGGGTATATCCATTCAATGTACAACCGTATTACTGACAAATCATGAAATTAATCTTATCCCATGGCTATAGGGGACAATCTCTGCCATGGGGTAATAATTATGTTTTTTGAATCTCATCTCACCTAATCCCATTGCCCAAACATGCTCAATTTGGGTGGTGGGATTAAGTGGGATGGGATTCAAAAAACATAATTATTACCCTACGGCAGGGATAGTCCCCGTTGATATGGGATAAGATTAATGTCATGTTTTGTTGGTAATACGGTGGTACATTAAGTGGATATGTTCACCATCATTTGAAATTATTGAGAATAACACGTGTTTTATCTAAATTGTTCATTTGTTTTGTAACCTCATTTTATGGCATGGGCCTAAAAATGAAGTAAATCCAAAACTTATGTGGCCCCAAAGAAGTTTTCAACTGTAAGTATTCAATCCCTATTGCTTTCTATGGTGGGGTCCACTTAAGCTTTAGATTTACCTAATTTTTTGGCCAGTGCTCTAAAATAAACTCGAAAAATGGGTGGACCGTGTGGATATAGCCCACACATCATGGTGGGACCTACACAACTTGCTAACATTGAGTGAAATTGGCACGGGATCCAATGCAATTCCATCTAATCTGATTCCAAGGTTTTTCGAATTGGCAAGATGAATCCCATCCCACCTAATCCCCTTCTAATCCCACCGCCCAAACACGCCCTTAGTAATATCCCTCCAATCCCTTTTCAATGTCTGTTTGGGGCGGTAGATATCCGTCCATCGAGCCGTTTGTGAGGGGATTTTCAGCAGAGATGGAGGGATTACGATTGGATTTCGAGCGGAGATGGAGGGATTGCGAAATCCCTCTTGTTCTCAACGCCCGGATGCTGCAACTTCGAGCCCATCCCACAGCCGACCTCCAGACTGCGTATGGATGGACGATATGGGTAATTTCAGGTTGATCTTCAGGAGTGGTGATGGCGCGACTGAAATTTCTGGCGCGAAATGGGGCTTAATATATAGAGACGAACGCAGGGGAGGAGATTGAACATCGAAGGTGCTTCGGGCCAAGACAAGGTGAGCAGCTTGTTTACACCAAACCCTACTCGGAGTTGGTACGTCTCCTTCTTCTCATATTTGTAGGAACATACAATCTGAAATAAGGTTTTCTTCGATCTATAATTTTCTGCTCGGATTTTTGGTGTGTTGATTTCCTTGATTCCGTTCTTGTGGATTTTATCATAGAAATTGGGGGTTTCCTCCTTTCGGGTAGAGATTGGTAGTTTCTTCCATTTTTAGGACCGTATGCAGTTGTTTTAACGTTTGGATGTTTGTATATTTTGAGAATCATGTAAAGTTAATATCTTTTCTGATGCATGCACGTCTGTAGCATCACTATTTTAAGGTTTGCATGTCTGGATTTCATGATGCATGCACTTTTGTAGCATCACGATTTACAGGTGGAAACTGAATGTAGAGTTAATATCTTTTCTGATTTTCATTTTTTCCTTGCTTGGTATTGCCTTCATGAACATGAAACGCCATTGGTTTCTGGGATTGTAGTTATTGGTTTCAGGCATTTTTAAAACTGTCTACTCTTCTTTTGATGTTGATCTTCATGTCTGTTTGTTAGTGATTTCCGATTTCCTGTTGCTATTTGTGGTCCGTAATAATCTCTTACAGCTTGATTTATTGCCAAAACACATACCCAGTTGGGTTTTTTGTTGGTTTCTAGCAATGTCATTTGATTTCATGATCCCTGCACTTCTATAGCTTTTGATTTACAGATGGAATCTGGATGCAAACTTAATAATTTTTCATATTTAAGATTTTTTTCTCGGTTGGTATTGCCTTCATGAACATTAAACACCATTGGTTTCTGGGATAGTAGTTATTGGTTTAATGGATTTTTAAATGTCTGCTCTTCTTGGGATTTTGATCTTCATGTCTGTCTTATTCGGTAATTTCGAATTTCCTGCTTCTATTTGTGGTCTGTATGAAGAAATATAATTCATTTTGTTGCCGAAATACATCTCCAGTTCGGGTTTTGATTGGTTTCTAGCAGTGCATGGATTTCATGATGCTTGCACCTCTGTAGGAGTTGATTACAAGTGGAATTTGGAAGAAAACTTAATATATTTTTTTTTCCTTTTTAAGGTTTTTTCCTTGCTTGGTATTGCCTTCATGAACATGAAACACCAATCACTTTTGGGATTTAGTTATTGGTTTCATGGATTTTCAAATCTGCCTGCCCTTCTTTTGATGCTGAAAGACTTGTCTATTTTCGGATTTCCTGCTTCTATTTGTGGTCTATGTGAAGAAATACAACTTGATTTGTTGCCAAAACACATACCCAGTAAGGGTTTTGATTGGTTTTTATCAATGCCAGGATTTCATGATGCTTGCACTTCTGTTGCTTTTGATTTACATGTGGAATTTGGATGAAAACTTAATATTGTTTTTTCTATTTATGGTTTTTTCCTTGCTTGATATTGCCTCCATGAACATGAATCACCAATCACTTTTGGGATTTTAGTTATTGGTTTCATGGAATTTTGAATTTGTTTGTCCATCTTTTGATGTGGAAAGACTTGTCTGTTTTCGGATTTTCTGCTTCTATTTGTGGTCTATGTGAAGAAATACAACTTGATTTGTTGCCAAAACACATACCCAACAGGGGTTTTGATTGGATCAAGTTCAATGCCAGATTTTCATAATGCTTCACTACGCCAAAATTGCTGTTTTGCGACAAACCAAATCCGTCGCAAAACCTAATAAACGACGGACTTCGTTCGTCGCTGTTTAGCGGGTCTTTTTGGTTTTACGACGAATTTTATCCGTCGTTTAATCTGCGACGGATAAGGTCCGTCGCATTATAGGGACGGATAAAATCCGTCGTAAAAAATAAAAAATCCGTAGTCGTCACAAAAAAATTAGCGACGGATAGGGTTCGTCGCTGATATGAGTAAGCAACGGACATCATAACGTTGGTTTCAACGATCAGAAATTAACGACGGATAAGATCCGTCGCTAATATGAATAAGCGACGGACCTCAAATCCGCCGATTTGAAGATTTAAAAATTAGCGACGGATTTAGTCCGTCGCTAAAATATCTGTAAAAAAAAAATCAATAAATAATTTTTTTTTTTTTTTTTTAATCTTGCACTTGATAGTCATTCAAAAAATAATTCACACTATTGTTTGATAAGAATCCTATTCACAAAATTGGTAACAACTCAATTCAATAAAAGAAGAAATGACCCAAATGGCCCACTCCAAAAATTGATTTTAACCCTCATAACTAAACACTTTCCCGCCAAATTAGGACCCATACAAAGAAAATTACACAAAACTTCAACTTTTGGCTATGCCTTGCCTTGAATTGGCTACTTAGTATCTTCTCTTGTTCAACCTTCTTTTGAGCCCTTCCTACATATATTACAAACAACCAAATTCAATCCAAGAAAAGGCTAGTTTAGTCAACCCTTCATATATTACAAATAACCAGCTCAAATCCATGAAAAGTAAATAGTTTAATCAATTGAAACAAATTAACAAAATAAAAGATTAGAATTCATCCTAGCCATTAGAGGTTCAGGTAAGAGCGTTTCTTAACTACATAGCATTCACTGGGAGAGTACAATACAGTTTGAAAAGATCTTTAGATGTTGGAATCAATACACAACAGTGCAATGCAATCTGCATTTAATGCAGTAGTGTCTAACAAAATGACCAAATGAAAGTGTAGGAACTGCGAAATTCCTATTTCCCAACAAGATACACCTGCATAATCAAAAGATAGCAACAAGTTGTCAGTGCTTGTAATTGCTTTCATTTATAAAACTGCATCTCTATTACCATTTGGTCCATGAACCAGACCCAAAAAAATATCTTTGATTCTCCCATCCATCCATTCAACCATCATACAGTTATATTCATAAATACATACCGTGGAACTCCAACCCATCCATCGACAATGTCATCATTACCTTAAAACTAGTTCCATCCCTTCTAATCCCACCTAATGCAACCGGCCAAACACACCCTTGATGTCATTGGGGCACAATCCTTGAAATAACAAATTGGAAAACATACATCAGATGATACAACCTGCTGAGCAAGCCATTCATAAAGTTCCTTTTATGCATCATATTTGTGTTGAAAGATGCATGTGTTGCTTAACCAATGCTTGGAAAATGGGCATATACATAGTATAGCATACAAGTACATGAAGTGGGAAATGGGCTAAAATGACTGAAGAGCATCAAAAGACTGCCAATGAGATTGCAATTCTCAATCAATAAAAATAGGGCACCTAAGCACTGCCACTCTATTTCATATGAATCCTTGTAACAACCCATGATTAATATGCATAACATGCAAACAATCTACATACCAAGAAGCCTCACAGAAAGAGGGAGCTCTACCTTTAGCAACTTGGTAGCATAGTTTAAGATATCCTCCCGTGAACAAATATACCTTTGCAAAGACATGGCTCTAGTCCAAACCTGCAAATTGTATATTTAAGTAAATTTTTCAGTAAAAAAAATCAAATACTTGGCCATTGTTAAAACAGGGTTAGAAGCACTACTAAGACAAGCATAAAGAATTCTGTAATTTAAACCATTCACAAGGGTTTGTAATGAATAGAAACAATGCAATTGCATAGAATTATTTCACAAAATCCATAATTTAAAAGAATTCTGTAGTACAAAATGGCACTAGTGTGTAACCAAAAGTAGAAAGGGAAGGGTACTGCTAGCAGCCAGTGTGGGTACAAAATTAAAAATAAAAACTCCTGTCGGAATATTCTAGCCTCTGGATTATTCAAAGCCCTTACATATTCAGTGGTTAAGCAGATTCCCTATATTCAAAGGAAAAGAGTTTTTCTTTTTGAGCTTGGATGGAAAATTACGTACCATTCTCATTTTATATGGCCATGAAACCATGGATTGACCACAAAATCCAAACGTCTTGGCGCTTCAATGAGTTATCTGTGAACAATGAAAATAACAGAAACTTCCTCAGAAAGGAACATATATATAGTCTATATAGAAAACAATCATATAAAAAGGACAAACAAATAAAGACCATTGAAAGTAAAACTAAAAAATTTCTCCATAGGTTGGAGGTTTCCTAGCCCCACACTTACCTTGCAAGTAGAACATGAACTGTACATGAGTCGAGTTAGCTCAGTCAGCTCACTCGACTCGCCTCGGCTTGAAACTGGATTCGGACAGAGTTGAGTTGGTTTTTGGAGCTTGAAAAAAATTCAAGCGAAGTTCGAGCTTGCCCGAGCTCGAATCATCTGTTATTGCCTATCAAAATTAAGTGTAGCTTTTAATCATTGCCGATAGAAACTAACTTTCTAACCACTTCTAGAATACAAGGAAGAAAACATTAGACCACATTCATGTATGCATCCAAATCAAAGTCAGTAACTATTCTGGCCTCTTTCTCTCCTTTCTTGAGTTCCTTCAGGAGCTCTTCCGTCACATGACATGAAAAATAAAATTTAAAAAATTCAGTCTTGGATATGTGCAACAGTGCAAGTCATGTTGGCTAATGTATGCAGATGTATGCAAGATGTTGTCTGAGGGATAAATTCATCTATCCTAAAACCTCTCATTCCACCTGTTGAAGAACAAAACAGAAATGTAGAACTGAGCTTAAATATTTGACAGCCAAGGAAAGTAAGCAAAAGACAAACAAAATGGAGAACACTTGTCCAAAAGAATAGCTAGAGAGAATCTAAAACTAGAAATCCCAAAATCTAATTGAGGAAATGATACAAAACCCAAGGAGAAAAAGGAAAAGAAATATAATAAGCATGGGGGAAGAAAACTAATTTTGGACTCCAAGTCCCAACAGTTAAGGCTGTGTTTGGATGCTCACCCAAAATTGAATTGCAATAGTTCGATTCAATGAGTAAATGACTCTAGTGAGGCTAGCCACTCAAATTGAAATTATTGTCATTCCAAGTCCAACTGTCCAACTTAAAAGTCCATGGAACTGCAACGAATTAAAATGGCGGCAGTCACAATTTGGCCATATTCTTCTTATAATGAATTTGAATAATTGCAATACAGTTCAACAAAGCATCCAAAGAGATACTAAAAGAAGCAAAACTAAGAACAATTTCAACACTACAAACTCAATTTGAGCCAGGTTGTTTACCATTCACCGAGAAACTCTTTCAACATTCTTGTCTAGAATGATTGTTAATGACCTATTCAACATGCATGTTTAAATCCAATTTTAAGCAATAAGTGTATCTGCATCTGAATACTATCCAATTTTAAGCAAAAAAATATGCCTGTCTGAATGCTCAAAAAGAACGGTATGTTCATAAAATTTTCATAGATGTCATTTGAATCTTAGGTCACCTACTTAATTCGAAACAGATAAGCCAAGAAGAATAGTTCAAACAAACACCTCCCGACAAGTGCAAGCATACATAATTGTAAAAGAACCAAGCTGACCAAGAAAAAGCTCCCTACCTGATAATCTACACCCGCAGTAAAAACGAGCCGACCAAATCCTAGCATGATTAATAGACTTACAGATTGAAGTGCGGTCTTCCATTTCCTAGGTAGGGAAGATAAAAGCTTAATTTCATAGCAGAGTGATGCAAAAAAAAAAAAAAAAAAAAAAAAAAAAAAAACTATTATGAATATTTTGTGACTTATAAAGAAAATGTCCGAGCAGTACAAAGCCCAAAACAAACCTCTTGTTGTACATCCCATTTCCTAAGAAGGGAAGATAACCCTGATTTCACAGCAAAGTGTTTAAAAAGGGACAAAAGATCATGCAATACAAAGCCATATTAAAATACCCTGAAAAGCCAAAATTAGGTCAGCTACTGATGAAATAAGATAAAAGAATATCATTTTCCCTGAAAACTTAACAAATGATCATCATAATTATGTCCCATCAATTAAAATACAAATCCAAGAGATGCAGGACCTCCTTAGAAATGGTCCGATGTATTTGTTGTCTATCAAGCACACTTTGCAGCAACTCCCTCTTTTGTCACCTGTTGCAGTAACAAAAAATCACAAAAAAAAAAGAAGGAACAAACAAACAAACATTTTCTTCCAAACTTTGATTGTAGAAGAAAGATTTGAAAATAAAATGAGATCTAGAGTTTTTTTTTTTAATCAGTAAAATGGGATCTAGAGATTCACAATGTGATGGTAAGTAAAGCTTCATACACATCATTTATTAGTAGTCATGTTTTGTCTGTACCTGCCGTTTATATATTTTTTTCTTCCATAGTTCCATGTGCCATCAAACGATATGCATAAACTGGCTTTCTTCCATAGTCATGCTCTCCCATTCTCAATTGGGTCCACGATATTAAGCCCATTCTTCAAAACAAAGAAACTTGGGAATTAAATAGAAAGAAGAAGAAAAAGAAGAAGCATCATTATGCAGATTTATACCTGTAAGGAATCACCAACAATGACAAAGGAGTTGTGGTCAGGTGGTATTGAAACCCAACTGCCATCATTGAGAGAGATTTTAAGGCCTGATGTATTGTTTGATCTCAGAAATGATATTATCTGAGGGTCAGTGTGTTCTCCAAAACCAGTTAAGCTTGGTTCAACCTTCAGCCCTTCAGTTAAAGATTCAAGAACTCCACAAGCTAATTTCTTCACAGCTGATATGTAATCACTCACAGCAGAGCTGAAAAATAACCCACCAAAAAAAAGGTCATTTCATCAAAACATGAAGTATTATTGCATAAAAACAGAAGCTCGAAGCTGAAGAATCGTAGCTATAAATAGCTAATGCTATTTGAAAAATGCAATTGGGTTTGAGCTGCAAGAGAAAATGGTTGGATTTTCTTACTAAAAGATTTCTGGGTTTTCTCTAGAAATGGCCCAAGATCTATGAGAAATAATTGGCACCACAGTTCAACATTATATTTGTTGTAATGCTTGGGATGGGCATCATTTTCTGGCACACAATCATATCAAATGAAGGACAGAATGTGAAAATCAATTTGCATGTATAAAAATGGAGCGAATAAAGGAAACCATTCACCATTTCAACTTTGACTTCCTGTATACCAGCTGCCAACCTGAGTGACCTAAAGCAGAATAAGGAAGACCATCATTATCATCATTTAAGCCTTATCCCAACTAATTGGGGTCAGCTACATGAATCCTTTTCCACCATCATTATCATAACTTGCTTTTGAGTGCTTGTCACTTACCACATCAACCTACATATCAGAAATCATGGACCTCAATTGCTTGGCAATAGTCCTCTGAAACATGAACTCCCTAGTTATAACAAAATAACTCCATTAGAAAAACCTTATTTCAAGATGAAGCATGAGCAAAAATTGAAAAGCACTAAGGAAATTGAATAAAAATAAATAACAACTGATAACATCTTATAAAAGAAAATGCTTTGAAGAACAATTGCATACTGATGCAGAAAATTTTCTAAATTATATCAACAAAATAACACATAAACCTTGACTTCAAAGAAAGAAGAAAACAATACATAGAAATGCAGAAGCAGCTTCATGAATTGGAGGAACCGAAAGGCTAAAAGAAATAAAATTTGACATCATGTGGGGTGATGCCTAGTCTTAACTTGGGTGAGCAGTTCATCAGGTGGAGGACCACCTAAGTAGTAAACGAAATCAAGAAACACATCAACAGCTCCAGGCTCCAGTCCTGTAAGTAGTATCTTTTGAATGAGCTCATATGTTGCCTTGGAAGTGTCATAGCAACACTGGAAGCCACCCATCAAAACATTCATGATAGCCATCAAAACATTCATGATAGCCACAAAGGAAAAGTTTTAGTAAATTTGAGCAACAAATTCATATCCAAACATGGCAGCACAACTTTTATATAAAAGCCAACCCAAAATTGCTGAGAGGGGCTTCATATATATCAGAAAATTGCACGCATGTTGAAAATTCCACAAGGGAAGATCCCAAGATAGCTGAAGCAACTAGGATTGAAATCTAACTAATTGTAACAGATCTGAGATGTACACAACTTTTTAGAAGAAAATTTCTACAATGGAAGATCCCAAGGTAGATAATTAAAGGCCAGATAGAAAGATAATGGAAAGACAAATGAGAAACAATACATTTGGAAAATAAATGAAAGTAAGCGATAATGGAGAGACAAAATAGTTGATACATAATTGTAAATGGTCATAATCGGGGGCAATTCAAACCAAAAAATGTAGTGATGTTGGCAATTTAGGTAACATTGTTGTGTCAGAATATTTCAAAAGTATGTAGGCTATTGGCTATCAAAGGAGACTGCAACTTATTAGGACAAGAAATAAACACACAATCCGGGTTATGGGTCGAAGAATCACATCAAGAAGACTAGTATAAGGTGCAAAAATAAAATAAAATAGTCAACACCTTTCAGCATTATCGAAATCATTCTTGGAGTAGGCTCACAAAGGCAGAATTTTGTGTATCACAGTTTGGCAGTATCACAGTTTCTGTCTTGGGAATTGGGAGCAGTAATCTTTAACTAGTAACAGAATTTTGTGTTAATTAATCTATGTTGAGGGTCAAATATTACATATTAGACCCCAGATATTATCTGAATTTACGAATATAATGCTATCTAATGGCTCGTTTTCTCATTCTTGTGTTGCAAGGTGATTTTATGAGCATGGTGGAAAAAGGACGTTAAAAGTTAAGATTTAACGATCTGATGACGCCAAAGGCAAGGGACACACTCCAGGGGAGCAAGATTGACAAATATACACGGTCAGAAATTCGAGAAAAGTAAGAAATTGAAGCTCAAGTGGCCTGAAGGACTTTCAGAATGCAAGATCACGAGGTTCCCACCATCCGTTCGGCTCGAAACTTCATACGTCGCCTGAGGACCATAAATTAACCGTACACATCGAATTTCATCCATTTAATCCTTGTGGAAGTGTCCCAACAGCCATATTAGCCCATAAATCGTCCATCTGGAGCCCACCTACTATCCGTATATGCCTCAAAATTTGTCCCAACTGTTAAAAAGATTTGATTTACGGGATGGATGGACTGGATTGCTCATAAACATCATAATAGAGCCCATCTAGTGTAGCATGTGTACAGTGCACATGTGCACTCGTCGTGCACCAAACGAGTCAAGTCGGTCAGCAAGACGCTGATCGACTTTCTTCTTAAAAAAAATAAAATAAAAATTTACACACCACGTAACGAACAGCGGCTGGCCATTTTTGCGGACGGTTGTGGGCCCTACCCATTGACCGTACGAAAAATCTGACCCGTTCACCGTGTAGAGGGGCTCGAATACTACAAAAATATGTTGACACTTTTCACCCATGCGTGCACACGTGTGAGATACAGAGGCCACAAAAGGGCTGCTCGGTATCGTTCAAATCTGATCTTTTAATTATTTCTTCTCTGGGACACGCCAATGGATATTCAAAACCACCCATTCTTGACTGAAATTTCGTTCTGAATCCAATGGATGGGGTGGATTTTCCAGAAAATGCTTCTGTGGGGCCCACCGATCACAACAGCGAAATGGTGCGAAAGGTTTCGCACATCCGTGAAAACTGACTTTTCCAGGCAGTTTTGGCCCATCATCTTTGATCATATGGCAGATCTGAACCGTCTATCATGTAGAGAACCCAAGAAAGTACTAAGGGACGGTATTTCTTTGAAATTTGAGCGAGAAAAGTGGCGTGTTTCGTGGCACCGAACTTGGCTGTGAAAATTACACTCCGTGTCCTGCTACAACTCTGTCACTGATTCCAGCCTTCCAGCAGCTATAAAAGGAGGTTTTTGGATGTGGGGAGCATTCATTCAGGTCTAGGAAGGAAGAAAAAGAGAGACGTGGAGGCTCGAGCAGGGACTTGAAGCAGACGTGAGGGAGAGAGTATTTTCTTTTCTTTTCTTTTATTATGAGATTTAACCCGTTCATGGCGGGCTGAACCTCTTACCTAGGGCTAGGAGGTGAAGCTTGTAGTGAGATGGGAGATTTGATTTGATTTTAATTTTAATGCATGAATTGACGTTGATTTTAGTTAATTATTATGGGAATGTTTTAGGTTTTTAATGGTCTGTTGTGACTGAAATTACAATGGGTCTACAATGGCTTTGAATATTTCCGTTCTCTTTAATGTTTATGATGTCAGGAAGCCCTGTTGTTCACCATAGTCTCCTGGGCATGGTTGGATGTCGGTACCCTTCCTAACTTGCATACATGTGATTGGGTGGTAATTAGTTTGATTCTGTTATTTGCCATAGTCTTTGGGCATGGTTTGGTGATGGAATCCATTCTAATTCATCTTCCTTTCATCTCTTTGAAAACTAGATCAACGGCAGTTCAGTAATTTTCATGATTTTTGATGCAAGCATAAGTTCTCCCTGATCTCTACAAGTGGATCCTCTGAATCCCTAGTTTCCTATCTCTGATTTGTTTCCTAAGTTTTAGATTAATTATTCTACAAGTATTCCACCATTGCTAATTGATTTAGAATTCATCTTAGTCTAGTTCTAGTTCTAGTTAGTTTTAGATAACGTACAAGTTTCAGTCCCTTGGGATTCGACCTCGGTCTTACCGAGTTTATTACTACATCACAACCCTGCACTTGGGGAGTGAACAAGTTTTTTGGCACCGTTGCCGGGGACTGTCGGCTACGTTTTTATGAAATTAATTAGTTTTAGGATTAGTTTAAGATTAGGTTTAGATTTTCTTAATTTTTAGAAATTAACTTGTCTTTCTTGTTTTATAGGCTTCTAAGACAGTTTCTAAATTAGTAAATTATGTCTTAAATTCTTCCTTCCTATTCTAGATTTAGATTAAGATTTATTTCTTCTTTTTAGTGAGATTCTAATTCTAATTCTTTTTAGGAATCCTAACCTTGTTTCTTGTTTTAGAATTTTTCTATAAGTTTTTATTTAGGAACTAACCCAATTTTTCTGTTTTGTAGGAAACTTCTAATTTAGTAAGCTCTTTCTAATTCTTCTTTCTTTGGAATTTCTTCTTTTATCTAGAAATTAGTTTACTTTTCATTAGGACTTTCTATTCTTAGAAGCTAATTTTTTTATTTTTTTTTGCAGATTCTTAACCTAGGACTCCAAATTTGGTAACTTCTTTCCATCTTTTCCTTTTATTTTCTAGATTTCTTCTTCCTTTCTCTTAAGTTTAAGTTAGAATTTGAGGGCTGAGTGTGTTTTATGCCCCAGTGGGCACGCAACAACACTCGATGTCTCGTGACTGAAGGAGGATTAGTTGAGGGGTTGACTGTCCATCGCAGGACTAGACACCACTTGAATTCTCCTAAGTTAGAAGACATTATGGCTAAAAATCAACCTCAAGCACTACCCCAACCAAGGGTTGAGGAAGTACTTGATGAGAATGAGGTGCACCACGCACCCCCGCCTCGTACTTTACGAGATTATTTACAACCGACGGGGGTGAGTATGCCCTCATGCATGATTTTTCCTGCGAATACAGGACATATGGACATCAAGCCAGGGGTTATCCAACTCCTTCCTAAGTTCCATGGACTTGAGTCTGAAAAACCATACTTGCATCTGAAAGAGTTCGATGAAATCATAGGCATCTTATACTTTCCTAACGTATCTGAGGATACTATTAGGCTGAAACTCTTTCCATTTTTCTTGAAAGAAAAGGCCAAGACGTGGTTACATTCACTTCGTCCTAGATCCATTGGCACATGGAATGATTTGCAGAGGAAATTTATAAAGAAATTTTTTCCACATCATAAGACAATTACCCTCAAGAGAGCAATCATGAACTTTGCCCAAAAGGAAGATGAAACATTCTTCCAATGTTGGGAAAGGTTCAAGGATCTGGTTAATGCATGCCCACAACATGGCGCATTACGAATTTTTTCTATGATGGGCTAACATCTTCCATGCGCCAAATGGTCGAGATAATGTGTAACGGAGATTTTATTAATAAAAATGTCGACGAGGTATGAGATTACCTCGATAGTCTCGCTGAAAAAACACAATCAAGGGACTATTACCCAAGGACGAACACTACGTCTAGGCCGACTCATTCAAGGAAAAAAGGAGGAATATATCTCCTGAAAGAGGATAATGATCTTAACGCTAAGGTGGCCAATCTCACCAGAAAATTTGAGGCCATGAAAGGAAGGAAGGAAAAGGTTAATGAAAGTGTTTGCGGCATCTGTGATTGCAACATTCATACTACTGAAAATTGTCCTTCAATATCCGCCTTTCGAGAAGTATTGAATGAACAATCTAATGCCGTAAATAACTATCAAAGACCTTTCAATGGACCACCCTCTAATACGTACAATCCTGGCTGGAAAAATCATCTAAATTTTAGTTGGAGGAACGGACAAACTGCTACCCCTCAAGGTTTCTTTAATCAAAATCCAAATTAGGGGAAACCTCAAGAAGAATCGGTTCAAATTTCCATACAAGAGCTGGCTCGGACAATGCAAGGAATTTCAGATTTTATGCAAAAAATAGATTCACGTATGACGGCTATGGAAAAAGGGATGCTCCCTGCACAATCACTCCCTAATCCGAAACCATAATACCAGACAGGTGATCCCAGCTCTTCAAGTCAAATGGGGCACGCTAAATCCATCACCACTCTTAGGAGTGGGAAGGTTATTGACAAAACCCTTCCGGTTAGGCCCGAAAAGCCTCAAGAACCAGAAGAGGACAACAAGGATGGATCTAGTGGCGCCCAACAAAAATTTGAACCGGAACCTCTGGAAAAGCCAGTTGCTCCGTTTCCCCAACGGTTGGTTGAACCAAAACGTCTATCTAACTCTCAAGATATTCTAGAGGTATTGAAACAAGTGAAAGTCAACATTCCTCTGCTTGACGTTGTAAAACAGATTCCTTCATATGCTAAATTTCTAAAGGACTTATGCACTACCAAACGACGAAAAAGTGTTCAAAAGAAGATCTCCTTGACTGAGAAAGTGAGTGTTATTCTGAAATAAGATGTGCCGCAAAAATTCAAAGATCCCGGTTGCCCAACCATATCATGCGTAATCGGGAACTATCGAATTGACCACGCACTTCTTGACTTAGGAGCAAGCGTCTATCTGATTCCCTACTCGGTATACCAACAGTTAGGTTTGGGTGAATTAAAATCCACTCGAACCACACTACAACTTGCTGATCGTTCTGTTCGTATACCAAGAGGGATCATCGAGGATGTGTTAGTTCAGGTGGATAGATTCTACTACCCTATTGATTTTATCATCTTGGACACCGAACCCATCAATGACACGAGCACTCAGATTCCCGTCATTCTTGGTCGCCCATTCCTGTCTACTTCAAATGCAATTATCAATTGCAGGAATGGTATCATGACTATGTCCTTTCGAAATTTGACATTGGAATCGAATATCTTTTTCAATAACGGCAGTAACTTAGAGGATGATGACGATTTCCACGATGTTAACATTATTGATTCTTTTGTGGAAGATAGAACACCTCTCACCTTATCCTCTGATCCTCTAGAGACGTGCCTGACCCACTCCCATGATCTTGATGATGATATAATTAGGGAGACGTGTGCCATGCTTGATACTGCACTGGTACTTGAAGTTAACCAGTGGAGGCCACACATTGACGAATTGCCCCAAACTTATGTAGTGCCTCTACCGTCTAACCTCAAGCCACCGAAGCTTGATCTAAAACCTTTGCCCTCTGATTTAAAATATGTCTATTTAGGTCAAGATGAGACATACCCGGTGGTGATCTCTGCCCACCTGGAGAAAGAACAGGAGAGTATGCTGATATCTACTCTCATTGAGCATAAGGGAGCTCTTGGATGGACGATAGCGGACCTCAAGAGAATTAACCCATCGATTTGTACTCACCGTATATATCTTGAGGACAATGCAAAGGCTGTTTGGCAATCACAACGTAGACTAAATCCAAACATGAAGGAAGTGGTTAAGGCTGAGGTTCTCAAACTATTGAAAGTGGGGATCATTTACCCCATATTCGATAGTCAATGGGTGAGTCCAACTCAGGTGGTTCCTAAGAAGTCCGGGATCACCATCGTAGCCAATGCCAATAATGAACTCATGCCAACCAGAGTTACTACTGGTTGGAGAATGTGCATTGACTATATAAAGCTGAATACCGTCACAAGGAAAGACCACTTTCCTTTGCCCTTCATTGATCAAATCCTGGAAAGGCTAGCTGGTCATTCCTATTATTGTTTCCTTGACGGGTATTCAGGTTATAATCAGATTGAAATCGCCCCTGAGGATCAGGAAAAGATCACATTTACATGTCCCTATGGCACCTTTGCTTACAGAAGGATGTCATTCGGGCTATGTAATGCCCCTATCACCTTTTAGCGATGCATGACGAGTATCTTTTCTGACATGGTGGGAAAATATCTAGAGGTCTTCATGGACGATTTCTCTATTTTTGGTTCATCTTTCAGCGAATGCTTAGCAAGTCTTAAATGTGTGCTGAAAAGATGTGAAGAAAAAAATTTGGTACTTAACTGGGAGAAGTGCCATTTTATGGTTCAAAAGGGAATTGTCCTTGGGCATATCATCTCGTCCAAAGGAATCGAGGTAGATAAGGCAAAAATCGATCTTATCTCTAACCTACCTCCACCCAAGAACATCAGAGATGTGCGATCCTTCTTGGGACACGCAGGATTTTACCGACGATTTATAAAGGAATTTAGTCTCCTCTCTCGTCCATTATGTAATCTTCTTCAAAAGGATGCACCATACGAGTGGACTGAGCAGTGCCAAGAAGCTTTCACTAAGCTTAAGGGCATGTTAACCACTGCACCTATCATGCAGCCACCCGACTGGAGTCTTCCTTTTGAACTTATGTGCGACGCATCTGATTATGCTCTTGGGGCGGTTCTAGGCCAGAGAAAAGATAAGCGGCCTTACGTTATTCACTACGCAAGTAGGACTCTAAATCCTGCCCAAGTGAACTACTCGACTACGGAAAAGGAACTCTTAACCGTAGTGTTCGCTTTGGACAAATTTAGATCCTACCTGATCGGATCTAAGATCATCATTTACACAGATCATGCGACACTTAAGTATCTTCTTTCTAAGAATGATTCTAAGCCCCGCCTGATACGATGGATCCTTCTACTCCAAGAATTCGATTTAGAAATTAAAGATAAAAAGGGAGTAGAGAACGTAGTGGCCGATCATCTTTCTCGCCTTAATACCTCTGATTCCCTTGAGGCGACCCATATCAATGACATGTTCCCTGATGAACAACTGTTTAGAGTCTCTCATTCACCTTGGTTTGCTGATATTGCTAATTATCTTGCTACAGGTGCCATACCGACACACTGGACGTCACAAGATAAGAAGAAATTCTTTACCAAGGTGCGTAACTTTTTCTGAGATGATCCATATTTGTTTAAATATTCCCCAGACCAAATCTTAAGGAGATGTGTACCAGACGATGAGCATCAGAGTGTCATCTCCTTCTGTCACTCACAGGCCTGTGGTGGTCACTTTTCTGTTAAAAAGATCACTGTCAAGATTCTACAGTGTGCTTTTACTGGCCCACTATGTTCAGGGACACTCATGAGTTTTGCAAAGATTGTGAGCGTTGTCAAAAATTGGGAGCATTGTCCCGTCGAAATATGATGCCTTTGAATCTCATCCTTATTATAGAAGCATTTGATTGTTGGGGCATCGATTTCATAGGACCATTCCCCCAATCATTTGGAAATCTGTATATTTTACTTGTCGTAGATTATGTCACTAAATGGGTCGAAGCAATTCCGTGCCGCAAAAATGACCATCGCACGGTCATTAAATTTTTGAAAGAAAATATCCTGTCGTGGTTCGGAACGCCTCGAGCCATCATTAGTGACGGGGGCTCACACTTCTGCAATAGACCATTTGAGAGCTTAATGAAGAAATACGGTATCTCTCATAAGGTGAGCACCCCATACCATCCACAGACAAGTGGACAAGCTGAGATTTCCAATAGGAAGATCAAACATATTCTAGAAAAAACGGTTAACCCTGATCGTAAGGACTGGTCAATCCGATTGACCGATGCCTTATAGGCGTACCGTACTTCTTTCAAAACTCCTATTGGAACATCTCCCTTTAGACTTGTCTATGGGAAAGCCTGTCACTTATCTGTGGAATTGGAACATAAAGCATACTGGGCGATCAAAAATCTGAATTTCAATCTGGACAACGCTGGCTCGCTACGCAAACTTCAGTTGAATGAACTTGAAGAAATTCGGAACGATGCATATGAGAACTCGAGAATTTACAAGGACAGGATGAAGGCGTTTCATGACCAACATATTCTAGGAAAATCATTCACGCCTGGTCAGAAAGTCCTCTTGTATGACTCTCGACTACATCTCTTTCCGGGTAAGCTTCGATCTCGTTGGACCGGTCTTTACATTGTTGTCACTGCTTATCCTCATGGGGCCGTTGAGATAAAAGATCCCAACAATGGCAAGGAGTTTAAAGTAAATGGACATCGATTAAAGCCATTTGTCGAGACATTTGATTCAGAGGACATGTCCATGCCTCTGATTGCTCCTGTTTACCAGGACTGATCTCCTAGTCTGATGGAGGTATAGGTAGGTTTATCGCTTTCATAGGTCTAGGATAGTTGTTTTATTTGTCTAGCTGAAGATGGTAAATTTAGCGCTCCTGGGAGGCAACCCAGCTTTTTTATTCCTTTTCATTCTTTAGTAGATGATTCAATGTTTGTGGGTAACATTACTGCAAACCCTCACGAGACTACAACTCGTCCTCTAGGGGTAACCTAGGGGTTTAAAGGCTTGTTGCATACGCTAAATGCAATCGAGAGCACCTGCGAAAGTGGTATAGGTAGGATTTTATTTTCGTTATATTTGTTCTGCTTTCTCTCTCATGCTGACAAGCTTCCATGCCGTGATCTATTGGAAACTCTCTTGATTCGTTATCCAGGTACTATCTTCCCATCACTTTACTTTCGTTGTTCCATGTGCACTGCATGTTTATGTCTTTTACATTGAGGACAATATAGATTTTAGGTTGGGGGTGGGAGATTAGGTTTCCTAATCAGTATTTTCTTGGTCTTGAGCAAAAATTGTGAAATTTTTTTTAAAAATTTTCTGAAAATTTCTACAAATTCGAAGTGATTTTGACAGATATCCCTAATTTAGATTTTCAAGGTACATAATGGTGGATTTATGACTCTTGGATTCCGTATCTGTTAGATTTCATAGTTAAGTGAATTATTAATCCATGATTAGAAGTTATAAACATTGATTGAATTATGATTTCAGGACACGTCTTGCTTACACATTAAGACTTCAGTCTGATATTGAAGGGTTAATTTGGTAATCACTAAGCACGAAAGGAACCAGCCTGAAATATCTTGCCATCATGGTATAAAAATTGGAAAGGTTGGATAATTAATCTTCACCATAGGTTTGCTCCCTATAGGTGTGGAGTTAATTTCCCATGAATGATATCTAAAAAGAGTCAGGTGTACGATCTTCACCATAGGTTTGCTCCCTATAGGTGAGGATTTGATTCCCCTTCCTTGGCATTACTTTGAATAGAAAAATCACAAATTAATAGGCTAATCTATGAGGCAAGTTTTGGATTAGGTTTTGGTTGTCATGAATTTTCTTGTTGGTTACCAATGATATCATGAAATTGACGATTGGATCTCTTAATGATGATAAGCCGAGATTAGACTATACATCCATGGATCTCAATGTTTAAAATTTTTCTAATTGATGGATTAATGCTTTACACTTGATTATGAAGTCTACCGTGCACTTGAGCTCAGGAGAAAATAATTTCTAACATTCATGGATATTAAATTTCTCGTATTTTGTTCAAAATCTCACTCGATTTCATAGAAAGTTCTCCTATAATTCTCAACTTAGTTTTCGCATATTTTGCTCGGGACTAGTAAAATGCTGGTTGGGGGTTGTGTTGAGGGTCAAATATTGCATATTAGACCCCAGGTATTATCTGGATTTACGAATATAATGCTATCTAATGGCTCGTTTTCTCATTCTTGTATTGCAAGGTGATTTTATGAGCATGGATGGAAAAAGGACGTTAAAAATTGAGATTTAACGATCTGATGACGCCAAAGGCAAGGGACACACTCCAGGGGACCAAGATTGACAAATATACACGGTCAGAAATCCGAGAAAAGTAAGAAATTGAAGCTCAAGTGGCCTGAAAGACGTCCAGAATGCAAGATCACGAGGTTCCCACCATCCGTTCGGCTCGAAACTTCATACGTCGCCTGAGGACCATAAATTAACCGTACACTTCGAATTTCATCCATTTAATCCCTGTGGAAGTGTCCCAACAGCCAGATTAGCCCATAAATCGTCCATCTGGAGCCCACCTACTATCCGTATATGCCTCAAAATTTGTCCCAACTGTTAAAAAGATCTGATTTACGAGATGGATGGACTAGATTGCTCATAAACATCATAATAGAGCCCATCTAGTGTAGCATGTGTACAGTGCACATGTGCACTCGTCGTGCACCAAACGAGTCAAGTCGGTCAGCAAGACGCTGACCGACTTTCTTCTTAAAAAAAAAAAAAAAAAAAAATTTACGCACCGCGTAACGAACGGCCGCTGGCCATTTTTACGGACGGTTGTGGGCCCTACCCATTGACCGTACGGAAAATCTGACCCATTCACCGTGTAGAGGGGCTCGAATACTACAAAAACATGTTGACACTTTTCACCCATGCATGCACACGTGTGAGATACAGAGGCCACAAAAGGGCTGCCCGGTAGCATTTAAATCTGATCTTTTAGTTATTTCTTCTCTGGGACACGCCAATGGATATTCAAAACCACCCATTCTTAACTGAAATTTCGTTCTAAATCCAATGGACGGGGTGGATTTTCCAGAAAATGCTTCTGTGGGGCCCACCGATCACAACAGCGAAATGGTGCGAAAGGTTTCGTACATCCGCGAAAACTGACTTTTTCAGGCAGTTTTGGCCCACCATCTTTGATCATATGACAGATCTAAACCGTCTATCATGTAGAGAACCCAAGAAAGTACTAAGGGACGGTGTTTCTTTGAAATTTGAGCGAGGAAAGTGGCGTGTTTCGTGGCATCGAACTTGGCTGTAAAAATTGCACTCCGTGTCCTGCTACAACTCTGTCACTCACTCCAGCCTTCCAGCAGCTATAAAAGGAGGTTTTTGGACGTGGGGAGCATTCATTCAGGTTCAGGAAGGAAGAAAAAGAGAGACGTGGAGGCTCGGGCAGGGACTTGAAGCAGACGTGAGGGAGAGAGTATTTTCTTTTTTTTTCTTTTATTATGAGATTTAACCCGTTCATGGCGGGCTGAACCTCTTACCTAGGGCTAGGAGGTGAAGCTTGTAGTGAGATGGGAGATTTGATTTTATTTTAATTTTAATGCATGAATTGACGTTGATTTTAGTTGATTATTATGGGAATGTTTTAGGTTTTTAATGGTCTGTTGTGACTGAAATTACAATGGGTCTGCAATGACTTTGAATATTTCCGTTCTCTTTAATGTTTATGATGTCAGGAAGCCCTGTTGTTCACCATAGTCTCCTGGGCATGGTTGGATGTCGGTACCCTTCCTAACTTGCATACATGTGATTGAGTGGTAATTAGTTTGATTCTGTTGTTTGCCATAGTCTTTGGGCATGGTTTGGTGATGGAATCCATTCTAATTCATCTCTTTGAAAACTAGATCAACGGAAGTTCAGTAATTTCCATAATTTTTTATGCAAGCATAAGTTCTCCCTGGTCTCTACAAGTGGATCCTCTGAATCCCTAGTTTCCTATCTCTGATTTGTTTCCTAAGTTTTAGATTAATTATTCTACAAGTATTCCACCATTGCTAATTGATTTAGAATTCATCTTAGTCTAGTTCTAGTTCTAGTTAGTTTTAGATAACGTACAAGTTTCAGTCCCTTGGGATTCGACCTCGGTCTTACCGAGTTTATTACTACATCACAACCCTGCACTTGGGGAGTGAATAATCTAAATATAAATTCTAGTCCAAATAAAGTTGACACTACACTTGGATATCTAACAAGAAATCAAAATGCCTGAATTTTCTTGGTTATTGGACTGAAACTTCTGAAGCTCATACTTTGCATCCAACCATAGGATTGTGATAAATCACAGATGTAAAACTTCCTGAAAGATGTTTGGCAAATAAGAATGCACAATCTAGCCCACAAAGTTTATCAAGGTAGCTCTTTTGAACATTCCCTTATACTTTGTTCCCCGCAAAGTGTAGTTCAGCTTTGTGTGTTCTCAAGCATATCAGTTACAAAAGGATAAGCTGAGAGTAGCATATCAGTTACTTAGAGAAGAGAACATTGTCCACTTCTAAAGCGTAACTGTTAGATCATTGAAAAGTGGGTGTGATTCTCATGTTTTTCTCCACCCACATAATTGACAACAAAAATGCAAGCCATTTGATCAATGACCACTGATCAAATGGCTGGATTCATCCAATCAAAGTAGTTCCCAAGAGTTATTATCAATCAAACGTGGGGACTAAATGATTGATGATCAAGGTGAATGATTCAAACTTTTTTTTTCTATCTTTAAACCCTGCAAAAAAATAAATTAAAAGGAGGTTCTTAAATGAATCAACACAGCCATGTTGTAATTTTTTATTTTAAATGATATCTATTACCCTTTAAGAATGCCCTTATTTCAACATGTTACCAAGCATGCTTATTTTAAATAAGAGCTATTTTCAGATTTGAAAAATTAATTTTACAAAATGAGCTTATTTAAAACAACTGCTAGAACAAAAAGTGGTTATTAGAGTAGCTCTTATTTTAAAAGTTCTTATTCCATTAGAGTAGAGATGCCAAACGAGATAATGTAATGTTTAAACCATTGGAAAAAAATCTAATTATATTATACAGTAGACACAATTAACTACTTTCTCTAAGTATACATACGTCTCCTCCATCTTTCACATCTCTACTGTGTATAAGGAGGACGATGCACCACTAGATCCATCTTCAATCCAAATCCACCTGTCCGAGTTTCACTGCTAACTGCAGCTAGATCCAGGGCATATTGCAATGATCCAAATTGCCTATATGGACCATGCGGAGTGGGTGGTTCCCAAAATCTTCCAAAACCAAAGACAGCACCTGTCGGGGAACAGTTGAAATAGTAATTCCCACCACCAAAATCGTCCAAAGTACATACAGGTTCCACCCTGATATTTATATGCCATCCAATCTACTTATATGATTTGCCACACTGGGATGAATGGATTCCCTGAAAATCAAGATATTCCAAGACTCATATTGACCATATATAGTAAATTTAGCATGATTTTTAGGATCCATCATGAAAATTAGAAAGAGAACAGCAACAGAATGTTAAAAAAATAAAAATAAAAAAATAAAAAATTTGTAAAATCAGAAAATCCCAATTTGTAAAATCAAAAAATCCACAATTGGCAAAATTAGAAAATCCCCAATTTTAAAAGTCCAAAAATCCCCAAAATTCTAAAATCCCTAAATCCCCAATTTGGGGTCCACATTCAAATCTGAAAACCCTAAAATCTCCAGATCCTGAAATAAGGGTCCACATTCAAATTAGGAATCTACAAACTACTAACTCCCAAATTCCTAAATCGGCATTAATATTGAGAGAGAGAGAGAGAGAGAGAGAGAGAGAGAGAGAGAGAGATACTTTCACTTGTGTGAATCTGATTTAACCCGAGCTTCAAATCCACCTTTTCCATTGGGCGAGTCACCAGATTTTCACCATGAAGAGAGAGAGGAGGGAGAGAGATCGACGGGAAGAGAGAGAGGAGAGCATATGAGGGGTTGAAACAGAGAGGGGGTCGGCGCCCTAATCCGCTCGCGAGGGACGCGGATTAGATACTGACAGGATGAGTAGCGCGACTCACCCAAGTTTTGTGAACCCCACCAGGATGTATGTATTGTATCCACAACGTCCATTCATTTGGATATATTATTTTAAGGCATGACCTAGAGAACGAGGCAGATCCATAGCTTTACTGGACCCCACCAAAGAAAACGGCGGGAAGATTGACGCCCACCGTTGAAACCTTCCTAAGGCCCACCGTGATGTTTTTCCGAAATCCAACTTGTTCAAAAGTTAACAAAGACATTAAAGAAGGGAAAACACAAATATCAGCTTGATATATAACTTTTGTGGACTTTAGAAGGTTTTAATGGTGGTGTCACTCTCCCCACTGTCTTCTCTGGTGGGGTCCACTGGAGCTTTGAATGTGACTTATTCTTTGGATCTTACCCTAAAATGATCTCTCTAGATGGATGGACGGTGTGGATACAGAACATATATCATGGTGGGGTCCACAGAACTTGGTGACGTCACTTCAGTGGTAGTCTCTCTACTCAAACTTGCCAGTAGCCATCCGCGCTCGTGAGAGAGCTGGCTGAGTGACGTCAGCAAGTTATGTGGGTCCTATCATGAGGTATGTGTTATATCCAAACTGTTCATCCATATGACAAGCTCGTGGTAAGGCTTGAGATAAAAAATAAGACAGATCTAACTATTAAGTGGACCACACTGAAAAAAGTAATGGGCGATTGAACGTCTACCATTGAAACCCTTTTGGGAGCCATAAAGTTTTGGATCAAGTTGATCTTTGCTTTTTCCCTTCATTAGGACCTGTATGATCTAATCAACAAATTGGATGTCAAACAAGTAGTACTGTGGGCCTTAAGAGGATTTTAATGGTGGATATCTAATCAATATTGTTTTCCTATGATGTGGCCCACCTTAGGTTTATATCCCTATCATTTTTTCAATCAAGCCCTAAAATGATCGGTAAAAATGGATGAACATAATGGATGAAATACATACATCATGGTGGGGCCCACATAACATCGAATACTAGCCAACGGGCAGGTGGCAAGAGAGTAGCCAATCCGCTCCCATCCATGTTGGTACTTTTTGTGCAGTCCATTTAATCTTTGGATATGATTCATTTTTTGAATAATTCTCTGAAATGATCTCAAAAAATGGATGAACAATGTGGGTTGATCCAAAATTTTCGGTAAATCCAAAATTCAAGTGGACCATACCACACGAAACAATGTGGATTAATAATTTCCACCATTGATACCTTCCTTGGGCCCACAGTAAGGTTTATTTGCTATCTAACCTATTCATAATATCAAATATATATGAATGAAGAGAAAACACAAACATCAGCTTGATCTAAAACTTCTACGGCCTCCAAGAATTTTTCAATGGTAAGGGTTCAATCACACTATTTCCTGTGGTGTGGTCCACTTGAGCTTTGGATATGCTTCATTTTTGTTCTTTAGACCTCAAATTATCTATTAACATAGATAAACAGAATGGATAAAATAAATAAATAACGGTGGACCCCACAGAGTTTACTCTGGTAAGGATAATGACTAACTCACCTAAATGTAGAGGGGTTTCCTTAAAACATATATAATCATATATTGGGCTTGCCTTAATGTGATTCACATATCCAACCCACTCATTATGTGTGTCCCACTTGGATGAGGGATCAGACCAAGTTTTAGCCGCATTCAAAACTCATGTGGGCCCCACCAAGTGCTTTTATATTTTTTAAGATGTCTTGACATGGTTTTAGATGGTATGGCCCACCTGAGTTTCGTTTACAGATGATTTTTGAGATATCTCATAACCTAAAGGGGACACATTAAATGCATGGTATTGATGTTCGACATACATCATGATGGAGCCCACAAAACTTATTAACATCAATTCGTAGGTTCTCGCGAGGTCAATAAGTTGGGTCACAATTTTGATAACAATATTTAGCTCATTCTATGTCTAGTCCATTCATTTTATTTTAATGATCAATACCTTCAATTTGACTAGTTACTTGCCCCAATCAGGCTAACTACATATTAGAAAGATATTGGGCATATAAGATTGAACAACAATTTGAATGAAATTTGATTTAAACATATGAAGTTATTTACTCTTCAATATGGACTAATTCGATTGTCCAAAAACGGATAAATGTTCAATTAGTGGACGTGTCTAATAATTTGTTAATATTTTTTTTCACAAATAAATTTCAATTTCCATTTAAAAATAACATTTTTTTCAAAATGTATATTTTTTTACTTTTAATTTTTCTTTGAAAACTTTTAACAAAATATCATTTTTATTATAAAATATTTCAAAAAATAAATTAAAATACAAATTCTGAATTTTTATTTTCAAAATATCTAAAATTTTCACAAATTTTAATTTTTTTCCCAAAAATTCCAAAATGTCGATTTTTTTTTTCCTTCAAAAGCATCATGTTGTTTTCAACTTTTCAATTTTTTAAAAATTATATATATTTTTTCAAAATCTTAGTGTTTTTATAAGTAACTTTTTCTTTTAATTTCGAATTTTGAACATTTTCAATTATTTTTCAAAATCACAAAATTATTCGACTTATTTATTTTTCATTTCAAAATGTTTGTTTTTTGATAAAGTATCGATTTTTTAATATCGTTTTATTTTATTTTTCACTCAAAATTTATTTTGAGTGAAAAATATGATCTTTTATTTTATTTTTCAAATTTCAAACTCTCATTTTCTTTTTTAAAATATTTTCATTTTTCAACATTATGAAAATTTTCACATTTTTAAAAATATTTTTAATTTTCTTTTTCAGGATATTATTTTTTTTCCTAATATCAAATGCTTTTTTTTTTTTCAAATTTATCAACTTTATTCAAAATTCTTTTTTGTTCCCACAATAGATTTTTATTAAATTATGATTTTTATTTTTTCAAAATCTAACTTTTTTTCTCAAACATTGTTAAATTTTTAACTTCTCAATATTCTTTATCATGTGATATTACAAATCATTTAAATATTAATTTTAAATAAAAAAATAAAAATAAAAATTCCACTCATTGAATACAAAAACAAAATAAATTTTCTTTTTATATTCAATCAATTGTTAAAAAATAATCTTAGATACAAATATGTACAATTAAACCACTGAAATTCTATTAAAAAATAACTATTAGACTAAAAAAAAACTAAATTTTCCACCATGTTTTTAAAAAAATGAAAAAAAAAAATTAATGTCAAGGCAAAAGTCCTTTTACGATGGACCATGATCCGACGCAAAAGCTACTGAAAAGCACGCCACATGGTGTTTTGGGTGGGAAGGCACAAAATGAAAATTTACGACGGATTTCGTCCGTCGCCTATTAACGACGGACCAAATTTCGTCATAAATCAGATTTCAGCGACGGATTTTGGTCCGTCGCTAAATTCAGCGACGTTCACACCGGGTTTTCGACAAACACGGGATTAGCGATGGACTTTTTCCGTAAGCGATGGATTAAATCCGTCGTTAAAGCAAGAGATTTTAGCGACGGACGAAGTCCGTCGCAAATTGGCTATTTTGACGTAGTGCTTCACTTCTGATGCTTTTGATTTACAAGTGGAATCTGGATGAAAACTTAATATTTTTTTTCCTATTTAAGGATTTTCCTTGCTTGGTATTGCCTTCATGAACATGAAGCACAAATCATTTATGGGATTTTAGTTATTGGTTTCATGGATTATTGAATCTATCTGCCCTTCTTTGGATGTTGATCTTCATGTTTGTTTACGGATTTCTTGCTTATATTTGTGGTCTATATGAATTGATACAACTTGATTTGTTGCTATAAAAAAAAATAATAATAAAAAATAAATCTGCAACATGCATATTCTGTTTCACATGACTGGACCAACCGTACCCCTCATTCGGTTGGTATTCTATCAATCCAAATCTGAATCCTGGGATTTTGGAACTAAAATCCAAACCTTCCATGGGTTTTCGCGCAATGGATTCACACAATCCCATGCCACATCAAAACAAACTCACTCCCATGATCCCAGGATATTGCAAACAACCCAAACAGACCTCCCCAACTTATCCCGGGATATAGCAATCTCATGGATCTTAAGCCAATCCATTGACACCACCATCATTACCTTAAAATTCATCCCATCCATTGACACCACCATCATTACCTTAAAATTCTTCCCATCCCTCCTAATCCCATTCAATCTGGCCTGCCAAACAGGCCCTTAGTGGCACGCACCATACAAAGTGGGACCCTCAATTTGAATGGTCTGGATAGTTGTATATATATGCCTGATCTCATATGAGGAAGATGAGCCACAACCATTTTCAAAATGGCACTACACTACCATTTAAGTTTAAACTTGAGAAAATTATCACCGTAGAGGCCACCATTTATCTAGCTTCTTTTCTGAGCAATCCAAAACTTACCTTCTCAACTTAGACGTTGCACGTATGGTCAAAGCATTTGAGGACGAAAATACCCCTACTTTCACTCCCTTTCCTCGCTCCATTTCCACTAAGAAAGAGATAAAAAATCCTTTTTTCCAGCACGAAAATCCCTCCATTGGATCGCACCATTCTCCCATTAGACTGCATCCTCTCCGTACATCAGTATTTTCTCGTCTTTTGAAAATGGTCGGTCCACTGAAGATAGCATGCACCACAGGTATATTTTAATATATTACACTAAACGGAGTATATTTTTTATGGGCAATTAAACTGTTGGATGAAGCTTGCATATGGGTTTTTGGTTCATCTATGTATACATCATCCGATGAACATGATGGATTACAAATAAAACATCATTGTGAGGCGTAGTAAGCTTTCTACGGTTGACTCATTGTTTCCTTTGGTATGATCCATTTGATATTTGGTTATGCTACGATTTTGGGCTCAAACCCTTAATTTAGATGAAAAAATGGATGAATGTCGTGGATAGTCCACATACATTCAAGGTGGGCCCAAATCAGTTAACTCAGTACAATAAAAGCGTACTGATCGAACTAATTTTCAATTTCAAGAGTTTTTGGTCTATTTGACCTACTTCTCGGCAATATGTTCTAGTTGTCACCAACATTCTTGGTTCATGATCGGTTGAATTCTCTGAGTAATTCATGAATTTGACATACAAATGATAAAGATATGACCAGGAACTTCCATAGATTCATGTGATGTAATGGAAAATCGGCGAACCGCTTTGTTATTTTCATAATTGCTTAGTCAATTTCACCAAAGTACTCGTTGAATTTGATGTGAAGCTTGTTCAATTATGTGTTAGGCTACTTCAATTTCATTTCAATTTCATTGAAATTCATGTTACCTTCGTTGAATTTCATGTTAGCATCGCTGAATTTCAAGTTAGCCTCGTTGAATTTCATGTTTCTCTCGCTCAATTTCTAGGTTGCTGCGCCCAAATTTCAATTTCTTTGCTCAATTTTAAGTTTTTCTCACTCAATTTTCAGTTTGCCCCACTCAATTTTTAGGTTTCTCCGCTCAATTTCCAGTTTGCCTCACTCAAATTTCACTTTGCATCACTCAAATTTTAGTTTGCCTCGCTTAATTTCTAGTTTTCCCCGCTTAATTTTCAGTTAGTCCCGCTCAATTTTCAGTTAGTCCTGCTCAATTTTCAGTTAGTCCTAATCAATTTCCTGTTTGCCCCGCTCGATTTTTAGGTTGCTTCGCTCATTTGTCCAGTTTGCCTCGCTCAATTTCTATGTTGCCTCCCTCAATTTATAGGTCGCCTCGCTCATTTCTAGTTTGCCATGCACATTTTGATAATTTGTCTCGTTGATTGATATTCAAGATAAACATATCCATCCCACATTATCTTCCACTTAATTATAGGTGTTCTATTTGTAAATCTCTCAAACTTTATTCTCACGACACCAATAAATTCATCGACGAGCATGTTCTCCCCAGGTCCATATAACATTAAGTTTGTGATGGTGCCATTCGGCAATAGAATTTAAAACTTGAACACTTCCTCTTCATATTCGTCTGAGGATTCTACTTTGCCCCGCTGAATTTCAAGTTTGCCCCGCTCAATTTCAAGTTTTCCCCGCTCAATTTGCAGTTTGCCCCACTCAATTTTCAATGTGCCCCGCTCAATTTTCAGTTTGTCCAGCTCAATTTCAAGTTTTCCCTGTCAATTTCCTGTTTGCCCCATTCAATTTCTAGGTTACCTCGCTCATTTTTCCAGTTTGCCTCGCTCATTTTTCTAATTTTCCTCGCTCAATTTTTAGGTCGCCTTGCTCATTTTGTAGTTTACCTCACTCATTTTGATAGTTTGTCTCGTTCAATTTTTAGTTTTTCCTCGTTCAATTTCTATCTCGATTTCATATGAAGCTTGTTCAAATTCATCAAGTGCTACATTATTTTTATTATGTCTGATTTTGTACACTATGATTCACTATCTTGTGAACTTTATGTTTGATATATTTTCCAATTCATGTTTGTAGGTGACGAATCTTCTGCTGGAATCCCAAACACATCCTCTCAATGGACACTGAAATGGTGGTTTGACAAGGTGAAGGGTGGAGTGGAGAAACATGATAGTCGGCTAAATCTGTTTAGCTAATCCTCATTTTCTTTTTTATTGCACATTTCATCCTTTAGATTTACATGGGCTTTATTTTACCTTATTTTTCTAAGATATACAATACCGAAAAATCATCCCACTACGAGTATATTAAGAGACAAATACTTTAAGGAATATTTAGTTTTAAAGAAGCACTTAATGGATGTATTTGAAAAATTAGTTGACACCAATAAGCATGAGGATGTCATGAAGGTTGCTCTACTTATGGTTGTGGAGTGGTTTGTTAGGGGAACCGAACCGAAAACCATGTGTAACATGGATTATATTTACCTGGTCGATTGCTAGATGATTTCTATAGCTATCCTTGAGGTAGTTTGTCATACTATACAATGTCGCAAAGAGTCGAAGCTGTCGTTGTTGCATCAAGTGCGGTTCGTTACACCATATGTGGTTGCATCTTTCCTCTATAAGTAAGAACATTTCTTATTTTCTACATGATTACAGTCTATACTTAATTGTGGATTTTTAACCTGGTGCAATTTCATTATAACAAATATGGTCAGTAGAGAGAGTACCGACCCTACAAGAGTGTGTTGTTTCATATGTTTCCTATCAAATTCCATGCTTCATTCAATATCGAGGCTGGAAGGGTTGGAGGTACAACAAAATACATGCTACTTTCGAGAATAAAGCTGTAAGTATATTTCTCCGGCATTTACTTAATGTGACATATACGCTATTTTTATTAACATTAGTCTTTGTTCTTTTGCAGACATTGGTAGTAATAACCTTAGAACCTACCCTACGAGAATAGGAAATGGTAATCGTTCGCTTGGTCCGTGATAGTTTCTAGGGGAGATGTTATGAACGTTGAATTATATTTTTACAGCTTTAATTCAGTCGGTCCATAATTCCAATGCCATTATAAAAGTATCCCGACTCTTACATATCCATTAATACATTTTATAAGTCATTGAAACCTAGGAAGATGAGTAGAAGGGTAATGAGAATAATTATGGGGAGGATGAAAGAGCAGATGAAAATGATGAAAAAGACGTGGAGGGAGAGGGACCGGGGGGGATATTATGAAGCATGTTCTTTTTATGGATGAATTCAGGGTTGAGAGCGAAGATTTAAAAAGGAGAAAGGAATTGAAGAAGGAGAGGAAAGAAATGAGAAAAGAGAATGAAGAGTTGAGAAGGAAAGAAAAGAGACTCAATGAGAGGGAGGCGTTGCTTAAAGAGAAAAAAGCATTGAAGATGGAGAGAGAGGAGTTGAATGAGAAAGCGCAATTGAGAGGGAGAATGAATTATTTTTTAAGGAGAAAGACGATTTAAAACTTCAGATGTGCGAGGTATTGAGAGAGAGGGAAAAGTTAGCGATGGAGAGAGATGAGTTCAACAAGGAAAAGGAAGATTTTTGTATACAGAGGGGGCATTTTATGAGGGAGGAGGATGAAGAGTTGAAGAAGAGAGGGGAAGTAGATAATATGGAAGAGAAAGAATATGGACATGGGGAGTTGGAGGTGCAATCGTATAATACTGTTGAGGGTAATGTATTTGATTAAGCACCCATTTCTCCTCCCTATTATTGAAGGAGAACTAAAAGGGTACTGAAGTCGTCATATTTTAAGGTTTCTCCGTACTTGTTCCTATCTGCATTTGATACAACTCTTGGTTTGGTTCTCGGACCTGAGCAAGTAACAACTTTTTCTACTTCTTCGATACCATTTTTTGTACAGATGGACCCATTTAGGATGCTAACAACGTTGGAATTAAAAGAATTAAAGGATTAGTATGAAGCGAACATGGACACGACAATGAGTTGTTAGTTAAGTACCATATAGGTGAAGGATGCGTGGGTTGATAGCATGGTAAACATTACTAATTCTAATGTTATATACATTGATTTACATATATTTATTTCTTATATTAAATTATGGTTAAATCATACTATCTTATGGATTTAGGCTATTAACAAATGTATTAATTTCCTTAAGGAAAGGAAGTCTGACCTTTCAATAGCATATTCTCATGGTCGAAAGTTTTGTCTCACGTATTTTACGATAACCGTTTAATTCGGACAATCCTTAATCTGTTTTCCTTTTTTATTTTCTTACTTGTATTGATCTTTAATCATGTTTGTAACAACAATGCCTTGAGGCATGTTTGCCGATTTTGATCGCATTTCGGGACTCTAAGTCAGCGTCAGAATGTGCCTCGGTAATAGGCGAGATGAGCACGGCCTACGCAGTTGCTAAGTAGCGGGATAAACTATATGCCAAGGCGATTTGGTGTTTTGAATGAATAATGTATTCGTCACAAAACATCAACTTTGGTTTAATGTGTTCTCTCATGTTTTTACTAATATATTATTTTTTGAATCATGGATAGGTGTATGCGTCGTGAACCATGATAATTTGCATTGATTCTTGATGGTCATCAATCCAAGAAAAAGAAAGATCATTATTGTTGATAGTTTACATACAAATGCATTATTACGGTACAATTAGAAGATTAAAGTGATGACCAAGGTACTCCCCATTCTCTTCCATGCCACTGGAGACAGTACTGCGCTTGAAGGGAATAAGTAGACCGTCAAAGTTAATGGATCGGCGCCGAAGCAGGACAATGGTTATGACTGCGGCATATTCGTAATGAAATTCATCGACATATTTTGTAGCGGTCTCACCTTGGCGGGAACAAACATGGAAAAATTCACCACCGTTTGGAGGAAGTTAATAGCATATGATTGTTTGTCTGTAAACTGTAAATGATGTCTGTCAAGGGAATGGGAGGAATTTTTGTGAGATGTATTATATACATTGTTTGATATACCTTTTACCATTTTAACTGAATAAAATTTATAATCAATGAATACTTATGACCTGTAATTGTTCCCCACTTATGTTGTATTATCCAGTTTGCCCCGCTGAATTTCAAGTTTGCCCTGCTGAATTTCAAGTTTGCCCCGCTCAATTTTCAGTTTGCCCCACTGAATTTCTAGTTTGCCCTGCTAAATATCTAGTTTTCCACACTGAATTTTTAGTTTTCCCTACTCAATTTTCAGTTTACCCCGCTATTTAAGTTTACCCCACTCAATTTTCAGTTTGCCCCGCAGAATTTCAAGTTTGCCTTGCTCAATTTTCAGTTTACCCTGCTGATTATCTAGTTTGTCATGCTTAACTTTCAGTTTGCCCCGCTCAATTTTTTATTTACCCTGCTGTTCAAGTTTGCCTCACTGAGTTTCAAGTTTGCCCCACTCAATTTCCAATTTGCCCCACTTAATTTTCAGTTTGCCCCACTTAATTTTTAGTTTTCTCCACTTAATTTTTAGTTTCCCTGCTCAATTTCCAGTTTACCCTGTTGAATTTTCAGTTTCCCCACTGAATTTTTAGTTTTCCTAGCTGAATTTTCAGTTTCCCCGCTCGATTTCCAATTTGCCTCGGTGAATTTCAAGTTTGCCCCGTTCAATTTTCAGTTTACCCTGTTGAATTTCATCCATTAAAACCAGAAGTGTAATTGAAAAATACCTCCACCTCTTCATTAAAAGACAAGCAATTTATAATTTAAGGGTCATGTGTTTATGACTATTTGTCTAAAAGTATTTAGGTTTCATGAATAGGTGGGTTGACAAAACATAGACACTTGCTTTTAATCATTGTTGTTGAATGTTGTCATTGAGCTCATTCTCTAGTAGGATAAACCCAAATAGCTCCGAAATGTGGATGGTCTCTCGTTCACTCCACATTCATAGGAATACTGAATAAGACTTTAGTTGTTCATGTTTTGTAAGAATGATCCTTTGCTTATGACAAGTAGGAAAATCATGTTTGATGTAATTTAATTGGGCCACATCAATACGCACTACATTTAATGCAGCAGTACTGACTACATCAATGATGACATGGACCAATCACAATATAGTAAAATAGAATTTATTTCATAAATAAGCAATATAGTCTCGTTGAGAATAAGCCTAAGCAAGAGAACTACTAGCATCTTTTTAATATCAGATAAGCCATGATATAAAGAGTGGGCTCCACTATTGACCTTTTCTCAAACTGTGGAATTAAGTGGGGCCCACTTCCATGACTGGAGTTCGTTGTGGACGTTATTACACCTTGTCATCACCCACACTAAATAATGAAAAATAATTGGCATTTAGACCGAGTTTTACACCTATATTATGATATAACCCCATTTCATGGCACTATGGTACATGTGGAGTGGGGGGATTGCAAATGGAGGCCATCAAGATGGTGAGCTCTACTATGGATGGTCCATCTCTTTAACATTAGAAGGGTAGTGCAATCCTAGCCATTACTTTCTTGCTACTTTCTCCACTAAATGTCTACTTGTAAAAATTATTTGCTTTTCCCCGTCCATTTTTGAAGGTTACCCATCTAGATAACTAGGACCATCCAAACAGACTCATGTAATAATGTATGTGTCCATATGAAGAGTGATCAGCGCCTAATTCATGGACAAGGAATGTTGATGGATAATACAATCTAATCATTGCTATGAAAACTACATTGCATTGGCAAATAGATCTTTTTGATTTTGCAATCAAAGTTATGTTCGATAATATCGATCCATTATCGATAAAATCGACTAAGGATTTCCTCAAAAAAAAATATATTCTAAAAATTGCTCCTCGATAACATCGACCGATATTCGATTATATCGAGCTTAAGCTATCGATATTATCGAAGTATCCTCGATAATATCGATAACTAAGACATCTTGTCTAGTATAAGCCAAGTTACAGAAACTCATATGAAATGATATCGATCACTCCTTGATATAATCGAACATCAAAACTTGATAATATCGATGCATTATTGATAATATCGAAATACAATCCTAGTAGGTCTAGCAACGAAATCATATAATAGCAAGAAATGTCAATATTATCGAATACAATTTGATAATATCGAAGAAAAAATCTCGATAACATCAATCCATACTCAATAAAATCGAGTAGGCATTCCTCAGAAAGAAAATTTTTCTAAAAATGTTCCTCGATAACATCTACCTATCATCGATTATATTGAGTTTAAGTTATCAATATTATCGAAGTATCATTGATAATATCGATAACTAAGACATTTTGTATCATCATCGATAATATCGATAACTAAGACTTCAATCCACAATTACCTACCCAACCTAGCATTACTGATCATGCATCATTCTCTCTCTAAGAGAGTTCGATTCATTCGCTCAGTCACGCCATTGTACTCTAGTGTGTGGCACATTGTATTGTGCCTCACGTTCCATTCATCCTTATAATATCGATTAAATTCTCTAGAAATGAATTCCTCACCATTATTTGTCCTCAAAACTTTTACCTTTCGCCTTAGCTGTTTTTCCACCATTACCTTCCACTGCTTAACGTTGGTGAAAACATCAATAAAATAAATCTATACTTTTCTGCAATAGTTGTCAATGAAGGTGACAAATCATGAGAACACTCTAACAGAAACCACGAGCAACGACCCTCATAAATCACAATGCATATCATGAAGAACACCCATACAAACATGTTTGCTAGACTTAAAAGATAACATTGATTGTTTACCATATATACAATTCTTGAATATATTAAAATCAATACTTTTAAAAAATAGAATTAAACAACGGTAAGAAAGTACCTTCATGCCCCGCTAGCTCATGTGGGTCCAGCGTGCATGTCACATACGTGCAAACATGGTATTCGCTACAAAACCTATGACTCCACCTGAAGGTTTTCATTCCTCCGTGTCTTCATGAATATGAGTGCCCCATTTGAAACTTAACATTATTAAAATCGGTGCATTTGCAC
This sequence comes from Magnolia kwangsiensis, assembly GCA_037074715.1. Lineage (NCBI taxonomy): Eukaryota > Viridiplantae > Streptophyta > Magnoliopsida > Magnoliales > Magnoliaceae > Magnolia > Magnolia kwangsiensis. Next base: position 105,131,849 of record CM073584.1, read on the forward strand.
CTAAGCGCCTCAAGTGCTCTTAGAGATATCAAACTCTTCCTCAAATCAAGAACGCGTCTCACTTTGATTAAGATACGCTCCGTGCCGTCAAACATCTTGATGTACACCACTCCAACACCTATAATTTTACAGGCATTATCCTTGCTCATAAATATCTAACGACCATTGTACTTACTGTAACTGGTGAACCAACTCCAATAATGAGTCATGTGGTACAATGCTCCTGTTAAAGGTGGGCATCAGATGATTTGATCAGGTTAACTTGTTCAACTCGTTCAGATCTGACTCGACTCAAACCAAATGGGTGAGTCGGTCTGAATCGAGTAGGCTTTGCCCAATTCGAACTCAAACCGGGTCGAGTTCGAGTTACCCAGTAACTCAACTCGACTCTTTAACCCTACCCACTGCACCCTACCCTGACCCAATCCCAAACTCTCTCTCTTTCCCTCCCTCCTCCTCCTCCTCTTCCAAGCCCGATAACCCACCACCATCACCCTCCTCCTCCTCTTCCAAGCCCGGCAACCCACCACCTCTCTCTCTCTCTCTCTCTCTCTCTCTCTCTCTCTCTCTCTCTCCACTCCCTCCCTCCCTCATCCTCCTCATCTTCCAAGCCCGACAACCACCCACCATCATCACCCTCCTCCTCCTCTCTCTCCTCTCCACTCCCTCCCTCCCTCATCTCTTAATCCTACTCAGTGCTAACTCGACCCAACTTGATTCTTTTGACCGGATCAGACTCGGTACGGATCAATCCAAGCCAGACCAAACTCGGATTGAGTTAGGCATGCTAGACTCCGTATCGAGTCGGATCAAGTTTGGGTTAGACCTATTTCAAAACCGAATTGAGTTAAGTCAGCCCTAACTTGGTCCAACTCGACTCGATGCCTAGCTCTAGCTCCCGTATATAAAATTCATTCTTCATCGAAGTACCCAGATTTTAATGCGTTCAGCACGTCACTACCATTCATCTCCTCATTGGATTCCGTAGTGTCAACTTCCCTGGAAGAACCCTCTGGATTCTCTTTCATCAACTTCGGATTCTGACAATAATTCTTCATATACCCGGTCATCTCACAATTTCAGTACTTCAACTTGTATTTTTCCTTGCCTATAGATTTGGACTTTGATCGTAAAGATTCACTGTCCTGCTCAGAATTTTTTCTCCTCATAATCAGTACATTTGTAGAAGCACCCACATCACCATTTTTCTTTCTCATTACCTTCGACTGAAGGGTTGAGATAACGGTCTCGATACTAATGGTATTTTTACTAGTACACAACGAATACTTGAACAACTCATACAAAGCTAGGAGAAAATTCAATAGAATGCATGGTTGATCCTCATCTTTCATTAGTTTCAAGTATAAATGATTCTCAGGAGATTTCTTCACATATATATTCTATAATTTTACCCCCATATACTTATTACAGTTTTATCTCTCATGACATTATAAAGGACTTCATCCATTAAGTATAATTGGATAGATGTTCTCACTTTCTTATCTATCTTGTTCCATTCATCTTCAGTTATAGATTTTGATCACTTCTCAAGGGAAACATTGTCTAATCCTTCTTGAATTAAGATATCGTTATCTTAACTTTTCATAGTTCAAAATTATTTTTACCAAAATATTTTTATATATCAAACTTCAAGTTAGATGTCATTGATATGATACTTTTATATTCGATCTGATTCCCAACGTTATCTCTGATACCACTTGTTAGGGAAGCGTTGAAGCACACAGAGACAAATCAATTAAGGTACTATCAATCGGATAACCAAAACCAAACATAAAAAATCCAAATTTTACATGGAAAAACCCTTTCGTGAAAAAGACCATGGCATAAAGTAATGAATAATGTATTATGAAAGCAGAAATATAAGAGATAAAGTGTTACTTATTCGAACAAGCCTCGAATACACTTCAGAAGCTTAAGCTATGCCCTTGAAACCCTTAGGAATGAATTAGAAAGCCTAGAACTCATTTACTTATCCCAAATCCTAATTATACTTGATATATATAGTATCATATAATATCACAATCAAAATAGGAAATAAATTCAGCACTTACGTAATTTTGTGCACGCACTTGATGGCACCTTCAATGACAATTTGATGGCATCGATGATCTATCAATGTCATTGAACACCATCGATGATATCAAGTAGAAACACCAAAATGTTCCAGTAATAAAATGACCTACATTTTCTCATTCTTGCTATTGTTTCCCCTTTTATCTTTCTATTTTAAGACTTGACTAATACTGATATAAACTATCAAGTAAGGAAGAGGGTAATGTTGTTTTGATCCAGTTAGAGAAATACCCTGATTTCAAGTGGTGTAAGGGATAACTCTGCCATGGATAGCTCCAGAGCTTTTAAATGGCTGTAGTACCTGCTACTGAAAAAGGAAAGTCACCATCCTTCAAATAATACTCTACATGGCACACGAAAACTAAATACCATGCTCTATCTGTTCTCGCAACTAATATATTGGAAATTCATCATTTTCTTTGGCCTTTTTTAATTATGTTAAAAATATGAAAGTAACAAATACTTAATTTTATTAAGCTTGAAAGGCATAGCAAATAAACACAGATAATACGCACATCTATGTTTTGTGATCAAGCAATTCTAAAACAGAAATCGGTCCCATCTTTATGTTAAGATGATCCAAATGATGGAAGGGCTTATAGTTGTTTTGTATATCATATTCCTTTGAATCCCAGTGGCTGAAATTACCTGGGCTAGTTGGAGTACTGACCCTAATTGCAGGTTGATGTATTCTCATTCTGCATTGTCACGTGGGAAATTCTCACAGGGAGAGAAACAGCCAGTGTTTTCAGAAATTCAAGTCGGGCACACCACAAGCAGCAAGTGCAATCATGCCTCGTTAAACTCAACTTCTTGTGGGCCCACCTAGGTAATGGAATGGATTGAGCTTCGGTGTCCCTTCATCATGCTTATATCTCACCTGATTAGAAGGCTGAATGACATTTTTATTTTTATTTTTATTTTTACACACGCACAAACACCCCACACACTCACGCTGGTGGAATTTCACCACCTATGGGTACTCGAACCTTGACCGGGTGTTGAAACTCCTGAGAGTCTACCACCCGAGCAAGAGTGGGGACCCAAAGGCTGGATGACATATACACAACACAAGTTTCTAGGTGGGCATGTATCTCCCTCCCAAATGTCACCGTTGTTCACTTTGGCTATTTGGTGTGGCCCACCTGAGTTATGGATCAGTCTAGATTCTTAGCCATAGGCCTAATTGGCGTGGGGCATCAAACGCACATGTTGCTTGGTACTTCATCATCTAATGGTTACACACCTCCCGACTGATTATTGGGCAAGGCATGTTGAAGGTGGGCCGCACCTGATTGGTACCGTAGATATAGTCCAATCACATCCTCCCATTTCCATCACAAGCAGATCTTGATCAGACCCGAAACGTATCCCACGCCGTAGCCCACGCTGGTTTGGTCTCAATGGGCCTTCCTGGCTCGAAGGCGCCTTCCCAATCCACTGCCTTACAGTCACGCCTGGGTTAGATTTTTCAGTGGGTGAACTAATTTTGGCCATTAATTCAGGTGGCCCACCACATAAATGACCTTGTCTCAAGTCTGCAATTTAACAACATTTTCTACTAAGGCCCAGTTCAAGTGGAATCTAGCCCATTTGTGATAAACCTATATTAAGTAGTAGAATATTGTAAAACCATGTCTTCGTAGTACACATTGTGGGTAATGTTGATTCGTACCGTCCATCAAGTGGGCCCTATAGAAGATGTTATAGAGAATTTGGTACCAAGGGTTAAAAATCTGATTTGATGCGCGTATTGGGACAGACATGAAAACTGACCGTCCAAATGACCAACCCTATCTTGGATGGATGGAATGCAACACAAATTGAATGCGGATTGCCCGCCACACCCACTTCCTGCATTCCGAAGATAGGTGGGGGCCACTACGATTTTAGTAAGAAATTCAACCCGTCCTTCGGTTAGATACTCAAGTGGACCATGCCTTGGGAAAAAGTGGGGAGTGAAATCTCTACCGTTGAATCCTTCCTGGGTCCACTTTGACGTCTATATGCCATCCAAACCATTCATAAGGTCATTTCCACTGGGATGAACTGAAGACACAAAAATCTTAGCTCAATACAGAACCTCTATATCCTCCCCCCCCCCCCAAAAAAAAAAAAAAAAAAAAAAAAAATCAACGGTGGGTGTTCAATTGACGCGGGGATGAAAGTGATGAGGATAACTACTCCAAATCCATGGATCTTCTCTAGACTCCTCACAAAGACTTCTCAAATCCACGAGGAAAGAAAGCAGAAAATAGAAATAAATTCTAATAAATTCAAAATTGATGAATTAATTCCAATAAATGAGTTCACAACCCTTTAAATAGGAATACCAACCGATGGGAGAGAAATCAGAAGCAATCTACAACTAAAACTCCTAGAATTCATGACTTACTATAAATAGTAATCTTACTATTTATAAACGGTCGTGATGTCTACTAGTGTGCAAGGGTTTTGGCCAAAAATAGTAAGTGTCCTATTTGGCTTCACTAAACCATTCTCCTAATTATTCTAAGCTCTTTTCAAGTTGGATGCAACTCCTTGGTTAACTAAAGTAACTCGATCTATCCCAAAATTATATATTTTGTGCCCAATTACTCATTTCAGATTGTGAGATACGCCCGATCTAAGGTCTGACGGTCCAAATCACTTCTGTCATCGACAGGCCCTTTTCTAATCCATCTTGGCCATGAAACTGTCCGTGACCCGCTCTACATCATCAATCCTCATTGTTTCCTGTTAAGTGATCACCCACTAAGTTTTGGATCCACCTAGCGTGATCTGGCAAAAGGGTGGACAGGGTGGATTTCTCACAAACATAGCAGATTCCTTGCAAAAGCCTTTCATTCCCATGAACTTCATGCAAAGGAAGTTAGATGGGTCCACCGTAATGTTTATGAGAAATCCACACCATCCATCCATTTCTTCAGATCATGCTAAGGCATGGGGCTCAAACACAAGGCAGAAACATAGCTCAAGTGTGCCTCAATTTATTCAGTTGTATTTTCATCGGCCACTTAAGTTTTGGATCTGTTGCATTTTTGGAGACATGATATGTATACAGATCTCATCAGTAAGCATTTTTCTACCCTTTTTTTTTTTTTTTATGGCCCTCCCTAAGTTTTAGATCTGCCTCAATTTTAGGCTCACGGCCTATTATGATTTGAAAAAATACATCGACGAGATGATTTCCCACAGACATTACGGTGGGCTCTACCGGACAAGGTTTCTGCAGGCAATCTATTTCCCAACAAAATTTCACAACGGATTAGCTACTGACAGTAAGTAGTGAGAATCAGGTCACCAAGTTATGTGGGTGCCACTAATAATGTATGTGTTGTATCCATACCATCCATCCATTTTGAAAAATCATTTTAAAACATAAGCTAAAGAATGGGGCAGATCCAAAGCTCAAGTGTACCCACCACATAAAACAGTGAGTGTTGGTGTATTTTTATGGGACGGCTTCCCGGGTCGGATCGTCTCCCACCTGCACAATCAGCAATTCAAAGGGGACCCTGGCTAAAGCCGGGGAACCTCCGATGCTTAAGTCAGTCTTCTGATCAATGGCAAAGGGTTTTTAGAGTGTTTTGTATTGCGTACTTGTTTCTGTAAAGAACTTGGATATTTATAAATCTTAAGAATCCTCATTTTACGATGATTCTTCTCTTGATTATCCGAAGATTTAATCCTTTCAACTGATTTCACTCGATCCCGAGAATCTCAGGATCGGATACCAGTATTTTCAGATTTTCGGGACGGCATTTATATTCACACCGTTTTTCCGTCTCGGCTTGACCGTTACCGAATCTGAAAAAGTCTCGGTCGGCTTAAGCGAGTAAGTTTTCTACCTCCTTACGGATGGAATAGTCTCGGTGTTTACTCGTCACCCTTCCTTATTCCGTGGCCGACGGAACCAACATACCATGTCGGTTTTTCTCTCTCGGTTGGACGACTTTTACCTTACTCAGCCTTCTGTAGGCTTACGCAGATGCAGTTATCTATCTGACCGAGTAACTTTAGTCGTCTTATGCTTATGCCTCTTGGCCTATCCATTATTCCCTCGGCTCCGACCATTGTCTCGGACTCTTTGGGCAGCGCCAGCAGAGCCGGCCTACTCAAAATCTGAGTCTCTAGACTTAACATATTTTTTTCCAACAGTGAGCCCCCCCCTTACTCCTTGTGTCGTTCACGACACCAAGGAGTAATGAGTTTTTAGGTCGGTTCGTATTAGAGTCCGAGGTCATAATGAGACATTTAATGCCCTTTGTGTCGTCCCTAACGTATGACAGTGCACCTCCTAAGGTCGCACGCGCGGCCAACCGTCAGGTTATGTCTTCCGCTTATGTGCGTTGGATGCGTGGCGAGGGAATTACCGTCGTCAGTCAAAGCGCTCCACGTGTCGAGTGGGGAAGTCGAAGGAAGCGTCGTTTCGCCTTTTCATTAAATGCCCTGCCACGTGGCTTGGCTATAAAAAGGCCGGGCGGGAGGAACGTACGAATTTTATTTTCACCTTCCTTCCTCCCGCCCCTGTATCATCTTTCGATTTTTCCTGCCTCTTCCTCTTCCTTTCCTCCGTTGTTGTTCCTTCCTCCGTCAACTCATTTTGCATCCGCTGCTATCTTCTCCGGTGAGTTCTTTCCTTCAATTCCTATAGACGTTAATGGCCACACGTGGCTCCCAGAGCCCCCGGGAGGGGACGTTCGGAGATGAGGGTGTGTCCTAACATTTCTGGAATGTTGCGGAACCACCCTCTTTACTGACGGAGTTCGCCGTTGGCGTAGATGCCGCATTCCGGCTCGTAAGGGGGTCCGATGACTCATCAGCTGAGTGTCCCGCTCAAGCCGGTCCTTCCGGTGGTGGAGTGTCTCTGGTAACCCATCCAGGGGAGACCCAATCTTCCATTGGAGGAGGAAGAGGGAGAAGATGAAATAATTATAGTTGAGGGGGTCACTGTCCCAGATCCTATAAATCGAACTATAGAAGCTTCTAAATCCTCTTCTAAGGGAGAAGGAGCCGAAGACGATTCGAGCGGTCTTGTTGCCTCAGTTTTGACTGATTCTGACCTAAACAGAATCCGAGCTGGGTTCCATGTCCCAGACTCGGTCGTACTTCGTCTTCCTCATCCAGAAGACTTGCCTGACCATCCCCTTGCGGGGATGGTCGCAATTTTTCAGGTCGCGATGCAATGTGGCTTGCGCTTACCACTTCAACCTATTGCTCGCGATTTCTTGTCCCACGTCAAACTCGCTCATAGTCAAATTGTTCCAAACGGGTGGAGGAATTTATTTGGGTACACTGTGCTATGGGCCGAGCTAGAGCAGCCCCACTAACCGTTGACGAATTCCTTTATCTGTACCAATTAAGACCAAACACAAATTTTTCTAACCTATACTTCCTGAGTGCATAGAGAGGCAAAGGTGGGTTTCTAATAACCGACCCGCCCACTTCTAACAAACATTGGAAGGAGAGGTGATTTTGGGCGTGCGGACAATGAGAGTCGGCCGATCTGTGGCCGTATGAACCTCGAGTCTCTCGCTCGTTCCTGAAAGCAGGTGACTCGGTGACTCGGCTTAACAACCTTGATTCTTCTTCATTATCTTGTGCTAATCCTGACCTCATGATGCTTTGCAGATATCCTGAAGGAAAGAGGGAAGCTTGGGTCGGGCGCTCTAACTCGGATCAGAGAGCTGAAGAAACTAAGTGCAGAAGACCGATCTTGAAAACTGCTGCTACAACCCGAGCGTCTTCATCTCGTGGGTTTAGATTCATTCGTCTCGGGTAATGTATCCCGCTCTGTTTCATTCTCTCGGTTTCCTGTCTAACCCACCTCCATTCTTCTTTTCAGATCTTTTCGAGGCTCGCCCATATCTTAGGTCGGATTCTGATAGCATGGCCGAATCTCGCCCGTCCCTGAAGCCAGTTATTCTAAAAATATTTAATATAGTTTAAAATAGGTCATTGTGAGCAACTGTCCGATAATCACTTGTTGGACAGCTGCTGCTTCTAGAATTTTTAGAATTTTTGTACAACTCGAAATCTTATGAAATTTGGTGAAGTTAGGGTAAACTTGATGATGAACCCTCAAAAAAATAATAAAAATAATATGATACCTAAAAGTTCCTAAAATGGGGGATAGAATGGCCCTAGGACCGTATTCTGCCATAATTAGGGTAGAATTTGGTTGAGTACCAAATTGAATACTCAGTAGAATTAACTTGGACCACTTTAAATACGTTTTACAAAATTCAAAACTTGAAGAATCAATGACGCTATAATATCCTGAAACCTATGATCAAACTCTAAACCGGTTAGCTCTCAAGAACCCTTAGAAACTTTGTATTAGATCTAGACCGCACGTCGAAAGTCCGATACCTACCATCTTAGACCGTTATGACCCCTTAGCTGGACTTGACAATCATTTCAAAAATCAAGTCCAACCGACATTCAGAGGCTATTTCATTGAGCATGGAGTGAAGAGATTGAGAATAGGGTTAGATTTGGAATTTGAAATTCAAATCTGGCACACGACTTGGTGCGTTATTATTAAGCATTCTGACCGTCAGAACTCAGTCAAATTACACCATTGGATTAGGAAAAATTTCTATTTCATATCATGATACTTGTAGACCTGATCTACGTGCGATGACCGCTGAACTGAAACTGGACCGCCACGTGCGATCTACGAACATTACTGGTCTGAAAATGGGATGTGAGCGACATCCGACGTGCATGAACTTAAGTCCGATCACATTCGGCAAGGGGACCACCAGAAATGTCTTTTTGGACCGAAACAGTCCCGATTTGGTTAGGCATCAAGTAAACATTGTTCCCAAGCCTGTTTTGGGCATGTTTTAGGTTATAAAAGGGGCTTAAACCCTCACTTCTCTCACCCATCCGAATTTGATAGAAACCCTAGCTGGTGTGAGAGAAAAGGTGAGAGATTGTGTCAGAGAGAGTGGGAGAGAATTTTCTGCTGCTTGCACTACTTGTTGCACATGCTTAAGCAACGCGCCTCAATCACTTTCCCGGTAATTTCGCTGCATTTCTAGGTAAGAAAATACCCCAAACACTTGCTGATTTAAGGTTCCTTCGGTTCCTTAGCATGGTAGCTTATACATCTTGTAAAATAGGTTGCCGGTTCACCGTAGACGAAGCGTACACGCTCCGTTCGAATCAATACACTTTTAGGATAAAAGGTGCGGATTTTAGACGCTTTGATTGACTATTTTTAATGCTTTCAATGTCGTTTAATAGTAGATTATCGACGACAACACCGTTTGACATGTACAACATGCTATCCGTTTCCTGTTTTGTAAGCAGATGAAAAATATGAGATTTAGGGCATTTTAGTCATTTGTAGGAAATACTGTTTTCATCCATATTTTGCTGATGTGATTGACATGGCTTTTTGTTACCTTAAGATATTAGGAATGCATGCATAATCAGTTTGGTGAAGAGATTCGCCCAAATGCACACTTTGAGTCGACATACTATATGTAGACTTAAGTGTGTAGTCTAAGTGTTTGTATAAATGTTTGTATTAGTATGTATTGAATTAAATGGTGTTATGAATTAGTTTGAGATTGAATTCTCAAATAATATGCTGATGTAAATGATTTTCCACATGTTGACTATATGCATGATTTCATTATATGTATGAAATGCATGTGTTAGATGATTTACTTAAGTTGTATGTTATAACATGTGTTAACATGCTCACATTGTTGTATTTCTTTTCCATTATTATGATTGCTGATGTGAATTCATAAATGTTTGGGACTATGCTTAGTCCAGGCAGTCGGTAACAGAGAAAATTCGTGGTAGGCTTATCTTTGCCACGAAGGACGCGTCGATGAACGCGAGTCGTGTTTTGGAGTTGGCGGCAGTGGTTAGCCCACGCGAAGTGTTTTATGTATTTCATGTCGCTCTGCTTGAGATGCGCTCGTGCTAGTCGAGCCCGTCAAGTAACCCGATTGGCCATTGTATGTTCACCATGTATGTGTCATAACTGCTTGAACCTAGGGTACTGAACTTACCATCGAAAACCCTGTCAACCATGGTACCTTGATCCACAAAGACTCATGAGTCGGGCATGGTGGTATGGGACACCGTGGTCAAGCTTTCGGCCTATGCTGGGGCCACAAACCTCCCCGTAGTGACCAGTGAGCACCTATGACTCGTGAGCAGATTATGGTGATATGGGACACTATATTCTTGTAGTCGGCCTACATTGATAAGGTGATGGGGGAGCGGTGCAACAAGTGCGAGCAACAGCCCTGGCAGCCCTTTGTAGTGACCTCGAGCGTATTCTGAGTCTACAGGAGGCGACAACCCTTCCGTAGCGACAAGAGTACGAGTAGGCCTATATTGATAAGGTGATGGGGGAGCGGTGCAACGAGTGCGAGCAACAGCCCTGGCAGCCCTTGCAGCGACCTACAAAATATACATCGTATGAGATCACTAGGAGTGATGACCCTAGACAAGATCTGTGTTGGGATTGAGATAAGGGAAGTACCTTAGTTTTCCAATCCTGCTGTATGAATGGACTAATAATAACTCGGTAATCATATCACCATCACATTGTATGTGCCTGGAAGATGTGGAGCACTGAGCGGTATGCAAGCATGCCGCGGACGAAGATGGTACCGTATGAGGGAGATCGTCGGTGAGGGCATCCATCATGTCACGTCATATTGCATTAATAACAGTATTAGGAATGTTTGATTTATTGCTTTACTATTATCGCATGATTGATTTGAGAACATGCTAATCTTTGCTCTATTATTCCACTGAGTTAGCTACTCACTCCCACGTTATGGGATGGTGTTTCCGGATACCCACCAGTTCCTATTTTGGTTGCAGATGATGGAGCTGCTTGAGAAGCGGAGCAGGACTTGATGATGAGGAGGAGGATCCCTCCTTTATGTGCATTCTGATTGACGGGATTACAGGAAAGTTGATTTGTTGCCTTGACACTTGTCATTTTATATTTTTAGAGCACTCATGTATATTCTTTTTATTTACTTTTAGAGAATACATGTATGTATATAACCTGGTAACATGTTCACACTTTAGAGACATACAACAGTTTATATATGTTATACATACTATCACAGTCTTCCGCTTGTAAATTTAACTGTCTCTGGAGTATGATATGTTGTTTTGGCTTAATCTCACTCATGTTTAATACATTAACACAGACAACATTCAATCATACATATTTATATTGCATAAGTGATGTTCTGGAACTCGGGAGTGGAGTTTTTACTCGACCTCCAATTTTCGGGATGTTACAGATGGTATCAGAGCATGATTTGGATTAAACTGGGCCTGGGTTATGGACACGCGACGTACGCTGTCACTCCTTTGACTTAAGTCAGTGCGAAAGAAATCTAGAAACATACGTAGGACTTCAATTTCGCCAACAGGCGAAGTCTACTCAAGTCGATCATTCGATCGAGTTTGTAACGTATTTCGGGTCGCGTAAAGCGACCTAAGTAGCTTCTAGGTTGTAAGTAGGCAGGTTGAGACGTTCTATGGAAGGTTCTAAACCCGAAAATATGAATCCTTGGGCTGTGGGGCAACCACAACCCTTACTTTCAATCGCAAGGGCTTAAAAACCCCGTTTCACCTAATTCCTTCAAAATTCTTCCTCTCACCACTCCATTCTTCAATTATTTCTCATTATTTTCATGTTAGGCATTGATCATAATGTGAAAATGATATAAAATTATACTTAGGCAAAATTTTCTAATGAATAGTACAAATACATGAAAACTGGCCATTTGGCCATTCTAACTTTGCAATCTTTAGCAAATAATGGGCTATATGGATGGATTAGCTCATCCTACCCCAAAATCATATGTTACATGATATATAAATTCATTCTAGTTTACATACTGGCCCCAGAACACTCTGAATGGAGTTTTGGGCCTCCCTAGGCCAATCTACAATGATCTGGGGTGGGGCCCATATATATTTGAGGTCCCTAGGCCAGGGGGGACCCAAACCATGTGGTCCCACCGGCCGGATTGATAACCGGCCGGCGATGCATCGCCCCACTTGCATTGAACTTCGGGGGCACGCTCTCTTTTGGGTAGGGGACCCCTCCCACATAGCGTCCGTCCGTCAAAAACTCCTAAAAAGGGTACTTCCTTCACAAACAACCCCCTCCCAAGCTCCCTTGCTCATTTTTCTTGCTGCCCATCTCAAAACCGTGACCCCAAATCACTCCCAATTCCTCCCATTGCTAAAAACGACCCTCTCCCATACCTCCAACATGATTAGCAACCCTCTCCCTCTCCGAACTCGTCGTTTGAAGCTCCCACAACCTTCATGCAAGGCTGAAATCGTGTGGAGCTCCATTCCCCTTTAGAGTTCTCTTTTCCCTTTGAAAATTCAGCCCTTGGGAGCTTGATGCAGCCCTCTACAGGACCTAGATTCGTTTCAGTCCATTTGGGCAACCATTTTTTCACATTTCCTCCGCTTTCCATGGCTATTGTTAAGGCTTTTTTAGCCCTTTTTCTCCCTTTCCATCGTCCTCTCTCTCATGTCCCTTTTATTTGATCCTCAGACTCGTGGAAACCTGCTTACCCATCCCATTTCTCCACGTTCTTTGCTTGTTTGATTACCATTTTAAGAATTTTTGTGTTTTGTTGTTGTTGGGTCTAGTGGTGTCATAGGTGGAAATGTGTTTGCGTAATGTTTTGGGCTTAATATAGCCGAATGCGTTCCTGTCATAATTCATGTGGAACTTTATTCCATATATTGTGACATAATTTATCAAATGAAGTGCATGTCGTTTCGTTCGCTGTAAGGTATTGTCCCTAGATTAGGTGTATCCTGTGGTTTCCACTGCCATGTTGTAAATCCCGGGATTAAGTCTACAAAATTAGTTTTTATCCCACCCCACCCTCCTACCAAGCTTGTTACTTCCAATCTCGCCATGAGACTAGGAATGCAGTTCCATTTAATACAACTTAATGCTACTGGCCACATAGGCCCTTAGAGTTTTGGACCTAGAGTTAGCACTCCTAGTTTGAAGGATCTGATGACATTGGAAATCCAATTCCATTTACACAATCGTGATCCTAAGCGAGAGCGATTCCCTGTACTAGTAATGGTATGAAACCATTTAGCATATAAGCTTAGGCTATAGATTACAGACTAGTCTACTAGTTACCTTGAGTAGAGTAAAGCCTGTAGATGCTAAGGAATAGTAGGTTAGATTTGGTTGGAATGGGACTCCCTTCCTTGGATAGGTCCTCATAACATCCATAGACTCCTTTAGTAACTCTCAGGAAGCTTATGTAACTTAGAACCATTCACTCTTAGGAAAAACTTTTAAATCCCTCAGATTGAACTTAGAATGAACCAGCACACCCTTTAGAATTTCTCTTAAAATTACCTCCCCAAGGGCTTATTGCATTGGGAACGTGGAGTAAAGGAACGGTATGTAAGCGATGTATTCCCGGTTTGAATCGACTTCTTAATCCTAGTAGTTACCAATAAATCCAATGCTCTGATCAAGCAGAAGATCCGCAATCGACTCGGATTAAGGACCGATACGGTAAATTTTCTGTCCTAACTAGATAGAAAGTCTCTGTATCCGGCTCAGACCCACTACACAACTTTTCTTCCATGTTGGCCCGACCACCTACAACCAAAAGTTATTGCTTGCCTTTGGGAAATGTTGAGGATATGTAGCCAATAGAGATTAGACCTCTTGCCACAAACTCACATCCGTCCTTGAAATTCAACCACAACACCCATCATTTCAGCTCCTTTATATAATCATAGGTACCAATGCCATAGAACGCATCATTAGCAAAGGAAAACCAATGTAGAGAGAGGTTGGACCCATTTCATGTCAAGGGTAGGCTCTAATTTGCACCTCGTTCCGACATACGGATCGAGACATAGATTCTTGAGCTTTAAGTAGAACCAAGTTTTAAGGGATGTAGAACGTATTGAGCCCAAGCTAGTTAGGATTAGTTAATATGACCGTTGGATCAGTGTGGCGCGGCGGAAGCGTGGTTAGCCCCTTCCCTACTGGCCCAGGATCGAAACAGTTGAATTAGGTTATACGTAAGGTTAGGTCATTAAATAAGATTTGAACCTTCCTTAGAATGTCAATATTAAAGTCTCTCTAGGTACTCATTACCATTAGCCAATTTCGGGGATGAAATTTTATTTTAAGGGGGGTTAGATTGTAACACCCCAGATTTTTACCAACCTGGAATTAGACGTCCTTAGGCAATGGGTCAATCCTAACACTTGATTAACTTCTCAAGACTTAATCCAAAAGTCTCAAATCCCTATTTCCTTCAAAAATCTCACCTTTCACTACTTTATCCTTTAAAATTTTCTAGGAGCTCTCATATTAGATACAAATCTTAAAGTTTAGGTGATGTTGATCAATAATTAAGCTAAAAATTACTATGAATAGTAAATAAATAAATAAAAAGGTTTTTTAACCATTAACCTTTTGGAGTCTCACTAAATAAGTAAACTAATTGGATAGATCAGATTCTGCTATCCCAAACTCATATATTGCATGTCAAATAAATAATTCGAGGTTCTAAAATACACCCATTTCAAATATCAGACGGTGAAATCACCCCAAACATGTCAGTGGTCGGCGATGCATCGCCGAACTCGTCCGTACAGCGGGATTCTGCACCTTTTTTTTCCTGCACATTTCTTCCGACTTTGAAAAATCATATATCCTTCGTTATAACTCTTATTTAGGTGATTCAAAAACCAGATTGAAGCTAAATGAGTTTAGTTTTATATAAAAATATGTGAAAAATATAATAAAATATTTAATATAGTTTAAAATAGGTCATTGTGAGCAACTGTCCGATAATCACTTGTTGGACAGCTGCTGCTTCTAGAATTTTTAGAATTTTTCTACACCTCGAAATATTATGAAATTTGGTGGAGTTAGGGTAAACTTGATGATGAACCCCTAAAAAAATAATAAAAATAATATGATACCTAAAAGTTCCTAAAATGGGGGATAGAATGGCCCTAGGACCGTATTCTGCCATAATTAGGGTAGAATTTGGTTGAGTACCAAATTGAATACTCAGTAGAATTAACTTGGACCACTTTAAATACGTTCTACAAAACCCAAAACTTGAAGAATCAATGACGCTATAATATCCTGAAACCTATGATCAAACTCTAAACCGGTTTGCTCTAAGGAACCCTTAGAAACTTTGTATTGGATCTAGACCGCGCGCCGAAAGTCCGATACCTACCATCTTAGACCGTTATGACCCCTTAGCTGGACTTGACAATCATTTCGAAAATCAAGTCCAACCAACATTCAGAGGATATTTCATTGAGCATGGAGTGAAGAGAGTGAGAATAAGGTTAGATTTGGAATTTGAAATTCAAATCTGGCACACGACTTGGCGCGTTATTATTAAGCGTTCTGACCGTCAGAACTCAGCCAAATTACACCATTGGATCAGAAAAAATTTCTATTTCATATCATGATACTTGTAGACCTGATCTACGTGCGATGACCGCTGAACTGAAACTGGACCGCCACGTGCGATCTACGAACATTACTGGTGTGAAAATGGGATGTGAGCGACATCCGACGTACATGAACTTAAGTGCGATCGCGTTCGGTCAAGGGACCACCAAAAATGTCTTTTTGGACCGAAACAGCCCCGATTTGGTTAGGCATCAAGTAAACATTGTTCCCAAGCCTGTTTTGGGCATATTTTAGGTTATAAAAGGGGCTTAAACCCTCACTTCTCTCACCCATCCGAATTTGATAAAAACCCTAGCTCGTGTGAGAGAAAAGGTGAGAGATTGTGAGAGAGAGTGGGAGAGAATTTCCTACTGCTTGCACTACTTGTTACACGTGCTTAAGCAACGCACCTCAATCACTTTTTCGACGATTTCGCCGCATTTCTATGTAAGAAAATACCCCAAACACTTGCTGATTTAAGGTTCCTTCGGTTCCTTAGCATGGTAGCTTATACATCTTGTAAAATAGGTTGCCGGTTCACCGTAGACGAAGTGTACACGCTCCGTTCGAATCAATACACTTTTAGGATAAAAGGTGCGGATTTTAGATGCTTTGATTGACTGTTTTCAATGCTTTCAATGTCGTTTAATAGTAGATTATCGACGACAACACCGTTTGATATGTACAACATGCTGTCCGTTTCCTGTTTCGTAAGCAGACGAAAAATATGGGATTTAGGGCATTTTAGTCATTTGTAGGAAATATTGTTTTCATCCATATTTTACTGATGTGATTGACATGGCTTTTTGTCGTCTTAAGATATTAGGAATGCGTGCATAATCAGTTTGGTGAGGAGATTCGCCCAAATGCGCACTTTGAGTCGACATACTATATGTAGACTTAAGTGTGTAGTCTAAGTGTTTGTATAAATGTTTATATTAGTATGTATTGAATTAAATGGTATTATGAATTAGTTTGAGATTAAATTCTCAAATAATATGCTGATGTAAATGATTTTCCACATGTTGACTATATGCATGATTTCATTATATGTATGAAATGCATGTGTTAGATGATTTACTTAAGTTGTATGTTATAACATGTGTTAACATGCTCATATTGTTGTATTTCTTTTCCATTACTATGATTGCTGATGTGAATTCATAAATGTTTGGGACTATGCTTAGTCCAGGCAGTCGGTAACAGAGAAAATTTGTGGTTGGCTTATCTTTGCCACGAAGGACGCATCGATGAATGCGAGTCGTGTTTTGGAGTTGGCGGCAGTGGTTAGGCCACGCGAAGTGTTTTATGCACTTCTTGTCGCTCTGCTTGAGATGCACTCGTGCTAGTCGAGCCCGTTAAGTAACCCGACTTGCCATTGTATGTTCACCATGTATGTGTCATAACTGCTTGAACCTAGGGTACTGAACTTACCATTGAAAATCCTGTCAACCATGGTACCTTGATCCACAAAGACTCATGAGCCGGGCATGGTGGTATGGGACACCGTGGTCGAGCTGTCGGCCTACGCTGAGGCCACAAGCCTCCCCGTAGTGACCAGTGAGCACCTATGACTCGTGAGCAAATTATGGTGGTATGGGACATTATATTCTTGCTGTCGGCCTACATTGATAAGGTGATGGAGGAGCGGTGCAACGAGTGCTAGCAACAGCCCTGACAGCCCTTTGTAGTGACCTCGAGCGTATTCTGAGTCTACGGGAGGCGACGACCCTTCCGTAGCGACAAGAGTACGAGTAGGCCTATATTGATAAGGGGATGGGGGAGCGGTGTAACGAGTACGAGCAACAGCCCTGACAGCCCTTGCAGCGACCTACAAAATATACATCGTATGAGATCACTAGGAGTGACGACCTTAGACAGGATCTGTGTTGGGATTGATATAAGGGAAGTACCTTAGTTTCCCAATCCTGCTGTATGAATGGATTAATAATAACTCGGTAATCATATCACTATCACATTGCATGTGCCTGGAAGATGTGGAGCATTGAGCGGTACGTAAGCATGCCGCGGACGAAGATGGTGCAGTATGAGGGAGATCGTCGGTGAGGGCATCCATCATGTCACGTCATATTGCATTAATAACAGTATTAGAAATGTTTGATTTATTGATTTACTATTATCGCATGATTGATTTGAAAACATGTTAATCTTTGCTCTATTATTTCACTGAGTTAGCTACTCACTCCCACGTTACGGGATGGTGTTTTCGGACACCCACCAGTCCCTATTTTGGTTGCAGATGATGGCGCTGCTTGAGAAGCGGAGCAGGACTTGATGATGATGAGGAGGATCCCTCCTTTATGCGTATTCTGATTGACGGGATTACAGGGAGGTTGATTTGTTTCCTTGACACTTGTCATTTTATATTTTTAGAGCACTCATGTATATTCTTTTTGTTTACTTTTAGAGCATACATGTATGTATATAACCTGGTAACATGTTCACACTCTGGAGACATACAACAGTTTATATATGTTATACATACTATCACAGTCTTCCGCTTGTAAATTTAACTGTCTCTAGAGTATGATATGTTGTTTTGGCTTAATCCCACTCATGTTTAATACATTAACACAGACAACATTCAATCATACACATTTATATTGCATAAGTGATGTTCTGGAACTCGGGAGTGGAGTTTTTACTCGACCCCCGATTTTTGGGATGTTACACCGAGAGAGGTACCAAGCAGTGAATCCTCGAGAGGGGAGATGACTCAACAAGAGTTGTCTCCCTTCTCCAAGTCATCTCGGGGATGATCCCTTGGGCCATTGCTCATGGGAGCGAGGGAGATTTCGCCAGCTTCTATAATGCCCCGACTCTGCAGACTCTCGGGCATACGGCGAGGCTACTTTTTGAGGTAAATCCTTTCTTTTTTCTTCTCTGTTGCTTCCGACTAAGTCCTTACTTATAACTTACTATCTTCCGTTCGCAGTTGGCCCCTTGCATTGTCAAGGCCTGCTCGGAGCTGTCCGCTGCTCAAAAACTCGCAGCCGAGACAGAGACAACGAAGAGGGTTATGGCTGAGGCGGAGGGTCGCCGAGAGATCGCTGAAGGTCGCATCGACATCATGACTGGAGACTTATCTATCACCAGGAAAGTAGCCGAGGATGTCAAGAAAGCGGCCGAGGATGCGAGGATGGTTCTCGAAGGAGCCAAAGCTGACAATGCTCATTTGACCTCGCTTCTACAGGAGGCTGAGGAAAAGGATCAGCATCTTCTTCAAGTTCACAGCGCTTGCAAGAACACTCTCGCTCGGGCTAGGGCCAACGCTGCAGCTCTCATCCAGGAAGCTCAAGAGGAGGCCCGCCGAGCCAAGGAGGCACAGGTCCAAGCCGTAAACGCCTTCCTTGAGTCCTCCGAGTTTGAAGAAGAAAGGGACCGCCTTTATCAAGGTGGTTACAGGGCCTGCGTTTTGGAGATGAAGACTGCCTTCCCTAACCTCGACCTCTCCGCTTTTGAAGCCGATAGTCTTGAGGCCGAGGTTACTAGCGTTGATGCTGCCGACAAAGAAGCTCTTACCGCGGACGTTGCTGCTGATGAGGCTGGTCCTTCTGGCACCGTTGAAGGGGTGGTCCCCGACCGAGATGGGTCATTCTCTCTATCGAAAATTGTATCGTCCCTCTCTCTTGCAGTTTTACCATAGGCTGTAATCCAATATTAAATACTTAGAAAAAATGGAAACTTTTAGTTTTATTGAATTGACTTCAATTACATCTCTTTTTAATTATTCTTTAGCACTTTTTATTCTGCCTTACAGATAATAGATCTTGAGATGTTCGACATTCCAAGGGTGAAGCAACAGTTGCCCATTTAGGTCTTCCAACTGATACGTTCCAGGGCAGATGGTGCTCGAGACAACATATAGACCTTCCCAATTAGGTCTCAATGTGCCCGCCCCAACTTCCTTTATGTTTGGGAACATCTTTTGGAGGACCATATCCCCGGCTCGGAATCGTCTGACTTTGACTCGGCTGTTGTAAAAGCGAGACACTTTCCTCTGTCGAGCCATCATTCGTAATCGAGCTCTCTCTTTTCTCTTCCAACAAAGCGAGCCCGAGTGACAGGAGTTCGTCATTCTCCTGTTCACTAAACGTATTGACTCGGGCCGAGCTAATACTGAACTCAACCGGGGCAACTGCTTCCGAGCCATAACAAAGGGAGAAGGGAGTTTCTCCCGTGGCAGTCCGAGCTATAGTTCGATAGGCCCACAATATATTTGGAAGTTCCTCGGCCCATGCTCCCTTTGCTCCATCGAGCTTCGTTCGGAGATGCTGCTTTATAATTTTGTTAACGGCCTCGACCTATCCATTCGTTTGAGGATGATGAGGCGAGGCGTACACGTTTCAGATCCCAAGATTACTACACATCTCGCGAAATTATTTGTTATCGAACTGTCTTCCGCTATCGGTAATAATAGTCCGAGGTATCCTGAACCGACAGACGATATTTTTCCAAACAAAGCCTGTGATTTTTTGCTCGGTAATCTTTGCTAATGGCTCGGCTTTAGCCCACTTCGTGAAGTAATCTACTGCAGGTACAGCAAATTTGGTCTGACCCTTCCCCAGAGGGAAGGGTCCGATGATGTCGATCCCCCACTGTGCAAAGGGCCATGGTCCAGACATTGGAGTCAGTTCCTCAGGGGGTTGCCTCGGGATAACCACAAATCGCTGACACTTGTCGCAACTTTGGACGAACCTCTTAGTATCATGTTGTATAGTCAGCTAGTAATACCCCTGCCGTAACACTTTGTTGGCGAGCGAACGTCCTCCTGAGTGGTTCCCACATATTCCTTCGTGTATCTCGCATAAAACATAGTCGACTTCATGAGAATCCACACATCTTAGTAAGGGAGCGTAAAATCCTTTCTTGTACAGTACCCCATTCAAGATGGTGTAACGCGACGCTCGAACCTTTACCCGCCGTGCCTCGGTATGATCTTCCGGTAGTTCTCCATCGTTGAGATAACGGACGATTGGATTGAACCAAGTAGGTTCTGAGTTGATAGGAAGTATAGTCGAGTCTATCGGCTCATTTATACTCGATTTAGCTACGTAATCGATTAGAACCGACCGAGGTATGTCATCTTCATCGGCTGAGGCGAGCTTTACTAACAAGTCAGCTTTGGCATTGTCGGTCCTGGGTATCCAAATCACATCACATTTCTAAAATTTGCTGATTAATTCTTTGGCCTTCTCCATATATGCCTTCAGTTGTTCTTTCCGAGTTTGATAAACACCAGAGACTTGGTTAATGACCAGTTGCGAGTCACTGAAAACATCGAGACGAGTTGCACTTAAACTTGCGGTGAGTCGAAGGCCGAGTAACAAGGCCTCGTATTCTGCTGTATTGTTCGATGATTGGAATCCAAGTCATAAGGCATACTGCATACAGGTTTGATCAGGAGTTTCCAATACTACCCCGGCCCTGCTTGCCTTAGAGTTGGATGAGCCGTCGACGAATAACTTCCAAGGAGCCGAGTCAGGTAATGGGCCGAGAGAAGAAGAAGCTGCTACTTCAGTAACCTCTTCAGAATCAGGCATTGTGTTATGTTTGGAGGTCACTTTAACAAGGAAATCGACGACAACTTGTCCTTTTATGCCTGTCCTCGGCCTGTACTGTATGTCGAATTCGCTCAATTCGACAGCCCACTTTGTAAGTTGGTCGGAAGCCTCTGGCTTTTGAAGAATCTCGCGCAAAGGTAAGTTGGTCACAACGATGATGGTGTGAGCTTGAAAGTATGGCCGGAGTCGTCGTGAGGATACTACCAGGGTTAAGGCTACTTTCTCGAGTTGAGGATACCTTGTCTCTGCCAGTAGTAAGGTTTTGCTGATATAGTACACTGATAATTGTCTCCCTTCGCTCTCTCGTAAGAGGGCCGAGTTAATCGCTGCTTCGAATACAGCCAGATATAGCAACAAAGCTTCTCCTGACTCGAGTTTGGATAATAGCGGTGGAGAACCAAGATAAGACTTCAGTTCTTGAAATACTTTTTCACACTCTTCCGTCCATTCCATCGTCTATCGTCCCTTCAATTGCTTGAAGAACGGGAGACATTTATCTGTGGCTTGGGACAGGAAGCGGTTAAGCGCGGCCACTCTCCCTGTCAACCTTTGAATGTCTTTAATTATTTTCGGAGACTCCATGTAGGACAAAGCTTTGATTTTCTCGGGATTCGTTCCGATTCCTCGCTGACCAATGAGGAAATCGAGGAATTTTTCCGAACTTACACCAAAGACACATTTGTTAGGATTCAACTTCATTTTGTACTTACGTAAAGTCAGGAACATCTCTTCTAGGTCCACCACATGGTCGACTGCGTGTATACTTTTGACGAGCATATCATCTATATATACTTCCATAGTTCGGCCGATCTGCCGAGCGAACATTTTGTTCACTAACCTTTGATACGTCGCTCCGGCGTTCTTCAAACCAAATGACATCACTCGATAACAATAAAGGCCCTTGTCGGTGCAAAGGTAGTTTTTGATTTATCAATTTCATGCATTACAATTTGATTGTAGCTTGAATAGGCATTCATAAAATTAAGCAATTCATGTCCTACAGTACTGTCCATCAACTGATCAATGCGGGGAAGAGGGAAGCTGTCCTTGGGACAGACTTTATTCAAATATGTATAATCAATACAAAGACGCCACTTTCCATTTACTTTTCTTACGAGCACAACATTAGCTATCCACTCTGGATAGTATATCTCTTCAACGAATTTGGCCTTAAGGAGCTTGCCGACTTCCTCTTCAATGATACCGTACCTTTCTAGGCCGAGAGGACGTCTCTTCTGTCGGATTGACATGTAAGTCGGGTCGATGTTGAGTCGGTGCGTTATGACAGAGGGATCAATCCCGGACATATCTACGTGGCTCCAAGCGAATACATCGGCATACCACCGAAGCAAGGCGATCAGTTCTTCTTTAAGAGGTGAAATCAAAGACGAGTCAATTTGCACTACTTTGGACTTTTCTGTCTCGGTTAAGGGTTTCGAGACGAGTTCTTCCATTGGTTGCCCCCGTTCGTGAGATCCGATTCGAGGGTCCAGTGATTCAATCATCAATATTTTCGTCGGCTCTTTGACTGCGGTCGCATAGCATCGCCGGGCATCTTATTGATCTCCTTTCACAATTTCTACTCCCGACTTAGTCGAAAATTTCATGAAAAGGTGGTACGTAGATACCACAGCTTGAAGAAGGCTTAGGGATGGTCGACCGAGTATAGCATTGTACACCGATGGTTGGTCGACGACCAGGAAGTTGATCATCGTAGTTGTCTGGTGAGGTGCAGTTCTGGCGGTGAGTGGTAGTGAGACAATTCTCTCTGAAAGTACCTGTCCACCCGAGAATCCTATGAGTGGCGTTCGGACCGGACGTAAGGCCGATCGTCCTATACCCATTTTGTCGAATGCTTGGGTGGACAACACATCCTCCGATGATCCCGTGTCCACTAGTATTTAGAACACTTTCCTATTGGCGATAGTGAAAGTGACTACGAACGCATTATCATGAGGATGATGGATGCCTTGAGCGTCTTTCTCAATGAATGAGATGCAATATTTCTCTCTTTTCTTTTCTTTGGAAGGCCAGGACAGCAGAAGAATCTCGGATTCTGGACGGTTGATGCTTGTGGCGTGATTCTTTCATGAATTGTTGGAATCTCCACCGCCCTAATGCCCTTCGATAATCGTCCGGATTTCTTCTGTGGGCCGATCTTCGCTCGGTCCTGCTGGAGCACCAGATCCTTCCAAATATTCTCTGAGTCGGCCTTCTTTGATTAGTCGCTCGATTTCATCTTTCAAGTGATAACAATCACTCGTGTTATGACCATGGTCACGATGATAGTAGCGGTACTTGTTCTTATTTCGTCGATTCGGATTCCCTCGGAGTTTTTCGGGCCAGTTGACAAGGCCCTCGTTCTTGATTTCCATCAACACCTACTCCTGAGACTTGTTCAGAGGGGTATATGTAGAAAATCTTCTGTCGGGTCGTTTGCTTGACCTGCCATCGTCTCGTGCCCGTTCATCTTTTCGCTTCTTCCCTCCGGCTGAGTCGGCTTCTTTCTTGGTCGACTCTTTAGCCGAGGGCTTTGCATTCTGAACCTTCTCGCGAAGGAGTCGGGTCTCTTCAGCGTCTGCATATTTATCCGAGCGAGCCATAAATTTGCCTAAAGTCTCGGGCGGATTCTTGTCTAGGGACGCCAAAAAGGGCTTATCTCTCACCCCTTGCATGAGAGCGTTAAGCGCTGTCTCCTCTAAGTGTCTTCGAACCTGTAGAGATTCAAAGTTAAAATGCTTGATATAATCTTTCAATGGCTCTCCTTCCTTCTGAACTATGTTGTTTAGATGTGCGGGCGGTTTTAGTTTTTTCTTTCCGTCGATGAAGTTGTTGAGAAAAGCGTCACTGAGTTCAGCAAATAACTTAATCAACTTTGGTTTTAATTGTTTGAACCAAAGCCGGACTACTTCAGTTAGTGTGAGAGAGAAGGCTCGACACATAACAGCATCCGAGGCATCATGCAACTTCATATAGGTTTTGAAGCATTCAATATATTCTGTCGGATCGATTTTTTCAAAAAAGGGAGTTATCTAAGGTAAGCAAAACCTCTCCGGTAACCGTGCCTGCATTACTTTGTCCACAAATGGAGAAGCTTTTGCCTCGAATTTGGTCAGGTTTGTGTTCCAACCATGCTTCATGCCTGCCATCTCTCTTTCCATCTTTTTCCGGACCTCATTTTTGAAGCCTTGTATATCGGCTTTCCAAGATTCCACACTCTCCGTCGTTTCTTCTAAAGGAAACAGACTTCGCCTCCTCTGATCGATTTTATACCGCAAATCAGAGGGAGGCAAAACGGCCATTGCAGAGCGAGCTGGCGCTGGCTGACTCGGTCCTTGATGCTGACTCGGATCTCGAGGCGATTGCGGAGCAGCAGGCTGTGCTAAAGATGCTGGCGGGAGAACCTGCGCTGACTCGTGACGCTGCTGCATCTGCTGATTACACAGTTACTCCAACATGTGTTTCATAACAGTCATCTCGGAACGCATCTCTTGGACTTCTCGATCCAACTGTGCGTTCTCTCGGTTCGGCTGGCTGGTAGTCGGAGCAGATGCCACAGGCGGTGCTACCAGAGGTACTGTTGGGGGAGTTCCCTGAGCTATGTTGGCAACGGCCTCCTCCGCTTCATCTTGATCCGCCCTCCTAGTTCTTGTCATTCAACAGATCGTAGAAAACGGCTTTTTGCCCGTTTACCACAGACGGCGCCAAACTGTTGGTGTATTTTTATGGGACGGCTCGCCGGGTCGGATCATCTCCCACCTGCACAATCAGCAATTCAAAGGGGACCCTGGCTAAAGCCGGGGAACCTCCGATGCTTAAGTCAGTCTTCTGATCAATGGCAAAGGGTTTTTAGAGTTTTTTGTATTGCGTACCTGCTTCTGTAAAGAACTTGAATATTTATAGATCTTAAGAATCCTCATTTTACGAGGATTCTTCTCCTGATTATCCGGAGATTTAATCCTTTCAACTGATTTCACTCGATCCCGAGAATCTCGGGATCGGATACCAGTATTTTCAGATTTTTGGGATGACATTTATATTCACACCACTTTTTCCTGTCTCGGCTCGACCGTTACCGACTCTAAAAGAGTCTCGGTCGGCTTAAGCGAGTAAGTTTTCTGCCTCCTTACAGATGGAATAGTCTCGGTGTTTACTCGTCACCCTTCATTATTCCGTGGTCAACGGAACCAACATACCATGTCGGTTTTCCTCTCTCGGTCGGACGGCTTTTACCTTACTCGGCCTTCTGTAGGCTTACGCAGACGCAGTTATCTCTCCGACCAAGTAACTTTAGTCGTCTTATGCTTATGCCTCTTGGCTTATCCATTATTCCCTCGGCTCCGACCGTTGTGTCGAACTTTTCGGGTAGCGCCAGCGGAACCGACCTACTCGAAATCCGAGTCTGTAGACTTAACGTATTTTTCCCCAACGGTGAGTACAACGACACTTTCCATTGAAACATTCCTAAGGTTATCATAATGTATTTTTGAAATCCAAACTACTCGTATAAATTATCATGGACATAGACAAAAATAAAATACAAATATTAATGGAACCAAAACTTTGATGGCTCCTAAAAAGTTTTAGTTACAGAAGTTCATTCACCATTGTAAGATCCACTTAAATTGTGTATTTATCTAATTATTCTTTAGCTAATACCTTAAAATAATGTATCCAAATGAATGGATGTAATGAATACAAACAGATACATCACAGTGGGGTTATGAAACTTAGTGACGTCACTTCATTAGCAAATCTTGTTACCATAATGTCAGTGGCCAATCTGCGTCCCTGACCAGCTGATTTTACCCTTAAAAGTTGGACCACCCACTATTATAGTTTTAACCATCTATTGGTAATCATGAATTGGTTGGTTATATTTCTTGACAAGTGTTATTTTATAGATATGCTTCATAAACAATGATGCCATTACAATGGTACAGGGCCCCATGAACTTTTAGCATAGATTTTTCATCTTTTATACGAACTGACTTCATCCATCTTCGGCGCCTTTTTCCTTACGTAACAGGAGTGCACCTATTTAATTTTTAGGGCTCGTCTGTTCCTCGTACAGGGAGTGGATTAGGTGTTACCCGGTAGCACCTTAGTGAGTGTTACCCTTATGACGTGGGGCCCACATTGATGAAATTCTTGTATATCCATCCTGTCCATCCGTTTTCCCATATTACTTTAGGAGGTGTTCCAAAAATTTAAATAGTTCCAAATTAAAGGTGGACTACACCATTGGAAACAATGGTAAATGGCCATTAAAAGCTTTTTTAGGCCACAAAAGTTTTGGATGAAGCTTATATTTTGTAATATTATCTCTTCATCCAAGTCTGGTTGACATTATCAACAGCTTAGATAGAAAAGAAACATTACAATGGGCATTATTGTGGGCCCCATGACGCTTTTAATGGTGGGCATTCAATCACCACGGTTTCTTTTGGTATAGTCCACCAAATTTTTTGGATCTGCTTAACTTCTGGGAGCACGCCCTAAACTTGGCTGGTTAAAAAGATAGACGGCGTGGATATACAACACATCATTACGGTGGGCTCCATGGTGAGGGTAACATCATTAAGGTGGGCTCCACATCAATATATTTTGTAATATTATCTCTTCATCCAAATCTTTACTCAAATTAATGAATTCTTCCATCTATTAAAGAAAAATTGATTTTGACTGGATCCACGAAACATGACTTTTATCTGATTTTTTTCTAATGTGGACCACTTGCTATAATTACTCTCGACCATCGATTTGATATCTATTAATTGGATGGCTAGGATTGCTTGATCCATGTAATTTTAGAGATACTCTACATCCACAATCGGACCTGCAATTTGGATGGTTAAGATAATAGTGCGCAAGTTACACGTGAGGAGGATGAGCCACTTCCGGGCCACACACAACAAGTACCGGCTTGGATTTAAGTAGGTGTGGGGGCAGTTAGAGCCCATTTAGTTGTGGAAATGAGATGTATTGTGCGCTGTCTCGGCACGTGTGGGATGAATCCTTTGGGTGAGTGTTGATGAGTGGCCCACCACCGGACTGGTTATCAATGTAGCCACAGTGGCCCTTTTGGGTCCGTTTGAATTTTGATATCGTGATGGTGAATGCCACGTGTCAGTTAATCTATGCTTGCATGTAGGATCATCAGGAATCATACAGTGGTGTTGATGATCGAACAGTATATTTATGTATAGAGTTTGTAGAAGTGGGGACCATTGCTCACGATCGAGACTGTTGATCTGGTGGACCATGATCTGGATAGAATATCACTCCTCTAAAACAATCATTTTAGAATTTTTGGAGCCCTTCAATCTTTGTTGTTTATTGTAGAATGTGGACTGATGTCGTGTTTTCTTCCTAATCATCTAACTGAAGTCATTGATCGGAGGGCTAGGATCATTCTTTAAGCAATAACACGTAGTTGATCACTTATTCAAGGTAATGGACGGTCAGATCACGTCGCCACGGCCCCACACTATACATAATGCGGGCTCTAGGATCACACAATTCAACTATAATAATCGCGTCATACCCGTCCACGTGTGAGAGAGGATTTCAAAATGAGAAGGTGCTTCGACATGGGTGTTATGAGCTCAGGGTGCCAAACACAAGGAGGACTCCAAATCCATGGGATTCCTATTCGGAGGGATCCAAATCCCAACTCCCAGACAGGTTAGTTTGACGTAGGATCCTTACTCTTGCTCCGGCGGTAGACTCTCGGGAGTCAAGGGTTAGAGTATACGTGGTGAGATCCCCCACTACATTGTGACGTAGGGATGAACGTGATGAGGTCGATCACCGTCTTCCTCAAGGATAACTACTTCGAATTCACGGAGTTTCTCTGGACTCCTCACAGAGACTTCTTGAATCCACGAGGAAAGAAAGCAAGAAAATAAAAATAAACTCTAATAAAATTTAAAATTGATTACTGAATAACTAAAAATGAGTTTGCACCTCTTTAAATAAGGGAACCAATCAATAGGAAAGAAATCAGACTCAAACTACAACTAAAACTCTTAAAATTCGCAACTTACTATAAATAGTAAACTTACTATCTATAGACAATCGTGATGTCTACTAATGCGCAAAGTTTTCAGCCAAAAATAGTAAGTGTTCTATTTGGCTTCACCAAACTGTTCTCCTAATTATTCTAAGCACTTTTTATGTTGGACACAACTCCTAAAGCCCAACGGATGAAGAGCTATAAGCAAACTAAAACTTACTATAAATAGTAAAAACGAAATTAAAACGGGAAAACAACCGTCGATCAGGGGGTTTCTCGCAAATCCGAGCTACGCAACCCGGCCTAGTGGGGTTGGTTGGCTAAAGTAGCTCGTTCTACATCAAAATCATATATTTTGCGTTGGATAACTCATTTCGGATTGCGAGATACGCCCAATCTAAGGTCTGATGGTGCGGATCACTTCTGTCGCCGACCGTGCCTTTTCTGATCCATCCTTGCCATGAAATTATCCTCGACCCGCTTTACATCACATTGTCAGTGTGTGGAGGGTTTGTGTGTAAAAAAAAATAAGATTAGCTTGATGTAATTGCATGTATTTTTACGTAATCTTTCTCAAATTAGCATTAAATGTATACAACAAACAATATGATATGTGTTTGAAAGTGAAGAGGAGTTACCATTGTTTAAATTTCACGATAATTATAAGCCAAAACTTGATGGGTCTCATCATGATGTGTTATACCCACTCTATTCATTCATTAGTATAGGTCATTTTAAAGGTATGAGACAAAAATAAAATAGATTCAAGTAAACTACTCTACCTCATTTTTAGGCATACCTTATAATAATAGATTCAAGTGAACTACTCTACCTCATTTTTAGGTATGGCTCCTTGCTCTTGCTCGGGTGGACTCTTGGGAGTTTCAACACCCGGTCAAGGGTTTGAGTAGAAAGCCCACTACGGCCTGAGTGTGTGTGGGGTTGTGTTTCACTAAATAAATAAATAATTAATTATAATAATGAAATGAGTGAACAGCATATATAGAACATATACATCATGGTGGGGTTCACCCAGCTCGTACTGTCACTGTTAGTATAAAATACACTTTAATTCCCTTCATGTACATCCTACTCATCCTAATCCGCCCACAAATCAAGAAGATTTACTGACTGAATTTTACGTTGAATGTTGACCGTTTGTCATCGTTTTTCTGACCGTTCAGATTATAAATAGGCTGACTCGAGTCTTGCTTGTTGCATTTTTGTGCCTTGTAGTCGCTGGATGTGGGTCACTGTAATGTGTTCATGAAATCCAACCAGTCCAGCTTCAGCCTACAAAAATCAGCCGATTCAAAACTCAAGCAGTCCACAACAACTAATGGAATATGTCGACAGGGAACACCCACCGTTAATTACTGTATTGGCCTATCATGTTGTATATATATAGTTATCTAGGCCAGAAGAAGGGTTAAGCAAAAAAATTCTTGCTGTTTTATTAATAAGCGACCCTTTGAAATTCAAGGGTGGGTGTTCTCTCTCAGACCTTAGCCTCTTTCGTAAGCGGATTGCCTGTGATCCCCGGGCCACAGAGATATTCCTGTGCCCGAGCTGTGTGGAGTCACAGAGATGTCGGTGACAAATCCTCTCCGTCCATCTGTTTTGCAAGACCATAATAGATCAGGATTCTAAAAACAAGGCGGATCCAAAACTCATATGGGCTACGCCACCTGAAACAGTCGCTTTGCCTAGGAGTGACATAAGTTTCGTATAAGGATGATATGTGTGCTACAGTTTATCTGAGGGGGTAATAACTCTATGAACGGTTTGGATGCCTTATAAACATCATGGTCAGCTCCAGGAAGGTTTCAAATGTGGACGTTTCTATTCCCACTGTTTTGTTGGTGTGGCCCATCTGAGTTTTGGATCTGCTTTATTTTTAGATTCCTGTCTTACTATCTGTCTTATTATGTTCTTTAAAAACAGAAGAACGGAGTGGATTTGTCACATATAATCGTGATAGCTTCTTGGTTTTGTTTTTTTTTTGTTTTTAGTGACGCATGTGATGAATGTGTTGAACGCTGTGAATACACCATGTGGGCCCCACATCTGGTAGCACCGTTAGGGTACCATGCACGGGAGTGCACCCTTTTTGTGGTGGCCCCACTTGATGAGCGTACGAGATTCATCACACGTGTACTAACCTTGGTGGGTGGACCAGGGGTCTCCCTTCCGTGATGCAATTCTCAGGGTGAAGATTCCATATAATTTTTTGTTTTTTCGGTGCTAGTCGTGGCATTACACCCAATTAACAAAGCTACCAGGAAGGAAGTTTCATAGAACCTACCAGGAAGCTTCGTTGCAATCCACGAAATTTCAATCAACGGCTCCGATGAAATATCTGTAGTACCGAATTCCCAACAGATATTTCATACCTTAGAGTTTTGCTTACTTCACACGCATGTGCGATAAAGCTCCTACCCACGTCACAGATGTAAAGCTCCTACCCACGTCACAGATGTGCCAGCATAGCAGATATGTGTAACATCTAATCCGTTCATCTTCATCTGACCATCTACATCTTTTACCAAAAATATAATCTTATCCAATCATTTGTTTTACAAACCTATCTCACCTTACCCGTTGATTAACATAGTTCCTGTGCTAGGCAAGAATAGAGTCATGCCGTTCTGATGGATGGATGAGATCTTGACCAAACGTGCCATGCTAGCTCTCATGTGTGGCATTTACATAAGTATCAAGGAGTACACGTGCTTTATAAGGCGCCCATGAAAACATGCAAGCTCTTTACATGTTGTTACGCATATGTGATATCTACTCTGTCCGTCAGGTGCATTCCTTGATTATGGGCCCTAGGGCAAAATATCATCCATATCCACAACATAGGGAAAAGTGTGGATAGAATGCCAACCATCAGTTTGTGGGGTCTGTCATCAAATCTCATTCATTGGATGTGAGATGAAAGGAAGATGCAGAGTATAAAATTTAGGTGGGCCACAGCGTGTGAATTTAGCAGTTTTAGCTGTAATTTTACATTGTTACCATTGGTGTGACCCTTTTCAGCTTTTTACGAGATTGGTATGTTTTATGTCTGAAAAATATTGGACCTGTTTGTTCAGTGGGATTAAATGATATGAAATTACATTAAATGAAATTAATATCATTATTCCACTATGACTATATGTCCGGAAATATCATTGTATTTTAGCCATTCAATTTCTATTATTTGGGATTAAATGCTTCACCTAGAAAAACAGTGCTACATTAAGTGAAAATTCCTGTTTGGTAGGCTTTGGAATTGTAATGAATGGATTAGATTTCAATCAATTATACACATGTAACTCGAATGTCACGCATAAAGGACATGAATAAAATACATCCATTAATGTGGGGCCCACATATGTATTAGATTTCAAAATCCACCGTAAATATTAGATGAGACCAAATGCAAGTCGATCACTTAATCCCAGTATCTTTTTGGTCGTGTCCAAACGCCCCATCTTATTTGCATGGGGGCGAAATACAATTCATCCCAATAAATCTCACCTATATATTGCCGGTGGCCAATCAAGGCTTTGTTCTGGTTATCAGGTTGACACGTGGACTGGGACCACTCATCAAGTCAGTCTTTTCCCACGGGTTCAGACGTCCACCGTTGAAACCTTCCATCAACGTTTGATGGGAAAATATGGTGAGATATACTGTTAGGAGGTTCTGGTAGGTATATGGTTTAAGGAACCACTTGATGGATGGTCATGATCCAAAGGAACTTGCAGAGTAGGCTGTGAAACACTCTTGCATGGATGAGCGCGGCTTCGGTGGATCCCCGGACGCACCGAGGTGGGTCAATCTCTGACTCGGGGCACATTATGATGTATGTACCTTACATCTACGCCATCCATCCTTTTTAACAGTTCATCGTAGAAATATTTCAAAAAAGATGAATTAGATCCAAATCTCAGGTGGACCACAACAAAAAAAGTTCTAAATCAAGTTTATATTTGTGTGATCCCTTCATCCTTCCCAACAGGTTGGATGGAAAATAAACATTCTGGTAGCCCCAAGAAGTTTTTAATGGTGGGTATTCACACTCCATTGTTTCCTATTTTGTAGTGCACCTTAGATCTGGATCTTTCTAATTTTTGGGTTCATACCATAAAATGAGATGCAAAGACAGATGGACGGCATGGATTTAAGTCACATACATCAATGTCAGCTCTATTGGGACTTGTGTTACGGAATCATACATATCTACATCTAGGATAGAATCTAAGGGCACCAAGCAAACACAAGAAAATAAAAAAGATTTAATGTAGAAAAACCTTTCAGGAAAAAACCACAGCACAAAGCAACAGAATTCCACTATAAAAGCATAAATTACAAAGAGAAAAGACTTACCCAATTCGAATAACATCGAATCTCACCCTCGCTAAACTCTTTAGATAGAAAACCTTAAAACCCTTTAAAGAACCCTTGAAACCTTTTTAAAAAGCCTTTACATCCATGAGAGTGGCCCTAGGAACTCTTATTTGTAAATGGAGAAACCTCATTTACGCACCTCCCTAGAAACCGCCTCAAATTTATGCATTCGTGCATAAACCGTGCACCATCTGTGTAACTATCAACTAGTTAAGCCTGGGCTTTGATTAGTCGAAGGACCCCTTTCAATCGGTCGAGTGACCTGAAATTTTCAAATACATCATTGCTGGACTTTCGAGCCAGTCTCTTGACTGGTCAAGCAGCGCGGTAAACAAGATTTAAGACATTTATTTTACAACAGACCTTACAGTCGAGGATACACTAAAGCGACACCCTACATGATACCTCCGATACACAGATATGTGCGTTTCATGCGTCGCATAATAAAATAATTTACAGTTTATGATGCAATAATATACGTCATCAACCACGCTAACGCTCCTTCCTCACTGCCAACACGTCATCGATTACGTCAACACTTATTTTCGCTCAGCTGATTGTTAGTGACCGGAGCTGTCTTGGACACATAGATGTCCATGAAAAATGCACCCCATCCATCTATTTTTAAAGGACAAAATGGGAAATTTTCAAGCAGAACTAAAACCCAGTGGGCCACACCAACTGAAAAAGTAGGAACAAAACGTCCATGGTTAAAAACTTACTGTAACTTACCATGATGTTCATATACCATCCAAACTATTCATACAGTTATTACCAAACGGATAAGCTGTAGGCAAAAATAGAGATGGGCAAAAACGGGACTGATTTGATGGATTCGACCAGATCCGACGAATTCGACCAGATCCGATTCGAACCAAAGGTTAGGATCGGGTCGGATCGAGTTGGCCCAATCAGATCCGACTGTAAATTAGATCGAGTTCGGATCAATGGTCAATCTGTACTGATCCAATCTGAAATCCGATCCGATTCGATCTGCACAATGTTCATTTAGCACTGTTTCTTGTAACGTTGTCCACTTAAGATTGGGATATACCTCTTTTTTTGTTTAATATCATAAAATGATCTAGAAAAATAGATGGACGGCATGGATGAAATAAATACATCATGGTGGGGTCCAGAGAGCAACGACTAGCTGGTGGCAGGGGGAGTAAGCAATTTGTCCTCTCACCCGTGGTTCAAGGTGCATCAAGCACCGAAGTCTAACAATGCGGATTTCAAGCCAAAGCCGTACGCAAGAAGTTCCTATGTGAGATGCTAGGTGGGTCCCACCGTAATGTTTGTGATAAATCCACACTGTCCATCCATTTTGGGAGCTCATTTTAGGACATGTAGCCAAAAATGAAGTGTATCCAAAATTCAAGTGACCCTTACTAGAGTAAACAGTGTAGATTCAATGACCACCATTTGAAACATTTGCATGGCCACGGAGTTTGGAAACAGCTTTAGATCCACCTATTTTTTGGTATCTTGTCCTAAAATGAGCTCCCACAATTGATGGACGGTGTGGATTTCTTACAAATATCACTGTGGACCCACATACCATCCTAATGCAGCCCTGTAGGAAATCCTTTTCCCAATAATAATAATAATAAAAGCCGGACGTGGATGGGCGAGTATACCATGCACTGGGCCACCTGTTCTGGTGTATTAACATCAACAAGTTCCACGAGTCCCATCATGAGGTATGTGTTATATCCAAACCATCCATCCATTTAGCGGGTTCGTCTTCAGGCTTAAGATGAAAAATAAGACAGATCTAAAGATCAAGTGGGCAGTGGGAGGTTGAACATCTACCATTGAAACTCTTTTAAGGTCACAGAAGATTCAATCTGAACCATACCCAATCCGATCTGACTCGGTTTCCCTGACCGAGTCGGACTCAGTCCGGGCCAAGCCAGTAGTGTAATGGATCGGATCGAATTAGAAGACCTGAACTCAGTCCCAGATCGGATCAAGTTCAGGTCAGGCATTGAAAATTTCGGACCAAGTCGAGTTGGGCCCAATCCTGTCCGACTCGACTCGATGCCCACCTCTAGGCAAAAATATCATCCTAATATAAAATTTCTATCACTCCAAGGCATTAATCCTCACTCTTTCATGTGGTATGGCCACATGAGTTTTAGATCTACCTGATTTTTAAATTCGAATTCTATCGTCTGGTAATACAAATGGACAATAGATTTGTCACAAACATCTGTGGTCCCCACACATCCCTATGATGTGATCCATTTGATATTTAGATCATATTAGTTTTTGTAATTAGGCCCTAAAATGATCTGGAAAAGTGGATGGAAGGCGTGGATACACAAAATGACACTGAAAATTAGTATATCTTATTTGATTAAAGGATTGGATATGTGACACTTATTCCAATTGTGCCTATATAAAACCTAATGTCATGTGCTCTCTCAAGAGGAGGCATTATATAGGAATAAAAGGAGGGTTTTTTTTTTTTAATTTATTTATTTAATGCACATCAAGTTGGATCAATTTGAATAGTCTAGCTAGTTGTGTGTGAGCATCTCTCTCTGTCTCTCTCTCTCTCTCTCTCTCTCTCTCTCTCTCTCTCTCTCTCTCTCTCTATATATATATATATATATATATATATATATATATATATATATATATATATATATGGGAAAAGGTACTATGCGCCCGACCTCACGATAAGCTCCCATGAGGTCGAGCTGTGTGGGCCCCACTGTGATGCGCGTCGACCATTAACACCGTGCATTTGATGGGTCCCCTTTAAATTATGAGATATTCTAAAAATAAGCCGTATACAGAACTCAAGTGGGCCATACCATCTAAAATCAGGTGAAGACATGTTAAAAATCAGGTCAAGTGCATAGTATCTTTTCCCATATATATATATATATATATATATATATATATATATATATATATATATATATATATATATATATATATATATATATATATATATATATATGTTTTAACAGTGTCTTCACATGATTTTAGATGGTATGGCCCACCTGAGTTCCATATACGGCTAACTTTTGGGACATCCCATAATTTAAAGGGGACCCATCAAATTCACGGTGCTAATGGTCGACACGCATCACAGTGGGTCCCACACAGCTCGACCTCATGGGAGCTTATCGTGAGGTCAAGCGCATAGTACCTTTTCCCTACACACACACACACACACACACACACACATACGGAAACGCTCACCTATGAACCAGTTCGTACGTACTACGTACGAACTTTTTTGAGAACCCATCATACGTGATGTGGATCCAAAATCTGAACCGTTCATGTGAAGCAGCACCTCGTGAAACCCCCTGGACCCAAGTTTTATTTTGATCTAAAGCTTTGATGGGCCATGAAAAACTAAAATAGCTTCCTCCCTTAATTTGCATTTCTCTTTGCTATGGCCCACCATAATTTTAGATCGGGATGAAAATTTGTGTCAAGGGGTTTCATGGGATTCTGCATCACATGAACCGTTCAGATTAGACGCCCATGGCACGTGTGCAAAGGTGTGCACGTGCGTAGGTGCGCAGGGGAGCATGACTCTCTCTCTATACACACACACACACACACACACAGAGAAACGCTCACTTGCGAACCAGTTCGTACGTACTACATACGAACTTTTTTGAGAACCATGATACGTGATGTGGATCTAAAATCTGAACCGTTCATGTGAAGTAGCACATCGTGAAACCCCTTGGGCCAAGTTTTACTTTGATCTAAAACTTTAATGGGCCATGAAAAATGAAAATAGTTTCCTCCATTGATTTGCATTTCTTTTTGTTATGGCCCGCTAAAATTTTAGATCGGGGTGAAAATTTGTCATATGGGGTTTCATGGAATTCCGCATCACATGGACCGTTCAGATTAGACACCATGGCACGTTTGCAAAGGTGCGCACGTGCGTAGGTGCGCAGTGTTGAGGGTCAAATATTGCATATCAAACCCCATTTATTGCCTAGATTTACGAACAAGATACTGTTTAGTGGCCCGTTTTAACCGTATTTGTGCTGCAAGGTGTAATTACGAGCTTGAACTGAAATAAGAGGCTAAAAGCATGGATTTAATGCTCTGACGACACTAAGGCAAGGGAAAGACTTCAGGGAACCAAGATCGACGAATTTACACGGTCAAAAATCCGAGAAAATCAAGAAACTGAAGCTCAAGTGGCCCGAAATGGGTCCAAAATGCAAGATCACAGGGTTCCCGCCATCCGATTGTCCTGAAACTTCATATATGGGATGAGGGCCATAAATTAACCGTACACGTAAAATTTCAGCCATTGGATCACTA
Source organism: Magnolia kwangsiensis (assembly GCA_037074715.1). NCBI lineage: Eukaryota > Viridiplantae > Streptophyta > Magnoliopsida > Magnoliales > Magnoliaceae > Magnolia > Magnolia kwangsiensis. The sequence goes on from CM073584.1 coordinate 105,168,750, forward strand.
TGGAAGTGCCTCAACCGATAGATCAGCCCATAAACCGTTGATTCTGGGCCCACTTGATATCTGGAACTGCCTCAACTTTGGTATTGACGGCTTAAATAATATGAGAAGATGAATGACTGGATCAGATTTCAGAAACACAGCATCATGGACCCCACATATACATAATATGCATAGTGCATATATGCACTAGCCGTGCACGGAAAGCGTCAGAGAAAAAAAGAAAAAAACAAAAAATTGTTACGTGCTGCGTAACCGGCCGCTGGCCATTTTGCGGATGGTTGTGGGCCCCACCCATGATATGTATGGATGATCCAAGCTGTCCACCGTGTAGACAGCTGCGAGCACTACAAAACCATGTTTACACTTTTCATCCACGCAAGCACATGTGTGAGATACAGGGGCCACAAAAGGGCTGCCCTGTAGCGTTCAAATCTAATCTTTTAGTTATATCTTCTCTGGGCCGCGCCAATGGACCTTCAAAACCACTCATTCTTGACTGAAATTTCATCCTGAATCCAATGGATGGGGTGGATTTTCCAGAAAATGCTTCTGTGGGGCCCACCGATCACAACAGCGAAATGGTGCGAAAGGTTTCGCACATCCGCGAAAACTGACTTTTCTAGGCGGTTTTGGCCCACCATCTTTGATCGTATGGCAGATCTGAACCGTCTATCATGTAGAGAACCGAAGAAAGTACTAAGGGACGGTGTTTCTTTGAAATTTGAGCGAGGAAAGTGGCGTGTTTCGAGGCACCGAACTTAGCTGCGAAAAAGCTTTCAATGGGCATGCATAGCTTTCCAAATCCGATTTTCACCACTCCAGTAGCTATATAAGGAGGTTTTGGACGTGGAGAGCAGGAATTCAGGTCTAGGAAGGAAGAAAAAGAGAGACGTGGAGGCTCGGGCAGGGACTTGAAGCAGACGTGAGGGAGAGAGTATTTTCTTTTCTTTTCTTTTATTATGAGATTTAACCCGTTCATGGCGGGCTGAACCTTTTAGCTAGGGCTAAGAGGTGAAGCTTGTAGTGAGATGGGAGATTTGATTTTATTTTAATTTTAATGCATGAATTGACGTTGATTTTAGTTAATTATTATGGGAATGTTTTAGGTTTTTAATGGTCTGTTGTGACTAAAATTACAATGGGTCTGCAATGGCTTTGAATATTTTCGTTCTCTTTAATGTTTATGATGTCAGGAAGCCCTGTTGTTCACCATAGTCTCCTGGGCATGGTTGGATGTCGGTACCCTTCCTAACTTGCATACATGTGATTGGGTGGTAATTAGTTTGATTCTGTTGTTTGCCATAGTCTTTGGGCATGGTTTGGTGATGGAATCCATTCTAATTCATACACCTTTCATCTCTTTAAAAACTAGATCAACGGCAGTTCAGTAATTTTCATGATTTTTGATGTAAGCATAAGTTCTCCCTGATCTCTACAAGTGGATCCTCTGAATCCCTAGTTTCCTATCTTTGATTTGTTTCTTAACTTTTAGATTAATTATTCTACAAGTATTCCACCATTGCTAATTGATTTAGAATTCATCTTAGCCTAGTTCTAGTTCTAGTTAGTTTTAAATAACGTACAGGTATCAGTCCCTTGGGATTCGACCTCGGTCTTACCGAGTTTATTACTACATCACAACCCTGCACTTGGGGAGTGAACAAGTTTTTTACGCCGTTGCCGGGGACTGTCAGCTACATTTTTCTGAAATTAATTAGTTTTAGGATTAGTTGAAGCTAAATTTTCTTTTTAGAATTTTCTACTTCTAGGCTTAGTTATTTTCCTTGTTAGAAACTTTTCCTAACTTTAGATATTTTCTATTTTTCTTTAGTTTTGGATTCTTCTTTCTATCTGATTTTTTTAGAACTAACCCAATTTTTCTGTTTTGTAGGAAGTTTCTAATTTAGTAAGCTCTTTCTAAATTCTCTTTCTTTGGAATATCTTCTTTTTATTTAGAAATTAGTTTACTTCTAATTAGGACTTTTCTATTCTTAGACTTTCTATTTTTAGAAACTAACTTGTTTTGTTTTTATTTTGCAGGATCTTAATATAGGAATATCTAGTCTGGTACATTCTTTCTAACTTCTCCTCTTTTACTTTCCACTTTACTATAGGATCTTCTCTTCTATTTTTCATAGGATTAAATTTAGATTAAGGGTTTCATCATGTATATGCACGAGTGGCAACGTCAGTATGCTGAGAAGAATAACTTATTTTGGGATGATGATGATATAAATCAACTTATGTCTCAAAACTTTTCTTAAACTATCATTGAGAATCGATCAAAATATAAAGATCCACCGGCTAAGAAGTCCTTACGTGATTATATGCAGGAGAATAATTACACCCCACGGATTAACAAAACAGTACGTGAGTGTTGGGGTTATCATAACTATGGTTGTGAGAATTATTATCACTCATCCGATAAAACAATGCGTGATTATATCATGAGTGATAATAAGTATTACCAACCAACAGATTCTTCCACTTATGATCGGTATGACTATAACCAGTGGAAACATCAAAATTGAGAAAATGAACCAACTACATGTTACAATGATTATTTTCTTAGATCCCTTACCTTTGAGATCCATCCAGAAACGATCCAAGAGGATTCATATCAGCGTAATCTTTCGGCCTGTCTTGTGGAAATGAGAAAAGTAATGAAAACAATGAAAGGACTCGATGCGCGTCTTGATAGGATAGAGGAGGCTCAGTCATCCCAGCCACGACCTAATCTAGAAATACAATGCGAAGAAAGTGATCCGCACTCACTTTTAAAAGAATCTGGAATTTGGAATGAAGAGTTGGATTCCGTTAATGAGCATGTGGTTCAATTTCCTGATGAGTTGATCTTGAAGACTGTTCGAAAGAATGGTGAAGATGCATGGGTGTCTTTTAAATATAATGATGATGACACACTTCAATCACATGACACACAAGATTTCAATGATGAGGAAGAGGTTAGTTTATGCGAACCTCAACTCATGCTAGGTGTAGAATGTGAGGAAAGTGATCCCATCTCAAATGTGCACTTCACTGGACTAGAACATTATTACGATCCTGAATGTGCACCCATAGTTCCTATGGAATCCCTCTCAAATTTGGTCCAAATCAATGATCAGGACGTACACGAAGTGGTCGGTCATAATGAGCCACTCCCCTCACCTGACACGTCTGATTTAAAGGTGGAGGATGAGCCCCTTACGACCGACCCTTCTAACTCTTGTGAAACATATTTAGACCACTCTCCTGAATTGAATGATGATATGATTCGGGAGGAGGAGTTGCCCGCTACGACTCTGGAATTTGAAACCACTCAGTTGAGGCCACCATCTGAGATACAAACAATTGATAATTCAGCGCCTCAATTGAGTAATTTCAATGAGCAGAGTGATCACATCAATGATTCACTTACTGATTTTCAATCTATCTGTGCAGGACTGGAGTAAGAGAGCGTACCTCCATCCACTTTCAAGGATGATGGATTCTTTGCGCAGATCATCACAAGCCACAAAAACGAGTCACACTCATCTGAATTTTCTAACTCGTGGGATTGCTTGGCACACTTTGTAGTTTCAAACGATCTCATGTTAAAAGACAAAGTGGATACCTTGCGAGACAACATCTCGGTAGTCATCACTGACCGAACGAACCCTTATTCTGAAACCCTCTCTTCCCCTTATCCTAAACGTCTACTAGTAAAGGAAGAGGAGCTGAATCTAAAATCGAAGTTTGGAGCTTCGGAATATGTTGAGACTACATTACTTTTTAAGAACTTTTCTAAACTTTATTTACTTGTAGTCTTTGATTCACTATGCAATACTAACGTTGAAACTTCTTCTGTCATAGGTGAATTGTATATATTACGGATACCTCAAGTGATTCAATGGAAGATTTTATATGAGGTACATAAGTCTCTCTGGAAAGTCATGCTTCAGGGCGCCCAAGCCTATTGTAAAAAGGGCTTTTGGATGATCTTGTTGGGGAACTTATTGAGAAACTTATCAAGATATTGGCCGGAAGAAGAACCTTGCGGCATGATCGATTCAATGTTTGTGGGTAACATTACTGCAAACCCTCACGAGACTACAACTCGTCCACTAGGGGTAACCTAGGGGTTTAAAGGCTTGTTGCATACGCTAAATGCAATCGAGAGCACCTGCGAAAGTGGTATAGGTAGGCTTTTATTTTTATTATTTTTGTTTTACTTTCTCTCTCGTACTAACCTGCTCTCTTCCAGTGATCTTTTGAAAAATCTCTCTCGATTCGTTATCCAGGTACTATCCTCCCATAACTTCTCATTTACTTTCATTGTCCCATGTGCATTGCATGTTTATATATTTTACATTAAGGACAATGTAGATTTTAGGTTGTGGGTGGGAGATTAGGTAACCTAATCAGTATTTTCTAAGTCTTGAGCAAAATTGTGAAAATTTTTAACATTTTTCTGCAAATTCTTATGATTTCGAAGTGATTTTGATGGATATCCTTGACTTAGAATTTTAAGATTCGTTATGCTAATAATTTATGACTCTTAGATTCAGTATCTGTTAGATTTTACAATTAAGTCTGAATTGTTAATCCATGATTAGAAGTTGTAAACATTGATTGAGTCATGATTTCACATGCCATGTCTCGCCTACACATTTAGATTTCAGTTCCATATCGAAGGATTAACTTGGTAATCACTGAGCATGAAAGGAACCAGCCTGAAATATCTTGCCATCATGGTATAAAAATTGAAAAGGTTGAACAATTAATCTTCACCATAGGTTTGCTCTCTATAGGTGTAGAGTTAATTCCCCATGAATGATATGTGAAAAAGGTCTAGGAGTACGGTCTTCACCATAGGTTTGCTCCCTATGGGTAAGGATTTGATTCCTCTTTTTGGCATGACTATTAATGAAAAAAAAAAAAGTTTAAAAGATCAAAAGATGAAATTTATGAGGCAAGTTTGGATATCATGAATTCTCTTGCTGGTTACCAATGAGATCCTGAAATAACAAATTCAATCTTAATGTGATTAGCTGAGATTCCACTATACACTCATGGATCATAATGTTCAGAATTTGTCTGATTTATGGATTAATACTTTGAACTTCATTAGGAAGTTTACCGTGCGCTTGAGTCCAAGAGCAAGTAATGCCCAACATTCATGAATCGTAGAATTTTAATGCCTGGATTATTTCTTAAAAATCATTCGGCTTTACAGAAATTTTCATATAAGTCTCAACTTATTTTTCGCATATCTTGCTCGGGACTAGCAAGATGCTGGTTGGGGGTTGTGTTGAGGGTCAAATATTGCATATTAGACCCCATTTATTGCCTAGATTTACGAACAAGATACTGTTTAATGGCCCGTTTTAACCGTGTTTGTGCTGCAAGGTGTAATTACGAGCTTGAACTGAAATAAGAGGCTAAAAGCATGGATTTAATGCTCTGACGACACTAAGGCAAGGGAAAGACTTCAGGGAACCAAGATCGACGGATTTACACGGTCGAAAATCCGAGAAAATCGAGAAACTGAAGCTCAAGTGGCCCGAAATGGGTCCAAAATGCAAGATCACAGGGTTCCCGCCATCCGATTGTCCTGAAACTTCATATATAGGATGAGGGCCATAAATTAACCGTACACGTAAAATTTCAGCCATTGGATCACTATGGAAGTGCCTCAACCGACAGATCAGCCCATAAACCGTTGATTCTGGGCCCACTTGATATCTGGAACTGCCTCAACTTTGGTATTGACGGCTTAAATAATATGATAAGATGAATGACTGGATCAGATTTCAGAAACACAGCATCATGGACCCCACATATACATAATGTACATAGTGCATATATGCACTAGCCGTGCACGGAAAGCGTCAGAGACGGTTTGATCGTCTTTGACTGAAAGAAAGGAAAAAAAAAAAAATATTACGTGCTGCGTAACCGGCCACTGGCCATTTTGCGGATGGTTGTGGGCCCCACCCATGATATGTATGGATGATCCAAGCCGTCCACCATGTAGACAGCTGCGAGCACTACAAAATTATGTTTACACTTTTCATCCACACAAGCACATGTGTGAGATACAGGGGCCACAAAAGGGCTGCCTTGTAGCGTTCAAATCTGATTTTTTAGTTATATCTTCTCTGGGCCGCGTCAATGGACCTTCAAAACTACTCATTCTTGACTGAAATTTCGTCCTGAATCCAATGGACGGGGTGGATTTTCCAGAAAATGTTTCTATGGGGCCCACCGATCATAACAGCGAAATGGTGCGAAAGGTTTCGTACATCCGCGAAAACTGACTTGTCTAGGCGGTTTTGTCCCACCATCTTTGATCATATGACAGATCTGAACCGTCTATCATGTAGAGAACCCAAGAAAGTACTAAGGGACGGTGTTTCTTTGAAATTTGAGCGAGGAAAGTGGCGTGTTTCGAGGTACCGAACTTGGCTGCGAAAAAGCTTTCAATGGGCATGCATAGCTTTCCAAATCCGACTCAAATCCGATTTTCACCACTCCAGTAGCTATATAAGGAGGTTTTGGACGTGGAAAGCAGGGATTCAGGTCTAGGAAGGAAGAAAAAGAGAGACGTGGAGGCTCAGGCAGGGACTTGAAGCAGACGTGAGGTAGAGTATTTTCTTTTCTTTTCTTTTATTATGAGATTTAACCCGTTCATGGCGGGCTGAACCTCTTAGCTAGGGCTAAGAGGTGAAGCTTGTAGTGAGATGAGAGATTTGATTTTATTTTAATTTTAATGCATGAATTGACGTTGATTTTAGTTAATTATTATGGGAATGTTTTAGGTTTTTAATGGTCTGTTGTGACTGAAATTACAATGGGTCTGCAATGGCTTTGAATATTTTCGTTCTCTTTAATGTTTATGATGTCAGGAAGCCCTGTTGTTCACCATAGTCTCCTGGGCATGGTTGGATGTCGGTACCCTTCCTAACTTGCATACATGTGATTGGGTGGTAATTAGTTTGATTCTGTTGTTTGCCATAGTCTTTGGGCATGGTTTGGTGATGGAATCCATTCTAATTCATACACCTTTCATCTCTTTGAAAACTAGATCAACGGCAGTTCAGTAATTTTCATGATTTTTGATGCAAGCATAAGTTCTCCCTGATCTCTACAAGTGGATCCTCTGAATCCTTAGTTTCCTATCTTTGATTTGTTTCTTAACTTTTAGATTAATTATTCTACAAGTATTCCACCATTGCTAATTGATTTAGAATTCATCTTAGCCTAGTTCTAGTTCCAGTTAGTTTTAAATAACGTACAGGTATCAGTCTCTTGGGATTCGACCTCGGTCTTACCGAGTTTATTACTACATCACAACCCTGCAGTTGGGGAGTGAACACGCAGGGGAGTATGACTCTCTCTCTCTCTCTCTCTCTCTCTCTCTCTCTCTCTCTCTCTCTCTCTTTATATATATATATATATATATATATATATATATATATATATATATATATATATATATATATATATATATATATATATATATATATATATATATATATTCGAATGCTCTAGTTCGAATGGAACTTGTGAAACTTTTTTGATAACTCATCATACGTGATGTGACTCAAAAATTTGAATAGTTCACGTGAAGCAGCATCTCATGAAACCCCCTTGGCTAAATTTTCAATTTGATCCCAAACTTTGGTGAGCCATAAAAAATGAAAATAGTTTCCTCCCTTGATTTGCATTTCTCTTTGCAATGTAGAATTTTAGATCAAGGCAAAAACTTGTCCCTTGGAGTTTCATGGGATTCTGCATTACATGGACCAATCAGATTAGATGCCCATGACACGTGCGCAAATGACTATATATGCATGAGCTCACCATGTTGTGTGTGGAACATCTACCCCATTAGTCATATGCACCATTCCATGTTGGGCCTTGAGCTTAAAAATCAAGTCAATCTATGACTTGGGTGGGCCACATTACATACAACAGTTAAGAGGGGTTACCCTCCCATTAAAACATTCTTAATCATTTATTGGGCCCACTGAGATGTGGTTTATAAATCTAGATTACCCATTGTGTGTGTCCCACTTGGATAAGGGGTCAAACTAAGTTTCAACCACATCCGAAACTCAGATGGGCTCCACCAAGTACTTTTATATGTTTTAGGATGTCTTTACATAATTTTAGATGATATGGCCTACCTGCATTCCTTATACGACTGATTTTTGAGATATCCTATGACCTAAAGGGGACCTATCAAATGCAAGGTATTGATGTTAGACACACATCACTGCGGTGCCCACACTGCTTGATCTCATAATACCATATATATATGTTTGTGTGTGTGTGTGTATGTATATTTGTGTGTGTGTGTGTACACATATATGTGTGGGCCCCATGATGATGTGTATATATATATGTGTGTGTGTGTGTGTGTGTGTGTGTGTGTATGTATGTATGGAAACGCTCACCTACGAACCAGATCGTACGTACTACGTACGAACTTTTTTGAGAACCCATCATACGTGATGTGGATCCAAAATCTGAACCGTTCATGTGAAGCAACACCTCGTGAAACCCCCTCGGCCTAAGTTTTACTTTGATCTAAAACTTAATGGGCCATGAAAAATGAAAACAGTTTCCTCCCTTGATTTGCATTTCTCTTTTCTATAGCCCACCAAAATTTTAGATTGGGGTGAAAATTTGTCACATGGGGTTTCATGGGATTTCGCATCACATGGACCATTCAGATTAGACACTCATGGTACGTGTGCAAAGGTGCGCACGTGCGTAGGTGCGCAGGGGAGCATGACTCTATCTATGTATATCTATAAACACACACATATCTGTGTGTGTGTGTGTGTGGGCCCCATGATGATGTAGAGTGGGTTGTGGACAGTTTCATGGCCAAGATGGATCAGAAAAGGCCCGGTCGACGACAAAAGTGATCCAGACCGTCGGACCTTAGATCGGGCGTATCTCGCAATTCGGAATAAGTTATTTGACATAAAATATATGATTTTAGAGTAGAACGAGCTACTTTAGCCAACTAACTCACTACGTCAGGCTGTACAGCCCGGATTTGAGAAATACCCCGTGATTGACAGTCGTTTCCCTGTTTTATTTTCGTTTTTACTATAAATAGTAAGTTTTAGTTTGATTATAACTTTTCATCCGTTGGGCTTTAGTTGTGCCCAACATGAAAAGTGCTTAGAATAATTAGGAGAACAGTTTGGTGAAGCCAAATAGGGCACTTACTATTTTTAGCTGAAAACCATGAGCACTAGTAGATATTACTATTTATAGTAAGTCATGGATTCTAAGAGTTTTAGTTGTAGTTTGATTCTGATTTCTTTCCTATTGCTTGGTATCCTTATTTAAATGGTTGTGAACTTGTTTTTATTCACTCATTAATCAATTTTAAATTTATTAGAATTTACTTTTATTTTTTGTTTTCTTTTCTTATGAATTTGAGAAGTCTCTGCGAAGGGTCCAGAGAAGTTTATAGAGAAGTTCTATGGATTTGGGATAATTATCCTTCCGAGGAAGACGGTGCTCGACCTCACGTCCTTCTCTGCGTCACATGATCAGGGACGCATTGTGTACCGTAAGGCCGGGTCGCACCTAATCCAATCTCCGATCCAATGCGAGGACGCTTTTATTCGCGTCGCTCCAAAACAGACGACTCACTTTCTTGACCTTTGAATGTCGGTGCTATTTTATTCTTTATCCAATGAAAATCGAGAGCGGTAAAGGCGTGGAAAGAAAGGGTGCGTTTTAAAAACTAGTGATGACGATACATGGTGGGCCCATCAATTCGCCACGGTCTAAGGAGCATTATCCCCACATCATTCCTCAAGCATGGAAAGAATGGGCCTCACAGGTGCTGATGTGGCACACGTCGAAGGGTCTGAGAGGATCATTTGGCACTTCTGTTACCGTCCGTTCATGACCATGACCCGAACATGGAAAGCTTCAGGATGCAACCCAACGGCACACACGTGCAAGGATCCAGTACATTCATAACGTGTGTTCGAACTCAAACATCAAATGGGTAAAAAATCAGGCCAATCGATTCATTCAGTAAAGCACACGTGCTTCAAAAAAAATGGACACCAAGACAGAAGAACTCGTGTGGTCTACATGATCAGTCGACCAGCCTGTTTTTTCCATTAGCCAGATGAAAATAACAATCTCGCTTTTCCCATTAAATATGAACGTTTAACCGTTGATTTGATATCTACTTATTGGACAGTTAGATTTTCTGATGAGCGTGATCTCTTAGCTATGCTCCATCTATGATGAAATGCCCCCCACAACTTTGATAGTTTGGATTTCTGTAAACGTGTGACACGTGTAAGAAAAATTACGAGTCTTGTCTGGACACCTTTCGGTGGCCAAAGAATCACCTTAGTAGAATCCGAACCCGTCTACAAAACTTACTCAGCTACGGAAAACACACCACATCTGTGAGGCCGACCTGACGTGTGTATCATATATCCAAGCCATCTGTTACGGGAAAATAAGGTCCGATCACTTTCGCGAGTCAGCTCGGCTCGATGAACACCCGACCTGTTCATGCGTCACCTCACAAATGGAGATTGGCGTCTGTTGCTGTGGGTACAGTCTTCAGTAGGGCATGGATCTAAGTTTCTGCCTGCCAGCAACCATGAGATACTCAATAATTCGGTAAAGCCAAGGGACCATCGAGAACAGGTAGACCCAGCAAAGGATCAGTTTTGAGCTACAGCTCAGATGAATTTAGTCCAGATCTAGCTCGACTCAGATCGTCTTTGGTCAACCGGTGGAGTTCGACACGGATCAACTTAGCTCGGATCATCTCCTGTTGACCGGCAGAGCTCAACTTAGATTAGCTTAGCTCAGATCATCTCCTGTTGATTGACAAAGCTCGGTTTAGATCAGTTCGGCTTAGAATCCTCCTCAATAATGCACAATTCGAAAATAACCACCAATGCCCGCCTTTCATATAACCATCCTCCAAGTGATTCAAGGGTAACGGCCCATATTCATCACCCGCACACGTCCTACCCAATAGCTAAGATCGTGATGCAAAGCCCTACCCTATAAACATTATAAGTGGACCATTAACAGGAGGAGGCATGAAAAATCTCTCACCTTAAACCTCTCCATACGACTAGACCTAGACTTCTAGCCTGACTTTGGCATCGAAGGGTCCCCTGCTCTAGCCAGGGTCTCCTTTGTCTTCATTCCAATGCAGGTGCAAGGAGGTTGGAGGAGGGCAATCCAGATTCTTGCATCAACACCATCCATCTGTTTTTCCATATCATTGTACGTCGTGAGCCCAAAAATGAAATAGATTCAAATTTCAATTAGACTATACTATAAAAAACAATAGTGACTATACACCATCATTAAAAAAATTCAACAATAGACCCTTGTTCCGTAAGGATGAACACAAAGAAGTGTAAAAGTCAGTTGTAAATGTTCAGATAAATAGAGATGAGACATATGTTGATATAGAGATGCAAATAAAGTTACAAGAGAAGGTGGAGCAACCATATGTGAGAAGAAATCCACCAATGGATCATAGGTTACCAGCGAGATTAAAAAATGACTTGAATACTGCATTTGCTCTCATTACAGATGATGTTGATATTTCTACTTTTCAAGAGGCTTTTGATGATGTACATGCCGAAAAGTGAAGAACAACAATACATGATGAGATGTACTCCCTGTACAAGAATAAGACAAGAGAATTGGTAGGACTTCTCGTCGTCCGAAAAGCGATCGGGTGCAAGTAAATTTTCAAAAAGAAATAAGATAGATATAAGACAAAGTTAGTAACAAAGGGATATGCTTAGAAATAAGATATCGACTTCACTAAGATATTTATGTCCATAGTGAAGCAATAGTATCTATCATATTTATATTGGCACTGGCTGCCCAATACAATCTCAAGTTAGAACAGATGGATGTCAAAAATGCTTTTCTGCACGAGGAATTGAAAAAATAGATTTTTATGAAGCAATCAAAAAGTTTTGAAATACAAGTGACGAAGAACATGTTTGCAAGTTAAAGAGGTCGTTGTACGGCTTGAAACAGTTACATAGACAATGGTATAAGAAATTTGATTATTGTCTCTATTACAAGACACTGAGTGATGGGAAGTTCATTTTGTTGGTATTGTATGTTGTTAACATGCTTATCGCTAGTCATATCATGTTTGAGATCGATATACTAAAGGTTCTGCTATCAGGCGCATTAGAGATGAGAGATCTGGAGGTTATAAAGATGATTCCCGGCATTGACATACAAAGAGACATTAAGAGTAGGCTATGGTTATCTAAAGGTATTCTATCCGTGAGGGTTCTCGGCATTAACATACACAAAGACAGAAAGTTCATTATCTCGGTATTTTATGTTGATGACATGCTTATCGTTAGTCATAACATGTCTAAGATCGACATACTGAAGGCTTGACTATCAGGGATATTTGAGATGAAAGATTTGGGGGCGTCATAAAAAGGGTTCCTTACATTGACATAAATAAAAATAGAAAGATGAGCATGCTATGGTTATTTTAAGAAGAATACATTGAAATGGTATTGATGAAGTATAGGATAGATAAGACAAAGCCGATTAACATTCCCTACATGACTCATTTTAAGCTTTTTTCTGAGCTATTTTGGAATAAATGAAGAAAAGCACGTTATGTCTTGTGCACAACCAGATATTTCACATGTTGTGGGTGTTATTAGAAAATATGTCTAATTCCAGCAAACAACACTAAGAGGCAATGAAATGGCTAGTTCGATATATTTGAGGCATGTAGGACTATGCCTTGACATTTGAAAAATAAGGAGACAAGTTACTAGGCTACGTGGATTCAGATTACGTGAATAATATGGACAATAGAAGGTCAACTTAATGCAATCGAGCAGATGTCGATGCTATCGTAGGTGCTCAATCCCATCGAGAAACTTCAGAAAATCCTATTTTCTTGCTGGACAGTTTTGAAAGTTGTTCCTCAATAGCATCGAAGGATCTTTAATGTCATTAAAGGTCCTATCAAGCATGCATGCAGAATTATATAAGTGCATAATTTCTTTCCTATTCTGGTTGTGATTGTATATATATCAGGTGTAATCGAGATTAATATGTGATTAAAGTGTATTAGTGCTTTCTAAAATGTTCCTAAGGGTTTAAGGGCATAGCTAGGGTTTAAAAGAGATTCGAGGCTTATTTAAATCGATAAAAACTCTATTTCTTGTAATTTTTACTTTTATAATGCATTACTCGTCGCTTTGTATTTTGATTTTTTTTTTTTCCCCACAAGAGTCTTTTTCACGTAAATTTTGGATTGTTCTTATTTAGGCTTGTTTTTGCCATTGCATACACTTTGCTTAATCCTACTCCATGTACTTCCTTGGTTCACAATAGGATTAATTAGCCTATTATTTATGTTTTTACTCTAAAAAAATGTCAATGCATGATTTGGATGGGTTAGATGTAATACAAACAGCTAGAGGGCACACAATGTGTGGACTATAACACCTTTAAAGAAAATAATTGAGGGGTTTGTATTCATTTTATTCACTGAAAGCTTAGTAAAATTACAGGTCATGAAGAAATTTTTCATGAAAATCCTTAAAATTTTCTATTAAAATCCTCTTAATTACTAAAGTTTTGATAAAATTAATGAACACATGAGTATATAGCAATTGTTGCCAAAATACACCTCTCTAATCCTGGTATGCAACCGATGGTAGAAAATTCAAGGAAATCGAAACGCCTGTGATGCATTTGAGGCACAAATTTTAACATAAGGCCAATGGTAAGCAGATTTAGACTTCTTTTTTTTTTTTTTGGAAACTCCTTCCATTGTATTGATAAACTCAACTCAGGGCTTTACACATTCGGGTGGGGGATGACAAAAAAGGTCCCCCACCTATCATATCCAACTTGTACATTTCTTGAAGCTCAAAAAAAAATAAAAAATAAAGTGGAAGAAGAAGAAGAAGAAGAAGAAATGTATGGATCAGCCAAGAAAGAGGACTGTACCACAAAGGGATTCTTTAAAAGAATCTACAACGGTTGGTATTCTTTAAAATTTCTAGCCATGAATCAGTTTCCTACACAACAAATGTCATCCGGTTGAGGACAAAACACAACAAATGTTGTAGATTATCACAACTATTACGAAAAATTAGACTTCGGATTTTATTTTTATTATTGTTTATATATATATATATATATGAGAGAGAGAGAGAGAGAGAGAGAGAGAGAGAGAGAGAGATTTCACGAGGACTTTTTTCAGAACTCATCTCCTATCTCCTGTTACATGAGTGCAAAATCTAGAACGTCCATGGGAAGCAGCCATGAAACTCTTAGGGCCAACTTTCACCCTAATCTAAAACTTTGATGACCATGGCAAATGAGAGACAAATCAAAGGAGGAAACTTTTTCTTTTGCCATGGCTACTAAAGTTTTACTTCGGGGTGAAAGTTGAACCCTAATAGTTTCATTGGGTGCTACATTACGTGAACAACTTAGATTTTGCACTTATATTAGGGAAGATGAGTTCAATATATATATATATATATATATATATATATATATATATATATATATATATATATATATATATATATATATATATATATATAGCGGAACGCTCACCTCCGATCACGTACTGTGTATGAACTTTTTTGAAAACCCATCATAGGTGATGTGGATCCAAAATCTGAACTGTTCATGTGAAGCAGCACCTCGTGAAACCCCATAGGCCGAAGTTTTACTTTGATCTAAAACTTGATGAGCCATGAAAAATGAAAACAGTTTCCTCCCTTGATTTTCATTTCTCTTTACTATGGCCCACCAGAATTTTAAATTGGGGTGAAAATTTGTCACGTGAGGTTTCATGAGATTCCACATCACATGAACCATTCAGATTAGACACCCATGACACGTGTACAAAGGTGCGCACATGCGTAAGTGCGCTGGGGAGCATGACTCTCTCTCTCTCTATATATATATATAGACACACACGCGCCCTCTTTTGATTACCTTTTCAGTGAGAACTCTTGTGTGTGCACCTCTGCACGTGTCATGAGAACAAAATTCCAACAGCTCAAAGTCATGCGCACCCTATGAAACCTCAAGGTTCAACTTTTAGTTTAATCTAGAACTTTGGTGGGCTGTCGCAATAGGATTAGGCTAAAATTTGAGCCCTAATACTTATACAGAGCGTCACATCACGTGGACTGTTAATTTGCATTTTGTATTCATGACATGGGTAGAAAGAGTACATGAAATCTCACCTAAAAAGGTACCATTTCTCTATTTATGTATATTGTATATGTATATTTATAACCTCAGCGACAAAACCTTCTACATAACACATTACTTTCTAATAGTTTAAGTAGTCATGAAATCCAACCTCTCTAGTGGATTCGCCCCAAAATAAGGCAAACTTCTTAATCAATCATTTTTTACTCACATTATGGGCCACATTAAGGGCAAAAATTTCTAGCCGATAAATAGATGAATCATTATATCTAATTTTTACAAAAGGTGATATTTGTGATGAGGCTAACCTATTTGATGGATTGGAAGGTTGAAAGTTAACCGCTTGGTGGACCCTAAGTTATAGTAAATAGGGTAGGGTTTATCCAGCGTGTATCTTCGCCATTTATCCTGAACGTAGATAGGCTACTCGACCACCCACTTGCTTCTTCTTTTTTTTCGTTTCTTTTCTTTTTCTAATGGGTGCCGATGATGTTCGAGGATATTTAATTTGTACCAATCAAAGGCTAATATATATATATATATATATATATATATATATATATATATATATATATATGGGGTGGAACAACTGGAACTTGCAATCTGCTACAAGTATTCATTTTCATCAGCGGGGCCCACTTTATAACGATCAAAACCGTAGACTAACGTAACCCTTGTAGTAGCCGAGGCCACAAGTTTTAGATCAAGCTGAATTTGTGTTTTCCTTTCATCCAGATCTATATCAACTTAAAACATCACGGTGGGTTGAAAGAATCCTTCAACGGTGTGTATAATCATCACCACTGGTCCTGTGGTGTGGTTCAATTGAGCCTTGGATCCGCATCATTTTTGGGTTCATAGCTTAAAATGATATGAAAAAAAAAAAATGGATGAACGGCCCGAATAAAACCCAAGCGCCCCGGTGGGCCCCACAGAGCCCCGGCCTGGACCAATTTCCATCTACGCGGTGGCAGTACGCAATTGGCTTCCGTAAACTCATCGTCACAAAATCTGGGCTACAGTGAACGGCTATGCTAGGTGGGGATGACCTTATAAACGGTTAAGATGGTACATAGACATCAGGCGGACCCAGTAATATTTCAACAGTAGACGTTCTTTTCCTATTTCTTCACCCTCGTGTGTCGTGTATCCTACTTGAGTTTTCGATCCGCATCATTTTCGATGAATCTATCCAAACATCATATGGTAGGGTGGGCCCCACCTACCGGCCTTCCGCAGCGAATCCGCGTCCGGGCCGTACCACCAGAAACAGGAAACTACTCTTTTTGGAAACGGATTGGCGACGCCCCCTCATACCAGCTCCGGGGCTGGTGGTCGGTGCTCTGTGGGCCCCACCATGATGTATTTGTTTCATCCATTTTTACGGATCATTTTATTTCTTAATATTAATAATGAGATGGATATAAATCTCAAGTGGATCACACCACATGAAAAAAAATAGTGATTGGATATCAATCATTAAAATCCTCCTAAGGCCCAGTATATTGTTTATTTGACATCTAATATGTTGATTAGGTCATACAGGCCCAGATGAAGAGAAAAAACAAATATCAGCTTGATCCAAAACTTTCATGGCTTCCAAAATGAATTTAACGGTCGACCTCGTTCAAAACTGTTTCCTTAAATGTGGTCCACTTGAGATTTGTTATATCTCATTTTGAGAATTATACTGTGGAATGATCTGTAAAAACAGAAGAATGGCATGGATGAAGCACATACATCATGGTGGGGCCCACATAGCACCGACCATCAGCCATTGGCTGGTGTGCATTATGAATGGTTGACGTCATCATGCACGCCATTTGCAAGTGATGACGCTCATCCGACTTCGCGCAACGGTGCCACCTATTCATGTGAGCCTTTTTCAAGCAAGTGTCAAGCAAGTGGATACGCTCGTGCTTAAATCCACCGTCCTTTCTCTTCCATAGTTAGAAGCTATCTCCTCCCATTTCCCTTCTCCAACAAAAGGAAAAAAAAAAAAAAAAAACCAATGGCTGATGATATCAAAAATCCAGATCCTTTCCTCGAGATTAAGCCTCCGCTTCCTCCACCAGCAGCAGGAGACATGGAAGAGATGAAGAAAACCCAAAAGGCCATAACCAAAGCAGAAGGAGATTTGGAAGAGAAGGAGAAAACCCAAAAGGCCATAACCAAAGCAGAAGGAGATGTGGAAGAGATGAAGAAAACCCAAAAGGCCATAACCAAAGCAGCAGGAGATAAGGAAGAGAAGAAGAAAATCCAAAAGGCCATACGCAAAGCAGCAACAACTACAGTGTTTCTTTCTGCCGTCGGGATTATGGAGTATCTCTCTGTCGGGCTTCGTAGCAACACGTACCCTGAATATCTCTGTCTCATAGCCCTTTTCGCAGTTTTCTCATTTGGGTCTGCTATGCTTTTTCTGTCCTTTGTTTTTCCATGACTTCCCATCTGGGGATCGTGACTATGGTGGTAGAGAAGCGATACTAGTGCTTTTCTATCACAACTAGTAGCTGATAAGTACGGTTTGATTTTCTTTTTCTTGGGTGTTGTTTTGGGTCTGTTATTTGCTGTCCTTTGTTTTTCCATGACTTCCCATCTCCGAATCGTGACTATGGTGGTAGAGAAGCGATACTAGTGCTTTTCTATCACAACTAGTATCTAATAAGTATGGTTTGATTTTCTTTATCTTGGGTGTTGTTTTGGTTTTCTGTTTCTACTATTAAAGGTTTGAATTCTACTATAAAGGTTTGAATATGATATTTTCTTTTTGTTGCAGAGAGAGAGAGAGACAGAGAGAGAGAGAGAGGAGAGAGAGAGAGAGAGAGAGAGAGAGAGAGAGAGAGAGAGAGAGAGAAATCGGGTGCACTGAGTTGCAACTGAGTTTGCACCGAGTCGAGCTGAATTGGTGAGTTTGTCAGTAATCTCTATTTATGTAGTTTTGAGGGATAGAGAATGAGAGTTTGGATTAGGGTTTTGCATCTCGATTTATTTAGTTTTGAGGGAGACAGAGAATGAGAGTTAGGTTTAGGGTTTTGCAAACCATACTACAAAAAGGAAGGAGATACTCGTTTTCCCTTCCAAAAATCCACGATAGTCCGCAGAATGACTCGATATAATATACCTTCACCCTAACAACATCTATCCAACTTGTTCATAAGGCAAGTATAGCCAGGATGAAGGGAGATATCAAACATTAATGTGTTTGAAAATTTTGATTTTTTTAAAAAAATAAATAAATTTATTTTACCCTTTTTAATATAAGATATATACACAAACACACATACATACAGATTTTTTGACACTTTAAAAAAAAATAAAAAAAAATAAAAAAAAGATTTTTGACACTTTCTATCCACTCGCAACATGGGACACCTTTGAAAGTTGGAAGCCGTTCATCAGCTGTCTTACCGATTAGATGCCTCTTTTCATAAATGAAGCTGGCTCCATCATCAGATGGGCCGCACATACTTTCAATTTGAGTGTTGGTCGAGTCCTCTGCTGTATATATGTTGTACATGCATATGACCAACTGATTGGGCAGAATGACTGGCTTTTCAGAGGAAGCATCCAAGTATTGGACTTAAATTTCTGGACCGCTTATTATTCGGGCCGGGCTTGGATCGCATACAATAGCTCATCTGCTTAGCCGGCTTATTATTCAATTTGACCGTCGAGGCCTATTTGCAAGCCTATCAACTGGCAATCATTATCAATGAATCTGTCGGTGAATTCGGGTGTAGGTTAATTTAATGTTAACACATCCATCACTTCAAATGTTAACCTTTCCTTTGATTTCATGGATTTCTTCATCACTTTTGAAAATTTTATATCAATTTTGAATTCTTTGTCACCTTCCATTAACAATTAAAGGACTCAACTATTTTATTTTATTTTTTAAAAGGAGCTTTCCATATATGAACCGGCCAATTACATTCGGGGGTGCCCCGGGATAAAAATGACCAAGGGGACGCCTATCGTAGGATTAGGAAAATAAACAAAGCTCTATACAAAATTGAGAGGAGATAAAACAGAAACTTAGCCTTGGCCCCTCTCGACTCTCGATCCTTCCCTAATGGAGCCGAGCCCCACCTTGTCTAGAAATAGCAGACCTCTAACTTTGGCACGTAAGGTTACCCTGACGTAGAATAAGCACGCGTCCTTGCTTCAAACTCCCCATTCGAGCCATCTGGTCAGCCACAATATTACCTTCTCTAAAAGTATGTTGGAACTTAAAATTGTCATTTCGCCTAATGTGGTTAATCCTCTGGATCCAGTACCCCCATTTCTAGCTGGGTTTAGCGGAACCAGAGAGGAAATTGACCACCAGTTGTGAATCCAATTTCACAATCACATTCTTAAAGCCCCTACCTATACATAAATTGATACTGTCAAAAATGGCGCTGAGCTCCGCGTTAACATTAGATCCCACTCCATAGCCAACGGAGAATGCGAAATGAAAATTTCCTTTGTTGTCTCTACATACGCCACCCCCACCAGAATTGTCAGGGTTGTCGAGGGACGATCCATCCACATTGAGCTTCACCCATCCTGGTTGTGGTTTGACCCATCTCACCACTGTGGGCAGGTGGTAGAGGCCATGAGATGACCTCCAACGACAAGCAGAGTGAGAAACCGAACCGAGCCTAACTGTGGCTCTTACGTTGGTCGCTAGGCAAGTCAAAAGAACCAGACTGCCCTGTAAGCCTGCTGATACTTCCTCACCCAAATCACCATTGATAATGGACAGCTACCATTTACCTCTGGCAATAATAGAAGCGGCTGATGGAGATATAACTTCAAAGACTATTGCATTAATTCCTGCACTTCTAAATACTCCATAAGATGATAGACGGGGCCAACTTATGCAGCACTAATTTCACTGAACTAGAAGCAGTGGCTGCCCACCACTGGGCCAATCTTACCTTAACTGACTCTATCTCTAGAATGTGGACGTCAAACAATCTTCCAAAGAAGGACCAGGCGGCCACTGCAAGGTGACTATTCAGAAAAAGGTGGGAAATGGATTCAGAGGAGTGGCCCTGCCGAGAATTGCCACGATAACACACACATTTGGATGCCATACTCACACCATGGGACTGGACAGCCTCGTCTACTGCAATAGCTTTCATTAACACCCTCCGGGATAGCAAGGAGATTCTTAGAGGGAGCTTGCCATGCCACACCCCAAGCGCCCAGCTTCTATTAGGCATGGGCGAGCGACATTTATCCCACACTGAAGCAAGAGAAAACTAACTTGATGCCGAAAAAGGCTAGATAGGAGAGTCCATTCCCTCAGAAATGTAGTAGCCTTGCTGAAAAATGAAATTAATTTCCCATTGACGTAAGAAATTGAATGTCGCTGAAGGAGGAAGAGGATCATTCTTACCTAGCACTTGAGCCGTTTTCAGCTGAAGAAGGGAGGCCGGAACAGGGACGGAAGATAGAGGATGTAGCGGACCAAGACCAGTCCAATTGTCTAACCAGAACTTGCAGTTGCCTTCTCCCAAATACCACTGAACGAAAGAATCCGTTGTCGGAATTAAAGCATAAATTCTCTTCCACATAGGCGAAGCAAAACTAACAGGGCCGTGCAGCTTGGGCAAGGTTAAATCACGAGTGTATTTAGTAGATATAAAGGAGCTCCATAAACTCTTTAGCGACAAAAATCTGATCTCCCGGGTCATCTTCAAATGAAATGCAGACATGGTATCCTTGAGCTTCCTAATGCTCAGACCCCCCTCCTCTTTAGGGGACGATATAGTCTTCCAGCTTTTCCAGTGGCATTTGCTTTTACTTTCGTTCCAGCCCTAAAAAAAGGCCACAAATCTCTTCTCTAGGTCCTTCAGAACTATGGTCGGGATATGGACAGCCACCAAGGAGTGGATGGAAATGCTGCTCAAAACATGATGAATCAGGACAACCCTCCCAGCCTGCGATAAACATCTAGACTGCCAAACCCTGATACGCCCTTCCACCCTGTTTAGTAGTGGACGGAATAAAGTTACCTTCAGTTTGCCCATGGCCAAAATGTAAACACCCTTGACACTAGCAATCCCAAGAACTGATTCAATTGCTCTTACCCTAGATTCACCTAGCTTGGCAGAGTGAAGGAAAGTGCTCTTTCGAAGGTTAACTTTTTGCCCCGAGCCTTGATGATAACCATCAAGGAACGACTTCAAAGCCCTCAAGGATGCGAGACCCCCATTGAGAAATAATAGTGTGTCATTCGCGTAAAGAAGATGGGAGAATATAGGACAGCCAGTCCTAAGCTTGAATGGCTTACAGCGACCTTGGATGCATAAAGATTTAAGACCTCGGCTAAGAACTTCAGTTGCAATAATGAACAGACTGGGCGAGATCGGATCTCCCTGCCGCAGCCCTCTCGAGGACTTGAAGAAACCTGAAATCTCTCCGTTAACAAGCACCGAGAACCAAGAATTAGCCCAGCATTTCTCAACTAGCGCGATCCACGAGAAACAGAAATTGAATCTGGATAAAACCTGCTTTAGGAAATACCAATCTAGCCTATCATAGGCTTTTTCCATATCCAACTTAAGCACAATATTACCACCCCGAACCTTTTTGTTTAAATCTCTGAGAAGCTCGTGGGAAATAACAATATTTTCCGCAATTGACCTACCTTGCACAAAAGCCCCTTGTTCTTCAGAAATCAGGAGCGGCAGAACATGGCTCAGCCTAGTTGTAATAACTTTAGAGAACAGCTTGTACAGATAATTACAAAGGCTGATCAACCTAAAGTCCAAGAATTTCTTAGGCGAGGCCACTTTAGGAACAAGACATATCAGGACATTAGTGACTTCATAAGCCGAAGCTGTCGGTTGTTAGTTAAGACATTAGTAACTTCCTCCATGTGTCCACATGCTCCAACTTTCTTCTATGTTGGAGCCTCTCTACTTAATTAGTGAGATTTTCTATTGCTTACGTGAATTCATCAACCCGCTTTGTAAGTGTGTGGATTAATTGGATTGCTTGTACAAATTGTTATGTGTCACCTTATTTGAAGCCATTACAATATGAAATAGAGTTGATAATTACCCAACGATCACCCTCTTTAATACTAAAATAGAGTAATCTAATTATTAAATTAATAAGATCATGACACCTAAATTACAAAGAAATGAACAAGAGTACACCCATAAGAATATTGGAATAGGTAAGGGGAGAACTTTATTAATATCAAACTTATTCTCTCATGATATTTAAGAAAAACTCATACTTTAAAAATATTAGAATGACCAACGCTACACACTTCATTTTTTTTAATAGACTCTAAGTGAATCTCTATTGAGAATTTTTCCAACTAACAGATTAATTCCAAATCATTCATAGTTGACTTTTTCTTTTCTTTTCTTTTTTTCCTTTTTTATTTTTCTGGAGAAAGGTTGGGAGCTCACCACTTATAAATTTGTTACTCAAAACAACAATAGCTATACATTCATTCAGGTGGGTGCCACAAAAAAATAGTAAACAGCCCTCACCTATCATATATCCACTGGAACAAGAATTCAAAGCCGCAACATGGACAAGCAAGGACAGGGCCATGCCAAAAAACCTTTCTCAGCCACACCAAACCAGCCTGATCAGGCATCCCAATCTCACAGGACCTCTGCCTTAAGCATGCCATCCCATAAACAAGTCGCAATAATAAACACTGAAGCATTCAAACAAATCTACAAAACAGCCTCCCAACTCCATCAGTCTACATCGATCCAATAAAGCTGCTACCACCACCTTTTCACACCCATCAAGACCCTTCTTGCATCAAGGGCTAAGGCAGTATGCATGAAAAACCAACAACACTTTGGGCACCCAATAGATCATTGGCAAGACCGGATTCCGCAAACTCAACCTATACAGCGGCCAACAGTAGAATGACAAAAGAAACAATGCAGGATCTCCGAAAACATAACCACCTTAGGGAGTACCTTCTTCGCATAGCTAGCTCTTCTCACTGATGGCATTAGCTAAGCGGGAGGATGTGAAACACTTGTGCAACTGCCACTCCTCAACACACAGAATGACACCAACCCCTTGACCTGTTTTGTACTCCCTAAACAAAATTCCAAGACATTGCTGGTTGCTTGGGAATCTAGCATCGCCCAATTTTCAGGCCTTGAAACAGTCCCAACAACATCCAACTGAGCTCCTAATCTTTGAATCTTCTTCTCTCTTTTTTTCCCCCATGATAAAAGAGGCTTCAGATAGATAGTAGGGCCATAGCCAAGCACAGACAATGTTATTCCAAGTCACAGACAATGCCGCCCTCACAACAGAGACCGCACTGACCAACAGACAACAAAATTGCCATTGCACTGTAGTCTGACAACGAACCGCATCAAACAAGCAGAAGCTCCACCTCAACAACTGCGCAACTGCTACTATAAAATTCTAGATGTGGAAGCCAGACAGCCACCAGCGATCCACCTTTTTTTTTTTTTTTTGATAGGCAAAGCACTGGTAACCTTTGTTTTGGGAGGCAAAATCACATACGACTTCAAATCAAGCTAATAATAGTAAAACGAATGAAGAAAATCATCTCAATGACATCTCTAAATCAGCCCGTACATATTTAATTATTTTTTAAATTAACTTTCATATCTTTCAAAAATAGTAAATTGTAAATTTTGATTTAGGCTCCAAAATGTATAAATAATAAACAGTAAAAAAATTAGCACATGTTGGTTCTTAAGGTGGACTATAGGCCTTTCTCAATGTTGGGGCTCTACAGTGGGCCTAGGTGGGCTTAAGTTGGTTGTGGGCCTAAGTAGGCTATGAGCCCACATCATTCAGCTTGTATTTTGAATTGTCTAAGCCGGGCCTGATGAGTCAAGCCTATTCGAAATTTTGTTTTTGCGTTGCCCATGTCCAGCCTATTGATAGCCATACCATGCCCCCTCATCTTTCAAGCTCAAACCCACTCCCTCATCTCTTGTTTCTCTCATTTTTCCAAGCTGTAACCCACACCCCCCTCTCTCTCTCTCTCAAGAACTCAAGCTTGGGTTTTGGCTTTAGCGTGGCATACGGCTAGTACAAAAATCTCATGCCGGACTATTTTAGCTTGTTATAAGCTTGGGCCGAACTTCAGCCTATTTGATAAATTGCAGGCCAGGTTTGGAAAGAGCTTGGCACAACCCTAATCCAGCCAGTTTGACACCCTATCCATAGGGCAACATGGGTAGTTTAATGGCGTGTGGTTTGGATTTGGTTTGTCCGTTGGAATGCCCTAATGTCTCAGTTAGTTGTTTATAAATGTTGGTGAAACGCATGGAAACAAACCCAAATTCAATCCAACAAGACGAAATCAATCGTAAACAAAACACAAAGAACACACAAATTTTATGTGAAAAAATCCATACGGAAAAAAATCACAATACAAAATGACAAGTAATCTATTATGAAACAATATTACAAGAGATGGATGGACTTACTAATCCAAACAACCCCAAAATCATTTCTCAAACACTAGCTTTGCTCTAAAACACCTCAAGAACGCCTTATAATTTACTTATAATACCATAATCCCGATTACACCTGATATATATATTATCACAACCGGAATTAGAAATAAATTGTACACTTATGCCATTATGGGCACGTCGCCGATGAGACCTTCGATGGTATCGACAACCATCGAAGACTAGTCGATGGTATCGAGTAAAAACTCCAAATCTGTCTAGCGAGCAACTAGAATTTTTTTAGATTTTCTCGATAGCATCGAGCGGTCTATTGATAGCATCAACAGACCCATTTATCTTGATCAAATTGAAGACATTTGGTAACAATTTTCACCATGGATTCAATCTTCATGATCCATTGCTACACCATATCATTACCATGTCTAATCGTCTTCCATTATACCTTCACTGTTGCGTCTCATACACACTCAATCTTCATTAGCCTTTTCCAAGCCTAGAGAAGTAGCACAAAACTTGAACTTTTCTGTAGGAACAATCTTTGTAAGCATGTTGGTCGAGTTCACACTTGTATGGATCTTCTCTAGAGTCGCACTGCCTTCCTCAAGCACTTGTCAGATAAAATGATGATAAACATCAATATATTTAGTATATGAGTGATAAATAGAGTTTTTCACCAAATTAATGGAGCTTTAACTGTCACAATTAACTGACACAACCTCCTATTAAAGCTCAAGATGATTTATCATTCCTCTCAATCAAACACCTTCTTTGAACACCTCTATCACCACCATATACTAAGCTTTAATTGTGTAAAAAGAAACAATAGAATGAAGCTTCGACATACAACTGATCATCATTCCTGATAACACAAACGAGTAATTGAAAGTTAACCTTATATTGTCGACATTTCCTTCATAATCGACATCCACATAACCTACCAATTTGTCTTCTGACTTTTCAAGCATTAAGACATAGTCTATTATACCTCATATATAGTGAAGTAATTATTTCACTGGTTCTTAATATTGCTTGCTATAGTTAGCCATGTATCTACTTATAACACCTATTGCACATGAAATATCTATTGGGAGCCTTGCACAAAACCTAAGGATCTAGCCTCCCGAACAAACCAGAATTATGGGATAATAATAGCAATGAAATAAATAAAAGTAACAATCACACACCACACAAGAGATTTTTACGTGAAAAACCCTCAAAGAGGTAAAACCACGGGACCTCGTTCAGATCAACAATCCACTATGAAGTAGAACGTTTACAACTTTTGTCACTCACGTAGGAGTGGATAAACAATAAGAGAATAAAAGAAAATAGAGGGATCTCACCTATCACCAGGACATAGAAGCGTTGAGACGATGGCTCCCTTCTACAAGCTTCCTCTCTCTCTTTTTTCTCACTCTCTCACCCTAAACCCTTTAGCGAAACCCTTGCAAAGCCTTTAGAAAACTCTCTTATGATTTTTCTGTACATGAAAAACCCTAGAAAAGCCCAATTTATAGTTTTTCGAAACTCCCTTCTGCATCCCGGTTGCGAAAAGACTTGCGACACAAAATCTGCTCAAAATCGCAGAATGAATCTGCGTAGGTTCGACCGATCGTGGACCTCCTACGACCGGTCGAGCACCTCCTTCGACCAGTTGTAGTCCACCTTCAATCGGTCGAGCACCCCTGAAAAAAAATATTCTAAACTCGCTGGAGTTTGAGTCGTGCAACCCACGACTAGTCGAACACGACCCACGACCGGTCGAGCAGGGCTCTCGACTGGTAGAAGACGGGTCAAAAAATTCATCAAATATCCCACTTTTTGACCCAGGAGGGATCCACCTTCTTCAAGCTAGCCTAGTTTCTACAAACCTCAAACTTGCCCTTGAGCAAAGCCTTGGTCGTCATGTCTAACCCATTATCGTCCGTGTGGACTTTCTCAAGCTGTAACACTTTCTGTTCCAAAGTATCCCTGATCCAGTGATACCGAATCTCTATGTGCCTTGACTTGGAATGTTGACTTGGATTCTTGCTCAAGTGTATAGCACTCTAACTATCGTAATAGACCACGTGCTCCTCCTACTTCAGGATAAGTTCCTGTAGGAACCTCTTCATCCAAAGCATCTCTTTACATGCCTCTGTGGCTGCAATATACTCAACCTTTATGTCGCCTGCCATATCTACATCTGTGTAGCCCTCTAGCACAGGTTTACCGTCACCATAGCATAGGCTCAGCCTGGATGAGCCTCTTAGATACTGCAGTATCCACTTCACCGCTGCCCAATGTTCTTTGCCAGGATTGGCAAGATACTGGCTGACAACACCAACCGCATATGCTATGTCTGGGCGTGTATACACCATAACATACATCAAACTTCCTACAGCTGACGTGTAGGATATCTTCTACATCTCTTCCACCTCTGTCTTCGTCTTGGGACACTGTCTGTCGCTTAATCTGAAGTGACCATCCAGTGGAGTACTGACCGGCTTCGCTGCATTCATATTGAACCGCTTTAGGACTTTCTCAATATACCACTCTTATGACAGCTAAAGCTTTCTGCTGCTTCTGTCACAGGTTATCTCCATTCCTACGATCTGTTTAGCCGGGCTCAAGTCTTTCATCGCAAATGACTTACCCAACTCCTGTTTCTGCCTGTCGATCTTCTTGATGTCTTTTCCCATGATGAGCATGTTATCAACGTATAAGAGCAGAACTATAAAATCACCATCTGAGAACTTACGCGTGAACACACAGTGGTCTGACTCCGTTCTGTCATACCCATGCTGTAACATGAACGAATCGAACTTCTTGTACCATTGTCGTGGGGCTTGTTTCAGCCCATACAAGCTCTTCCTCAGCCTACACACCATATGTTCATTGCACTTGACTTCGAACCCCTTTGGTTGGTGTATGTAGATCTCTTCTTCCAGGTCACCATGGAGAAAAGAAGTTTTAACGTCCAACTGCTCTATCTCCAGATCCATGCTAGTTGTCACCCCAAGCAACACCCGTATGGATGTCATCTTCACTACTGGTGAGAATATCTCCTCGAAGTCTATGCCTTTCTTTTGACCGAACCCTTTTACCACAAGTCTGGCCTTGAACCCCGTCTGTGAATTCTTCTACTCAACCTTCTTTCTGAATACCCACTTGTTGCTCAGAGTTTTCTTTCCCTTAGGCAGCTTCACCATGTCATAGGTGTGGTTCTTATACAAGAATTCCATCTCCTCTCACATAGCTTTCAACCACTCCTCCTTATGCTTATCGGTTAGGGCCTCATAATAATCTTCTGGTTCTCCCCCATCAGTCAGCATAATATACTCATGCGGTGAGTACTTCTTGGACAGCTGCTTGTCCCTGGATGACCTCCTCACCTGTGGCTCAACAGGTGAATCAAGTGGGGGCTGCTCCCCCGGTCCATCTTCTGTAGAAATCCCTGGTCCTTTGCACCTCGCTGTACTACCCTGTCATCAGGCACCACGGGAGGAATAACTGGATCCATGTCCTCTAGCTCACCTGAACTAGGCTAATTCTTCTCTGGCTTACCAATGTCTTTAATACACTGATCTTCAAAGAAAACCACATCCTTACTCCTGACGAGCTTCTTCTCGGTCGGATCCCACAATCTGTAACCGAACTTTTCATCACCGTACTCTAAGAACACACACTGCCTGATCTTCATATTGAGCTTGGACTTCTCGTCCTTTGGTACGTGAACGGATGCCCTACATCCAAACACCCTGAGATAACTGTACGATGGATCCTGTCCAGTCCAAACCTTCTCAGGTACTTCTCCATTCAATGGGGTTGATGGAGACCTATTTATCAGATACACCGCCGTGTGCATTGCTTCTCCCCAGAACGTCTTAGGCAACTTCGCACGGGATAACATGCATCTGATTCTCTCGACAATGGTGCGATTCATTCGCTCAGCTACACCATTATGCTGGGGGGTCTTGGGAACCGTTTGTTCATGCCGTATACCGAGGGACTTGTAGTACTCATGAAAGTCACCAATGTATTCACCACCATTATCAATGCGGATGCACTTCAATGATCTACCTGTCTCTCTCTCGACCATAGCATAAAATAATTTAAACACATCAAAGACCTCGTCCTTGGATTTCAAAGCATAAACCCAAACCCTCCTAGATGCATCATCTATAAAAGTAACAAAATACAATGCCCCACCTAAGGTTTTTATCCTCATAGGACCACACACATCGGAACAAACCAAATCTAATGCATTTACTTTATTAATATGAGAAGCAGATTTAACAAATAAAACTCTATGTTGTTTCCCTGATAAACAATCAAGACAGGTTTTGAAAGGAGTACCTATCACGTCTGGAAGGAGCCGCTTCCTCGCTAGTAGTTGAAGTCCTTTTGAACTCATGTGGCCTAGACGCCTGTGCCACATGTCTATAGCTAAATCTTCTGCTGCGTTCAACCCACCCTTACATACACTGACACTTGCCTTATACAGGGTGCAACACTTCTTTCCTCTGGCTGCAATCAACGAACCCTTGATAAGCTTCTAGCGCCCACCAGCAAACCGGCTTTCATAGCCATCATCATCCAACCTTCCCGTCGATATCAAGTTGAGGCGAAGGTTTGGGATATGCCTCACATCCCTGATAACCAATGTGCAGCCCACATCGGTCTTCACACAAATATCACCGACCCCTACAATCTTTGATATGTCAGAATTTTTCATCTTCACGTTCCCATAGTCACCTAACTTATAGCTTGTGAAAAAATTCTTGCATGGAGTCGCATGAAAAGAAGCTCATGAGTCAATCACCCAGTCAGTGTCCTGACCAGTAGCCGTGAGACAAACATCATGATCTGTGGAAAGAATAATAACAATGTCGCTATCTGAAGCGATCACAGTAGATCAGATTCATCTTCCTTCTCCTTTTCTTTTCTTTTCTTGTCATTTTTAGTCTTTTGACATTCATGTTTATAGTGACCCTTCTTACCACAATTTTAGCATTCAACATCTTTTCTGTTACTCGATTTGCCTCTTGATTTATCTCGGGCCTTCCCACCCTTCCTGTTCTTTCTTCTCCTCTGTTCCTGTATCACAAGTGCCTCTTGCTGAGACAGCTAGTAACCTGTTCCGTGGATATCTTTCCGTCTGGTGCGGAGTTACTTAGAGACACTACTAATGTCTCTCAACTATCAGGCAATGAACTAAGCAATAGTAAAGCCTGCAATTCATCATCCAGGACCATCTTCATAGAGGAGAGCTGGTTCATTATATTATTAACTTCATTCATGTGCTCGGCCACAGAACCACCATCCTTGAACTTGAGATTCACAAGTCGCCTTATCAGAAAAATTTTATTACCTGCTGTCTTCCTCTCATACAGCCCTTGTAATTTCAGCCATAGGCTAGCGGCTGAGGTTTTCGTAGACATATGGTGGAATACAGAATCATCCAGCCATTGTCTAATAAACCCCACCGTCTTCCGGTCCAACTTCTTTCAATCTTCATCAGACATATCCTTGGATTTTGCTAATATGCCTAAAATTGGAGAATATAGATCCTTTCAATAAAGCAAGTCCTCCATCTTAGCCTTCCATATGGTCCAGTTAGAACCATTGAGGCTGATCATCCTTAATGAGCCACCTTTCATAATTCCAAACCGATCCTACCCGTTCAATGAACTTAGCGCTCTGATACCACTTTGTTGGGGGCCTTGCACAAAACCTTAGGATTTAGCCTCCCGAACAAACCAAAATTATGGGATAATAATAGCAATGAAATAAATCAAAGCAACAATCACACACCACACAAGAGATTTTTACGTGGAAAACCCTCAAAGAGGTAAACACCACGGGACCTCATCTAGATCAACAATCCACTATGAAATAAAACGTTTACAACCTTCGTCACTCACGCAGGAGCGGATAAACAATAAGATAATAAAAGAAAATAGAGAGATCTCACCGATCACGAGGACGTAGAAGCGCTGAGACGACGACTCCCTTCCATAAGCTTCCTCTCTCTCGTTTCTCTCACTCTCTCACCCTAAACCCTTTAGCAAAACCCTTGCAAAGCCTTTAGGAAACCCTCTTGTGATTTTTTTATACATGAAAAATCCTAAAAAACCCTAATTTATAGTTTTTGAAAACTCCCTTCCGCATTCCGGTTGCGAAAGACTTGCGACACTAAATTCGTGTAAAATCGCGGAACAAATCTGCGTAGGTACGACTGGTCGTGGACCTCCTATAACCTTCGACCGGTCGAGGTCCACCTTCGACCGGTCGAGCACCCCTAAAAAAAAATATTCTAAACTCGCTGGAGTACGACCAGTCGAACACGACCCACGACCGGTCGAGCAGGGCTCTCGACTGGTCGAAGACGGTTCAAAAAACTCATCAATATCCAATCTCGTAGAGACCATGACATACATCAAACTGCCAACGACGTTCAAATAGGGACATTACTTACTTTTTTTCATCTGTACTAGGACATATATATGATGAAATCTTAAAGTGAGCAACACGGGGTGTGCTAATTAGTTTCGCCTTGTCCATACTGAAATTAACTAATACATTCTCAAGATATTCTTCCTATGATAATCATAGCCTACTCCTCTTTATATCTTTATGAATTTCTATGTTGAGAATTTTTTTTACAACCCCCTAAATCTTTCATTTCAAATGTCTCTAACAATCGATTCTTCAATATATTAATCTGATCAGATATGTTACGGCTAACAATAAGCATACCATTTACGTATAATACCAATAAGATGAACTGTCCATCATTGAGTGCCTTTTAATAGATACAATGATCATATTCACTTTTAGTAAATCGATAACTCAACATAAAAGTATTAAACATTTTGTACCACTGGGTAGGCGATGTTTCAGGATGTATAACAAAGTCCTTAACCTATAAACTTTATTCTTTGACCCCTTTAACTAAAATCCTTTTGCTTGCTTCATATAAATCTGCTCTTCCAACTTTGCGTATAAAAAAGTAATCTTCATATCAATCTGTTCCAATTTTAGGTTGTATTGAGTAACCAGTGTCAATACAAATCTAAGAAACACCCGCTTGACTACAGGCATAAAAATTTCACTAAAGTTAATACCCTCCTTTTGTGTATACCCTTTTTGCTATAAATCTCGCCTTTTATCTATCATACTTTTTCATATAAATTCATTATAACCGATTGTTTTACGCCTCACTAAAAGCTCCACCAGCTCTTATGTCTCATTTTTGTATAGAGAGTCTATCTTGTCATGCATGACCACTATCCACTTCTCATCATCTAGGTTATCCAGTACTTCATGGAGGGTAGATGAATCATATCTCATCTAGAATAAGGGTGAATGAAATATTCGAGTTATCTCTATATCTGGCTAGTAATTTGCAATCTCTCGATCGATTCCTTCTGAGAGGTGGTTATTACAAGTGTTATTGTACCTCTGTCTATGGCTCGAGCTCTGCCTGTGTATCTACTATTTTAATTTTTACATCAATAACTACTAATTTCTCCAGTTCAATATATTTGTCCTTGTTGAACAATGAATCTTCATCATACCTGACATTTCGGCTAATTATGATTTTTCGAGTGACGTGGTTATATAGCATGTATCATGTCACTTCATCACTATAGCCTACAAAAGTACATATACTTATTCACCCTTTAGTTCGACTTATCTCTCTTAACTGACGGTACATGAGAGTAAGCATCACAATAAAAAATTCACAACTATAAGTAGTCGACATCATGGCTATTTTACACTTCTTATAGAATCTTACAGTGTATTGGTGTAGATGGGGATCAATTTACTAGGTAACAAGTGATGTTAACGGCCTAAGTTTATAACTCCTTACCCAATCTAACATTGCTCAATATGCTTCAGGCTCTCTCTAAGAGAGTTTAATCCATTCTTTCCATTACACCATTCTGCTCAAGTGTGTGACTCACTGTATTGTGCCTTACAATCTCTTCATCTTTACAAAACTGATTGAATTCCTTTTAAATGAATTCACCTCCATTGTCTGTCCTTAGAATTTTTTATTTTTGCCATGTCTTCTTGTTAACCATTGCCTTTCACACCTTTAATGTGGCGAATTCTGTCATTAGAATTTTCAGTTTCTACCATGTCTGCTTCTTAACCATTGCCTTCCACACCTTTAATGTGGCAAATACATTGGATTTATTTTTCAAGAAATAAACCCATAGTTTCCTGAAGTAGTCATTTATGAATGAAATAAAAAATGATAGCCCACCAGTAGAAACAACGGATGATGGGCCCCATATATCTGAATGCACATACTCTAATACACCCTTACAAATATGTTTTTCAATATTAAAAGTTAGTTGTGATATTATTTACCATATATACAATGCTCACATATATGAAAATTAAAACTTTTAAATGCAAGAATAAGAGAATGATCAGAAAGTACCTTCATACTGCGCTTGCTCATACAGCTTAGACGCACATGCCACAAATGTGTCAATGTGGACTCTACTACAAACGCTGCAACTCTACCCAATACGGTGTTTTCAATCAACTTGTAAAAGTTGTTGTTCCTTTGTACTTTCATTATTACAAGTGCTCCTTTAGAAACTTTAAGGATCCGATCAAAATCTGTGAACTTACACCTAAGTGCCTTTAATGCCCCAAGAGAGATCAAGTTCTTCTTGAGGTCAATAACGTATCTCATATTTGTTAGGATATGTTCCACCCCATTGAATATCCTAATACGCACTGAACTGAATCTAGCAACCTTACAAGTAATGTCATTTCCCATAAACACCCGTCCATCATCACACTCGCTATAACTTATAAACTAATCTCGTTAAAAAGTCATGTGATATGAGGCCCACCGTATCCAAAACCCATGTATTACTAAGATACGCTGATTTGGATATAGTGAAAACATCATCACCATCAACTTCTTCATTAGATTCTATTGTATTGGCTTCCTTCGATGTATTATTAAATTTCTCCTTATATGCCTTATAATTTTGAAAGTCCTTTTTTGTATGCCTTATAATTTTCCAGTACTTCATCTTGACATTCCCTTTCAATTTGGCTATAGACTAAGAATTCTCATTCACCTATTCAAAATTCATTCCCCTAACAATCAACGCATCGATAGAGGTACCCTCGCCACTGTCATTCCTCCTCAATAGCTTCTCATGAAGGGCTGACATGATAGTTTCAACATCGATAGTATCTCTACTATATATCAGAGCATCTACGAGATTCTAGTAAGACAGTGGAAGTGAAGTCAACATAATAAGGATTAATCTACTTCTCTGATCTTAACCCCGCATTCATTAGTCTATAAAGAAATTTGTTGAATGCGCTTATGTGTTCATTGATATCAGATCCCTCTATCATCTTAAGAATATAAAAGTATTTTTTAAGATACAGACGATTGTACAAAAATTTCTTCATGTAAAAAGTATCTAGTTTCGTCCATTTCCTTGAGGCGTTCTTTTGATACAGGATGTTGTAGAGAACGTTACCCACTAAACACAATTAGATCAAGATTGTAGCCCTCCCATTAAGTTCGTTACACTCTTTATCACTCATAGATACATGACAATTTTCCTTACCAAGGAGAGCACGTTACAATCCTTGCTGAACTAAAAGACCTATCATCTTAACCTTCTATAATTAAAAGTTGTTTGTACTTGCAAATTTCTCCGTTTTGTATTTCATGTTAGACCCTTTCATCGACATGTTTCAGATTAAAACTCGAAATCCCAATATTGTCTCTAATACCACTAGTTGGGGATCATGTGAAAGAAAACCTAAATTCAATCAAACGAGATAAAATCAAATGCAAACAAAACACACAGATAATACATAAAGTTTACATGGAAAAATTCTCATGGGAAAAACCACAATATAAAGTGACAAGAAATCCACTACGAAAAGTTATTACAAAAAAATGAATCGACCTACCGACCTGAACAACTCCAAAATTCTTTTTCAAAACCCTAGCTTTGTTGTAGAACACATTAGAAACGTCTTAGAATTCACTTAGAATACTCTAACATTGATTACACCCGATACACACACACACACACACAATCGGAATTAGAAACAAATTTCACACTTATGTAGCTCCGCGCGCGTCATCCATGAGACCACTAATGGCATCAACAGCCATAAAGAAAAATTAGTCAATGGCATCGAATAGCAACTCCAAAACTGTCTAGTAAGCAACTGAAATTATTTTAGATTTTTTTTATGACATTGAACGGTCTATTGATGGCATTGACAAACCCTTTATCTCAATCAGATTGAAGACATCTAACAACACTAAAGAGAAAAAGTTTGATACTCCACCAAAGTGTGATGAATGATACGCATGTAGCATACAAGTAATTTAAAAATTTAAATTAAACTGATCAATTTATAGCTCCCTGTTTAGATGTGTCAAGGATCACAAGTAATTTAAAATTTTAAATTAAAATGTTCAATTTATAGCTCCCTGATTAGATATGTCAAGGACCACAAGTTACGCTTGTTAAATTATCCTACTCTCAGATTGTAGACATTTATTAGATGGTCAAAAATCAAAATTATCCAATGGTCCTACTTCAAGAAACAAGTGCCCACCATCCATGGGATTGTTCAAACAATCTTATTATAGGACAGTCACTTAAAAAAGGTAGACTTCATGTCGCAGCTAGTTTTATTTGAGTTACTTTACGACACCTGGAGTTTCTGGGTGCCTAAGTACCCAGCGACATATTCTCTCTAAGTATCAAATAATTCACCGGTAGAAACTAGGGCTGTCAACAAGCGGGAGGGGTTAACTTGGGCCCAGAATTAGAACTGTTCAGGTGGGGCCTGATGGGCTAGCCCTATTTTAAACTTTGATATTAGATGGCCTGTGACAGAATCTGCGTAATGATCCAAACATGATGGGATTTAATTGAGCCACATTCTACTACAAGAGATTAACTGAGGAGTACATGAATTGTGTAATGAGGAGCACGGTTTGGATACTCTTTAGGGCCCACCATTATACTTACATATTTTATCCACATTGTCCATCCATTTTTCTACTCATTTTAGGACATGAGCCCAAAATTGAAGCATATCTAAAGCTTAGGTGGACCACACTACAGGAAAGAGTGGTGATTGAATGGCCGACGTATTTTCCTTCTCCCTTCGTCCAGGTCTATGCGGCCTTTTTTTTTTAAAAAAAAAAAAAACCAAAAATAGATTGAATTGAAAGAAGGAAGGCCGGAGACGGCTACAAGGAAGATTCAGGGTGGGTTGGATACAAAAAGGGGATGCCCCCCTATCGTGTTACTGTACAACGCAGTGGAAGATTATAGGTGATTCTAAGGTTGCCTAGGCCCGTCCTATCCAGAAATAACAGACCCCTAATGTCAGCCGGGAGGGTACTCCAAGAGACAAAGTTGTGATCCTGCAGTCGCTCACTTCCCAACTTTACTAAGCCGTCCGCTGCCGTGTTAGCTTCTCGAGGAGTATAGCCGAATTCCGTCTGAAGGGAGAGGGCTAAGACCCGAATTCGAGCAATCCAATACCAGGTGGACCAAGGCCTTTTGTGGCTGGATATGTCCTGAATCGCAATTTGAGAGTCGCTGGCCACTTGGACTCTGTTAAAGCCCAAACGGGCACAACACAAAGGACCGTCATAGATTGCTTTAATTTCTGCTCTAGTGTTGGTTCCTGCCCCATATCCCTTGAAGAATCCGAAGAGAAAGGAACCTTTGGAATCTCTTCCAATACCACTGCCACCAGAAAGGCCCGGATTCCCTCTAGCAGAACCGTCGACGTTAAGTTTAATCCAGCCAGGGGGTGGTTTTGACCAGGTCACTATCGAGACTCAGTGGGGTCTAGGGGTCGGGATCTGGATATGCATTCCCTTCAACATTTCAACAATGGAGGGATGGAGGTTTATGGGAGAAGGGAGGAGGTTGTT
This sequence comes from Magnolia kwangsiensis, assembly GCA_037074715.1. Lineage (NCBI taxonomy): Eukaryota > Viridiplantae > Streptophyta > Magnoliopsida > Magnoliales > Magnoliaceae > Magnolia > Magnolia kwangsiensis. The sequence continues at coordinate 105,205,377 of CM073584.1, forward strand.
GGTCCATTTAATCTAGCTAAGGGTCCCCACGATGATACCTTTGACGTTGAGGACCTTATCCTCGAACTGGCAAGCATTTCTTTCTTTTCAGAGTTCTCAGAAGATGAACAATGGAATCAAACTGCTGATAGGAGAACTACGGTCGAGGGCCTGAGAGGCGTCCCACCAATGTGCAGCGCGGCCTGATGCGGAGTCTAAGCCTGGGTCCGGCAAAAGGCAAATTCGATAGAAAAAGGCCCAGGTAATTTTGGCCGCCCAGCCAGTTGCAAAGATGTGGTTGATAGATTCTGTTGCTAGAGAGTGAGGGGGCGGGCAGCAGGAGCAACGACACGCTAAAGTCACTCCCTTGGATTGGAGCCTCTCGTCCGAAGGGATCGCACGATGCATGATTTTTCAGGCTAAAAGTGAGATTTTAGGTGGGACCGTGGGATACCACACCCAACGACACCATCTCTATTTAACCCCTATAGGTCTAATTGAGTTCTAAGCTCGAGCAACTGTAAGCTCCCTATCTTACGCACCCAGCCAGATGCGGCTATCGTCAAAGGCTGAAGTGCAAATACCCTCCTGAGTGATATGGTCAATGACGGCTTGGGGGAGAGAAGGCGGGATATCGACGTTCGGGATCCATCCATGAGGGCCGATTAGGTCCCGAACTCTAGGCCCGTCGTCAACATTGACTGAGGCCACAGTAAAAGGAGATTGCAGAGTACGCAGGGGACCCTGGTCCGACCAATCTGCTTCCTAAAAATTGATGTTCCCTTCCCCAATGAGCCACCTCGAACCCGAGCGAAGATGCTGGAAGGTGCCCTTGATTTTCCTCCAAATGGTAGAGATCTGGTAGGCAATAGACCGAGGCAGGGTAGCGGCTGAACCATCCCTAGATCGAGGGCAGAAATCAGCATTATACTTGGCATGGACAAAATGAGTCCAGCAGCTACCATGATATCTGAAAAGAGCGGTCCAAGCGAGTCTCATTCTGTAAGCTTTCATGGTGAATTTTAAGGTTCTAAGGCCCAGGCCCCCCTCTGCTTTAGGTAGTGTAATGGTGCTCCACTTCTTCCAATGGTATTTCTTTTTGGTGCCCTCCCAGCCCCAAAAGAAATTAGCCATGAATCTTTCCAAATTCGCCAGGACGAAGCTCGGGACGTCAATGGCCGCAAGGGTGTGGACGGGGATGTTGCTAAGGACATGGTTGATGAGGGTGAGCCGACCTTCCTGGGACAGAATTCTGTTCTTCCAGCTGAAAATTCTGGACTGCAGTTTGTCATAAAGAGGCTTAAAGTAGGCCCGCTTGGGTCTACCTTAAAAGATGGGAACGCCCAAGTATTGAAAAGGAGCCAGCGCTTTTCGAAATCTAAGAATGGCCGTTACTGATCTGGATCTACCCCCTGACATACCTGAAGAAGGAATGAAGAAACTCTTGTTGAGGTTGATACGCTGGCCTGAGAAGAGCTCGTAGTCGGACAGAAATTTTTTGATCTCCAACAAGGAAGATTTGGATCCATTGGCGAAGAGAATAGTATCATCTGTGAAAAGAAGGTGGGAGATTGTCGGGCATTAGGGACGGGTCTTGAAGGGTTGGCAAAGCCCTCTCTCCATAAGATTATGAAAGCCGCGGCTAAGAGCTTCAGCAGCCAGAATGAAAAGGGCAGGGGAGATGGGGTCTCCCTGGCGGAGGCCCCTCGAAGATTGGAAGAAACCGGCAGGCTCACCGTTGATGAGGACGAAAAACCAGCAGTCTGCCCAGCATTTTTGAATTGACGAAATCCAACTATCATGGAAGCCAAATTTGGAGAGAACGACACCAAGGAACCGCCAACTGAGCCTATCATAGGCTTTTTCCATATCCAGTTTGATGAGACAATTATTACCTCTAATTTTTCTGTTAATATCCCGGAAGACTTCCTGCACGAGAACACAATTTTCTGCGATGGATCATCCCTGTATGAAAGCACCCTGCTCATAGGAGATAATGTTGGGTAGGACCGTACCCAATCTTACAGTCATGATTTTAGAGAAAAATTTATATAGACAATTACATAAGCTAATAGGTCGAAAATCTGAAAAAAGAGAGGGGACACTTATCTTGGAAATTAAGCAAATGAGCGTGGCCGAAAGGGCCCTAGGGATGTTGGGGGCGCTGAAGAAGAACCGGGCCGCGTTTAGCAGGTTATAACAGATGATGTCCCAGCATTCCCAGAAGAACGCCGCCGAAAAGCCGTCATGCCCCGCTGCGCCATCAGGTGGGATGCCCATAACTGCAGCATGAAGTTCCTCCAATGACAGCTCCGACTGCAACAGCAAATTGTCTGCATCTGTGACCAACTTAGGAATGCAGTTCAGAAAATCGGAGGGAGGAGGAGTCTCTTCAGCTTGAAGTAAATTCTGAAAGAAAGAGACGGCTTCTTGTTTGATTTGGGACTGATCCGTGAGCACCGTCCCATCTGTGTGAGAAATTTTGAGGATTCTGGCTCTCCTAGCTTTTCCTGTCGCCGAGTTGTGGAAAATTTTGGTGTTCCAGTCCCCTTCTTGTAGTCAGTGTGACTTGGACTTCTGTTTCCAAAAAATTTCTTCGCAAAGCTCAAGGTAAGATAACTTGTTTCTAGCTTCTTGGACTCGAAGATGAGCCTGAGCATCAGATGAAGACTGGGCATCCATCTCAGCTTGCTTAAGCTCCTTGGAGACCACCTTAGTTTGAAGAAAAATATTCTCAAACACGGTTTTGTTCCAGGTAATGAGGGAGCTTTTGACGGCTTTCAGTTTGGCAATAAAAATCTGCAAATGGTTCCCCAGGTGGGATGACACCCAAGTAGTCCTAACGAGGTCAAGGAACCCTTCGTGTTGACACCACATTCGTTGAAATTTGAATGGTTTAAGACCTGGAAGAGAGGGGAGGGGGGAAGATAATAGGAGGGGGGCGTGGTCTGAATGGAGCCTAGGAAGATGTTGGACTTGGAAGGTAGGGAAAGCCTGGAACCAACGATCGTTGCAGCAAACACGGTCCAACCTGGCCCATCTCCTGGCCTAACCAGCTTGGCTATTGCACCAAGTGAAACGATTACCGAAGAAGAGGGAGTCCATGAGACCGACATTGTTGATAGCTGCAGCAAACTCTGATGTACTACAAACATTAAAAGAGGTGGAGCCACGGCACTCGTCCTGAGTGATCACCGCATTAAAATCACCTCCGACCATCCAGGGTGAGATGCAATTAGAGCTCAGTGCAGCTAGATCACCCCATAACAATCTGTGTAGGATTCTTGAACATTTGGCGTAGACAAAGGAGAGAAGAAGCTTTCCTATGTCATTAGGGAGGTTGATAGTGAAAGAGATCATCTGGTCAGAGTAGGTGATGGTCTGAGGAGTGATGGAGGAGTCAGCAAACACTCATATCTTTCCCCCCTGGACAGCGTTGGAGAGGGAAGAGTGGAAACCCGGCTTCAGCTCGATTCTGACACACTTATCGTCCTTAAGCATCGGTTCAAGGATGACAAGGATGGCAAGGCTGAACTCACGCTTAAGCCTTCTGATGGACCTAATAGTGGGAAGGTTATCCACCCCGCGAGCATTCCAAATTAGAATTCTATCCATTAACAAAACCAATTGGTATACGCTTCAATTTTCTCAATCTGTCATACCAATTGGACTCGGTGCCTAATCTGCAGGAGAAGGATTTTCGCTTATACACTCTTCTGGCTGGTACTGATGGTCTGCCTCTGATCCTGGAGCGAGACGAATTAATAGCTAAAATTCCCGGGCTGGCCGTTCGAAGGTTGGAGGATTTGGGGGGAGGAGGTGGGGGAATGGAATGTGATAAGCACAGGCCTCTCCACAAGCCTGTAATGGGAGCTTCAGCTGTTCCTGAGGAGTGGTTCAGCCCGGCTGGGGTAGATGGTAGGCCGGGGGAAGCGCGATACGGCCCAGCAAGGAAACTGCCTCTAGAGGGAGATAGATCCAAAGTTGGGGGGTCGTGGAGGATAGGAATGGATGTACAAGTTGGAGAAGGTTGGGAGAGCCTGTGAGGAGGATGCGTTGGGTTGAAATAGGGGGATAAGTCAATAGTTAGCTGACCTCTAGCAGAGGGTGGTTGCCTGTCATGAGCCGCATTCCACGCAACAACTTCCGGGTCATCCGAAATTTCTTCAAAATTATCCCCAATTCTTAAGGGGCTGTTCCCTTCAGATAAGGCTCGACGAGGGGATGGGATGGCATTGGAGATGACAACCCTGTGGAGGGAGGAGGACGAGGTAGGGGGTAACAGGGTGGGATTGGGGTCCACTAATGGATGGGGTTGGCTGGAGGAGTTAATCTACTGAGCACCAGGAAGGGGGCCATTTTGGGATAGGTCAGGAGGTGGAATAGGGTCATTATGGGAGAGGTCATGGGGTGTAAAAGGGTCGTTGATGAAGCTATTAGAAGGGGGGGTAGGAGGATTATGCGGAAATTGGGGCAGGGCAATGGAGGGTAGGGTGGGTGGGCAGTGTTGAGGGCGAGTCGGGGAAGAGGTCTGGATAGTAGTTGGGGGGACAGGGTGTTGGAAGGAACACTCCACCCACTGCCTAGGTGATTTGACATTGCCGGTAAAATTTTCTGTGTTCTCAGACTGCCAGGAAGAACGGTTTTTGAAAGGCCAGATGGAAAAGGATTTCCCTGCAACCAAGAGAGTCCTTGGGGAGTGAATGTCTGCTCCAGGGGAGATGATAACCTTGACGCGAGCAGCCCCCTGATCAACTCTCAATGTGGGGCAACTCCTCACATCTTCAACTTCCCCAAAGGTATTCCCCAAGGCTTTGAAAACAGACTCCATCCAGGCGTGGGCCGGGATGCCCAAAAGCCAAAACCAGGTGCCACCTCCAAGCGGGTTGAAATTCGGAGACCAAACCTCCACTTTGATGAATCCCATCTTTGATTATAGGATTGAGTTGGAGAAGAAGGAGGTCAGCCCTGAGCGTGAAGTGAAGACCAGGAGGAAAGAATTTTGACTGAGGCGCGAGACTTCTACAGCCGTGGACGAGTATCTGGCGGTCCTGAATGCTTGTAGGATATGGGAAGCCTGCACGGTAGAGTCCCGAACCTGGCCAACCAAGGCCATAGACAGCGCTTTGAGTCTGAGTGCGACACTCCTATTATCTGCTCGGACAGTTAGGGATTCTTGGGCCGGATAGTGCATGGAGTGCTGGACCCTTGGGTTCTCACAGACATTTGGTCGAACATTTGGTGGGCGTGGGAGGACGGGGTTCTCGCAGACATTAGAACGAACATCTGGGGGGCGTGGGAGAATGGGGCCTTGCATAGCTTGGACAAACGAAATGGTTTCTGATTGAGAGCTGTTAGGGATAATGGCCTGTTCGGAGGAGAGGGGTGGGGCCATCCTGGTGGGAATGGTGAGGGGTTTGAAAGGGCGTCGATTGGGGAGAGGCCATGTTCTGTCCTTTGCCATTTGGACTAGCAGGATCCTACCGTCGACCCGCTTGCCGTTGAGGACTCCCAGTGCTGCTCTTGCGTCGTCCTCGTATTGAAATCTGATAAAACTATAACCGCGAGGTCTGTTGAGGTTGGGATTCCAAGGGATGAACGTGTCGACGACCTTGCCGTACCTCCCAAAAATCTGGAATAAGTCTTCCACAGAGGTCTCAAAGGAAATATTACCTGCGAACAGAGTAAATGCAGGGGAGATGATTGATTTGGATCTAGGTCTAACCTACTGTCAGTCCGTTGCATGCATCTTCGATCTCTAAATCTTGTATCAGCTTCTTGAGCTCTCCTATACTCCATCTATTTCAACATGATATTATTACATTGTATCCTTAGAAAGGTTTCAATGGTGGTCTGTGCGGCCTTATGAACAGGTTGGATGGCTAATAAACATTATCCTTAGTAAGGTTTCAATGGTGGTTTTCATTATCTCTACCGTGTTTCTTGTGGTGTGGTCCACTTGAGCTTTGAATTTGTTTCATTTTTAGGTTCATCCACTAAAATGATCTGGCAAAATGGCCAGATGGCCTGCATAAATACATCATGGTGAGACCCATGGAGTATCAACACCACTCTAACTCTACACAAAATCTGCTTCCTTACTACAAAATCCGGCTTCCAACATAACGACTTTCTAACATGCTTTACATGGGGACCATCTCTTACATTTGGACAAGGTGGAATCTCTATCCAACCCAAGATCATTAATTAGAATAGGATCATCTCCTAAATCAGAACTGATACCGTGAGGCTAGACATGGTGAGATTTGATTTGTCCAGCTCATGTGAAGTCAGTGAGCACGTCCTCTACTGAACCACTTTCAAACGGGAGCGGATTAGGCCAAGAAGAGTAGCAGTATTAGAGTTGAGCAAGGTAAGGCTGGTCTCGGTGCCATTAGGGAGTGTAACTAGGCGTTTCTTTTCCGTTCCTTGAGGGGCTGCCCCTTTGGCCCGCTTTTTCCCTCCCCTTTCGTTTGGTTTGCTCCTGTTCGATGGGGCCCCGGTTTTTTTGTGGTGCCCCCAGTTTACTTGTATATTTTGCCCATATCAATACAAGTAGTTTCTTTTTGAAAAAAAAAAAAAGAAGACCCGGGCATGGTATGACTCGACTCGGCCAACTTGTTCAAATCTGAACTGAGTGGGTGAGTCGATTTGAATCGAGTTGACTTTTTCCAATCCAAACTCAAACCGATCGAGTCGAGTTCGAGTCAACCAGTAACTTGATTCAACTCGACCCAAAATCCAACTTGTTATTGACTCGAGTCGATCCGAAACCCAACTCATATATATATATATATATATATATATATATATATATATATATATATATATATATATATATAAGATGGCATGTAGTTGATGGAATGTTGCAAATTTGACAAGTTAATCTAGATTTTGAGTTGTGATTTTAGCCCATGGAGACCCAAAGCACCCTATCTGTGTGACTCGGTGCCGACTCAACCCAACTCGGTATTTGTGAATGTGTCAGACTCGGTCTGGATTAGTTTAGGCTAGACCTGGACTCGAATCAGGTCAAGTATGATGGACTCGGTACCGGTTTGGGTTGAGTTCAAGTCATGACTATTTCAAAACCGGATCGAGTCAGGTCAGCCCTAACTCACTGTGACTCAGACTCGATGCCCATGCCTAGCTCTAAAGACCATAGCGGATGAGGCCCTGACCATGGGCGTACCTTGACATATGTGTTGTATGTCCATGCCATCCATCCATTTTCCAGATCATTTTAGAGTGTGAGCTCAAAAATGAAGCAGATCCAAATTTGAAGTGGACCACACCACAAGAAATAATATGATTGAACGCCCACCATTAAAAACTTTTTAGGGCCCACCGTAATATTTATTTACCATCTAACCTGCTGATAAGGTCACACAACCTGGATGAAGTGAAAACACCTAAGATTTGGATCTACTTCATTTTTGGGCTTCTACTCTAAAATCATCGCAAAAAACGGATGAACAGTGTGAATATACAATTCATATATCACGTTAGGCCCTATGGATGGAGCAGCACCTAATCTGCTCCCTTTCAAACATGGTTTTGCATGGCATGTGGCCCAATAAAATCTCCCCACGTCAGGGCTTCACCCAACTCTCATTTCCCCGGTCTCACCGAATCTGCTTCCTCCTAAATCTAGTTTGTGTTTACAACCCACTTACCGAAGGGAACGCCACCTTGAAGATGTCTTCTGGGCTAGCTTCAAGTCTTTGATTTCTCCCACAGTCGCCATGGAGACCGACACATCTACGTGATCATCTGGGATGTTGATGACAGTGGCCCACCGTAATCTCAGCCACTGTTTTTGCTAGAGGAATATGGCCATGGAGTAGATAGGATGATGAGAGGAGGAAAGGTTTTGGGGTGTAAGGTGAGGCAGAATACGGTCTTTTGTCTTACGCAGAGACTTTTATGAGTCTGGATGTCGGCAATTTGAGCCTAGACTTATCATGTTAGTTCTACACCATTTAAAAATTGATGCTAACTATTAAATTATAAAGATGGAATAATTTTATGGAAATCTAGACCGTACAAATATCTGAATCAATGTTTTGGGAAGAAGACTTAAACAATTACACTTGGAGGATAATATTAACCGTTGATTATTTTTTTTTCGTTTGAATGAGGACCAATCACATAGTTCTGATTTCTTGATCAGTGTGATTTTAGAGGCATGAACCATCCACAGTGGGACCCTCAGTTTTAATGGTCTGGATGTCTTATGTATGATCTCATCTGAGGAGGATGAGCCAAAATCATTTTCAAAATGGCACTCAACGTACGCGGATATATGTGTCCTACCCCGCGGTATCCATCTGGGAACGGGCAGGAGCTTTGAGCGGCCACAATGATGTATGGGTCTTATCCACACTTTCCATCCAATTTTTTGTATCATTTAAGGGAACATTGCCAAAAATACGCTAGATCCAAGGCTCAAGTGGACCACACCACAGGAAGAAGTGTAGATAATGATTCTCACCGTTGAAACTTTTCTAGGGCCCACCATGATGTTTATTTTCCATCCAACCTATTTGTAAAGTTACATAGGCATGGATGAAGAGAAAACACAAATATCAGCTCCATCTATGACTTCTGTGGCCCCAAGAAGTTTTCATCTATAAGAGTTTAATCCCCATTGTGTAGTTCACTTGGCCTTGTATCTGCCCTCAATTTTGGGATGGTATCATAAAATGATACGAAAAAATGGATGGACAGTGTGGATAAGACCCATACGTCACGGTGGACACTCAAATCTCCTGCCCGTTACCAGCTGGAGATGGGCGGGGTTGGACGCAATCCCGTCTGCGCTCAACGACCATTTTAAAGGCAAGACGTTCGGTGCGAAGGTGCCGGGATTCGTAAGGCGGGGTAACACCTATTTCCGTGACTCGTTGACCTTTTAATTCACATTTATGTATTGTTTTTGTATATCCAAACCGTCCATCTATTTTGGAAGATTATTTTAGATTATAAAAATAAAAATTAATTAAAAAATTATTAAGTAGACCACACCATAGGAAACAGTGTTGATTGAAAGATCACCATTAAAAACTTCAGACGACCCACTTTAATGTTTATTTGCATCCAACCTGTTTATAAAGGTCATACAGACCTGAACGAAGTGAAAACACAAATATAATCTTAATCCAAACCTTTTTTAACGGCCCACAGGAAGTTTTTGAAGCTTTTAAAGCATTCAAATATACATGTGCAATAGAGTATCTCAAATAAAACCAGCTATTGCATAGAATCTACCAAATTCAAGTGAAGGTCGGAAGATGAGGTTTGTCCGAAAGGACGCGGATTGTGTACTACCCCCGCCCGTTCCTAGCTCTGAATGGGCAGTTCTATAGGTGGACCCACCGTGAGATGTATCTGTATATCTAAGTCGTCAAACTTTTTTACTAGATATTTTTAAGGCATGAGCACAAAAATAAGAAAGATCTAATGCTCAAGTGGACCACACAAAATAATAAGCTTGGTTATATTAAAATGCACAAAGCCAGTTGCATTAAACGGAAAAGTCATATGTGGTGTAGCCTATGTAACTGCTGAATTTATTTATTTTTAATTGCCTTAAAATAATCTGAGAAAAAAATTAAATAACTTAGATGTACATATACATCACTGTAGCCCACCCACGGAACTGCCTGTTGGGGCTAAGGACGTGTGGGGGCGGTATGCCATCCGCGTCCTGTTCGAAGAATCCATTGAATGGTAGACGCGGATTAGATAATGACACGTTAGGTAGCGAATTTGCTCTCAAAATGACGACACAAAGTTCCGTAGGACCTAAATTAATGTGTTATATTCATACTGCCCATTCATTTTTGAAATATCATTTTAAAGCATGAGCTAAAGAATAAGGTAAATAAAAAACTGCCCTAACCCACCACATAAAATAGTAGGGAGAATGATTCCCACTGTTAAAACTATCCTAAGGCCCACCATAATATTTATTTGAAATTCAACCTGTTAAAAAGTTAAAAAAGACATGATAGAAAGGAAAACACAAACAACACCTTGATTTAAAACTTTTGTAGCCTTTAAAAGATTTTAACGGTGGGCGTCATTGTCCCCACTGTTTTCTGTGCTGGGTCCACCAGAGCTTTGGATTTAACTCCTCTGGATATTGCCCTAACATGGTATCTCCCAATGGATGGAATGCGTGTATACAAAACATACATTGGGCCTACGGAATTTGGAGACGTCGGCAGTTAGTCTCCCTGCTCAACCTATCAGTAGCTAATCCGCGCCGTGAATGATGGGCAACGGCTATGAGGGCCTAACATGACGTATGGGTTTTACCTACACCGTTCATCCATTCTGCCATTTCATTTTAGGGCAGAAGCCCAAAATAAGTCAGATTCTAGGCTGAAGTGGAGCATACCGCAGGAAGCCTGGGTGGAAGCCGGTGGTGATATTCATACCTACTGTTGAAACCTTTCAAGGGCCTACCATGATGGTTAATTGCCATCCAACATGTTCATGTCGTGTAGCTGACTTCGGTTTGGGCTCTGGCTAAGTCCTGTTATACTCTGGCCTTTAGAAACTGATGGATTGAGTGGATCCTGAGATCAAGTGCCCGTGTGGTGTGGGTGTGTGTGAGTGTGTTGAAAAAAAAAAAAAAAACAAAGAATAAAAAAATGGGTCCACGTTCCCGTCTAAATGACCCGTAGTGTGACTTTATCGTGGGAGGAGCTCATATGGACAGTATAGATTTTGTATCCTTAAAATCGCTTTTTCATTTTCTTGGTGATAAAAATGTTCATCTGCCACAGCCGTTGAATAATGAAAGGGTCCTTTTAAAAGATGACCTGAGCCCCACTAAAAATGGAAATTTGGTTCAACCATTAGTTTGAACTATTCATTTTAATCAAACAGCCATGAATCTACAAAAGATATTTTTCAGTCTTTTATTTAAAGATGTACGTGTCTCAATACTACAGTAACTTTGTACGTTAATTCTGAACCCTTTCCTTAGATGTGGTCTATATATGATGAGATTTTTTCCTAAACTCGAAGGGTAACATGAAATTAAAACTCCTTATATATAGAAGAGATGAATTTGCTTCAGTACAACCTATTAGAGCCCACATTAGGCATGGATGAGTTCAAAATGCAGGGTCCTTCTAAATTGGGACCACATGAAGCTAAAGCTTCTAGGATAACTGGTATTTGTACGGCTGGAGTCCACTTCCCCTATAGATGTAAAAAAAAAAATTCCATCCAAGCTTCAATGAAATTCAGATCACTCCCACATTAAAAAAGAGTTTTTCTTTGAAGTTTTTCGTCTACAATCTCCAAAGTGAAAGTTATGGTGAGCAGAGGTAAGTTTTTTTTTTATTTTTCTTTATTGTCTTTGTTGGTGTGCATAAATGATAGGAGTTTGTAAAAGAGAGAAGGGTATGGTAGATCCTTTTTAGATGTTGTAGATTTTTCTTATTGTATGAATGTTGGGAATTTGTTAAAAGGAGGAGAATGTAGGGTCTTTTTTATTGTACGAATGGGGGGACCACATGGATCGCAAATATTCAATATAGATCGGTGATATTCACTGTGGAGCACGATGATTAACAGTGGTCAGATGATATTCACTGTGGACTGCAGATAATATCAGTGAGCCACTATTAGAGTTGGGCATCGGTCCGGGTCAGATCGGATTGGGCCTAACCCGGTCAGATCTGAAATTTCAATAGGCTAACCCGAAATCGATCCGATCCGAGACCGAGTCCAGGTCACCTGACTCGGACAAATCCGATGCTTGATTTGCTTGACCCAATCCGAGTCTGAATCGGTCAGAAAAACTGAGTCGGATCGGGTTGGGCACTATTCGAATCATTTGATATGATGTGGTCCACTTCAGTTTTTAATGTATTGTAATTTTTTGTTCAACGCCTAAAATGATATGTCAAAATAGATGAACGGCTTAGATAACCTATATACATCAATGTGGGCCTCACATGACTATATAAAATATGTATCAACACCTGCTGCCTGTGTTGTCCCATCGGGCAGGCTACTGAAGTAACATCATGAAGTTTTGTGGGCCCCACTATGTTGTATGTGTTATATCCGTCCATTAATTTTGAGATATCATTTTAGGGCATGAGCCAAATAATGATGTAGATAAAAATCTGTAGTGGACCACATCACAGAAAAAGGTGGGGAGAATGATTCCCACCGTTGAAACTATCCTAAGGCCCACTGTAATGTTTATTTGAAATCCAACCTGTTAAAAAGTTGAAAAATATAGAAATAAGGGATATCAAAAATATCAGGTTGATCTAAAACTTTTATAGCCTTTAAAAGTTTTTAATGGTGGGTGTCATTGTCCATAGAGCTTTCTATGTTGGGGTCCACTGGAGCTTTGGATTTCATTCATTCATTGGATATTGCCCTGAAATGATCTCTCCAAATGGATGGAAGTTTGGATACAAAACATATATCATGGTGGGGCCCAAGGAACTTGGTTAAGTCACTTTAATATATACTCCCGCAGCCTACCATGTTGATGTGCAAAGCAAGTAACACAGAATTGGGGCAGAAACGTAATCATCCTCCTGTTGGGAATAAGAGAGGGTCGAGATTGCTATGTAAGTTTTGCACCGTTTAAAACATAGTGGTCGCTTCTCAGATGTATGCATAGCCTAGTTTTACCACAATCTGAACTGTACAAAATCTTACTCAACTCTGAATGGTACAGTGCTAAAAAATTGCATGGAGAAGATAATATTAAGCATCTAACGTGGACCACTCTGTACTTTACTTTTAACCATCCATTTGATAGCATTAATTAGATGGCTAGGATTGTTTGATTCACGTGATTTTAGAGATATGCTTCACCCGCAATAGGACCCAATTTGGATGGTCTTGATAGTATTAGATAGCGTCACAGAATGAGTCACCACCATTTTAAAAATGGTCCTAAACTCACATACAACTCTAACACGGCAGAGTGGCGAAACTCCTGCAACTGTTGCCCGCTTGTTAACGTGTCGTGCAAGTAACTCATACTCACAGGCAAGTGAACTCTGTTGGGGCCCACCGTGAATGCGTGTGGTGTATCCACGTCGTCCATTCATTTTTTTCATATTATTTTAGCTATTGAACCCAAAATTGATGAATATCCAAAGCTCAAGTGGACCACACCATAGGAAAAAGTAAAAATATTGATTTTTACTCCAGATCTAGCCAGATTAGAACGGTCCGGATACATTCAGATCAGGTTTTTGGATCGGAATGGTTCGGATTAACCACTACCCGATCTCGATCCGAAAACTAGTCGGATCTAAATGATCCTACCCGATCCTGGCTGTCGGTTCGGTTTGGAACGGGTTGAATCGGGTCTGATCTGGTCGAATCCACTGGATCGGGTCAAAAATGCCCACCTCTAGCCACTATTGATATCTACGGTCCACATTGAATATCAGTGGAATTCACTGTGTACCATGGATATTAACATTTGGCCCACTGATATTCATTGCGTACAACGGATATTAACAATGGCCCACTGATATTATATGCGGCCCATGCATGGTGAATATTAATAGAATTCATTGTGGACTACGAATATTAACATTGGGCTACTGATATTCATTGCAGACTGTGTATAATATCAGCAGTCCACTATTAATATCCACGATGGAATTCATTATGTATCGTTGATATTAACATATGACCATTGATATTATATATTGTTTGTAATGAATTAGTTGGCCAATGTTAATATATGCGGTCCACAGTGAATCCCATTGATATTCGCCATGGACCGCAGATAATATCAATGGTCTATTGTTAGGATTGGTGATCCACAACGAATAACAGTAGTCATTTGTCAATATCAGTGAATCTCTGTTAATATACGCGATCTTTTGTAAATATGATTATTTTTTAAGCTAATATTTTGTCTTTCATTAACTATAGAATCCTCTTGCAAGGTGAGGGAACATGGTCTTTGCTTAGAATACTCCAATATGAGGGTCACCACTAAGTACTCAGTATGGTTTCTACTTATTTGAAAGAGATATTTAAAGGAACCCAATTTGGGTATCAGTTTAAATTTTTATGAAGGAGGATGGAGGGAAAATGGATTATATTACTCCAATGCCTAATGCAGAGGTACCTTATTGACCTCTGCTTTGATTTCAATGGCATCATTCTCTAATTCAAAGAGATGGGCTTTACCTTAACTATGGATATGAAGTGGGAACATCAGACGAATTGAAGTAGATCAATCAAGGATTGTCAAGAAGAAAGAATTTAACAATCAAATGATCCTAAACTGGTTTATAAATTATCTAAAGTTTTGTATGGCCCACGGGCATTGTTTGAAAAGTTCCATGGAGTGTTAACTTAGGCTGGCTATTCTCAAAGTCAATATAACTTATCACTGTTTATTCTCGAGACTAGTTCAGGTCATATTGTTATATTCGTCTATATATGTTAATGATATTCTCATAACATGCAAGGCATTGCCAATCTCAAATCATTACTCCATGTCTCATTTTATATGAAATAACTAGGGTCATCAACATATTTTTCAGAACTTGAAATATGTCATACATCTCAAAGATATCTCCTTAGTCAAGGGAAGTATACTTATAATTTGATCAAGCAAACAAACTTTACAAATTTCAAGTCCTATGAATCTCCTCTAGAATTAAATGTCAAGTATAGAAAAAAAATGATAGAGATCATCTCTCAGATAATGTTACAATTCTATATGCAGTTGGTGGGAAGATTGGTCTATCTCACTATTACTTGTCCTGATATCGCACATGCAGTTCACGTTATTAGCTAGTTTATTACGACACCTTATACATTGCATATGACAGTAGTTCATCACATTATTCAATATCTTTGAGGTACCCTCAATGAAGCGCTTCTCTTTCCATCCTCAAATGATCTGCAGTTATCTATTTATTATGATGTTGATTGGGCAAGATGTTCCACTTCACGACGATCTACTACTAGCTATTGTGTTTTCTTGGGACAATCACTGGTTAACTGGAAACGTAAGAAGCAAACCATGATATCTCGATCCAGCACAGAAGTCAAATATCATGCGATGACAGAAACTTGTAGTGAAATTACTTAGTTCAAGGGATTGTTAACAGATCTTGGGATTCATTTGTCTTCGTTAACTCCATTATATGCCAACAACCTGAGTGTTATTCAGTTGGTTTTCAATCTAATATTTCACAAGAGCACTAAACACATTGAAGTTGACTGCCACTTTGTGTGAGAAAAATACATGGCTGGAATCATTTCTTTGCCTCATGTGACATTAGAACTACAACTTACTGATTTATTTACAAAATCCATGACATCATCCCGACATAAGTTTCTTAGAAGCAAACTAACGTTGGTTCTCCCACATTAGTTTAAGGAGGGTGTGAGATTATATTAGATGTTATTAGTTGTATATTTGTCATGTATAACATTAGTTGTAATTAGCCATATATAGATATACTTTAATTACGATTGATTCTAATTAGATTTCCTTATATACACATGTATTTTTTTTATTTAAACCTAATTTGGGCTGAAGAATAATACAGAAAAAGTAATTGAAATTTCTCCAATTCCAAACATTATCAGATTTTTAAAAGATTAATCTCCTATTACAAAGAATGATTCACTGGACATTTTGATCTCTCCAAGAAGGGAGTATTGATGATGTAGTCACCGTATAGTTGGCGTTATTGATGTGTAGAGAATTTACTTATTAAATCGCACAAAAAGAATGCGCGTATAGACAAGTATATAGATTTAATAAATAATTATGATGCATTTAATTATCACCCCTGAGACAGTGTGGGGTACCAAATCCTAAAACAAGAAGCGAATACTGTAATTAAGAAACACATTCTGAAATCCTACGACTTCCACAAATGACCATATGCCCTACAAGTAAATTGTTTTCTATGAATTTTCGTAAACTATTATGCTACTATAATATACTTTATTTTAATCTTCATTATTTCTATTGTCTAATAGGTTTGGGCATATGAGGTCATTCCTAATCTCCGTTGCCCGAAGGGTCGAGCCACCCGACTTAATCCATCAAAATTCCACAATTTCTGAATTGGAATGAGACTAAGGTGGGAAAATATAGGGATCTACCAAAAATTTTTGCAAATGTGCTGATAAGTTGAAATATCACTTCAAACTTTGTTTGTTCATGTTGTATTTCAACGTTTCTAACATTGCATACATATTATTGCAGATTAGTGGTGAACTCATCCCCTACAATGGATAAAGAAAATATTGTCACTCTTCTATAAAAGGAAGTCGTTAAGAAGATAAAGGTCATGAAGGAGGGGATGAGTATAAGGAAGATAATTAAGGAGATGGAAGCGGGCGAGATGAATAATAAGAATAAGGAGAAAGAGTCATTATTAAACTCAGATAGTGGAATGAGATATTCAAGGGAGGAGGGTGGGGGAAGAAGAATAGGTTCATGTTTGAAGATGTTATCAGAAAATTTGAAGTAGGTGTCCATCTGATTAAACTGATCAATAGATGAAGTTAGTACTTTCTGTACGAGTTAGAAACTGAGACTCAAGTCTAAGGGTGCACATTCTATACCTAATTTTCGGAGTGTGACATAAAAGGAATTGATTCGTTTCTCATGCTTCTTCTCTTCTAAAATTTTAAAAAATAAATAAATAAATAAATTTGAAAACCAATTCATTAAAACAAAAATGAAAAAAAAATAATAATAATTCATTTTTGTTTAATTGAATTGTTTTTTTTTTGGATTTTTTTGTGTCTGAATTTTTTGTTTTTTTATTAACTTTTCATGTTTTTTATTTTATTTTATGTTGGATTTTATTTTTGATTGATATTGGGTACTTGAGTTTCATATAGAATTTTGTCGAATCTTCTTCTTCTTCTTTTTATTTTTAGGAAAAAGAGAGATGTATATTCCAGTTGAGGAGTAAATACAGTAATTCGGGAGGGCCCCAACAACATACAAACGGGACCTTCCTATCGTAAACCCACCCTATAAGACAGAAAGGAAAAAGAAAACCACCAAATAGAAACACAGAGGCGAATGGGCAGCCCAAAAACTGCATAAGTAGAAACGCAGAATCAAGGAGGCAGGCCAAAATATGATACCCCTGCTCCCAGGAACTGAGAAACATGCCAAGACTAGGAAGTGGGAGGCTTCCCCAACTGCCGAATTGCCCCGAGCCCTGTTTTATCGAGGAGGACTTGTCCCTTAATCCACGCTGGGAGAGACGAGATGCTGTGAAAAATGATATTTCCTTGTGACTGACTCCCCATTTTGGCGAGCGAATCCGCTGGACCATTAGCCTCTCTAAACACATGAGCAAATCGGATAGAGTCCCTAGAGCTTAGTGAGAAAATTCCGTGTAACCAATATGTCCACTTCCAGGAACTACAGCCTTTTCCTTGAAGTAATTCGACGGTCCAAATGTCCACTTCCAGGAACTACAGCCTTTTCCTTAAAGTAATTCGACGGCCTAAATGTCCACTTCCAGGAAGTGGGAGGCTTCCCCAACTGTCGAATTGCCCCGAGCCCTGTTTTATCGAGGAGGACTTGTCCCCTAATCCACGCTGGGTGAGACGAGATGCTGTGAAAAATGATATTTCCTTGTGACTGACTCCCCATTTTGGCGAGCGAATCCGCTGGACCATTGGCCTCTCTAAACACATGAGCAAATCGGATAGAGCCCCTAGAGCTTAGTGAGTAATTCTGTGTAACCAATATGTCCACTTCCAAGAACTACAGCCTTCCAGGAATCTTCTTCTTCTTCTTCTTCTTTTCAATCTTTTTGGATTTTTAGATGATTGGGAGTGTTTTATTTTAATTTTTCTATATAATTTAATTATGGACTGTTGAAATTATACCGGTTCAAATAGAGCTACTGACTTCAAGTGAATTAATCATATATATATATATATATATATATATATATATATATATATATATATATATATATATATATATATATATTCGAAAGGTATGTAGCAAAAAGATGATAAGATGTAGAATTACATCATTTAAGTTTTATAAACGACCTATAAAGATAAAATAGAGAAATTATTCTATCAAATTATTATGTAGATTGAGGTTTAATACATATGCAGTGATGGAGTTTCTAAAAATGGATTCATGAATGATGAAAATTTGGTTTGATGGTATGATTTTGTTGAAGTGGAGTTCTAGAGATTGAGGTCTTCTACATTTTTGTTTTCAACAAGAAGAAAATATTGTTTTTGTCTAAACCATAACCACATAACATAGAACTGTTTACTATTGCTAATTGTAGTTCTTTGAGAGATCAAAAACCATAACAGGACAAGATCAAAAACATAACAAGAGAAGAAAATAACCCAGTCATTCCTCTCCACACATCATTTAACACAAGATAAAGATAACCCAACCATAACTAGTACTAGTAATGCTGCTACTTAGTTACTCCATTTGTCATATGGAGCAAAGCTACCACTCTGGTATCGATTAGTTCATCCAGTTGCCATCTAAAGCACCACCACCACCACCACGGAAACAAGATCCTCCATCTGACCCACCACATCCACGATCCCGTCCACCACTTCCACCACCACTGCAACTATAACCCCCTCTCCCTCCATAACCATCATTGAGGTCTTCTACATATCCCTAAAGTTGATTTTATTTATTTATTTATTTATATTGTTGCTTTAGGGGTCATTTGGATGACTTGTAAATGGGCCCAATTGAAAATGATTTACAGGGAAATCATTAACTGGATGCGTTTGGATATGTTGATTTATGATTTATAGCTTTTACTCCCATTTAATTTCCCTACAAAAAACTAGAATTTCTTTTTTATGGATTTCACCCACTTTTGAATACTCAGTTACAGGATATAATAATTTACAGACAATCCAAACACAAACAATCATTTATCTGCAAGTCATTTACAGATTTACAGCTTTAGTCAAGCAGGACACGTTGAGCTTAAAGCCAAACATGATAGATTGTAAGGTTGTAAATGAATTACGCCTATAAATGATTTCTCTATAAATCATTTACAACTTTAACCATTTACTGGGCATCGTCGGTAAATGATTTCTCTAGAGATTTTTAATGGGAGCAGTAGCAAGATCTTTGAAAAGATAAAAGTGCATTGTTTCCAGAGTGGGGTGTCTACAGGCTCCAAAGTCTGTGGCTGTGTGGATTAAGAGATCTATCCATATAGAGTGCCAAAAAGAAGAGCATGGGAGCAGGAATGGCCAGTGATTAAAGACCCATAAAATAATAGCCGATCAAAAACACATTTAGCACAGCCAAAGTAGTAATGTATGGGCAGTTGATGTGCCATGGTAAATTATCGACCTGGCCTGGCAATCAACGGTAGGAAATAGGTGGGCCATTGTGGTATGTCCATTTTGTACAAGAGGAATTGTTGAGGACAAAATCTGGGTGGCTCTCCCGTACAGCCTTCGAAGTCCGACCCACTTTGAAACCTTGAACCTGCACAATAGTGGTGAGGAGACCCTGGCTAATTTGGGGGACCTTCCAATGCTTAAGTCAGGTCAAAGGAATCCAGGTCTAAGTTGGAGAGTAGAAGGAGAGTGTAAGATATTGCATACCTGTAGCAGTGGGGTCTTGTTGTATTTATACCTGACTGTTGAATGACCTAGGTCCGTTAATCTCAACACGATTCACTCAATCAGTGGGATTTTTGGATCATGGAGATATTGCACGCAATCCATAGATCATGTAGTATATTATGCGCATGGTGCATATCTGTGGGTGAAGTAATCGGTCACGTCCACTTATGGTAGTTTTCGAATCTAGCAGACAGAGCACTTACCTTAATACTTAGCCTTGGCTCGGTTCCTCTGGTTGGCAGGACGCCGACCAGCCTTTACTATTAATTCATTGAACTGGGTCAGTACTTTTAGTCCGAGCCGAGCTCTGACTTGAGTTAACAGACCCAGACAGACCCAACCTCTCGCTTGTCAAGCACTCCAAAAGCCTTCCTTTTGAGGTCCGAGGCGGGGCGTCAGGGCTGTCTTGTAGAGTCGGGTTTACAAAAATTTGAAATCAGTGGTTGAATCACTCGTTTTCTGTCAAAAGGTAGCTAGCATATATATTCAATCGAAGTGTGACCCTATATTGGAGAAGTGTGACTCCTATATTGGCCTCAAACTGTGTCAAGCCGATCCGACCCGTAACCTCGAAGTAGGAGCACCTGCGTAGCTTATTGATGAATTCTTCAGTGACGAGCACACCATGTTAGACGTACATCGCCTCGGACATTCGCACACCCAATTGAGTCAGTATGTTATTTTTCCTTGGAACTATGAGGGGCTCGGATCTTCCCATAACAGGAATGATCTCAAAAAAAAAAAAGATTACAATAAATTCAAATTTATCTTAAATAAATTAGGACCATATCAAATCTGGACAAGAAAAAAGAAAGAAAGAAATATATGAAATTTATATATTTCATAACAATAACTTCTACAAACATGCCGAATTGAGTTTTGACTGAGTCGAGTCTAATCAAACCAGCTCAGTTTTAAGAGCAACATGTTAAGATTTTAAGCTGGAAGTTGCAGATAATAATAATTTAAAAAATAAATAAAATAAAATAAAATAACATTGGGAAAGTGATGAAACATTACTCAAGAAGTCTCCATTTGCAGCCCGGAAGAGAAATATGGCAAGGGTCCACATCAATTAGAGATAGGTCCATGACTAGAGGCCATGATTTCTATCACTATTATAAATTCAAATTCCATCAAATCTAAGAGAAACCATATAATCTAAGCATAGCTGTGTATGATTCAACTATCCATTTGTATAAGTGAATCTCCCAGAATACATATAAATCTGAAAAAAGGTCAAAGATTATTGGGTGGGGCTAGAAAAATCAATGGCTTGAATCTTACTGACGCAGGGGAGGACGTGAGGTCGAGCACCGTCTTCCTCAAGATGATAAATATTCCGAATCCACTGAACTTCTCTGGACTCCTCACAGAGACTTCTCGAATCCACGAGGAAAGAAAGTAGAAAATAAGAATAATTTCTAATAAATTCGAAATTGATTAATGAATCCCTAAAATCGAGTTCACAACCCTTTAAATAAGGGAACCAAGCAATAAGAAAGAAATCAGACTCAAACTACAACTAAAACTCCTAGAATTCGCAACTTACTATAAGTAGTAAACTTAATATTTATAGACGGTCATGATGTCTACTAGTGCGCAAGGTTTTCGGCCAAAAATAGTAAGTGTCCTATTTGGCTTCACCAAACCGTTCTCCTAATTATCCTAAGCACATTTCATGTTGGACACAACTCCTAAAGCCCAACGGATGAAAAGTTATACTCAAACTAAAACTTACTATTTATAGTAAAAACAAAATTAAAACGAGGAAACGACCGTCGATCAGGGGGTTTCTCACAAATCCGGGTTGCGCAACCCGGCATAGCCAGGTTGGTTGGCTAAAGTAGCTCGTTCTACCCCAAAATCATATATTTTACGTCGGATAACTCATTCCGGATTGTGAGATACGCCCGATCTAAAGTCCGATGGTCCGGATCACTTCTGTCACCGACCGTGCCTTTTCTGATCCATCTTGGCCATGAAATTGTCGGCGACCCGCTCTACATCACTTACCCGCCGCCCACCCCCCCCCCCCCCCCAATGCTAAATGCATCAAAACGACATGAATTTCTAACAAGTAGAAGAAGATGGTCAAACAGATGCGAGGGTATTCGAGAAAGCTTGAATACGATGCCGATAAACCCAATTATTATATGAAACATCGCATACCTTCTCAAATGTCCCATCTCTAATCCGATACGAGATGATCTTTGTAGGCATGTGTATCCATAACACTTGTTCTCCTGTGTAAAGAAGAAGAAACACCAGAGGAAGTGGTTTATATCCTATACACTCCTTGTACACTGCATTCATATTAACATGGTGCTTAACAAACCACTGAGAGTAGTCATGCTTCATCTCCAAGATCTCAAATTCAGGCATGTGAAAGTCGTAGGACGCTATCAAGTATAGAAGTCCATGTGACTCTCCTAAATACATATGCTTCCGATTCGGTTTTCCTGCAGGTTGTGGAGGCAATGGGGTTGTCTGCAGGGATTCTCTTTCGAGATGGAAGGAGAGAGAGAAGTCGATGTGGACCGACCGGTGCAGACCACCATTCCAAAACACTACTTTCTGCTGGTTGGGCTGGGAATACATCTTACAGAAACTGACTCCTGAAGTTCTCCACAAACCAGTCTGGGAAGAGTAGATGTCTATCTGGACGTTGATCACGCTAATATAGTCTTGTACACCCAATCTTTGAATGCATATTACTTTGTAATGTGGTGATTTGGACGGGTCAAATGCGAGAACGGCGCATATGATGGGCTTTGATGTTGGCTCTGGAAGATAGATGAATTCCTTGGTGGTTGGGCTACAAATGCATAGCCGAAATCTGTTTGAGGGTAGTATATGCGCAAGAGGAGGAAACCATTGCATGAATGCACCATGCATAAGCATTTTTCCAAGAAAGAGAAAGATGGGTCGTGGAGTCCGGCATTGAGTTTATCGATGGGATAGAATCCAAAGTCCCTGATGCATTCATAGAAGGAGGAGGAGATGGAGGAATCAGTAGGGGGTTGGTGGAAGGAGTGCTGCTGAGGGAAGGAGGGATGTGAGATGAGAGAGTGCCAGAGCTTGCATACGCACTTGAATATGAAGATAGATTTCAAAGGGAGGCGATAGAGGATCTCAGACGTTAGATCGTCGTTGTGAGAAACTGTCTCTAATGCATTGCTACTTCGTGGTTTTTTCGTCTGGTTTTCCATTCGTCTCGCTTTGCAATGAAAGAGAAGTTTGCAGTAGAAAAGGAAGAGAAGTTTGGAGTAGAAAAGGAAGAGAAGTTTGCAGTAGAAAAGGAAACTTACTATTCTCTGTATATGAAGATGGGGATTTCCGAGTCCCACGCGGACTCGGATTAGTCAGGAAACGTATCGGCTACTCACCCTGCCACTGGCCAATGGCTAGTGCTCGGTGTTCTGTGGGACCCACCATGATGTATGTGTTTCATACATGCCGTCCACCCATTCTTTCAGATCATTTTATGATATGAACCCAAAAATGAGTTTGATCCAATTCTCAAGTGGACCGCACAGTGTTGATTGAACGCCCACCTTTAAATAGTAGACTCGGGTTCGTTAGTGACACTTCCTGTATTTGTGCCTCACCATGATGTATGTGTTTGATCCACACCGTCCATCCATTTTTTTCAAAGATTATTTTAGACATGAGATCAAAATGAGGCATATCCATAGATCAAGTGGACCACACAACGGAAGCTGTGGGGATAAGGACACCTACCATTGAAACGTTCCTGAGGCCCACCGTTACGTTAATTCACCATCCAACCTGTTTAAAAAAGTCACATAAACCTTGATGGACGCGGATTTCCTGCCAAAGCCTTTCGCATGAGGTTCCTGCGAAAGGATCCTGTGTGGGGCCCGCTTAGACGTTTGTGAGAAATCCACCCCGTTCGTCCGTTTTGAGAGCTCATTTCAGGACATGTGACCACAAATGAAGTAGACCTAAAACTAATGTGGGTTACACTGGTGGGAAATTTTGGGAAAAAAATTCATATAGTTGAAAGCTTCCTAGGCTCGACATTCATGTTTATATGTCATCCAAACCGTTTATAACGTCATTATCACTTGGATGAACTTAAAATACCAAAATAAATAAATAAATAAAAATAAAAAAATTCCCTGAAACAATGATTTTATAGCCACAAAAAAGTTTCAACGATTCACACTGAATCCCCACTGTTTGCTCTAGTGTAACCACTTAAGTTATGGATACATATCATTTTTTCTTTCATACTTAAAATGAACTCCCAAGACAGAAGAACATGGCGGATTTCTCACAAACATCTTGGTAGCCCCACCCAGCGTCCAGGAACTCCCTGCGAATGGCTTTTGCAGGAACTCGAGAAGTTTTCAACGATGGGCTAATATGTGGTTTACTTGAGTTTTGAATCTGCTTCATTTCCCGGCTCATTCCCTACAATGATAGGAAAAACATGCATGGACTGCAGGGATAAAACACATAGATCATGGTGGGCCCAAATAACTTTTCCAACACTGACATTGGCATTGGATGGGTCACTTCTGAATCCGGGAAGCGGATCGCGTAATCAGTGCGGATTAAACTCTGTGGGGGCACCCTGATTTATGTATTTTATTCGTTTTTTGATAAAAATAAATAAATAAATAAATGAAGGATATCCAAAGCTTAAGTGGACCACACAATAGATAATAGCATGAATTGAATGTCTACTGTTGAAAAATTCTTGAGGGTCACGGAAGTTTGGTATCAAACTGATATTTGTGTTTATCCTTTATCCATGTCTTTAATCTAATGAACACATGACAAATAAACATCGCTGTGGGCCTTAGGAAGATTTCAACGGTCTAAATCATTGTTCCCACTGTTTCCCATGGTGTGGTCCATTGAGATTTTGATATGCTTCATTTTTGGGATCAACCCCTAAAATGAGCTGGAAAAGCAGATGGACAGCATGGATTTGGAAAATGGGATTGTGTAATTACTGGTACTGAGTAAACTCTATGGGGCTCGTTCCTTAAGATTAATTTTGGATCTATCTTATTTTTGGCCTCGCTCCCTGAAATTATATCGTAAAATGGATGGATGGTGTGGAATCTCAGGTAGACCATACCACATGAAACAAAGGATATTGAAAGCCTATTGTTGAAAGTTTTGTATCCAAGCTGATTTTTGTGCTTTCCCTTTCATTTAGGTTTGTGTGACCTTATCAACATGATAACAAATAAAAATTACAATGGGCCATAGGAAGTTTTTGATCGGTGGACATTCAGTCAACTATATTTTCCTATGGTATGGTCTTATCTGAGATTTGAATCTACCTCATTTTTGGGCTCATGTCCTAAAATGAGTTGGGAAAATGGACAGCCAGCATGATAAAACAGATACGTCATGGTAGGGCTCACAGAGCTTTGACACTAGCTAGCTGGTTGGTGTTGGGGTAACTAGTGGATAGACATCGGTCGCATGATCTTAGCGATTATATCAGCGGCCTCATAATAACGTTAGTAGAGAAAATAATCAACTGTTATTAGGGTTAAAAATATATACACTATATATAACCATAAGCTACATATGTGAAATGACAAAAATACACTATGCCCTACTCACAAAGCATAGAGGAGCTAACCAGAAGGACGGAGTAGATTTCACACATACAACATGATGGGCCTTAGAGCGATTGGGTTTTTTACTCTTTGTAAAACAGTAAAACAAGCTGTTGTAGAGGATTCCATAAGCTGTTATCTGTTAGTTAAGCTTCCAAGCATGCCCACCTCCCATGTTGAACTTCTTCAGTCTTCCATAGAACATCACCATGATCAGTATCAGCTTCCCTTTGTTACTCCATCTTCCCACAAATCCAAACCATGCATCTTTACAGTGACCGTCGGGCTTTAGTGGTCGTCGACGGAGTAGTCCGTCAAGAACCCCACACTGCCATAGGCACTGCATCCATTTCAGAACATTTGAAATAAGATTGAGATTTGATATAGCAAGAGGAACTTTCGACATCGCAGTCCGGACCGGACTACTGGGAGAATTTACGTATGTTCGCTTGGCTTTTGTCTCTGTGTGCGTCAGTGTTGGCTCTGCAGAGTGTTTTATAGATTTTCAAACTGCTTATATATATTTCTCTTCTTGCTGTTTGATCTACTAGACTTGAGGTTGGTTCCCCTATTTAACCTTTGTAGAATAAGCTACTATACAAATGGTTGTGTGAGGCTCACATCAACTCCGTCCGTAAGGTTCAGCCCTATAAGTTCACCCTGTGTCTCCCAGATCAGGCTGAACTGGTAATACAATTGGATATATATATATATATATATATATATATATATATATATATATATATATATATGAGGTCGACCTTTGCGGGCTGCACCGTGATATGTGATGGATGTGTGTGTGTGTGTGAGTGAGGTCGACCTTTGCGGGCTGCGCCGTGATATGTGATGGACATCCACGCAGTGAATTTGGTAGGTCTCCTGTAGGCTGTAGGATGTGCCAAAAATCTGTTGTATCCAAAACTCAGGTGGGCCATACCATCTGAAAATCATAGTTAAAATATCTAAAAGCACTTGGAGGGACCCACTCAAGTATTGGAATGGCCTAAAATTTTGTGTAACCCATCATTCAAGTGGGACACACAAAGAATGGACTAGATGTCAAAACCCATATCAGTGGGTCCTATGTACAATCAAAAGGTTTTAATGGGCGGGCATCCACTCTCAACTCTTTCCTATGGTGTGACCCACGTAAGTCATGAATTCGCCTGATTTTTAGGCTGATATATGGCTCACCATTTTAAGGGCGCATCTGATTAATGGGACGGATGTCCCTCACACATCATGATGGGGCTCACAAAGTTCAACCTCATGGGAAGCGTCCCATGAGGCCAACCTTATATTTTTCTTCTTCATAATCTATCTTTAGGCCACAAATTGAAAGGTTAAGAATGTCCCATCACAATAAAAAAAAGAAATAAATTAATAGTCCAAATTCCTTAACCATATGCCTGTCTTTAAAATTTAAAACCCATGTATAATCTCCAAAAATGTGGATAGTTTATGATCTAGTTGAATTGGGAGAAGCAGTAGGTATTATTGCAGGTCAATAACTGAGAGTTAGGACTTAACTAACAATATGAACTTTTTTCCTTCTCTTTTAGGAAAAAGAGAAAAAACTTAAAAAGAAAAAGAACAAGAAAATGACTATATATATTAGAGACTTGCCTGACCACTTCTATGACGTCGTTGAGGACGTTGAAATTTAGTGGATCGTTGGACATTTTCTCTCTCAGTGATGCAAATTAGGATGATGAAGGTGGCCAAGTAAGATAGGCTTGAGAAACTGAGATCCATGAGTAGTCCTCTCCTTTTATGTCCTTTTTTACAAATTTCTGTTAATCTTTGGTCACCTTTGCTAGGCAAAAATGAAGTATAAGGAGGGAGGTACCTGAAATGATCAATTTACCAAAATTAGTAAAAAAATTATAAGAGGAATCCATCTGTATGTTGGGTCAGATTGTACATGGGCGAATTCAGACCACTGATGATTTTATTTCTAACCATTCATTTGATGGTCACCAATAAGACAGACATTTCATCAGTGGGACTTTCAGGCCATTTTTCATCGGTGGACGAGCCATTATGTAAGAAATGTTGATGAACACATATTCATATCATCACATTTCTGAGAGAGAGACTAACATCATGACAACATACAGCACCAAGATCGCCGGAGAAAGGACTCAGAGATCGACAACTGACTCACCTGAATGCCTTGAATTCACGGATTGAAACAATGCCCCAATGATTTTCTGATAAGAATTTAGCCCGATCAAGGTCTCCGAATGCCATTCCAAGCAACAAAAGAGTATGAGTTGCACGACTATAAAGCCAGAAACTGTAAGACACAAAAGCACACAATGGCTATTAGGAAGCAAATGATAATATTCCATCTCTTTAGGATTCTTCAACATATAATCAAATTCAGCTCTCTTAGTAAGCTTCGACAAAACCCAAATATTAGAAACTCTCAGGCAAGGCAGAAACAATGTGTTTCTAACAAGAATTAGAGGGATGAGAATTAGCAGGAGACCGGAGTTCCGATTGAAGACTATCATGTTCTCATTTGTTGGTATGAATCCGCAATTCGCGAAAGTAGAAATGGTTGCAAAGATGGAAAACGTCTCTAGTTTAATCCCCTTGTTCTTCAGTACATCTCTTGCACTTGAAATAATTCTCAAATACACTAAAACCATAGAAGAACCAATCACATGGACTAGTAGAAGAAAACCCAAAACCACAAATCCTAGGTACCTATTACAACTATACTTTAAATCCTCAACTCCCATTGAATGAATTTCGAACCCCTTCGAACAAGATATCTCGAATTCGACTCTGGGTCTTACTCCCATTTCGATATGATCACTGGCATTCAAAGGGTTTTCAGCTGGATCTTCCATACTGACCGGATCCACCCTGCTGTCGATCCTATCGCGTTTCTTGAGATTGATTGTCATCAGTTGAAGACCAAGCTGTTGGCGTGAGTTTTCATAGTTATCTGTTAGAGAGAAATCAGTGGCATGAGTTGTCATAGTTATTTATTAGAGAGAAATCAGTAGCGTGAGTTGTCATAGTTATCTGTCAGAGAGAAATCAGGGGAGGATTAGAGGTCATTATTTGAATGAGAAATCTTTTTCTGTCTATAATTATAGCTAGGAAACCTGTATAGCTAAATATAAATTTATCATATCTTCTATATATTCTTGTACTGAATAATTGTAAAGATATGGAAAATATACAAGAAATGATTTTTTGTCATGGTATCAGAGCCAGTTTTCGTTCCTTGGCTCTGTGCTATCACCAAATCCTAATAGCCTTCTCCAAATTTTTTCTTTACTCTCCACAACTATGTCGGAATCTGATGTCAAAGACAGAGTTGGTGCGTCCCAGTCCAACTCTATACTGACGGAATTAACAACAAGAATGATGGAAGCACTTACCACAGTGCAGACATCAAACCAAACTACCGACCTTCCCACTGTCCCAATTGTCGTTAAGTTGGATGGCACAAACTACCCCCAATGGTCTCAGGTTGTCGAGATGTACATCTCTGGCAAAGACAAACTGGGCTATATCAACGGCGACTGTCCATCACCTTCACTGACCGATCCATCCTTTCGAAAATGGTGTACTGACAATGCCATTGTCAAATGATGGTTAATCAACTCCTTGGATCTATCACTGATTGGTAATTTCATTCGCTTCCCCACAGCGAAATTAGTTTGGGATTCTATTGCTACCACATACTTTGATGGTAGCGATACATCTCAAGTTTATGACCTCAGACGTCATGTAACACAACTGAAGCAAGCTGGTGGTTCCCTGGAGAATTATTATAATAATCTCCAAGGGTTGTGACGTGAAATAGACTTCCGAAGACCAAATCCAATGGAGTGTGCTGTGGATATTCAACGCTATACTACCCTGCTGCAGGAGGACAGAGTATATATTTTCCTGGACGAACTTGATGACCGATTGGATAAGATTCGTCGAGATGTGTTGCAGATGCGTCCCTTCCCCACTGCTGAACAAGCATATGCACATGTTTGTAGAGAAGCCATTAGACAGGCTGTCATGATCACTGGCAACACTGATAATCATTCCGGAGCAATCCTTGTTGCGAAAGGTCTCAAACAAGGATCCTCCTCTACTGGCTCGCTCTCCTTGAGTAGTGGAAAATCACACGCCTCTTCCAAGTCTCGCCCACCTGATGGAACTAAGTGCACTCACTGTGGAAACATGAAACACACTTAGGAAAATTGCTTCAAACTCCATGGGTATCCTGACTGGTGGCATGAACTTTAGGCTCATAAATGTCGTGAGGCTAGCATCGATGGAGGCATGGCAAAGGTGGCTGTAGGTATCGATGGGAGCACTGGTATAGCTGCTGTGGTAACTGCTGAACCTCCTTTATCCCTTATACCAACCAGTGTATCCTCTCAAGGAATGCCTACCATTCCAGATCCAGGTAATTCTGGTACTGCCCTCTATAGTACTCACCGAAATGCTGATAGGAGTATGTGGTTGCTCGACTCAGGAGCCACCGATCACATGACCTTCAATGTCATTGATTTCACTCAAACTTCGTTACCACGACGCACCAACATTGCTAATGCCAATGGTGTGATCTCTCCAATTATAGGAGCCGACACAGTGACCTTATCTCCTTCTCTTCAACTGCATAATACTCTACTTGTTCCATTCCTATCGCACAAACTGCTCTCTGTGAACCAGATTACTACTGATCTAAATTGTACAGTGCTAATTGATCCCAATTTTTGTCTTCTTCAGGATATTCTCACCAAGGAGATCATTGGATGTGGTACTAGGGGAGGGGGTCTCTATTATATGGAGGATTTCAGCATAGGCCGGGCAAACTCTGTGCATCTTGTCACTGGTAACAAAGAGCAAAAAATGTGGCTTTGGCACCGTCGATTGGGACACCCATCATTTAGCTACATGAAACATATACTTCCTGAATTGTTTTCGCATTTGCGAACGTTTGACTTTAAGTGTGAGACTTGTATTTTGGCTAAAAGTCATCGGGTTTCTTACCTGTTGAGTTTGAATAAGAGTGAAGTTCCTTTTGCATTGATATACTCTGATGTGTGGGGTCCTTCCCCAGTTCCTAATGTGTCTGGTATGGGCTGGTTTGTGACTTTTGTGGATGATTGTACCCATATGACTTGGGTGTACTTGTTCAAACATAAAGATGAAGTGCTGCCTGTCTTCCAGTCCTTTCACTCTATGATTCAGACTCAATTTTCTGAGAAAATTCAGATTTTAAGATCTGATAATAGTGGAGAATATGTTAACCACCAATTCCAAGCCTACTTCCACCAATGGGGCATTATCCATGAGACTTCATGTCCACAAACTCCTCAGCAAAATGGTGTTGCTAAGAGGAAGAATAGACACATCCTTGAGACCACAAGGGCACTCTTGCTTGGCGCTCATGTCCCTAAATGACATTGGGCAATTGTAGTTACCACTGTTGTTCATCTCCTCAACCGTATGCCCCCTAAAGTCTTAGATTTTAAGACTCCTCTGCAAACTCTTTCATAATTCACTGCACTGGCCTCTGTCTTGATGCTTCCACCTAAAGTTTTTGGATATGTTGCATATGTTCATCTCCAAAAAAATCAAAGAACCAAGCTTGACCCTTGTGCACTCCGGTGTCTTTTTTTAGGGTATGCTACTCACCAAAAGGGATATCACTGCTTTGATCCCATCACTCAGCGAACTTATATCACTATGGACGTCACATTTTCAGAATTTGAAACCTTCTATCACCCTAATTCTTCGCTTCAGGGGGAGACACAAGTGAAGCAATGAATTGGTTGAAATGGGATTGGTGGGCGAACTCCAATGTGAATTCCAGTTCTCATGAAAAGACAACGGAGGAGGAACACAAAATGACTATGGAGGAACACAGTGCGAATTCCAGTTCTAATGAAACGACAACGGAGGAGGAACATGAAACGGCGACGGAGGAACATGAAACCGAAATTGAAGCACCCCACTCTCCCCTTTCTCCAGTACCCGACGGCCCACCTCTTGAGAATATTCCTAAGGTAAGTGACAATATTACAGCTCAAAATGATGAAGTAGATATCTCTGTTGGTTATAACTTACCTTTCAGGCATAACAGAGGCAAACCACCTGATAAATACTCCCCAGAGGTTAAGGAGCGACGGTCAAGATACCCAATTACGAATTATGTGTCCACAAAGGGTCTATCTGAACCTTTAAAGACCTTTGTGCATGAAGTATCAACTCACCACATTCCCACAAGCGTCCAAGAGGCACTAGCAGATCCTAAGTGGGCTCGGGCAATAGAGGAGGAAATGGACGCGTTATTAAAAAATAAGACATGGACTTTGGCTCCACTACCGGAAGGAGCAAAAACAGTGGGCTGTAAATGAGTTTTTTCTATCAAATACAAGGCAGACGGAACCATTGAATGATATAAAGCAAGGCTCGTGGCGAAGGGGTACACGCAAACATATAGAGTAGATATTGAGGAGACATTCTCACCGGTAGCCAAGCTTAACACAGTCAGAGTTTTATTGTCGCTCGCAGCAAACTTAGATTGCCCATTACATCAGTTTGATGTAAAAAATGCATTTCTCAATGACAATCTAGAGGAACAAGTCTACATGGAGATTCCACCAGGATATACAGCATCTTCAAAAAAATAGGTGGTGTGCAAATTGCAGCGTGCACTCTATGGATTAAAACAGTCGCCTAGAGCATGGTTTAGGAGATTCGCTTGGCAATGATGAAGTATGATTTTAGACAAAGTAATTCGGATCACACCCTCTTTCTGAAGCATCGAATAGGTAAAGTAATAGCGTTGATAGTATATGTCAATGATATGATAATTACTAGGGATGATATAGAAGAAATATCTCAACTTCAAAAACAGTTAGCAGTTGAATTTAAGATGAAGAACTTGGGGGGACTAAAATATATATTTCCTGGGAATAGAGGTGGCTAGGTCTAAACTTGGTATCTTCCTCTCACAACGGAAATATATTTTAGACTTACTATCCGAAGTAGGAATGTTAGAATGCAAACCTGCGGATACTCCAATGGCACAAAATCACAAATTGGGCGAATATCATGACCAAGTACCAACAGATAATGGGAGGTATCAAAGGTTAGTGGGCAAACTAATTTATCTCTCTCACACTCGACCTGACATTGCTTATTCTATTAGAGTGGTTAGTCAGTTTATGCATTGCCCAAGTGAGGACCATATGGATGCTGGAACTCGCATATTGCGATACTTGAAGGCTTCTCCCGGGAAAGGTATTTTGTTTTCAAAGAACCATCACTTGGGGATTGATGGCTATATGAATGCAGATTGGGCAGGGAATCTCTCGGATAGAAGATCTACTTCTGGTTATTTCACGTTTGTTGGTGAAAATTTAGTTACTTGGAGGAGTAAAAAACAAAAAGTGGTAGCACTCTCAAGTGTAGAGGCGGAATTCGCTAAAGGACTTTGTGAACTTCTTTGGCTCAAACAGTTGCTAACAGAGATTGGTTTTGCTCCTACTACAAAGATGAATTTATTCTATGATAATAAAGCTACCATCAACATCTCTCATAACCCGGTCCAACATGATAGGACTAAGCATGTAGAAATGGACAGGCACTTTATCAAAGCGAACCTTGACGCCAAGATCATTAGATTTCCATTTGTTAAATCTAAAGACCAATTAGCAGATATTCTTACTAAAGCTGTTTCGAACAAAGACTTTCACAACTCACTTGACAAGTTGCGCATCAGAGATATGTATGCATCAACTTGAGGGGGAGTGTTGGCGTGAGTTGTCATAGTTATCTGTTAGAGAGAAATCAGTGGCGTGAGTTGTCATAGTTATCTGTCAGAGAGAAATCAGGGGAGGATCAGAGGTCATTGTTTGAATGAGAATTCTTTTTCTGTTTGTAATTATAGCTAGGAAACTTGTATCTTGTACTGAATCATTGTAAAGATATGGAAAATGTACAAGAAATGATTTTCTGTCACAAGCAAAGAAATGAAAATCTCCCCAGCCACTAGCATTAAAAGGCTTAAAATCACAAGTTAGGCATTTGAGAAAACCTCCATTTCTACAATCGACATGCTTGAGACCATAGCTGCCGACGCTGACATGAAGAACACATCCAAGTCCTTAGGCCTATTTGACATGTTCTTCAGATTGATAATCTTCAAAACTAGAAACTGCACAAAGGAAATTAATATAAAATAAGACAATCGAATCCAAAGTGGGTTTAAGTAGAAGGCGAAAAATGGATATAAACACGATGAGGAGCTCCAAAAAGATGGGCTGAAACAAGTAAATTTTATGCATGAACAAGTATGTAGACGCGAAAATTTCATCATCTTAGTCAGATGATTTGGATTAGTTGAGTTGGATTTTGAGAGAATGCAATTGGGTTTATATTGGAAGAGCTATGGATAAGCTTTTGACATTCCTTAGTAGGATTCTCTCTCTCCAACTAATCATCTTTACTGGTGAGCAAAATAGATTGAAGGTGAAGAAAACTAGATTTGGTTGCTGAGAAGCTGACAAGCTAAGGAGACGGCGAATTCTATGCGACTTCCAATGATTAAGAGAGATGCTGATGTAGTATGAATTGTTGGGGATTTTGGCCTACGGAATCACACAGATCTAGATCTAGGATAGCAATCCAATGGCACCAAGCACACAAGAGAACACAGAGAACACCCAAATTTAACATGGAAAACCCTTGCGGGAAAAAACCACGACACAAAGTGACAAATCTCCACTATGAAAATAGAAATTACAAAGACAAAGGACTTACCCGATTCGAACAACCTCGAATCTCACCCTTGCTACACCCTTTAATTTCTCTGGAACCCCTTTAGAAAACTTTCTCATACCCTAGAAAAGCCCTAGGAATACCTATTTATAGTTTAGGCAACTTTCCTTCCGCATCCCAGTTGCGAAAGGACTTAAATCCGCAGTTTCGCGTAAAATCGCGGAACAAACTGCGTAACCTATGACTAGTCGTAGCTTTCCTACGATTGGTTGTAGACCACTTACGACTAATCGTAGCTCACCTACGACTAG
The DNA here is from genome assembly GCA_037074715.1 of Magnolia kwangsiensis. Classification (NCBI taxonomy): domain Eukaryota; kingdom Viridiplantae; phylum Streptophyta; class Magnoliopsida; order Magnoliales; family Magnoliaceae; genus Magnolia; species Magnolia kwangsiensis. The sequence goes on from CM073584.1 coordinate 105,239,680, forward strand.
TCTTAGACCAGGAAAAAAAACAACACAACTCGCTGGACTTCGAGTCGTGCCAGGGCTCGAACCTACGATTGGTCGAGCGCCTCCCACAACCAGTCGTGGCTCCCCCACGACCGGTTGAGCAACATGAATACTTGAAGATTGAAGGCTTCTCCTCAACAATCTCCACTAAGTCTTCATTCTTCAACCGTGTAGGTACGTAACCTCTTCTCTTATTTCTGCATCTCATCATAGCTCCTTGTGCACACTCCATCTTTCTTTTCCGCCATCGCCAAGCCCAGAGAAGTTTCATAGACAAAGATCTACGTGCTCAACCACCTTTGCTCCTGCCTTCTCAAAAAAAAAAACGTAGTCTTTTTACCATCTCATTACTACCCAATATTGCTTGTCGGGGTACTTGCTCACAACATTGATAGCCTGTGAAATAACCGGTCTAAACCAGACCATGGCATACACTGTCCAACGCATTCGAATAAGGCTCATTAGATATCCTGCTTTTCCTCATCTATTTTGAGACAAATCCTGAGGAAAACTTGAGGAAAGATACGTAGGGAACGCTCTCCAGCTTTACCTGGCCCATCACATCCTGAATCAATACCTACACATAAGGTATTCCTCTTGTGATTACCAAAGCCTACTCCTCCTTCAATCTCAACGTCGAGAACCATCTTTGCAACCCCCAAATCCTTCATCCTGGATGTCTCGAGTCTTCAGTACATTGATTTCAGACATGTCACAATTGGCGATCCACACGTCATCAACATACAATACCTGACCCAGCATGAAGGAATCAAACCACTGCCTAGGTGACAAGCCGAACAACGATCTCCTACAAAGTCTTTTCTCAGCTCCTTTCACTTCGAACCGCCCTGGTTGCTTCATATAGATCTGCTCTTCCAATTTTCCTTACAGAAGTGCAGACTCCACATCCATCCTTTCAGCTCAAGATCACATTGGCCAACCAGCGCCAATCACAGATCTAATAGATACCTGTTATACCATCGGCGTGAATATCTCTGAGAAGTCGATCCCTTCTCCCTGAGCATTACCTATCGCCACCAACCTCGCTCTGTATCTATGTTGTATCCTCTTGAAGATTCACATGCATCCAACCACTTTTCGGTCCACTGGAAGCTCTACCCGCTCCCATATGTCGGTCTGGTACAATGAATCAATCACATCACCCACAGTCACCTTTCACTTTTCAGCACCAGGTTCACCTAGAGCCATCTGAATAGAAGATGAATCTCCTGCGATATTGGAGTCGTTCATGTACCTTGCCGATATCCTACGATCATGCCATGTGATTCTTCACAGATGTGGTTGCTCCACCTGCTCCGTATCCCTGTTCGCATGGTTCAGCCTTCCTACCCTGCCCGCTCATGTAGTCATGTCCAACATGCCATACACGTGCAGAGATGGAATCCGCTACATCCACTGTAGTTCCACCTTTTGAAGTGCTTCCCATCCGTGAGACATAAACGGATCGATGAAAAAGTTTTCTATCAAGAGTATTCCAATCATCATCAGTCATAGTAGATTTTCGCTCCTCAAGAGCACCATCCTCGCCTTGCTTGGTTAATAGGCTAATCATCTTAACCTTTCATAACTCAAAATTATTTTTTTTCTCCTGAGTACTTCTCAAGCTCATACCTGGCGCTCGCCATTATTACTAATCCCTCAGATTCAGATCTGTGTCCCAACCATAGCTTGGATACCACTTGTTGGAAATTTTTCCTGCGGAATCACACAGATCTAGATCTAGGATAGCAATCCAATGGCACCAAGCACATAAGAGAACACGGAGAACACCCAGATTTTACGTGAAAAATCCTTGCGAGAAAAAACCACGGCATAAAGCGACAGATCTCCACTATGAAAACAGAAATTACAAATAGAAAGGACTTACCCGATTCAAACAACCTCGAATCTCACCCTTGCTACACCCTTTAATTTCCCTGGAACCCCTTTAGAAAACTTTTTCATATCCTAGAAAAGCCCTAGGAACACCTATTTATAGTTTAGGCAACTTCCCTTTCGCATCCTAGTTGTAAAATGACTCAAATCCGCAGTTTCGCACAAAATCGCGTAACAAACTGCGTAACCTACGACTAGTCGTAGCTATCCTAAGACTGGTCGTAGGCCACTTAGTAGCTCACCTACGACTAGTCCTAAACCGGAAAAAAAAAACAGCACAACTCGCTGGACTTCGAGTCGTTTCAAGGCTCAAACCTACGACCGGTCGAGTGCCTCCTATGACCAGTCGTGGCTCCCCCATGACCGGTCGAGTAACATGAACACTTGAAGATTGAAGGCTTCTCCTCAACATGAATTACTCTCATTAACAATCAATGACAAGGGTTTTGACTTATTTGTATGATGATTAAAATAATGTGAGAAAACAGATGCAACGATGAAGGTTCCAAGAAAGAAATTGGAAGTTGAGGTCATGCTCAAAAAACACATCCAAGCCTAAAACCTCAGGTTGAGTCGACTCAGCTAGACAAGGCTCCTAATACGGGTCAAAGTGGAAAAGTAGCAAAAGGACAAGCAATTTCTATGTGCACAATGGGCGCTGTTGGATTCTATTGAAGCATCATTCTTTTAATTATCAGGATCAATTATGAAAACTGGCATCTAAATCTTAAAAATTAGTAGAAAAAATAAAAGTTCATTCCCTAACTAGTTAGTATAAGACTAAATATTACTTGACTACAACCTAAAACTAGCAAGTATGGATGAGACCCTGACTATAGGGACCCACCTTGATATATGCAGTTCATCTATTTTTCTAACTTATTTTAGACCATGATCCCAAAATTAAAGTAGATATAAAATTCAGGTGAACTAATACACCAGGAAGAATGATTATTGGCCATTAAAAATCTTTTATGGACCATAAGTTTTTGATCAAGTAAATAATTTTTTTTGCTTTTCCTTTCATACAGGTGTGTGTGACCTTATCAATAAGTTAGATTGTCAATAAACATTATGGTAGACTAGACGCTAGAAAGTTTTTAATGGTGGGCGTTCAATGGCCACTACTTGTGGTGCGCTTCACCTAAGCTTTTTATCTTCATCATTTTTAGGACCATGTCATCAAATTAGCTAGAAACATAGATGGACAATATAGATATACAATGAATATATACATCAAAGTGGGCTCTACAATCAGGGTCTCATCCACATTACTGGTCCAAGGTTGCAGCCAAGTCATATATAAGACAAGTATAAGACAGTAATTGTTTATATTTTATTTATAAGTTTATGTTAAAAAAGTCAATCCAACGCTAAACATAAAAGATTTTTATTTTGAAAAAGTTTTCCCAATTGCAGAGCATCTGACCCAACTCAAACAACTCTAAAATTCACCAAGCCAACCTTATCAATGAAGACAATGCTTTTGATATCACAACTCAAGCAACTCTAAAAATTCACCAACTCAACCTTATCAATGAATACAATGCCTATTGGTAGCACAAGTCAAGCAACTCTAAAATTCACTAACCCAACCTTATCAATGAATACAATGCTTCTGGTTTCATTTGGCATCTTCCTTAGCAATCCAAATGTCCAGTTGTTTTCACCTGCACTGCCTCTCCTAGTAAGAAAATCTGGTACACCATTGCTCTGGCAGTAAATGTGATGAATGTCAGCCCAATGATTTTGTAGGATTTTTGTTGTTATTGAATTAAAATAAAATTAAAAAATAAATAAATAATAAATAAATAAAAACCTACTATCTCCTGTAATAGTATAAGCCCAACCCTTATCTTGGGGTAGATATAGTGCCACAACTAGCAAGTGATATGGCCTATCTTTAAGTGCAAAGGACATGGTTTGGCTAGGTGGCCCAACACTAGCCAGCTAGCTGGTGTCAAAGCTTTGTGGTCCCACCATAATGTATGTTTAATCCATGTTGTCTATCTATTTTGTTAGGCACAGTTTGGGTGGATCTCTGGATCAACTAATTATGGGGCCTATTGTGATGTATGTGCCTTACATCTATACCGTCCATCTATTTTGAAAGCTTATTTTAATACATGATCTAAAAAATGAAGCAATTTAAGTCTGGGTGGAACATACCATAGGAAACAATAGTATTGAATCCATACCATTAACAAATTCACAGGAGCAGTGGAATGTTTATTTGTCATCCAACTTGTTGATGGGGCCAGGCCTTTACGTGGATGAAGATACCAAACAAATATTAGCTTGATCCAAAACTTTTGTGGCTCACCTGAAGTTTTGAGTGGTCGTTTGTTACTATTTCTTATATTATGGTCTATCTGAGATTTGGATATGCTTTATTTTTTTGATAATGCCCTAAAATGAGTTGCCAAGGAGGACGAATGATGTAGAAATAAGAAAAATACATCACAGTAAGCCTTATGATCATGCATCCCACAGCTCCCGTGCCCCATTTTCTCGGCTATAATCAAAGATAAGGTAGATCCAAATCTTAGTTGAAAACTTTTTGAGGGAAACAAGTTGATGGAAAGTAAATGTTAGGGTGGAACCCAAGAAGTTTTTTAATGGTGGACGATTCAATCAACACTATTTTCGTGTGGTGTGGTCCACGAGTTAGATCTGCCTTATTTTTTGGGTCATGCCTAAAAATAAACTGAAGAAAAAAAGAATAAATGGGGTGGATAAAACACATATATCATGGTGGGCCATAGTAAAGAGAATATGTCTGATTAGCTTCCAGTCTATAGTAAAGAGAATATGAACCGTTGGTATCATAGGAACATCCCATCTTATGGGCCAGAAATGGGGAGCGGACTAGCTGTTACCCGGATAAGAGCTTAATGGGTGTTACCGTTACCGTATGGGGGCCACCTTGATGAATTTGTTTCATATCTACACCGCCCATTCGTCTTAACAATTCATCTAGGGTCGTTATACCAAAACTTAAATCCACCGTGAAAAGTGGTGATTGACTATTTGAAACCTTCTCTTAAGTTATAACGTATATGTTTAATCCACACCGTACATCTATTTCTTCAAAGATCATTTTATGTTATTGAGTCTGAAAAATAAAGTATATCCTTATTTCAAGTGGACCACATCACAGGAACAGTGTTGATTAAACTTTCACAATTAAAAATTTCTTAGGGGCATATTTGAGTTTTGTTTTTTCCCTTCATCTAGGTCTGTATGACTTCACCAACGGATTGGATGTCAAATAAACATTACAATGGGCCTGACGAGAATTTTAATGAAGGACATCCAACCACTACTTTTTTTCCCATGGTGTGGTCCACCTGAGATTAATATCCCTCTCAATTTTAGGATCAAGCCCTAAAATGATCCGTAGAAATTTATGGACAGCATGGATAACACACATACTTCATAGTGGGGCCCACAGAGAACCGACCACTAGTGCGGTGGCTAGTGGTAGCGACACTACACTAGCCAAACCGCCTTCTGCAAGCCGCTATCCATTTTGATAAGTCATTTTAAGACATGGGCCAAAAAAGGAAATTCGAACCGTTAAAATTTTCCTAGGACCTGCCATGTGTTTATTTGCCATCCAACCAGATCACGAGGTCACATAGACATGTGCGAAGGGAAAACATAGATATTTGTTTGATCCAAAACTTCTCTGACCGTAAAGAAATTATCAACGGTATAAATTTAATCCCCACTTCTTCCTGTGGTGTGGTCCACTTGAGTCTTTAATATCCATCATTTTTCGTTCAATTTTCTAAAATGATGTTTCAAAATGGATGGACGGCATGGATAAAATACATACATAGGTGTGGACCCTACAGAGCCCCTAGCTAGGTCCTGGTGGGGTAGAACCCAATCCGCGCCCGGGTAACACAAGATCGGTCCTGAGTCGCGACGGACGGAAAAGAACTCATCATCTCGATCGCTGGCTACAGACGGAACGACAGGCTACAGCAATTCAGAAAGAGTAAAGCCTCACGAACTCTTCTAAAGTACGCACGCGTGCGCCACGAGCTAACCTACGCACCCTCCGTCTCATGGCATCCGCTCCTCAAATCCTCCACCGATGAAACCTTCCTCCCAATGTCCGGCGGAGATCCCGACGAATCCCAGCCATCAAAAAGCACAGAAGACGACAGCCGTCCGATTGATTACAAGCCACCGGAAGATTCAGAACCGTCGGATTCTCCGAACGCTGCCGGTTCCTATGTCCTTCGCCTCGAGAGCTCCGACGCGTTGGCGAGAGCGATCTCGTCGACTCTCGGTGCTGTGATCTGGGATTTCGATCGGACGGCTGAGAGTGCAGCTAGGAGCCAGGACGAGCTGTCGGCCGCTCTCGATCGGCTCACCAGAGGTACGTTCTTTGAGATATCTGATGATTTGGGTTTTAGTAGATTGTGATTTGAGTCTGAATTGGGGAATTGATATGTTCACCCACCTTGGTTGATAGATACAACCTTTAATTTCTACTTTTGGTAATACAAATAGTCCAACTTTATCTGATTTTATTACCAAAAGTAGAAAGAAAATGTGCATTATCAAGAAATGGGGTTTTGATAGGAGTGGATATGCTGTCCCCTATCGCAGTACCTTAACGGTGCATTATCAAGAGATGCTGATCGTAACCGTTCATTTTCACATTACTGCCATAATGAAGCTATGATCTTATACTCATACTTAATTGATGATCCTGACCTTTGACTCGTGGATTTGAACATGAGACATTAAACATCTTGTGATTGGGAAGACCTGTTTTTTTTTTTTCCCCTGATTGGATAGGTATCTGGTTTCGGTGGATTGGGAGGAGCGATTTTGGGGGGAAATATTAAAGGTTTATCATGCCTGGTCACGGACCATTGTTCGGTAGTGTTGGAATCTAGTGTTGACTGTGGGGGTCTTGTTTCGATCAGATTTGAACTGATGTGGCTGGAAGAAGAGGGCTATGTTGATCTTGTGAAGGAGTGGTGGTCATTTCATGTGCTAGTTTGAGTGGGATTTACTAATCCAAAAGCTGAGAATGTTAAAAGCAAAGTTAAAACAATGCAGTAAGTAGCATTTTGGGAGTGTGGAGGTGGCCAAAAAAGTAGTGTTGGATCCGATTCAAGAGATTGATTTAAAGGTAGCTGCATGGCATTTGTTCGAGGAGGATAGAAAGAGAAAAACATAATAGAAAAATTAAGGAAGAAAAAATCAAATGGAGGCAACAATCAAGGGCTTTATGAGTAAAGGAGTGGGCAAAGATATGAAATTATTTTATGGAATAACGAATATGAGAAGGAGAAATAATAGAATTTTAAACCTCCTTATTAATGAGGAAAAAGATGAGTTGCGATGCCATTGTTAGTTTCTATCATGAATTGCTTCCATTGATGGGCAAGGCCTATTGTTGATGTAAAAATCTGGTCGTCCTACTTGGACCACTTGAGACCTGCAAAATAAGACAAATATGGAGACCCTGGCTGCAGCAAGGGACCCTCTGATGCCAAAGTCAAACAGGCAAGCTGGGTCTAGTAAAACGTAAAGGGTTTGTGTGTATTTTCTAGGTAGGAATGCGTGTGTATCTTTCACGATTAGGGATACCCTTTTTATTGTTGACAGAGGGCGGTGGCATAGATGACGATCTCTTTGTTTAGTAGGTGCGTATTGTAGAGGGACTTGGATTCCGTTTATGTTGTGGATATCTTCCGAGATCCTTGGTGGAGATCTTGGGCGGATCCGTGTTGCAATCATCTTTCGGGATCCTCAGCTAGGATCTTGGGTAATTACAGTTGGAACCAGCTCGGAAATTTATGGGTCCGTGGAAGGGTTCAATGTCTGACGAAGGCAGAGAGATTCAATCTATCGATGGCCGAACTTGGGGTCCTTCTGTGAAATGTTACAGTGTTCTTCCCTAGTCGTTTAGGAGCTCCTTGGTCATGACTAGCGCTGACCGACCTTCTCGTATTGTGCATATATGTCCGAGCTGGTTTTTCCTTATTGGCTAGTCCGTTTTTACCCATAACAGCTACTATTGATGATATGATATCTTCTTTGATCAAATCAATGAAGAGGAGACTGCTTGGATTGAAAGCCCCTCTACCAAAGAAGAGTTTAAATTGGTGGTGTTCAAGTGAGGCCATGACAAGGTGTCAAGTCCAGGTGCTTTTCTTGTAGCCTTCTTCCAGGTGTTTTACGAAGAGGTTAAAGATGATCTCTTTGCTTTGGTTGAATTTTACTGGAGTAGTTCCAAAAAGAGATGGGTGCTTCATTCATTTCTCTTATTCCAAAAGTAGGTTCGATAATGCCTCAAAGACTTTAGGGCCTTTTATCTTATTCCAGTTAGGCCAATCGACAACCCTTACAAAATAATTTGGTAGAAGTCCTTGCATCCCATGTAAAGGAAGTAGTAGCCAGTGACATAATGTAATATCTCCTTCTCAAGAGGCTTAATCTATCCGATTCTATGGTTCCACAATCACTACAAATAGGGGTTTGAATCGGGGAACCACTTACCTCCTTTTTTATTTGTGGTGATTGTGGAAGCATTGAGCCGGATGCTAGCTAAAGACAACAGGGGAATTCTGAATTAATGGCTTCAAGGTGGAGAACGCCGCTTTTATCATTTCAAATCTTTAACTCATGGATGGCACGCTATTGTTTTGTGATGCAAATTGTCAAAGTGGCAAATTTGTGCACAATTATTAGGTGCTTTGAAGTAGGTATTAGGATTAAAGTTCAACCTTAAAAAAGTGAAATGATGTGGTGTGTGGGCTTGTAGGCCTGTTTTGGTTGCAGATGGTGGTGCTGCCCTCGGCTTATCCTGGCCTTGCTCTATCTGTGGGATGCTGTGTAGAAAGAGTCCAAAGAAAGTTATTGGGAAGGAAAAGAAGATATTTATCTCTTGGAGGGGCATCACTTTCATCAACTTGGCCCCTTTGAATATGCCAGTGTAGTATATTTTGACGTTCAAATGTTCAGCTGGGGTGATTTCAGAGATTGGAAAAGATCCAAAGTAATTTCCTGGAAAAGGGAACAAGTGACAAGCATAATTTTCATCTTTTGGAATGAGCAAACGTTTGCCAACCTAACATTTTTGGTGGGTTCGGAAGTAAGATCCCTTAAATATGTGATTCTTTCCCTGCTCGAAAAAGTGGCTATGGGGGTTTGGGATAGAAGGCAGCTCTGTGAAAGCATGTGATTTCATGTAAATATGGCCTACGCACAAGCCGTTGGTTTACAAGATTCTCCTCCCTTTGTAGGCCTTCTTGGTTGTGGAAAGTGATTCGCAGCATCAAGAAAGATTTTTGAAGGCAGCAACGAACGCCACTGACGACAGATTGTGTACTTGGTTTTGGGAAGATGTTTGGTTTCACTCTCAAGTTTCATGCTATGTGTTTCCCTGGCCTTTTCAGTTGGCAGTTGATAATGGTTTGATGATCTTCGAGGTTTTTAATTCACATGGTGGCCAAGGTGTTTGGTGGGAAAGGGATTCTTGTAATTGGAATTTGGATAGAACTGGGAGCTTCCCTATAAGTCTATCTATTCCATGTTGAGTGTGGGGAGAGATCATTTTCTTGCCCCTATGGCCTTCATTTGGAGGATCTTGGGACCTCCAAGGGTGATTTCTTTCAGTTGGTTAGTGGGAAGGGACAAATGCTTACCATTACTCATTTGAGAAGTAGAAATCTTATTCTCCTTAATTTGTGCATTCTTTTCCTTAGGGGTGAGGAGACATTGGACCATATGTTTTGTTGTTTCTCCTTTGAAATTTGACAGGGATTCTTTACGTGGTTTGAGGTCTTTCAGGTCATGCTGGGCACCATCCAATCTTTTTGTGAGCTTGGAGGGGGTTGTAAGGGGAAGAAAAGGGATGCTCTACAGGAGCTTTTTCTCTGAGTAGGCCTATGGTTGATTTAGAAGGAAAGAAATAGTTGGCCCTTCTGGAACAAGGGCCAAGGTAGAGTTTCCACGGCAGGTTCTCATTAAAGCTAGGAATAGATAGCTATCTCGGGGGAGGGATCCTGCATCAATATATTTTCAGGTTGTAATAAAGAATACTTTGATGTTCCTTGAGGATTTGACTCCCCCCTTTTTGTTGTGGGATGATTTGTCATCGTCCCGTTGTTTGGCTTTTTGGCCCTTTGTCCTCTCTTTTAATAAAATCATTTTGCCATTAAAAAAAGATAATGGAAGGTTTGACATGCCTATTTCTTTTCTTGCTCATATCTGATGTGGGGCAAAGGAAAGAGGTGAAGAAAAAGAAAGGAGCCTCTAGTAAAGTTTGGAGGGAAATTAATTTCAAATAAAAGGCTCTATTTTTCATATATTTGAAACAAACATTGATGATGCCTCATTTGTTTCAACATAGTACCCCTACCAGGATGGAAACTGAATTTAGTTTGGGTGTTCAGAAAACATTTGCACATCAATGAAGTTGTATTTTTGCACTTGATTCAGCTTGAACCCTGAGTGTTGGCTGATCAAAGTTTATCAAGGCATCTTATGACTTTAAGTAGTGGCCTTAGTTAATAAAGAAGTAAAACGATGTCACTCAACTGCTTTATTATACACAATATGATCCAAAATAATAAATATGAATGTTTTGGCTTTTTGGCCATCTTTGATTCTCTCTAGATTTGTTGATTAAAATTTGTAGTTTAAATATACTTGCATCTGTTTTTTTTTTTTTTTTTTAACTCTCATGTTTCTCTTTACTTCCTATAGATTTTGGTTGTGAAATGGGAGGTATATATGATTCACATTGTTTGTGCATTTTTGCAGAGCTGGATCAACTATTAGATGATGCACCTTCGCCATTTATAATGCAGCATGCAGCCAAGATCTCCGGAGTTCGCAAGAGAGTTTCATCGTTGAACTCACTATTAAAATCAATACAACGACGTATTGATAACATAGATCGGATGCTTTCTCTAGGCCTGTCACTTGGTAGTTTTCTGATCTTTTTACATCTCATCTTTTCTTTTAATGAATGTTTGTTGTTGTTGTTTCTGTTGTTATAAAGGTATACCAGGATGTTTTCTGTTTAAGCATCTAAGATATGCTATGGTTGACATTAGCAGCCGGACTTCTGATCCAACAAGGTAAGCTTGACATTTGGGGCAGCATGGGAAATGGAACCTGCACTAAGTGAGCTCTCATTTCCTCACTTTTTCTGCCCCAAATCACAAGTGTGATATGCATGGGAGGGTTCTGAACATAGTATCAGCAGCATGTTGGCACTACCCTGTTGCATTGACTGGGGGAACCAGGAATTTCCAAATGGAGCATAAAGAATGTGACGTGAGTTATGATCATTAAGTAGCTTTTGTTTCTTTTTTGGGATAGTTTACAGCAACCTTATTAGAATTTAGAACATAAAACCGAAGTACCAGGAATCAACCTTGAGAAACCCCTTAAGCGAGTTGCCAATCCTAATTTGCCACTCATTATAGAAGTGTGAGACCATAAATTTCATGGCCAAATCTCAAGTCTTATCCACAATGAAGGACTATCTCCAAGGATTGCAATTTTACAAAGAGATTCGCCTTCACCATTAAAGGTCTTTCAACAGAAGAGGTTTGCCTTGTTAGGCTTGAATTTGAACAAAGAGGCTGACTCAATTGCATTTTATGCATCCAGTCCACTATTGAAGGCCCAGGAAAAGAAGAGTGGACTATTCTTAGTCCTTTACTTAGAACCCAAATTTCAACCTCATTAGAGTCACACGAACCTCCCACCCTTGAGAAGATTAATTTCTTGTGACATTTAAGAAGCTGATTGGTGCACTTCTTTTTTTTTTTTTTTTTTTTGAAAGATAACTTTTATTAAAGAGAGAAGGAAAAACAAAAACAACGATCCGCTAAGATAGCAGATCAGAAAACTAAAAACGAAGAAAAATAAGATCACTCTCTAGAAAGGGATTATTAGCTTGTGCCCATAGATATTTCAAGTCTAAAAGAGGCGATGATCTATAATTTTGCAGTTCCCCCCCCCCCCCCCCCCCCCCCCCCCCCCGGTTTGGGGATTATATTTTAATATCTTATGAGTTTATAAACTTAAGAGAAAGGAGTGGCGTCCTTGGCATTATATGCAAAATCGATATGAAAAAGGCCTACGATTACATTGATTGGTACCTTCTTATGTAAATGTTTTGGCAATGTCTAGATAAGGAATTTTGACCGTACTACCCTAGCAGTAAGGTCGAATTCCCCAAAAGGAAGAAGATTTTAAATATTCCTTACATAGCTCACTAATAGGTTTTTAAAAATATTTCGGATGAAATTGCTCTTGTTCTTAGATCAGCAGTTGTATGGATTTTGAGTGAAAAAGAAGTTACGAAGTATCTAATCCCGATAAAGTGATATGGATGGGGTTTCTCATTGGGCCTACTGGAACCTATATCCAATTCGTTCATTTTCTTTGTAGCCTTTTATTTATTTAGAAAAATGATAACTTCTTGCTGATACGATCTCTGTGTGGCCCACAAAATCTAATAACTTATAACGGTGTCTGTTTAATACAGTTTCTCATTGGGCCTATGGACTTCAAAGAAGGTTTTCTTGTGATGTGGTCCATATGACTGGTGGATGTTGATCATTCTTTAACCATGGCCTTTCATGAAATTTCGAGGAGTGGATTTCAAACGTAGGCCATGGTGGATCCACAGATGGTGTATGAACACCTTTAGAAAGGGCCTGTCATTGCCTTTTTTCACTTTCTGCACAAGTCCTTTCTTGAAAAACTGAAGATCGTTGGACATACTACCAATTTTCCATCTAAAGTTTCTCTCCAACATTTCTTTCCTTCAGCGTGCATCTTGCATTCGCCGGTGTTTATTCGAAAACTCTTCTTTGAAGTCCATCATTTCTCTTCGACAGATATTTCATTGGATTTGTCCACCATATCTGGATATTCCTGATGATCTGCGTTAACAAAAGCTGCACTGGTTTTACATATCTCAAGTGGAATGATATCGGATGGAGCACGTAGCATTGGTTGAAGGGACGGGGATATCGCAATCATCGACTCTTCCACCCTAACATGGATTATTGCTCAAAGGGATGGAAATATTTGTATCGTTTTTGCTACCCATCAACCAAAACGACGGTATATCGTAATCGTCTGGTCATTGATTATGACATGTATCATTGCTTGAAGGACCACGTATATCATAATCGTCGAGTCGTTAATCATGACATGTATTATTACTTGAAGGGCCATGAATATTGCAATCGTTGAGTCATCGATCATAACATGTATCATTGCTTGAAGTGCCATAAATATCGCAATCGTTGAGTCGTTGATCATGACATGTATAATTGCTTGAAGGGCCAGGAACATCGCAATTGTGTAGTCATCGATCATGACATGTGTTATTGCTTGAAGGCTGTATATCGGGGGACAATATGTTCAAATGTAATGGACAGTGTGTGCTCCTTGCTTGCACAAGAGCTGTACGCCTCACTTTCTCTATATACAGTGGTATCTGAGTAGGTTGACTTTGTCTACAGAAGAGCATATATGTGAGGAGATCTTCGTTGTCTTTGATTGTATGTAGAGGAAGTAATCCACATACTGCTTCACCGTACACAACATTTATTCTCAAATCAAATTCATCTAGTGTTGGCTTTGTATTCTAATGTATTTTATCTAGGAGCTCCTAGTACATAATATCATCCCTCACAACAACCCCTTTCGAGTCTTTACCCACATACGAAGAACTTTCCTTTTTATATACACCATCTCCATCATAATAGTATAGGATGGGCTGACGAGCTATAATCTTCCAATATGGGTTAACTTGCAACAAAAAATGGACAGTGTATTATTATGTTTACGACATAAATGGTATAGATTAACAAATGTAAAGGGTTGAGGTTGTAAAATGTGAAGGGTCTAGGTTGTCATTTGTTAAGGGTCGAGGTTGTCAAATGGTAAGGGTCGAGGTTGTCAACTTTCCTAGTTGTTAACCTCGACTCTTCACACTTGCCAATCTCGACCCTTACATTCCGACTGTCAACCTCGAACGTTATTGGATGTTAACCTCGACGCTTATCGGATGATAACCTCGACGCTTATTGGATGATAACCTCGACCCTTATTGGATGACATTCTTCACTGTTACTACATGACAACTTCGACCCTTAACACAATGCCAAAACGCATCACAACCTAGCCCTTTAAAAAAAGACAACCCTAATAATGACAAGATTTAAGGTTTTATTTACCTTAAAAAATGATTAAAACTGTAGTTTACTATGATAGTAGGGACACTAGAGAACTACACAATCATGATGGTAGAAGTGGTGGACGAAGCTTCAATGAAGAAGAGTTTGGGGATGAACACCAGAGAATGTTAGATAGACTCCAGAGGAAAGAAATGGCAGAGAGAAACGACGGACTTCAAAGAAGAGGAGTTTTCGGATGAACGCCGAAGGAGAGAAATGCCAGCAGAGGAAGAGTGGTAGTGGGTCCTACAATCTTCAGTTTCCCAAGAAAGGACCTATTTAGAAAGTAAAAAGAAAAAGTAATGGTTGGCCACTTCTAAGGGCGTTCGTACATCGTCTATAGGGCCCACCATCGCTTATGTTTGGAATCTACTCCATCCATTAACATCAGAATTTCATGGAAAGCCATGGTTGGAAGAATGATCAATATTCGCTAGTCATATGGATCGCATCACAAGAAAATAATTCATATTGAACGGACACTATTATAGGTTATCAGGTTTTGTGGGCTACACAGATATCGTGTCAGTAAGAAGTTATCATTTTCTCATATAAATATAAGGCTACAAAGAAAATGAACGGATTGAATTTAAGTTTTAGCGGACCCAATGACAAATCATGTCTACATCACTTCCTCAAGATTGGATACTACATAACTTCTTATTCACTCAAAATCCATATAGCTGTTGATTCAAGGACAAGGGCAATTTCGTCCGAAATGTTTTAAAAACCTGGTAAGGGGCTACAAGGGAATATTTTAAAATCATCTTCCTTTTGAGGAATTCAGTCATACTACAAGGATAGTACAGTCAAAATTCCGTTGGGAAATTCGGTCGTACTACAACGTTAGTACGGTCAAAATCCCTCTAGATAAAGTGGATTGTGGGTGCATCTCTTCTGTGCACATCTCGATCCTCAAAAATGGGATGATGATAGGACTTTATAGAAGTTCAAGGGGATTAAGCTAGGAGACCCTTTATTCATATTCTTGTTTGTTATCATGGTTGAAAGCCAAAGTATGATCTTCAAACATGCAATCTCTAAACGTCTATTAAAAGAGTTTTCAAATTGGCCAAACGTAGATAAATATCTTGCATCTCTTGTTCGTGGATGGCACCATCATCTTTTGCGATGCCTACAGTTCTCAAGTGTTTATTCTAAAGGGTATCGTTTGGTGCTTTGAAGTGGTCTTTGGGCTCTGTTTAAACCTCTCTAAAATTCTAATTGTGTGGGTTGTGACAAATGCAGTTGAGGTTGAAGATGTGTCTAGAGGATCTAGTTGTAGCTAACCATCTATTCCTATCGTGTATTTAGGCCTTCCTTCGGGGGCTAACCCTAGGGGCTTGTCTATATATAATCCAATTGTCAGAAGGAAGTTATTGGCATGAAAAAAGGCCTATTGTCCTTCATGGCTTGTATTATGCTTATAACCCACATATTATTATCTATGTTCAAGATTTTGGCCAAGATTGTAAAGGAGATAGAGAAATTCAAAGGGACTTCTTATTCTAGAAGGAAAAAGTAGATATCACAATAAATATCACAAATACCATTTATTGAAACACGAAAAATCTAATCAGAAGGGGTTTCAACATAGGAAGAACCAAACAGAGAAGTTGGGCTCTCTTATCTAAGTTGTGGTGGCATTTCGGTGTTGAGCAAGAAGCGTTGTGGAGGAAAATCATCTCTAGTAGGTATGATGATGGTGATAGAGTGTGGATTCCATGCACCATAAGAAGAGGAAATGGTCGTCATTACGGAGAAACATATCGGTATTTGGCAAGTCAAATGAAAGGTGTTGGGAAGGTTTTTGTGAAAGAAAGTTGATATAGTGTTGGCTCTAGCAATGGAATATGATTTTAGGAATATCTTTGGGTGGGTGACTCCAAGTTGGTTCAGGGGTTCCTGAGGTTGTTTCACATATCATGCAAGAACATTGTGAAGGAGCTGTTAGGGGGCATGGTTGTTTGGAACATGCTGCTTAGAAAGAAGATGCTCAATGAGGGGGTTCTTGTATTTTTTGCTTTATTGGCATCTCTTGATGGTTTGTACCCCTTCCTCAAAGAACTAGATGAGAGAATTTGGGCGATGTCTTCAATGGATACTGTTTTCTGCAAAGGAATACTTCAAATCTCTCTGTCTTCCTGCCTTTTATAGACCCTGTTGTGTTGAAGCGTGGGATTCCTTGGCCCCACCTTGGGTTTGATCCTTTGTTGGTTGGTGGTTTGCCATGAGTGTGGAAGTTATTATAGAAACTTTGCCATTTTTAACTCGAACATATGAGATGCTTGTACATAGGGTGTAGAGACATTTGGAATAATCTAGGGTCTTGTAAAGAGTAGAAAATTCTGGAATTAGTATACACCGTAGTAGAATTGTGTAGAGATTTCTAAAAGATGTCGAGTTCTTTAGTGAGTTTTAGAAGATAGTAGAAGTGTAAAAGAGTGAAAGTTTTCTCAAATATTCTTGGCCATTGGATGAATGCCATATGGCACAATCTAAGTCATTGATATCAAGAGTCTAGTGAGTTCATAGGTCTATACAAAGGGTTGGCTCCTTATTTGAGACTCACTCCTTGGGTTGTAATTCTCTCCTTCAGTGCTATAAATGCTTTCCCATTCACACCCGAATCTAAGCAACTTGGGTCTTGAGTACCTCTACTTTACTCTCTATATTGTTATCGGTTTGCTTGATCACCTCTGCATGAGCTTGTTGGGTTCCCTCCAAATTCCCCAACCTTTCATGTCCTTCAGCAAGGGCAAGCTCTAACTTGCCAATGTGATCCTCTAACAAACCAAGGTCTATACTCACCCTTGTGAGTTTCTAGGCCTGTCCCTCCTATTATGCTTCGATAATTGCCTCTCGATTTGCTCATTAGCAATCACTTTTGAAGGTGACATAATGCCCGTTGAACTGAGTAGGCTATGATATCAACTATCATGTACTAGCTACTCCTTAGCACCTTCATTTGTGTGACACTCGAGCAATGCCCTAATGCTACTCAAGTTAGCTTACCTCCCACTTACACTACCAAGTGCTAGACGCTAAGTATGAGTACTAAGCTAAGATGTAAAAGAACACTAGAGAGTGAGTGGAAAAGCTTGTATAACACTCAAGGAGGGGAGTGCAACTTATCCCAAATGAGAATCTCTTCCCCAATATAGTCCTAAGAACTCTCTACATTCTTTACATTAGTGGCTTGGGTGGTGCTATGTGATATTCATTTAACGACCAAGAATACTCTAGAATACTTCTAGGCTTTTTCACACTTCTGCTAGCTTTAAAAACTTGCTAGAGAAATCCGAAATCTCCTAGAGATCCCTATGCAATCCTAGCATAGTGTATACCACTCTAGAAATCTAAACTTCTCTACAAGACTTTAGGTCATTTTAGATATTTTCACACACAGTGTAAGACTCTTATATACAAGTAGATCCAGAAATTGCTAAGTTCCTACAATAGGCTCCACATTCGTGACAAATTGCTTAAGAGAGATAGTTTGAGGGGGAAAAAAGAAGAAAAAGAAACTGGGCTCTTATGTTGGGAGAATGAAGTATCAGTCAATCATCTTCTTTTTATTTTTTTTCCCCCACTGTAATGTTGTGAGGGAGATTTGACTTTCTGCCTTTGCCTACTTCACATTGAGTTGGTATTTACTGCTTCTCCAGGTGACTCAATGTTGGTTGGATCTCCCTGCTGTTTTCTAAGAGGGAAAAGATTCTTGGATGCATGCTCTCCCATGTTGGGTGGAGGTGCGATAAAGGAAGCTTTGAGTAGGAGATTTGCCCATTTGAGTGTGTCAAGGAAATGATTAAATCCAATTTGGCACATTGGATATCACTGCCAAGCATTTTAGGGCACTGAACCCATGGAGCTCTTATGAAGTTGGTGGGATTCTATCAATGGCAGTGGAAGTGCACCAAAGGTGAAAGTGGGAAGGAAGCCAATGCCCACTCAGCATTAGTTGAATGTTGATGGTTGCTCAATGGGAAATCCCTGGCAATCTGCTATTTGGAGTGGTTTGGGACGAACATGGGGTAATTCGTTTGGTTTTCTCTGGCCTTATTAGTTTTGGTGATTTCAATAGAGTCGAGATAGAAGTTATTCTATGGTCATCAAGCTAATTGGAACTCTTTTACTGGTCATCCTATTGGTGGAAGGTAATTTGAGAACTACTGGCTTCTTTGTCAAGTAGACTCCCTTGGAAGAGAAGATTCATCATTAAGAAAATTGTCACCAGGGCAAATGAGTTGGGTCCTACTTTGCTGTAATTCCTAGAACTGTTAACTCAGTTGCAGACTCTTTACTAAATCTGGAGTATTGGGGCTCTCTCTTGTAATTGGCAACCACTATCCATTGCCCTTATGAATTGCTTCCCTATCAGTTTCTATTCTTTTCTAATAAATTTCAGCAGTTTATGAAAAAATTAGAAATAGTTCATTAACAGAACATAAAAACATGCAGAATCATCTGAAGCCACACACACCCACACCCATGCGTGCACGCGCATGCACACCCACACACAACATCACTTGCTCGTGTATATATATAACCCAACAAATAAACAACAAGAATAACAGAACAACTGCTTTTTTGTTATATGGGTCATGGTCACTATACTGAAAAATGAACTAAAATCTAGAGAGTGGGAGGAAGTCTGTGTAATGGACACAAGCTTGAGGGCTAGGAGTGAGATATCTTTGTCTTGACAAACAAATTCACATAACTAAAGGAGGGAGCGGGAGGGAGGGATGAAGGGAAAACAATTATAATCCAAAACAAACACATATCTCCTGATAGATATTTGTTTTGGTGCCCAATGATACAGATGAATTGTACCAATAACCTTCCAATTCACCTGTTAAAAGCCCACATTGAAGGTGCTAAATATTTATAAATGTTTATTAACATGTATTTTTGCATTTTGTGGGGTTTTCAGACTGTTTTTATCCAAAACTTGGGCATATCATTTGATATGTATCGCGTATCAGCCATGAACAATGCAATACTCAATATCGATTTTAACCATTGCCAACTTGTGGCACTTTCTGAAGACATCACTAGGACAGTTTTTCAATACTGATTCTGAAGTGTTGTGTTATGTCTAGGGGTTTCCAAGTATCGGCAGAGGAAAATCCCAGAAAATAGAAGTGTCCAGGTAAAACTGGAGATGGTGAAATGACTCGCGTGGTCCCCAAATGTTTGTAAATCCACCTCATCCGGATTACTCACTTTTTAAGTTTTGAATTTGTTTGTTTTATTGTCATAGGAAAATCCCAGAAAATAAAAGTTTCTAGGTAACACTGGAGAGAGTGAAATGACTCACATAGTCACCAGATGTTTGTAAATCTGCCTCATCTGGATGCTGATTTTCAGTTTTGAATTTGAATTTGTTTCTCTTGTTGCCAGATGACTCAGATTAAACCAATTCATTGACCAAGATGAGGTTGGCAATGTTTGAGAAATTGGGATTTTGTCCCAGTTTATTTGCTTGCATGCGATGAGCTCATTTCTGTAATTCTTTAGTTGCCTGGATTAGTGAAATAAATATTGTTTGTCAGGAATAAATACTTAAGAGCTATAAATTAACAATACCAAATCGAATAAAATAAACCATATATCATGAATCGCGACAATCATGAAATAAAATGAACTTTTTCTTATGCAATTGGTTGTCACGAAAAAATTTCCTAATGCTTTTATCATACTGTCCATGCGCAGAACCAATGTTTTAAAACTCAGAGTGGACTCTGACCCCCTTTTGCAGGCAGTTTGGTGATGGTCCAACCGTTGGTCCAACTGGTCAAACCCATTCCAATCTGGTAATCTACTCGAGTTACAAAAAGTAACTAAAAGGATAACAAATAATACATATCTGCCATTGGCTTGGCGATTATTTTTGCATTAGAGGTCGTTGGTTTGAACTCTACCTGATAGAGTTGTTTTTCTTTTTAAAAGAAAGCAAATGAACACTTTAGTTGACTGGGATTTCCCAACTGGTCTCGACTGGGACTCTCTGGTCCAGTTAGGATTTCAAACACTGCATTAAACTGGAAGTTTTTTTTTTTTTGGTCTTTGTTCCATTACCAATACATGCTGCAGACTGTAGATTGTAGTAGTTAATCTGCCACAACAAGGAGAATGTGGACTTGGAATTGGTAAAAGAAAAATGAAGTGGCAGACTGGGATGATAGTTTAGACCTCGAGCATGTTAATTTATACTGCAACCCTGTGCTGTTGTGACTAACTGATGAGGCAGGCATCTATACTTTTCTTCAATCGTGTCTGCGGAGAGGTAGGAAATTTAGTTGTGGTCCTCTTAGACAATTATGGTGCATTTGGTTGTCATCTAATTTGCAAATTGATAGGAATTTTTGGCTTAAAAGATGGTTATTTGTTCCATCTGGCACTTGGAGTGGTGCAAGTTTTTTGAAACTGCATTATCGAAGGTCCCATTTTTCAGCCTTGTGTGTGCTAAATCAGTATCCAGATTCAGGTTGGACGTGAAACACTGGGGATGTTGATTTGGGGAGAAAAGCATCCTGCCTAGGCAGAAAAATCAGGACATGGAAATGCAACCTTTAAGTGCATGGAGCTGATATTTCTTGTAATTAGGAGTTTGATTTCATTAGTCACTTCACTTGGTCCCTTTTTAATTAAAAACAGGATATAAAGCTCAGACCACCATTCTAATTGGATAAGGGGGTCCAGATATCCTTTTGATTAATTAGTAGAGACCTCACTGTTCTCTTAGATTTTTTCTACAAAGGCCTTTGGATATATCAATTCCTGGCGTTTTTTATTGCACAGTTCAAAAACTCACTGACTCGACTCGAAACTCTTGGGAGTAAATTCTGACTTGCTGAGATTTTGAACTGCATCACTGGGAAACTTGGTTGTGGCCGTGACTCAACCTCAACTTAGGAAGACTCAGTCAACTCGACTTGATGCGCAGTGACTCGAACTGAGTCACTTGGTGAGTCATAGAGTCATCGCTAGTAAAATGCAAAAGCAGAATGAGGAAATCAAACTCAAGGCCCCTGCCAGAGATAAGATACCATTAACTAGTGCATTATGCAGTGCGCTGCTATTAGATATAGCTATTTAAATAAAATAAAAAATAAAAAAAATTCTTTTTCTAATTAATTTAAATATCAACACCTATTCGTTGTATTTTTAATTTAATTATTAAATACTGAGTCGAGTCAGACTAAGTCTTTAAGTCAACCCAACCTGGTTGAACATCAAATTGAGTCCAGTTTTCGGGTTTTTGAACTATGATTGATTGTACTATGTTAGATTGTATCCTGTTGTTGTTTGATAGATTTTGACTCTAAATTTTTATTTTTCAGAGAAATCAATAGTAGAGAATGCAGGACAAAGTCAGCATTGACCCATGGTAGTCCATGTTCAATTCTCTCTACCTTGTTAGGCATCTGTATACTTGGATTTATTTTCATGGTATTTTGATTATTTACAATGACATGTTCTTCTTCTTTTTTTTTCCTCGTCTTTTCTGGTGGCGATAAAGCAAACATGTTCTACATGATAAATACAATTACTAACTAGACAATGTAGTGTACTTGTATTCCACTTATCTGAAAATGGCTTCCAGTTTTCCCATTCCCATCTACATTTGGCTAGCATTTCTCATCTTTGCTTGGGCACTTGAATGGATTATAGGTGGTTGCTTTTGAAAAAGAGAAACTTTAGATACTCTGGCCATGTGATGGATAATGTGCAGGCACTTAGAAATTGCATACATGGCATGCAAGTCAAATTATGCTGTCCAAATTATGGCGTTCCCTGTAGATGTATCGTGAATAAAAATTAAGCTCGTTTGATTATTTGACTATTGGATTGGTGGACATTTATTGGATGGTTAACAATGGGGGAAAAAAAATCCAACAGTCCTATTTCAACAAACAAGTGTTCACAAATCAGAGGCTAGGATTGTTCAAACAATCGGATTTGGGATTGTGACTTAGCGATGGTGGGTTCCACAATTTAATTGCTTTATTTTGAGTTGATGTATGCAATGTGTACAATTTCTGAGTGCCTCTGTATCGTCATATGCTGTCTGAGTATCGCAGAACTCCCCTTTTAAAAATTGCCAGTCAATTCCATTGAATGCTTCAATGAATTTGCATTACTGTTAAAAAAGAAAGAGAAAACTTATGCGGTGCGACTGTTTTCAGCTGTTATAAAATACCAAACTGATCTAAATA
This sequence comes from Magnolia kwangsiensis, assembly GCA_037074715.1. NCBI lineage: Eukaryota > Viridiplantae > Streptophyta > Magnoliopsida > Magnoliales > Magnoliaceae > Magnolia > Magnolia kwangsiensis. The sequence continues at coordinate 105,262,067 of CM073584.1, forward strand.
AATTTACACAACTGTGATTCACTTCCTACTGTGTCTTGGTGGGTTGTGTCAGATTCATTAGTTGTGCACAGATTTTAAGGTAGATAGTGTGGGCCCATATCGGTTGTGTAGAGGAGCCAACACAATACCAGTGTTTCAAGTCAGATTTTTAAACTGGTAGTAGATAGCTGTCAATCAAGTTAAAAAAGGCTTACTGTGCTGAATCGGCTTGACTCAACAAGACTCAGGTTGAGTTAAAGAAGTGAAAGACGCAATCCATCATAATCAAAAAGGGTTCTTCTAATGTCCACCATTTAGGTGAACTTTGTAAAGTTCAGATACAATTGATGTGTGTGCTTGCCTATCTAGATCGCACATCAGATGGGGAAGCTCACTATAATACAACAACATCACTATGTAGAGTTCAGATACAATTGGTGCATGTGCTTGTACATCATATGGGGAACCTCTTGGATTGTCTATAATACAACATCACTGAGTGGGTGATCTCAACCACCTGATCAGCTGCCTTTTGATCGTCATTGATAGTTCATGAAAATTCTATTGATTGTGGCACTTGTGTCATTTTTATAACGTGGCCCATCCAAGAGGGTAAGACAATGGTTGAATCTCCAGAATAACAAGCACATGTATGGAAATTGGGGTATAGATGCGACACATTGTCTTATTAGTTTTCAATGGGTGAATGGATGTCGAATCTGGGCTGCCCAATTGATAGGTCATCTCTTGAATGGATCGTATCCCCAAAATTTAACCAACTGGATCACCCTACTTGTTCGATAGGCTGCCCAAGCTACAGACATTCTACGACGGTCCAAGAAAGTTCATTGATTGAAAATGTAGGAGTATCGTTATCCAAGAGACGAAGTATACTCTGGACACGTGGGATAAAACATGTTATTTTGGTGAACTTTAACATAGTTCACCCAAGTGTAATATACATTGGACAAACCTTTCTGCAAATTACAGAATTGATGGTATTCCTCCTTAATGTATGCTGCAGTTACGATATTTTCTTCTTGTTGTCTCTTGTTTTTTTTTTTCTAATAAAATTTTCTTTCCACTTGATAAAAGGATGATTGATTCATAAAGGGTTAAGTGTATCGCCAGAAACCAGGAGGTAGAGACTGGTTTTTTCCATGTACAATATGGATATATTGGCCTGCATTGGCCCAAAATGGCCAATATGGGGCGATACGACCCACTTTTGGTGGTGACCAATATGGTCCGCTGAAACTGATTTTCAATCCTTGGTTCATATCCAATCATTGTGTTACTAATCTTGGAAATGTCGTTGAACTTACAGGTATAGAAACGAAGATGCTCGGACAGCACGTTTCGTCTCCCTTCAGACTCTAGTTATTACTTGGTTTAGTCGTTACAACTATTGAAAGGAAAGCTCTCTCCTATAGAATGGCATGACATATTGTCAATCTGGTCGTACACACATGGCTGACATGGCTCAAGTGGAAGCATTTGGGTTTTCCAATCTGCTATCGAAGGGACACTTGTCTGATGTTGTTGTCACTGGACCGACTTGAATCGAACAGGTTTAACAAAAGCTTTTGGATGAACAAGAAATTGTGTAAATGCTGCAAGATCCTTTGGATGAACAAGGTGGCAATAGGTCTGGTTAGGGTCGGCATAGCCCCATTCGTTTACCAAACAGGCTAAGAATCTAGCCAGAACCAGACCCATGGCATGTCACCCAGGGGCTTGATTAGACCCGCTTAATATTCATTGAGACCAAACCAGATCTATCCTGACCACTCATTTAAGTATAACCTGGTCGGGCTCGACCAACCTGACCTGATCTGGCATGACCCCACTCTAGTTTTAGAAATGAAATATGACCCAACTCTATTTATTATTTTGTTTCGGGTTTTTTGGTCAGGTTGGGTTGGGTGCAGCCCTTTGATAACCCATATATGCAAGTTGGGTCTGTTGGGGTTGAACCGAGCGTAGCCTGGGCATGACTCGGCATTCTTTCAGGTCAACCCAAACACACCTCAGAAGCGGGTTGCGTCAATTGACCCACAGGCTGACTGAGCCCTAATTTCAATCCCCCTAATTCATATTTTCATCATAGTTGGAAACCTTGGCGGCTCAACTTGAAATTAGGTCAACTCAACCCAACCCGACCAGATCTCAGCCCAAGCAATTAGGAGTGTGACTCGGTCCTGAATTGATAAGACTCATCTAGTCAACTTGACGACTGAGTCAACTCACTGTGACTCGCCCTCAATTTAATGTATTAAATACCGAGTCTAGTGAGACTTGATTGACCTGACCCAGTTGGAGGTCTTGAGTCCAGTTTCCTCGGGTTTTGGAATTATGAATTCAAATCCAAATCTCTTGAATGACCGGTATGATATTCAAACAGGATGGGTCCTTCAATCAGGGTTCCACCTACATAGCTGGTTCCGGGTCGCAGCCAAGTGGAGCTCATCAAATGGATGGTTAGAAGTAAAATCGTCGGTGCTCCAAATTCAGGGGAGCGGGTTAGCTGTTAACCGGGTAACCCCTTAGTAGGTGTTACTCCAACCGTGTGGGTCCCACCTTGATGTATTTGTTGTATATCCATGCCGTCCATCTGTTTTTCCATCTCATTTTAGGATGAGATCCCAAAAATTAAGAAGATCCAAATCGCAAGTGGACTACACCACTAGAAAAAGGTATGAATGACCATTAAAAAACTGTGGGCAGAAAAAAGTTTTGGATCAAGCCGATCTTTGTAATTTCCCTTCATACCTTTCTTCTTGACATTATCAACAAGTTGGATATAAAATAAAAATTATGAAAACCTTACCATGGGCAATTTGGAATTTTTAATGTGTGGCATTCAAACATCACTGTTTCCTTTGGTGTGTTCCACCTGAGATCTGGATCTGCTTAATTTTTGGGACGACGTCCTAAAATGGGCAGAATTAACGGATGGACGTGTGGATATACAACACATCATCAGGTGGGCCCCATGGTAAGGGTAACAGCTAATCCACTCCCCAAATTCAAAGGGGAAAAAAATAAAAAATCAGAAGGTTATTATTACCTTCTCAATCTAACTTTAGGTTATATTCCATCCACAGCTGGGTCAGCAATTTGTTCGCTCCAGATTGCCATACAACCATGGCATTTGTATGGTTGCAAAGTCACCACCATTTTTTAAATGGTCCAAAACTAACCAATGTTTCTAGCCCATCGACATTGCAATCACCCAGGTAAAAATAGAGATTTCTACCACTCATTGCCAATTCAAAATCCACAAACTCCATGATTCCTTGCTTTCCCTAAGACTCCAATTCCAAATGGGATTTGCTCATTTACATCAACACAAATCACACCCACATTCTCTAATTTTCATTTAAGCTACATTGAAGGAACTTGCAGCACTCTCCACATACTTCCTAGCTCCCTTGAACCATCTCTTGTCCCCAGCTTGTGCCTTGCAAATGTAGAGCTTTCCGTCGGAGACCGTGGCCGTTATCAGCTGATGCCTGCCGCCCTCGGTTCCGTCAGCCGTCCTCGTCAAGACGGAGATGAAGTAGTATTGTTTCCCTCCAATGACTGGTGTCGATGTTTCTAATATGTTAGCAATTGCAACAGCGTCCGTGTCGAAACCGCCCTGATTAGTTTCCAAATTAGAAGAGAATTACATTAGTCAGTAGACTAACCATATTGGAAAATGATTGTAGCCGCATACAGAATAGCTAATCCCACACACATGGGGCCATGTCATATAAGGGTACAATCCAAGCCGTTCATCAGGACATTACTCACCTGATGGATAGCTTGGATCTTGCATCCATGTCCCATGTTAGATCATTTATATATCTATACATTATAAAGGAACATTCAAATGCTATATCGGAATTTGGGCTCTGTTTGGGCTCGGATCTGGGCTTGGGCCTTACCTGGCCCGACCCAAATCCACCCTCTTGATGTGTATGTTGTATGATGTATCGTAGATACCTCAGACTGAGTTTTGCCAGAGTAGGATTGCTTCCCAAGCAAATAGCTCACCTGCACATCATCCGCACACAGCTCAGAAATGCCTATGCTCTTATAAGGTCCACTCTAAAATGCGCATGGTGTTCAATACCCAACAAATATGGTACACATAAATAAATTAATTAAAATAATATATATATATATATATATATATATATATATATATATATATATATATATATATATATAACAAATATGGTACACCCATGTGCATATTTTATAACATTCTCATGATTAAAAGACTCAGTGACTCGGATCGACTCCTTCGGCGCTGCATTGAGTCGAGTTGAATTGACCGACTCACTCGATTCCTGGTTGACTCCGGATGACTTGTTGTATCGAACTAGATCAGAGTCCAAGTCAACTCGGACAATTCGACTCGTTCGGGTCTTAGAACCATGAATATCCCCATAAAATAAGTAAAAACAAGAAAAAAAAAAAAATTTGAATTACTTGAGAGAGAAATTCCTCTGGCGATCCGTATTCGGTGATTGTTTTCTTGCTTGCGGGAGTGATCATGACCGACACGTAGGTGGTGGTGTCGAAGTTGTCTTCGTATCGCAACACCTGCCCTGGGAACTCCACCTCTTTGCTCGGGTTCCATTTCGCCGGTATCAGTAGCTTGAAACCATCGCCATCGTATGGCGAGAAGTCCGTGTTCGTCTTTGGCTTCCCGAAAACATTAGCTGCGGTCGATCAAGAGTTTTTAATTAATTAAGGATGACATTTTTTAGCCATCGATAAGGCAGTGACCATCTCGCCTTCTTAAATTTATGGTCTCATCTTATGATCATCGTTTGAGAACAAAAAAACTTGACTTGCCTTGAAATCCAGTCGAGTCTATTCGAGTTGATTCGAGTCGACTCGAAAGCTGAAACTGAGTTGCTAGGGACCATCAAAGATCTAACTAATCGGACGGTTGAGATGGTTTATAAATTGAGATTCAGTATGTAATTCATGCACAAGATCATTCTTCTAATATAAAGGTGATCCAATCAGTAACTTTTATATATCTAATAGATGAAGGAGAAATGTTCCCATACGACATACAAAGGTTTTATGGGAACTCTAACATACAATGCTTTATTTTTTGCTAATGTATCACTTGATCATAAGATCCGAGTCGTTCAGATGGTGGAACGTGTCAATAAGATCATTCCAGCTGCAAACTAGGATGGTCAATTTATCGGGTGAGATAACCATCTGATTTTCCCTTCAAACCATCTATTTGATTGCCACAAAATGAATGGTTAAGATTGCTCGATCAGTTTGATTATAGAGACATGCTACATTCACAATGGGACCCACACTTTTGATGGCCTGGATAGCTGTAAATCAGTGCCACATGTGAGGAAGATGAGGCTTATCCATTTTCAAACTGGTGCTGAACTAACACAGGAATCTAGAACATGAAGAATTAGCATAGGTTTGAAAAATAGACTGACTCGCTGAGTCAACTCAGCTCAATCAGATTTCATGGACTCTTGGAAAAAGACCCATTTGAGTCAGGGCGCTCCCAAAAAGAAAAAACCATTTTAGCACGAGAAGACTCAGTTGATGGGTCACCCGAGTCAACTCAGCTCAACCAGATTTCGTCAACCCTCAAAGAAAAACCCATTTGAGCTTGACTCAGTCTAGAGTTAACTGAGTCAACTCAGTCCAATCATATTTCATCAACACCCAGAAAAACCCCATTTGAGAACTACTCAGTCCAGACTCGTTCAATACTGAGTTGACTCAGCTCGACCAGAAAAAAATGGAAAATATTTTACCAGCTTCGCCGTAGGCAGCATCGGCAGGTGAGACCTTGGTGCCGATGGCTGCAGCCCCAACCAAGACCGTAAGGGCCAACCGACGCGATACAGCACCGTTGCTTTCCTCATCATGGCTCACCTGCTTCTGGGCCTTGCATACCACCTGGAAGGGCTTGATGTTTGACACGTGGCGTTGGGATGGGACTCTAGAGGGTGTGGACGGTGCATGATGGTGGAGGAAACATGCAGTTGATGCCATCTCCTTCCTTTGCTGAATGTGTGTATGTTTGTGGACGCTCGTATTGTGTGTTATTTTCTTATGAGTGAAGGAAAATGGGTGGTCTGGATTTTTATTGGATGATGGGAAGATAAGATTTTTATTTTTTGGATTAGGTTTCAGGAATTGTGATTGGTGCCACGTGGCACCACATCCACCAATGGACTTGCTTCTATAGCACATGGCAATCCACAACTATTGTGTATGCGGCTATGTTGTGTTTGTTTATGGTTGTATATATCTACAAATGCTAACATTCGTACGCATGGAGCACGTGCATGAGATCCGAGCCATTCATCAAGTAGGTCCTCGATGGATGTGGTCTGGTGCAAAAATCAGGCTAGCGGGGGCAATTATCGCCCCTGGATTTGAGAAAAAAATGGACGGTGATAACAAAGTTGACCAACAACTTATATTGAACGGTTAGGATCATCTGACGGTCTGATTTTCTGACCAGATCATATCAATGGTGGGGCTTTCCTCAAGAGTGGTTTGGATCTCATACCAGCATTCCTCCGTACAAGCAGACAGACTACGTCTGACCGTAGAGATGCATTGGTCCACCTACTGAAGCCTGTGGATTATCTATCTCAAGTGGGCCCATTTTGTAGAAGACTTTCGCTATAGGTGTTTTGCAGCAAACCATATCTGTTGTATCATTATTGAAGAATGCACACGTGAGCCACACATTTGCTTATGTACTCTACTCTCATGCGTGCAAATGTGGCATACGTGTGTTAGATCTAAGCAGTTCATTAGACATATCCAACCACATAAATGCTCTTCGTAAAAAAGTCAAGCTGGGTATCTCTTCACAATTGGTATGGGTTGTTGTTCATCAGATTGGCTTGACATTTGAGGAAATTCACCCACACCTGCACTATATTTGATGAGCGGCTTGGATCTTGCACAGATGCCACATTGGCATGTGTGGACCGAAATAATGAACTTCTCATTTCCCATCTTTATTAGCAACTATATGATCATGGCCTGCAACTTGTATGCATGAGTTTTCAATTTTGACAATTAGGCCATGATTCTGCAGTTCTTACCGTTGGTTTGTCGGGTTTCACGGGGGACGGAGAATGTAGGGAGAGGATTAAGTGCGGCCCTCACCTCACCCTTGATAACCATCCAACCTCCTGAAAAGGTTAACTTGAAAAAAATTAATAATAATAATAAATAAATAAATAAATATCAGCTTGATCTAAAACTTTCATGTGATAAGAACGGATTCTTGCTCTTCCTCGGGTGGTAGACTGTAAGGAGTTTCAACACCTACTCAAGGGTTCGAGTATCCATACGTGGTTAAAGCCACTACGGGGTGAGTGCGTGGGGGTGCGCGTGCATGTGTGTTAACAAAAAAAAAAAAAAAAATCAGTTTTGAATGGTCATTGATCACTCTTTCCTATGATGTAGTCCACCTCAAATTTTGTTCTCCCTCTTCCTTCCCCAGTACCATACCCAAAGTAAAAGGAAAAATAGATGGATGGTGTGGATATACAATGCATATATAGAAATACCATACACTAAAGTAGATAGAAAATTCGATGGATGGTGTGGATATACAATACTTATATAGAGGTACGTGGGCCTGCATATCGAGTAACTTAACACGCTGAAGCATATTAAGTGAACTCTATATGCCCATGATTTATGCCCTTTATCCAAGCCATCCATCCATTTTAATAACTAATTTTAGTATATTAGCCGAAATTTTAAACATATCCAAAGCTCAAGTGAACCACACTATAGAAATAGTGTGATTTGAATGTCCAAATTCTTCATGTCATCTGGAAGATCAACAACGTAAGCATTATTTCCGACTATGCTTTACCTTAATTGTTATTTGAATAAACGATCACAATCCACTTTTGGTAAAAGTGAGAATCGATATTGGTTTAATTTTCTTGTTCTTCAACTTGTTGTAAGTCCCGATTGAAAATCTCTCATTGTGTAGTGGATCATAACATAGTTGTCCAACTTGAACATATTTTGTTGCTAATGCTTGTCAGTTTGATCCTTGTACTTATCGTTCGAGGTATGTAACTTAACATGCGCATGCACATGAATGCCCACGATTCAGTTCGTCATATGTTCTGTTACAATGCTCATGCTCGAGAGCTTTGGCAAAGGGACAAGTTGAGTGTGTGGCAAGACACTCAACCATAAACAATTTATAACGAGGACTTCCCTGTTAAGTAGTTCACTATGTTGTTGAATGTGAACTCTGCTTGATACGATCAAATCTTATTGTTTCAGTTTGTCACATCAAATTCACCGAACGATGTTTCCCAACGTACGATTTATAACTTTAATTTGTTCATCGGTCTGTGGGTGGTAAACACTTCTAAATTAAAGTTGTATATTGAACCAATTCCACAAAGTCCGTCAGAAGTGGCTAAGGAACTTTATACCACGGTCAGAAGTAATGGTGTTGGGAACCCCATATAGCCGCACGACCTCTCTGAAGAATAAATTTGTCACATGTGTTGCATTGATGGTCTTCTTACATGGGATAAAGTGCACAATCTTTAAAAATTGATCTACCACCACGAACACTGAATCCATGTTGCACTATATTCGTGGGAGACCAAGAACGAAGTTCATAGATAAATCCTCCCAATGGTCAGTAAGCACAAGTAACAGGGTGTAGAGACCCGTATTCTAAGACTGCCCATTGGAGGTTTGACAAACATGACATCTTTACACTGCTTTACCCACATCTCGTACCAATTGCAACTAATAATATCGCTCCTCAATAAGAGCCCAGTCTTGTCTCATCCAAGGTGTCCACTAAGGCCACCTCCATGTTACTCTTGAATAATTTACTCATTTAGAGAACTTCAGGGAATGCACAGTCAATTTTCTTTGAAGACGAAATCGTCTTGCATATGTAGGTCACTAGGATGACTCTCTTGGCACCTCATCTATGCATCATTGAAGTCTTTTTCCTCAGCATATAGCATTTTGAGACAATCGAAGCCGACCATCTCATTGCTCATTGTAATAAGTAGTGATGCACGACGGCTAAGTGCATAAGCTACCTTATTCTGTTGCTCTGACTTGTGCTTGAGAACGAATATGATTTTTTATAAAAACGCAACCCATCTAACATGCACACGATTCACGTTAGCCTGACTATTAATAAACTTTAAGGCTTGATAATCAGCGTAGAAAACAACTCTGTATGAATCAAATAATGCCTCCAATGTCGTAGTGCTTGAACAATTACGTACAACTCAAGTTCATATGTTGACGACTTCTTCCGAGCTTTATTGAACTTCTCGTTGTAGAAGGCCACCAGCCTGCTTTCTTGTGATAAGACTCCTCCAATTTCGACATGCGAGGAGTCACACTTAACCTCAAACAACTTGTCGAAATTGAAAAGAATCGAGATTGGGGTTGTGGACAATCGATGCTTGATTTCAACAAAACTCTTATTAGCCTCATTGGTCCATTGAAATGGGTCATTTTTTATGAAATATATAATGGGTGTGAATATAGTACTAAAATTCTGCACGAATGATGATAAAATGTCACTAACCCATAGAAACTCTTCATTTCATGAATGTTCGTCAGTATTAGCTATTGTCCACACGAATGCCCATTGATATCACAACAAATCCCAAGAACAAAAGGTTGTTCATTAAAAAAACTACACTTCTTCAAGTTAAGATACAACTTGTTAACTGTCAGGACCTGTAGCACCTACCTAAGATTTTCATGTGTTCTGTTTTACTTTGGTTATATATCAAGATGTCATCAAAATATACTGCCACAAATCAGTCAATGAACGGCTTCAAAACTTGATTCATCAGATGCATAAAAGTGCTTAGCGCATTTGATAGACCGAAGGGGATGACCAGCTACTCATACAACCCTTCCTTGGTCTTGAATTTCATTTTCTACTAATCATCGGGTCATGTATGAATCTGATGGTATCCGTTTCTTAGATCAAGTTTAGAGAACACTTTGACACCTTCTGGCATATCAAGCATATTGTCTAACTGCGACATCAGGAACTAATATGTAATGGTAATCTTGTTAATTGCTCGGTTATCGGCACACATGTGTGATCTCCCATCTTTCTTTGGCATCAATAAAGCTGGCATAACACATGGGCTCATACTCTCTCTTAAAAGACCCTTATGGATCAATTCCTCCACCTACCCCTAAAGTATCTCACACTCTTTCAAACTCATCCGATAGTGAGGGTGGTTGGACAAGCTAGCCCTAGGGACGAGGTTTATGTGATGTTGGATATATCGCAAGGGAGGCAATCCATTATGTAACTTTCTGGGACAGATTTCTTTGAATTCATTCAACAACGACCTTAAACTTGGAGAAATGTTTAAGGGCTCCAATTTCTCATCCTTTACCATCATAGCGTACACGTCGCCAGTTTTCTTAAATTCCTCCACAAAATCCTGAATGGTCAAGAAGGAGCTCCCCTCCACTTTTAAAGCTTCGGGGTGGTTCTCTGGTGTCATAGGGGCAACAATCTTCTTTCGACCATCCTTAACGAAGACGTAAATCTTGTCTCTTCCTCCCTGGGTCACATCACGCTCCAATTGCCATGGTCGATCGAGTAACATATCACATGTTTTCATGTTGACTACATCACAAAGTACTTGATTCTTATAATTCTTACCAATTAAAAACAAGATAGTGCATTGTTCAATTTCCTTGGTCTCATTCACTTTTTAAAAAAAAAAAATCCAACTAATTGAGGAAAATGATAGTTTGTCGAAGGTAGTGTAAGTGTTGTATTGTATATTTAACACCCTTAGTTGTCAAATTTTGTTGTGACAAACGACTTTGGATTGATGGACCTTTAAAGTAATGGAAAGTTCACTTTCAAGTGAACATGTGCTACATTCAAGTCATGGAGTATTGCTTCAAGTTCAAATACGACTTTAAATTCAAGATCAAGTCAAAGTGATAGCTTAAATGCAAGTTCTAGACTTAGTTCATGTGCTACTTCAAGTCTATATGTCAGCTTAAAAGCATGTACGTTCAAGATTAGGTATAAGAATTTCAAGTGTACAAGATTATGCTTCAAGAACTTCAAGTACAAGATCAATTGAAAGCAACTGAAGTTACATGGTTCAATGTTCAACTTTCGAGTATATATGACCCTAGAAGGACCTTATGATTAGGTCATTCATATTGCATATTTTATATGGGTTAATGTATTTATTATCAGCTTTGGTTCGACTAGTCTTAGCTTATGTTTGACTAATTTAGGCTCTGGCTCGACTAGTCTAGGGTTTGGCTCGACCAGTCCAGGAAATAACTTAAATTTTTAGATTTTTCTAGTAGGGTCACGACCAGTTAAGCACCCTGCTCGACCAGTCATGTGAACAGTACTCGACCAGTCGAGTAGGGCTCGACTCGAACTCTAGCAACTGTTTTTGGCCCCACTCGACCAGTCGAGCAGGCCACTTAACCACTCAAGGATCGGTTTTATTTGATTGTGCCAGAATTTTTGAAATTTGGTTGTTCTTAGGACTAGTCGAGGGAGACCTTAGACCAGTCGAAGGAACTGTTTTTCTGCCTATAAATAGAGGTCTTTTCTCAGAGTTTTTCATTCATTCCAAGCTAAATCAAGCCACCACTCTAAGAGAAAAGTTCCAGTGATTAAGAAGTTATTGTTCGGTAATTTTAGATTCTTTTATATCTTTTTGATTGTTTAATTTTTTAATCTTTTTTTCAATCTTACTTTATAAAAGGGGAATTTTTATCTACCCTTTGAGATCTAAGAAATTCAATTAAGTAGCCCTATTTTAAGCTTAATTAAAATTCATTTAGAACCTAGAACCCTTCTATATGTGTATTGGACATTGAACATCCTCATCTACAAGTGTAACAGTTCTACCAGGCTACAACAAAACAGAATCTACAGATAAGTACATTTTTATTTACTTTATTGGTTTGTGAGATAAGTCAGAAAATTTTTATTTTGGTTTTTGAGATAAGCCAGAAAATCTCAGCGCGGGGTTTTTAATTGTGATAGCCCATTGAAAACATAGTTGTAAAGGTTTTAAGGTAAACCTTGGAAAACCTTTTTTCTTAGTGAAAGTCAATATCACATGGGTTGTGATTATTAAGAGTGGAGTAGGTGTGGCTGTTTGTGAACTGTTGGTGTACACAACAAACCACTATAATTCTTGGAGTTGTGGATGATGATGAAGTATGTGATGCATGTGTGTTGAATGCTTGTATCTCTTTCATATACATGTAGTGAATGTTGTAATAGTTAGATTTCTTTCTATTGCTTCTTTCTTTGGTTTGAGTTTTTGATCCTTACTGAGTTCAAGAAATCAAGTTGTCCTACCATAAACCTTGGTTTTTGGTGTAATGTTGTCCTTTGAACAACGTTTGTATCAACCTCTCAATACTATTGCAATTGAGATTGTTATTTATTTCAGCTATCCGTTTTTATATTCTGCATTTTATTTTTATTTGGCATAGTCCTATTCACACCGCCCCCCCAAGGACTGAGAGCTCGCCCTATCCAAGTGATATCAGAGAGTAATAGCTCTTTCCCTTGGATTTATTTCCTGAGTTAATCGATCTAACGTTTTCAATATGTCAAATTTTGATAGCCTATCTATTACTAGGCTGCCACCATTTGATGGCTCTAACTATGCTTATTGGAAAGTCAGGATGGAGATCTTTCTGAAATCCATTGATGAAACCATGTGGCAAGCCACAGTGACTAGATGGAATCCACCAACGTCTAAAGTTCTAGGCACTGATGGAACCAAGTCCCTTAAAGAAACACCATATTATATATGGACTACTCTTCAGAAATATGAGAGTAGTGCTAATGCCAAAGCTTTAAATGCAATCACTTATGCACTATCACCTGATGAGTTCAAAAGAATTATATCTTGTAATACTATTAAACAAGCATGGGACATCCTTAAAATGACACACGAGGGAACAACTATAGTAAAAAAGTCTAAAGTTCAGATCCTCACTACTAGGTTTGAGGAAATTCAGATAGAAGAAAATAAATTATTCATGGACTTCTATACGAAACTAAATAACATAGTTAACTCTATGTGGGGTCTGGAGACAGTATCTCAAAGCAAAGTTTGTGCAAAAATACTGTGATCACTTCCTAAGAGATTCAATTCCAAGGTGACTGTCATTTAAGAACTTAGAGACACTGATAATATGAGGGTTGATGAACTTGTTGGTTCACTTCAAACTTACGAGTTGAATTCCAAAGCTCCAAAAGGTAAGTCTATAGCTCTTAAATCATTCAAATCTATTCCTCAAGATAATAATGTTAATTCTGATTGTGAAAACTCAGATGATGATATGACTTTACTTGTTAAGAAGTTTTATAAGATTTGTAAAAGTAAGAAGAGAATTGATTTTCAAAAACCTTCTGAGAAGAAAAAGGAGAAATCTAAAAACTGAAAATCTCTAAAAGATAGTCAGTGCTTCAACTGCCATGAATATAAGCATTTGGCAAAAAAGTGCCCTAAAAGGGACAAGTCAAAGCGAAAAGGCATGTTACCCACATGGGATGAATCATCCATCTTTGAAGCCTCTTCTGAGTCGGATGAATTAAAGCCCAAATCTCAAAAGAAGTCAAGGCTTTAATGACTCTTACCAGAGTCACTTCCTTTAATAGTTGCGACACATCTGAATCTTAAAGGAGTGACCCTGAAAATGATAATGAAGATGATCTTTAGGATACTTATAATGCCCTATAGAGAGAGAGTTGCAAGATTGTTGTCAAGCTAAAACTTCAAAAAGAGAAATTTCTAAAATTAAAAGAGGAATTTTGAAAATTTTGTTTTAAAAAAGTTTTGTATTTCTGATTGTTTTGAAAAAGTAAAATGTGACTTAAATTTCAAAATGTCTGAACTTGAAAAATTAAGATCTGAAAATGAGAAACTAAAACTTGAAGTTTTTTCCCTCTTGAGTTCAAAGGATACATGGAGGTATGCCTAAGGAGACCCTAAACTTGAAAAGTTACTATCCGCATCTTGAAAATGTGGAGATGGTCTAGGCTATTGTAAACACATTCCTCTAAAAATTAAGACTGTATCTCCTACATTTGTTAAAGGAGAATCCTCTAACTCAAAAGGAAAGGGCTTGAATCAAAATAACTTTAAAAATCTAAAAACTTTTCAAACTCTTAAGTTAATAATGTCAGCTTTAGAAAACAAAATTATAATCCTTTAGCTTAAAAAATTGTGGACTTACTCAAGGAGCTTCTCAAATCTAACTTGAATGTGAGAGTTAGTAATTACAATCGAAGAAAAACCAACAGGCTCCAAAACCCAAAACTACAATGAAATAGGTTCCTAAGGTTACTTATCTGGTTGCCCACACCACCTTCAAGGCTTCGTGTCAATCAAAGTGGTACCTAGACAGTGGTTGCTCAAGACACATGACAAGTGACAGAGATTTGTTTACCAACTACAAAGAAATGACTAATGGATCAATCACATTTGGTGATGGAAGCAACTGCAAAATAATTGGTCAAGGTACGGTTCAACTTTTTAACTTTCCTCCTTTTGAAAATATTTTATTTGTAGAAGGTCTTAAGCACAATCTTTTGAATATTTCTCAAATCTACGATAACAAGCATAGTGTTAAATTCACTAATCAAGGTTGCGAGATCTCAAATGTGAAAGGTTATGTGATATTGGATAGTCGTATGACATTTGAGAATTGCTATATCGTAAGTGATTCTAGCTCGTCTAAATTATCTTGCTACATGGTCCAAACCAATGAAACTGAATTATGGCACAAACACCTTAGACATGTAAACTACCGGAATTTATATAGACTGAGCAAAGCCGATCTTATTAGAGATCTACCCAATTTGAAGAAAATGGATAAAATATGTGGCGCATGTCAAATCGAAAAACAAACAAGGAGCAGTCACAAGAAAGCGAACTCCTTTGCCATATCTAAACCTCTTGAACTTCTCCATAGGATCTTGTAGGACCAACTAGAATGGAGAGTAGAGGTGGTAAGAAATATTTAAGTATACTCAAACTGAAAAAGAAATGGATGTTGCTAAGATCCGAAGTGATCATGGATCCGAGTTTAAAAATAGCAATTATGAGAAGTTCTGTAGTGATCATAGTATATCGTATGAGTTTTCAGCTCCTAAGACACCTCAACAAAATGGGATTGTTGAAAGGAAAAAAACAGAGTGCTACAAGAGATGGCCAATGTAATGTTGAATAGCATGAAGTTACCTAAAAATTTATGGGCTGAATCTGTTAACACTACGTGCTATATAATAAATCGTGTTTACATAAGAAAATCAAAAGATAAATCAGCTTATGAACTGTGGTTTAACAAGAAACTTACAGTTAAATACTTTCGAGTTTTTGGTAGTAAGTGATACTTTTTGCGAGACCAAGAAAATTTAGGAAAGTTCGACACTCAGAGTGATTAAGGAATATTCCTAGGGTATGCTCTGAATAGTCAAGCGTATCGAGTTCTCAACAAGAGAACTGGTGTCATTCAGGAGTTCATAAATGTGGTTATGATGATCACTTAAATACACCATCTATTAGTTTATAAGATGATGAAGTCAATATAATTGAAAAATCTGACTCTTCAACTTGTCAAATCAATATTGAACTACGATCAGTCAAAGACCACCCTACTGATCAAATACTAGGCAACCCTCTTACTGGTGTGCGTACTGGAAAACAATTGAAAAACATATGTAATTATGTGTGTTTTACTTCCTAAATTAAGTCGGCTAACGTAAAAGAGGCACTCACTGATGAAAATTGGATAGTTACCATGCAAGATGAACTGAATCACAATTTGTTAGAAATGATGTGTGGTATTTGGTTCCTAGACCATCTAATAAACTTATGATGGAACCAAGTGGATCTTCAAAAATAAATCTGATGAGTTAGGGAACATAATCGAAACAAGGCTAGACTGGTTGTATAAGGATACACTCAGATTGAAGGAGTTGATTATAATGAAACCTTTGCCCCAATAGCTCGTCTTGATTCCATCAGATTATTCATATCCATTGCATGCTTTAAAAAGTTTAAAATTTATCAAATGGATGTTAAAAGTGCATTCTTAAATGGGGATCTACATAAAGAGGTCTACGTTGAACAAACTAAGGGTTTTGAGGACCTTAAACACTCTAATCATGTCTATCACTTTAAAAAGGCACTTTATGGATTGAAACAAGCTCTCAGGACATGGTATGAAAAATTGACTAAGTTCTTACTAAATCATAATTTTGTTATGGGGAGTATTGATAAGACTTTTTTCGTTAAGAAATATAATGAACACATACTAATAGTGAATGATGAGCTCCCATTAAAAAAAAATCTCCAAGAACATAGAATCATGTTCCTTTTGTGAAACTCCTGAGTGCTTGAAATATTGATACTGGAGGCAATTGTGAAATGTTAGGGTTCCTCTCTAAGTTTTCTTATAGGAGCTACTTAGGGGCTCTCCTATCGGAGATGGCTCATCACAGAGGGCTTTCTCCCTCCAGAAGTAGATCTTCCAAGGACCTCCGCTTTGCTTCCGGACCTTTCATCAGCAGGCTTGCTTGGGAGAAAAAGCGACCGGGTTTCAGCCTCTTCATTGGGAATATCCCATTCGACTACTCCGCTCTGGACCTTCAGGTCAAATTCGGGAGATACGTAAGACTGGTAGATGTCTTCGTTTCAGTTTTCCCACGCTCCAATCAACCGAGAGGGTATGCTTTCATCCGATTCCAATATGAACAACACGCTAAATCAGCTATGGATATCCTCCATGGGTGAAGGATAGATGGTAGAATAGTGATTGTTTGCCCTACTGAACCCAGATTCGAATCGCAGGTTGGGAACCTAGGCACAAACCAGTAAAAACCTCAGGACCTTTGTCGTCCGACTCTTATACGACAACGGTGGTCTCTAAAGGGGTTACCAGGGGAAAGGTGTAGGACCCTGGTGCGGGTTTCACTACCATTATGGACGTTGGTGCGGTAGAGAGGAAGTTGGGGGAATTAAAATTATCTTTTCTAGGTACCCTAACAGATCTGCGACTCTTGATTCTCCAACCCATTAGAGCTATTCGATCATCTTCTTTTAAGGCATTAGGCATAGAAGTGGTCAGATTAGCATCCTCTCAGATTTTGATCAAGCTTAAATCCTTTGAAAAGTATTCCCTATTTCAGGAAGACACAGAACTGCACAAGGAGATGGGCCTGGTATCGATTCATCCCTAGTCTCCACCTGATAGGCTAGCGGGTAGCGGGGTCTGGATTCGAGTTTTCGGCATTCCCCCACATGTGGTTTGAATTGGCCATTCTCGATTTGGCCAACTACTTTGGCAAGGTGGTTGTTATGGACACGAATTGCAGGTTCAGACTGTTTTAAGCCTTTACTCGGGTGAAGGTCCATCTTCACCCAGGGGTAGATCTCTATCACGCCCCAAACTCAGAAATCGGGCTCACAAAATTCTCGATCGCCGAATCCTGCGCCGACAGCTTCCGTAGAACCCCATTCTCGGCTCCCGGCACCCATTCGTCAGATTCTGATCCTGGGATGCTACAAGGAGGATTTCAAATATGATTGGATTCGTAATGAGCATAACATAAGCATAACCCATGAATAATAACCATAAGAACATCATCACAAAATTCACTATGATAAAAAAAAATGTAAGTACAATGTGTAGGAAAGGGAAGTACAAGATAGTGACAATAACAAAAACTCTAAAAATTCGGCTGCACTCTCCAACGGTGGCGAGATTAAGACTACGTCCTGGCATCACCTACACGCATCAATCGTGCATAAGCTTATAGAAAGCTTAGAGAGTGGTGCAAGTGTGTGCACAATATAAGCGTGCTCAGAATGCAAGGTCAGAGAAGTGCGGAATCATGCTGATGTGAGCTACTGGAGGGGGCCTGCCTCTTCTGACCCCTCCTCTGATCTCGGTTGACCTGCATACCGACCCACTCAGTCTCATAAATCTGAGCCCTCCACACTACTGCCTGAAAAGTCAGGAGCTCATGCCTAATGACACGGCCTCGAAGACCGTAACGTAAGTCATTCTTAAAACGGTGGGCCTTCCGCCCATCATCATCAACCATATATGGCGTAAACCTTGATAGCGCCACGAAACGGGCCGCGTACTGCACTATGGTCATGTCCCCCTACACCAGAGTCTCGAACTCCAATGCTCTCTGACAAAAAATGTGATCAGGAAAGTACTACTCCTCGAACCGGTCAATAAAGTCCTCCCATGTCCAGACAAAATCAGGCCCTACAACACGGGTAACGGAGGTCCACCAATGCTCGGCCTCACCCTGAAGAAGAAATACTGCCAGCCGGACTCGCTGCTTGGTCTTACATGACATAATATCAAAAATCTTCTCCACATCGAAGCGCCACCTCTCAGCTGCTATCGGATCTGGCTCGTCCTGGAAACGCGGAGGATCGAGCCGTCGGAACTCTCGAAGTAAGGCGCTTGCACGCTCCTGCTCTGCCTGAGCTGGTAAAACAACTGGGCGCCTACCCTGTCCTTGGAGTGCGGCTATCACAACCTGTAACATCTGCTGTAATTGAGAGGCACTCACACGTACATTCGGCTCTGCATCGGCCTCAAGTGGAGGAATGTCATCCTCAGGCTAGGGAGCTGGAATCTCTGGTGGCGAAATGGGAGGCGCAGGTGGTAAAGCTGGAGCCTCAAGTGGTGAATCGGGGTACGCTCGGGTTGCTCTCTTGGGCGGCATGTCATATAGGAAAGAACAATAACGCCAATCAACCTTAAGAATCACGCGTTAAGGAACTAAATCGTAAGGTCTCGCACTTGAAACCTAACCGCCTTAAACTCATAGCAAACATGTGATGTTATTCTCTGTTACTCCCAAGTTATGCTCTGATACTAACTTCTGTCACGCCCTAAACTCAGAAACTGGGCTCACAAAATTTTCAATCGCCGAATCCGGTGCCGACAGCCTCCGTAGAACCCTATTCTCGACTCCCGGCGCCCATTCACCATATTCTGATCCTGGGATGCTATAAGGAGGATTTCAAACATGATTAGATTCGTAATGAGCATAACATGAGCATAACCCATGAACAATAACCACAAGAACACCATCACAAAATTCACTATGATAAAAAAACTTTACGTACAATGCATAGGAAAGGAAAGTACAAGATAGTGACAATAACAAAAACTCTAAAAATTTGGCTACACACTCCAACGGTGGCGAGACTAAGGCTGCATCCTGACGTCACCTGTACGCATCAATCATGCATAAGCTTATAGAAAGCTTAGAGAGTGGTGCAAGTGTGTGCGCAATATAAGCGTGCTCAGAATGCAAGGTTAGAGAAGTACGAAATCATGTTGATGAATACATGAATGCAATCAGCTGTACCAAGGCTATGCGGTGCAAGATATGAATGCGATCGACCACATCCAAGCCATGCGATGCAGAATACAAGTCAAGCATGTCAATCCTCATTCACATATCAATGCAGCTCCTCACTAGAGCATCGAGTCAGTACGACTCTCAGTCTTAATAATCACCGGGGTCAAGTACACTCTACGTCAGCTTATCGCCCCTATCCGGATGCACAACTGGGAGGGTGGAAGAGACCTCACTATCCGTCTGCCAATATCGGGCCCGGCTCGTCAATAGTGGACCGATTCCTCAAGTTGGTCAAACTCAACTTAACAATTGCTCCCTCACTCAAGCGGGTAAGGTCACATCCCTTTCCAACCGACCACGACACAGTGAAAGATGCGGCCTACTGGTATACGGCCCTCACGGGCTCGTGTATCTACTCGGTCTCGACGTTGGAGTCATCCTCTGGTACCATCGGGTTTAAGAATTTTCACCCAAGGACATCTATGACGTCCGTATGCTAAAATCAAATATTTTTGTTATCCAATCCAGTCACCCACGATGCGTCTGTGGAGGCTATGACCCTGATATCGCTAAGGCATACAATAATCATAATCATACAAATACAAGTACATGAGTCACACTACTAGTCATGCAACAGTCGTACGTGTACCATGCACTCATGTAGGGCAACTCCGCCTATCAAGGAGCCCATAAACATTCCGCCGAAGGTATATGCTATGATCAGTCACTCCACATATCAGTCATATATATAATGCGTATAATCATGAATTATGAATCTACACTAAACATGTATATAAAGATGGGCTTTGTGTATAACAAAGATAGGCCTAAACGGCCTACTCACTACAAGTATGGGCCTACCAATGGGCCTCAGGGAGAATGACAATGTAGACATTTAACCGACATCATCCTGACAATGTGGGCATCTAACCATCATTGTTCCCAAGGCTCAGCTCGCCTTAAATATCATTAAATAAATCATGGCGGAATCACACATTACAATGTGCCTTAGGTACATCCCATTGGGCCTCGAATACATCAAATGGGTCGTATCTCATGGGCCTTATATTCATCAAGTGGGCCACCTCAATGAGCCTCACCAATGGGCCTTAGGTACTTTGCAATGGGCATGGGTCTTAGAATGCATTAAAATGAGCCCAACCACATGAGCTTTATGTGCATCAAATGGGCCTAATCACATAGGCCTTATATATACCAAAGTGGGCCTCAACATTGGGCCTATATACACGCCGAGGTGGGCCTAAATACATGGGCCCATATGCATCCAAGTGGGCCTCAATAAGGGGCCTAAAAATACGTCAAGATGGGCCAAAACACATCAGCCCATATGCATTCAAGTGGGCCTCATGGGAGGCCTGCCATAATGTTTATTTTTCCATCCAATCTATTAAAAAGGTCACATAAATAGGGGGCCCACCAAAATATCTATTTTCCAAGCCAACCTATTGATATGGTCACATGGACCAAGGGCCCACTGTAACGTTTTATTTACATCTAATCTGTTCAAAGGTCACAATGACCAGGGAGTGGGGCTGGGCCCACTGTAATATTTATTTGTCATCCAAACCTGTTCACGTGGCCTAGGGGGGGTTGGGGCCACTGTAATATTTATTTGTCATCCAATCCTGTTCGTAGGGTCACATGGGTCTGGGCCCACCATAATGAATACAAATCATACATCATGGTGGGGTCGTGCACACACACCACGGTGGGGCTAGCACACATCACGGTGGGACCATACATACATCACGGTGGGGCCAACACACACATCATGGCGGTTTCCACCGTCCACGGAACACATACATTCTTGTGGATCCCATTTGGGGCCCACCATATTATTTATTTGCCATCCAGATCGTTGAAAGGGTGCACACGCACCAGGGAAAGAGTAAAAACAAATTTCATATATGATTCAAAACTTCTGACCCCAAAAAAAGAGGTTTTAATGGCGGACGTTCAATCCAACTGTTTCCTGTGGCGTGGGCCACCTGAGTTCCAAATATAGCTGATTTTTAGGGTGGCCCACCTGTCCGAGGGGACCCAACAAATGCACAGTGTTGATGATTGAAACGCATCATGGTGGGGCCCACAGCTGGGGCCGTGCGTCCCAGCCGAACCGTTCGCCCGTCACCCGCGCCAGTGTTAGACACTGTGGCATCCTTAGCTGCAGCAGTAACTGCTACTTCATTTTCATTTTTTTTAAAAAAAAATAGGGATTTCATGATTTTTCCCCAGTTGGGCTCACATCAGATGGATCCAAACCGTCCATTGGATTCCACGTCTCAAGACCAACCATTTGAGTCTAATATGCAGCGTATTTGGCGAGTAAAGAAAAATATCTAGCGGTTTTAATGGTAAGCATGACTATTCACTATGGTATGACCCGCTTGATTATTGGATCGGCCTCATCTTTTGGCTCAATGCATAAAATGATCTGAGAAATAGGATGGACGGCTTGGATTAAGTTCTTACATCAAGGTGGGGCTTACATGTGTGGCCCACCATTTTTTCTTTTTTTGTTAGCTCGTTAGTACACTCCCTATCAGTACGCGCACTCCATGTTATCCACTCCTAGTCCAGCGTCCAGGGACGCTGGACGGCCTGGATAAACACTGCATCATGGTGGGTCCCACATGCACGTGTCCCACCTATTTCACTCAACGTGATATTTATGATTTCTCATCATCTGGGCCCACTAGATGGCCTGGATAAAACAGGTGGACGACATCACTAAAAAAAAATACATCCATCATGGGGGATCCAAGATCGGTGTGAATCTAGTGGGCCACACTCATCATAAAAGAGAGAGAAAGGGGAAGAGAAGAAGAGAGGAACAAGCGGCGTAGATGGAGGGACCCTGCCACTATGGGTCCCTCATATGATTGAAACACATACATCAAGTTGGGTCCTTCATACAAGTGGGTCCCCTAATTATGACATCAACGGTAGGAATTTAAAGATCACCCACCTCTTGGCCTCCACCTTGCTCCCTTAGCCTCCTTAGCTCCTTTGCTTGACTTTTAATGGTGGTAGATGACGGATCAACGGTTGAGATGGGAGATGAATGGCTTGGATAGTAAGTTTTTGGGATGAAAAGTGGGTCACACAACTCACTTTCTCATTTTCTCTCCTTGAAAATTTGTGGACGTGTGAAGCTTGTTGGTTGCTTGGGAATTTTTAAATTTGAGAAAGAGAGAGGTGTGATGGTTGAGAGAAGTGATGGGTGATGGATGTGAGTGATGAGTGAGGTGATGTGAGAGTTGACTTTGAGTTGCTTGTGTAAGAGAGAGGTAGGGATAGGGTATGGGCTACTTGTACTTGACTTGATGTTTGATGTGTACTTGATTGATGGGATTGATTTGACATGTTGTAGAGATTCTCTTGGGATTGCAAACGCACGACGTTTCTTCAGAACAAATGCAGGCCAACATCTTCTACCCTGGGTATTAGATCGGTGTGCGAGTCACGGCATTAGAACCGCGACGACGGTGCAGTCACTATGATATAGGTTTCGGCTCAAGATGACTTCGGTATATAGGTCTCGACTTAGGATCGCTTGCAAACGTCAGAAACGGGTCAAGGATTGTCGAATTTTGACCGGAAGGACCGTGGAGGCCAACAAATGGTACGGACTAGGAAACAGGTCTTACAATCTATCTCGAGTCCTTAGATTACAAGTTGGAGAGGTCTCCTACCCTGTACACTCAACTCAAGAATCAAGTTGTGGGGACGATCCTCCAGAGCAATGCGCCAATAATCCAAACCAGCCTAGTACTAAGAAATGGATTGAAAGTACCTTCTACCCACGATGGAGGGAGATCAGCAGAGGTGTATTTGTTGAGGTGACAGAAAGAACTGGAGAACCTGATAGGCACATTTCAGTTGTTCATCGAAATGCAGCAGAGAACTACCACTCCTCAGCTCTAGAGCATTGCGACCCAGGGGTTCAACAAAATGCTACAGAGGGTCAGCCTATCCTCGTGATATCAGTGTCAGCCAGTGAGCTCAGATCCATTAATCTCGTAGCTACCCCCTATTTAAGGCTGGCCCAGGTAGAGGTGAAGATCTCGCCAGATCCCATCCCTCGCGGTTAGCAGTCAGTCTGAGCCGTAGCATGGATGCGGACCGTTATACAGGAAACTTGGACAGCACTGAAGAGCTAATCTCCATCTCCATCGATTAGATACAGCTCTAGAATCCTTTTTCTGAGCCCAAGGAGCTATTTCTATTAGCAGATTGCAGTCACCTAATCACCTCTTAGTGGCACAACAGCTCGATCCCCAACTCGTCCCAACAGAGTGCTTTACACCAGCCTTCTATATCCCCCACACCCTGCATCTTTATAAGCATTCCCATCTAGATCCCCTTATTGTTCTGAGTATTGCAGAGGGTTGTCCAGCGCGAGGGCCTCTAGTGAGTGGCAGGCTATTTAAATCCAAATCTGTAGCGTGTCTCCCCTTATCTATGGACTGTTCTGCCGCAAATAGGGGAGCGTCCTCCTCATCCTCTATAGCTTCTTCTATTAGATCCTCTCCATTTAGATCCCCTTGCTCCCGGACTCCTTTGTTGATCGATCATCCCTTCAAGGGCCCTACCCTTTAGGTGGATTTTTCCCCATATTTTCTCCCAACAGGTGTTGAGAAAGGAGTGAGCTCCTCCTCCAGCATCAGGGAGGGCAATGGCCTCCTCTTCGAACTAGGCCCAAGCAAGAATCAATTGTATCCACATCTAGAAGACCAGGCTATGCAACAGCTGCCAGCTATCATTTTGAAACAAGGTCCAAATTCGAGAGGGGCCACCCTTCTCAAGAAAATAGTGTCCATAATCAAAACCAGAAGATGTCCCAAAAGATGTTCCAAGATACATCCAAACAGCATTTCCATCAGGGGCGCTTGGATCTCTAGGCAGGCTAAGAAAGTTGTTAGAAAGGTCTGAGAAATTTCAAAATTCCCATGATAGAAAAAATCTTGTTGTGGAATATACGAGGGGTGGGGAATCCTCCCACCATCAGGTCCTTAAAGAGGCTTATCACCCTTTATAAACCTTAGGTAGTGGTCATCCTTGAACTGATGATCAGGGACTCCAAAAGAGTGGCGATCGGCCTAAAACTAGGTTTCCACTCATCCTATTCCAAGGTGGAGGAAGGGGGGGGGGGGGGGGGGAATCTGAATTTTCTTTAACAACCTACCCCAATTCACAATTGTTTTCAAATCCAATCAGCTCATCTCTTTTTGAGCAGTTCTTCTCCAATCTCAGTCTCTGGTTTCCTTTGTAGTTGTGTATGCTAGCTGCTCCAGGATGCAGCGTAGGGCTCTTTGGGAGGACATGGTCAGCATGTCTAGGAATGTACAAGGCCCCTGGGCCATGGATGACAATTTTAACACTACTATGGCAGCTTCGAAATAAAGAAGCCATAGGAATCGGGTCGACATTAACTCCCAGGATTTTGTTGATGCTATTATTAGAGCAGGTCTGTTAGATGCCGGTTACATCGGTAACGGCTTCACTTTGTGCAACAACCAGTCAGGAAGTGGTAGAGTGTGGGCCAGGCTCGACAAAGTTTTAATTAGTACGCTTTGGAATATTACTTTCCACAGTTTCCAAGTGGAGCACCTTCCTCGAGCCAACTCGGATCATGTCCCTCTTCTTCTGGTTTTTCCTAGGCGTTCAGCGGTGACTCCTAAACCTTTTCGCTTCCAGCGAATGTGGCTCCAACATGACACCTTTTGTGAGTAGTTAAGGGAGCATGGGATTCAGTCAACAAGCAAGATCCCATACGTAATTTGCTCGTTAAGATGCAAGC
Organism: Magnolia kwangsiensis; assembly: GCA_037074715.1. Classification (NCBI taxonomy): domain Eukaryota; kingdom Viridiplantae; phylum Streptophyta; class Magnoliopsida; order Magnoliales; family Magnoliaceae; genus Magnolia; species Magnolia kwangsiensis. Next base: position 105,287,323 of record CM073584.1, read on the forward strand.
TGTCAAGCTTTCATTAAAGGCCTGGAATAAGGAAACTTTTGGCAATATTTTTGGGCAGATCAAAATAGCAGAACAATCTATTCATCATCTCGAGGATCAGTTACAACACCTTAGTTCCAATGGGGAGACCGATAGCAGGGTCCATCAAGAACTAGTTGACGTTAGAGCCAATCTATATCGTCTTGAGCTGCTAGAGGAGATTTTCTGAAAACAAAAGGCCCGTAACCATTGACTGATAGAAGGAGATAGAAATTCTCAATTCTTTCACACATAAGTGGCAGTTAGGCATAGAAGAACTTTAATCAGGGCCATCATGCTGGAATCAGGGCAATCAGTCGACTCTTCTGAAGCAATTAAGAGAGAAGCGGTGAAGTTCTTCAATAAGCTTTTCTTGGCTGGTGTGCCTAAGGGTGGGGAAGCTTTTCTTGCTGAGATTCCAGGTCTGGTCTCGGTAGAGGACAGCGAGCTCCTCATTGCCCAACTGTCTCTCCTAGAAGTTAAGGAAGCGGTGTTGGCTCTTCTTGCTCACGGTGCGCATGGCCCAGACAGTTTCTCAAGAGCTTTTTTCGTAGGTTGCTGGGATATTGTGGGGCAGGATTTGCATAAGGCTACCATTGCTTTATCTCTTGGGAGCTCACTTCCCAGGGCACTCATGACGTCGTTGATCTGTCTTATCCGCAAGGGGGAGTCCCCAAAGACTTTTGCAGACTTCCACCCTATCAGCCTCTACAAGACAGATCCATTGCAGAGAATATTACGCTTGCTAGCTTATGAAGCTGATTTCCCTAGAACAAGGAGCCTTCATGCAAGACAGATCCATTGCAGAGAATATTATGCTTACGCAAGAATTGGTTAGAGGCATTAACAAGAGAGTTCACGGCGGTAACATAGTCGTGAAGATAGATTTGGAGAAGGCATATGATAGGATTGAGTGGTTTTTTCTCAGGAACGTTCTTCTTCGCTTCAGCTTCTCGGGCCCATGGGTGAGACTAGTGGAGAGGTGCTGGAACAACTACTATTTTTCAATTTTAATGAACGGTGAACCCGAGGGTTTCTTCAAATATACCCATGGTTTTCGACAAGGAGATCCTCTTTCCCCTTCCCTTTTCATCCTAGTCACTGAAGTGCTTAGCAGAGGTTACAAGAATCTGATGGACTTGGGTAGCTGTCTTGCCTATCAGTCGGGTAGAAATAGTCTGAGGGTCTCCCATCTATTATATGCTGACGATACTTTGTTGTTCATGAATGGAGGCCTTAAATCAGTCTGGGCAATGAAGAAATTCCTAGACTGACTCCAACAAGTTTCTAGTTTAAAAATTAACTTGCAGAAGAGCAAATTCATGTGCACAAACTTCTTCCTTCTGCTAGGGCTAACGCAATTCAAGAAGTACTAGGAATGTCCAAAACAACTGCCAAGATGGTCTATCTTAGAGTTCCGGTTGCGGTAGGTAAAAGGAAAGCCTCAGAATTTTAATCACTTGTAGACAAAGTGGACAACAAGATTAAAGGGTGGCAAGCTAAGTGTTTATCTCAAAATGGCAGAGCTACTCTAGTGCAACACATTCACAGCAGTGTTCCTGGCATACTCTAGCTGCAATGGTCGTTCCCTCCTCAATATTGAAGGCCTTAGAAAGCTGATTTTCCAACTTCTTCTAGGGGTGGGCTAACGGCAAGAGGAAACATCATTGGAGGAAATGAGCGATGATCTTATCCCCTAAACCAGAAGGTGGTCTAGGGATCAAGAGTCTAATGGAGGTCATGATGGAGCTTCATGTTGAGAGTCAAATAGTGCATATTAGACCCCATTTATTACTTAGATTTACGAGCATAATACCATTTAACGCCCGGTTTTAATCGTGTTTTGTTGCAGGGTGTGATTAGGAAAGTTGACTGAAAAAGGATGCCAAAAGCTTAGATTTAACGTTTTGATAATCACCAGGGTAAGGGACAAACTCCAGGGACTAAAATCGACAAATATGCACGCCAGGGACCCGAAAAATTTCAGCCGTTCACTTGCAAATGGTCTGAAATTGGTGTAGAATGTAAGATCACATGGTTCCCACTATCCGATTGACTCAAAAATTTATACACGAGATGAGGGCCATAAATTAACCGTACATATAAAATTTCAGCCATTGAAGATCTCGGGAAGTGCCCCAACTGATAGATCAACCCATAAACCGTTGATTCTGGGCCCACTTGATATCTGGAATTGCCTCAAATCTAGTCTCAATGCTTTAAATAGGGAGACAAAATGAATGGATGGATTGGATTTCTCAAAAACATCATAGTGGACCCCACCTTGTGTAGCATGTGCACGTGTACAAGTGCACTAGCCGTGCACTGTACGTCCACCATGGTCAAACCGACCTTGACCATTCCATCTCAATTTCCTTTTTAGAGACGGAACTCTCTGTTATGTAGCACGACCGCTAGCCCTTTTTGCGATCAATAGTGGACCCCACACATGCCCCGTACGGATAATCCACACCGTCCATCTTGTAGAGGGCTTCGAGAGCTAGAAAACCATGCTGACCTTTTACATCCATGCGTACACACGTGTGCGATACAGGGGCCACAAAAGGGCTACCCTGTAACGTTCAAATCTGATCTTTTAGTTATTTCTTCTCTGAGACATGCCAATGGACATTCAAAACTACCCATTCTTGACTGAAATTTCATCCTGAATCCAATAGACGGGATAAATTTTTCAGAAAATACTTCTGTGGGGCCCACCGATCGCAACAGTGAAATGGTGCCAAAGGTTTCGCACATCCACGAAAACTGACTTTTCTAGGCAGTTTTGGCCCACCATCTTTGATCATATGGCAGATCTGAATCGTCTATCATGTAGAGGACCCAATAAAATCTTAAGGGACGGTGTTTCTTTGGAATTTGAGCGAGGAAAGTGGCGTGTTTCGAGGCACTGAACTTGGCTGCGAAAAAAGCTTTTAATGGGCATGCATAGCTTTCCAAATCCAATTCAAATCCGATTTTCACCACTCTAGCAGCTATATAAGGAGGTTTTGGATGTGGGGAGCATTCATTCAGACCTTGGGAGGAAGATCTAGATCTTAGCTGGGTTGGAACGTCAGGAGAAAGAGAGAGAGAGAGAGAGAGAGAGAGAGAGAGAGAGAAGAGCTTTGGTTTTTCTTTTCCTTTTCTTTTCCTTTTCTTTTCCTTTTCTTTTCCTTTGATTTGTATAGAGATATAGCCCACTCATGAGTGGCTAAACCTCTTAGCTAAGGCTAAGAGGTGAAGCTTGTAGTGAGATGGGAGATTTTATTTTATTTTAATTTTAATTCATGAATTGAAGTTGATTTTAGTTGATTATTATGAGAATGTTTTAGGTTTTTAATGGTCTGTTGTGACTGAAATTATAATGGGTCTGCAATGGCGTTGAATATTTCCGTTCTCCTTAATGTTTATGACGTCAAGAAGCCTCATTGTTCACCATAGTCACCTGGGCATGTTCGGATGACGGTACCCTTCCTAACTTCATACATGTTGATTGGTTGAAAATTAGTTTAATTCTATTGTTTATCATGGTCTCCTGGGCATGGTTTGGTGATGGAATCCATTTTAATTCATACACCTTTCATCTCTTTGAAAACTTCGCCTCAAGATGGCCTGGGCTGTAAGGTTCAAGGAAGGTAGGAGTCTTTGGGGTGACTACATGCGTGCTAAATATCATCACGATCTACTCTCTCATGTACAGGATTATCGGTCGTCGGCTGCCTCCCCTTTGTGGAAGCAGATTCGAGGTCTTTTAACGTTGTTAGAGTCCAAGATGCAATGGCATATAAGGAGGGGAGATCGCAGTTTTTGAAAGGATATCTGGTCTGGTTTTGGCGCCCTCATGTGTAAGGTGTTGCACCCCATTCCATCAGGGCTGATGGACCTCAGAATCAAGGATTTCTTGGGTCAGGCGGGACCACTCCCCCCTTCTTTAGTCTTCTCTTTATTGTCGTAGGAGCTTATAGGCGCCATCTTCCACGAAGGTTTCTGCACTTTAGAAGGCCCAGATATACCTTACTGGGCCCTTGATCCCTCAAGCAATTTCTCAATTAAGTTATCCTAGAAATCATGCAGAACGTCTAGGCCGCAGGTAGGTTAGTTCAATAGAATTTAGTTTCCACGGCTGCCACCGAAAATCTCTATGTTGGTCTGGAAATCGTTAAAGAGTGTTGTACTGGTGGAGTCAGAGATCCAATCCAAAGGTATCCATCTCACTTCGCGGTGCGTCTGCTGCAATGGGCTTGAGTCCCAGGGGCCAGCGGCCGAAATAGTTGATCACATTTTCCTTCACAGCTCTCGGGTGAGAGCATTGTGGTCCCATTTCGCTGCCATTTTCGGTATTTCGCTTGTGGGAGTGTCTTCAGTGGAAGGTAAGCTAGAGAAATGGTAGAATGACCCTGTTCCTAGGGGTTGGGCAAGGACCCTGTTTAAATTGGTCCCTCGTATTATCCTTTGGGAGCTGTGGAAGGGTAGAAACCAAGCAAAGTTCGAAGGTTTTCACCCCCTATCCATCTCCTGGCTTCACGGGTTATAAGTTGGCTCCACACAATCTCTGATAGATGGGTCCCAAATGGCTCTCATCCTCCTTTCGTCAGCCGGCTACTTTCTTTGTTGGGATTTCATCCTCGGATTGCTATCCTGCCTACGACCAACATCCAACTAATTAAATGAACAAGGCCCCCTGCCAAATGGGTTAAAATGAATGTAGATGGATCTACCAAGGGAATCTAGGTCTGGCTGAAGGCGATGGGATTTGCAGAGGAGAGAATGATGCTTTCGTCTTTGGTTTCATTGCAAGCTATGATAGGGCCTCTAACATTCGAGTAGAAATCAGATGCTCAATGATTATGGTATTGCTAAGGTTGAATACATTGCAGCCGAAAATGCCTGTACCTAACTTGTATGGATGAAACAGATGCTCAATGATTATGGTATTGCATAATATACAATGATTTTGTATTGTGATAACTCTAGCGCAATTAATATATCTAAAAATCCCATCTAGCATTCTCGCACGAAGCATATTGACATTCGGGATTTAGTTGAGGATAAAGTTATTTCATTGGAATATATTCAAACGGAAAATTAACTTACAAACGTTTTTATTAAACCTCTTAACAGAAATCGATTTTCAAAATTGATAATGGATATTGATATGTGTAATTCTGATTGAGCTTATCATTATGTATTTGTATGTTTTGTGTTTTATTTTTGTAAAAATAATTGGTGTAAAATAAATAAAAAATTTGAATAAAATATGTATTTTTTTGTGCTCGCACGACCGGTCGCACACATACTCAACCAGTCGTGGCTCGACGGGTCGAGCATATACTCAACCGGTCGAGTTGCGCGGTTAGAGGCCCTTTATGAGAGTGAAAATTTACTTTTTCACCATTTTTATCTTTTTCCCCATCTAACCCTTCTTCGACCCATCAAACCCACCTTCAATTAGTGCTTGGTAATTAAGTGTTTCATTTTTTATTTCCTTCCATATTTGAGTGCCCATTTGCATACTTGCTAGATTTTGATGTAGATTTGAGGTTTTCTCTTAATTTGCAAAGGGGTTGTGCTCAAAATCTGATTTGCTCCAAACCTCATCTTCCATTGTTATTTTTCTTGCTTTGTAGCTTGCAATGGAAGGTCGCATGAAGAAGAAAGCTATTCGAGCTTCCTCTTCTCAGTCTACACCTCTTAAGGTAAGAACCCTTCGACCTCCCGAGGAAGACCCCGAATATGTGCGGAATTTTCGTACTCAAGAGATCATTGTTGAGCCTACTATTAATTCAAATCACTTAGCTCAGTTTCAGCTTCTTCCCATCCTAGTGGCTACAGGTTAGGAAAATATTTTGAATTGGGGTGGACTCGCATACCGCTTCATTGCGCAGGGTATGTTTGCTTGTATGAGCGACGTATCACTTGAAAATTTGACTTTCACAATTACCTTTAGGGAAGGCAATTTTCAAGTTGATAGGTACGTAATTTCAAGTTTGCTAGACGTCATTGTGAATGATGATGGTATACCTATACCAACTTTAGCCGATCGAATGAATGAATCGGAAATACGTTTGGTAACTCGTAAATTATGTAACATGGACTCAGAATGGAATGATGAAAATGCGCTTCGGGCCAATCAAATGTTACTCAAATACTGGGTCCTGCATTGCATTTTTATTTCAAATGGCTATCCTCGCTTTGGAAATAAAGCCAAGCTTACTTCATTCATGGTTCGTATTTTGCATTTCGTTGTGTCTGGTATTCTCATCTGTCTTCCATCTTTGATATGCTACATTATTATTCAATTTTATCTTCACCCGTGCCACAGATATATTCCCTTCACCTATTTGATGATCACCTTGCCGTGCACTGCAATATGGTCATGCCTCCTGGTGAAGCTCATGTTTCTGTTCTCCCATTCAACAACTCAAACATAAACAAGATGAAACTTAACCTCAATCCAAGCTAAATGGATGTAGGAGAAGAGGAAGTTGATGAAGAAGATGCGTTACCAACCGAGACCATGATGGAAGATATATTTAATGAAGTTGATTCCGACAATGCCAAAGCTGATCCTGATTTTCAGGCACCTCAATTTGAGGAGCATCTTCGCTCTTTAGAAGAGAAGGTGGATGCCTTAAAAGTTTCTCAAGACAATCTAAATGAGAGTTAAAAATCATCCATGAAATATATGTGAAAATACTTTCATCGCATTACCAGAGGACTCCGTCAGATTAATCCATCTATTCCCCCTTCGTCTTCTTCTGGATCAGATTAGTGACGTTGTGTTTATTTATTTTTATTTTTTAAAATACATTTTGGACATGTATAACTTGGATTATAACTTTATATTTTGCTAAACTTGTATGACTGCTTGATATTTTGATGCTTAACTTTATGACACTTTTTATCCTATCTTCATATTAAACTCTACTTGCTTTACATTTTTTTTCTTATTCTACTTCTATTATCATAATCACATCTATGGATGTTTACTGTTGATTTCTTCCTTTGTCAAGTTGTGACAAAAGGGGGGGAGAATTTTGTAGGCTTTGTGGTTATGGAATTTTGATTGGTGTAGTATGGTGTAGTGGAGTGCATTTTTTTAGATATATGTGTATTTGTTAATACAGGTACTTTACAACAAGTCACCAAGCTCAAACTAAGGAGAGTAGATTGAAGAGGAGTTTCTTTATGAAGAGGAATTGTGAACTTGTGCATCATATATGTATAGGTCGATCTTTTAGTTGGTTCTTGTCTCAAATTTGATAAAGGGGGAGATTGTAAGTGCTGTATTGTATATTTAGCACCCTTAGTTGTCAAATTTTGTTATGACAAACCACTTTGGATTGATGGACCTTTAAAGTGATGGAAAGTTCACCTTCAAGTGAAGATGTGCCACATTCAAGTCATGGAGTATTGCTTCAAGTTCAAGTACGGCTTTAAATTCAAGATCAAGTCAAAGTGCTAGCTCGAGTACAAGTTCTAGACCTAGTTCATGTGCTACTTCAAGTCTATATGTTAGCTCAAAGGCACTACATGTTCAAGATTAGGTTCAAGAATTTCAAGTGTATAAGATTATGCTTTAAGAACTTCAAGTACAAGATCAATTGGAAGTAATTGAAGTTACATAGTTCAATGTTCAACTTTTAGGTATATATAACCTTAGAAAGACCTTAGGATTAGGTCATTCATATTACATATTCTATATGGGTTAATATACTTATTATAGAATTTGGTTCGACTACTCTTAGCTTATGTTTGACTAGTCCAGGCTCTAACTCGACCAGTACAGGGTTTGTCTCGACCAGTCCAGGAAATAACTCAATTTTTCAGATTTTTCTAGTAGGGTCATGACCAGTTGAGCAGGGCTCGACTCAAACTCCAGCAACTATTTTTGGCCCCACTTGACCAGTCGAGGGTTGGTTTTATCTGATCGCGCCAGAATTTTTAAAATTTGGTTGTTCTTAGGACCAGTCGGGGAAGACCTTAAACCAGTCGAAGGAACCATTTTTCTACCAATAAATAAAGGTCTTTTCTCAGAGTTTTTCATTCATTCCAAGCTAAATCAAGTCACCACTTTGAGAGAAAACTCCCTATGATTAACAAGCTATTGTTCGGTAATTTTAGATTCTTTTATAGCTTTTTAATTGTTTAATTTCTTGATCTCTTTTTCTATCTTACTTTATAAAAGGGGAATTCTTATATACCCTTTGAGATCTAAGAAATTCAATCAAGTAGCCCTATTTTAAGCTTAATTAAAATTCATTTAGAACCTATAACCCTTGTATATGTGTATTGGACATTGAACATCCTCATCTACAAGTGAAGCGGTTCTACCGGGCTACAACAAAGTAGAATCTACAGATAAGTACATTTTTTATTTGCTTTATTAGTTTGTGAGATAAGCTAGAAAATCTATTATTAGTTTGTGAGCTAAGCCAGAAAATCTATGTTTTGATTTTTAAGATAAGCCAGAAAATCTTTTGTGGTTTTGATTGAGATAAGTCAGAAAATCTCAGTGCTGGGTTTTTAATTGTGATAGTCCATTAAAAACATAGTTGTAAAGGTTTTAAGGTGAACCTTAGAAAACCTTCTTTCTTAGTGAAAGTCAATATCACGTGGGTTGTGATTATTAGGAGTGGAGTAGGTGTGGCTGTTTGCGAACAGTTGGTGTATACACCGAACCACTATAATTCATGGAGTTGTGGATGATAATGATGATGACGATGTATGTGTGTTGAATGTTTGTATCTCTTTCATGTACATGTGGTGAATGTTACAATATTTAGATTTCTTTCTATTACTTCTTGCTTTAGTTTGAGTTTTTTATCCTTTTTGAGTTCAAGAAATCAGGTTGTTCTACCATAAACCTTGATTTTTGGTGTAAGGTTGTCTTTTGAACAACGTTTGTATCAACCTCTTAATACTATTGCAATTGAGATTGTTATTTATTTCAGCTATCTATTTTTATATTCCGCATTTTATTTTTATTTGGCATAGTCCTATTCACCCCCCTCCACCCTTTTCAAGTAATCGCAACTTGATCACCATCATATTCGAGATGATGTTCTCACTACTGTCACTATCTATGATCACATCACAAACCTTATCGTTAACAGTATAGCGCATATGAAATATATTGTGCCACTGTGGGTGTACCTCTTTCCTTGGAGTGTACAATAATTGTCTCACGACCAAGGATTCGCCATGATCCTCAGCCAACCATTCTTCATCACAAGCTCTTTCCTCAGCAGCTTGTTCATCTTTATCAAATCTAGGGCCTTCTTCCACTACACTACATTCAGTGCCCCTTTCGTTAATGGCCAAGTGGGCCGTGGGGTGTTAGGGGGCAAGTGTTTGATAAGTGGCCTGATTGGCCACAATGGTAACAATTGTTCAACCTTAACCAACCAAAAGGATTTGGAATCCTACTCGGATCTGCTATTGTGGGTGATGCATGCTAAGGCCTAGATGAATTTCTCCCCGTGTCACGGTCTGTTGTTGTAGAAGGTTGAGGATAGCCTCTTGCAGGTTCCTTTACTTTGGCCAACACTGAATCCTGTGTGAGACCTGTCATGGGGCTGAGTTGAAGGATAAAGCCGAGTAGGGACCCGCAAGCTACGTTTCCACCCTACCTGGAAACTGAACCACTTCATCCACGACTCCAACCAGGTGCATCTGAACTCAATTCTAAATTGTTGGGTATAAACCGCCTATGAACCGTGATACCTTCTGTGATTCAGTCTCTAACAAGTCATTCCACATTACCAACCACTGGAATTCTTTGGTGTAATTTGTGACAGTTCGACTCCCCTGTCAAAACTTTGGTATTGTTGGAACAATACATGCTCGTAATCGCTAAGGATAAATCGTGATCGAAGAAGGCGTTTCATTCGTGGAAATGAATAGATGAGTGCCTTATTATGTCCGGCACGTGAGAGTTGTAATTGCTCTCACCATGCAAAAGCACCAAAATTTAATTTGAATACTATTAATTTCACATTTTTATGTTTCAGCTCCATATAATCAAAATATCATTCTACTTCGACTAGCCAATCGAAGAAATATTCTATATGCAATAAGCCATTAAAACTGGAAAGTTCGGCCTTACCTCGATAGTCTCTTTTAGCGCGATCTAGTCGATCATCTTCATGGACCGATCGTCAGGCAGTGCCGCCATAGATGTCCTCATAGCTGGAGCTTGACTCATTTGGGGTAACCCTACGATTCACATCTGAAAATGCTCTATGAAAATCAGGGTTGTGTCATACAGCGACCATGGGCGGTTGAACATTACCTTGGGCTCAGGGTGGAATTAGCTCATCCGCAGTGAGGTCGGGGGTTGACTGCAGCCCTTGCATGGTCAACTGACTCTCTCGGTGGAAAGCTTCCATTATTCTCAATAGATAATGAATCTCTGGATCACTGTCTACATGATTTTGATTCATTCTATCATTAGTTGTCATTGGTCTCAGGGGAGTCTTCGCTCTATTACCAATTGGCGCAGAGAACGACGTGATGAGGTCAGTCACTGTCTTTCTCAAGGATAAATACTCTAAATCCATAGAGCTTCTCTGGACTCCTCATAGAGATTCCTCGAATCTACGAGGGATGAAAATAGAAATAAATTCTAATAAATTTGAAATAAATTGATTGATGATAAAAAGCGAAATTACATTCCTTTAAATAGTGAAATCAAACCTAGGATGGGGTTTCAGACTCAAACTCCCTAAAAATGTGACTTACCATAAATAGTAAACTTACTATTTATGTACGGTCACAATTCCTACTTGACTTCATGGTTTTCGGCCAAAAATAGTAAGTGTCCAATTTAGCTTAACCACGTTATTCTATTAATTTTTCTAAGACCTTTTCATGATAGGAAGACTACTAAAACTCAAAGGATCAAAAGTCATGATCGAATTAAAACTTACTATTTATAGTAAAAACGAAAATAAATCGGAGTTTCGACCATTGATCTGATGGAATCTCGCAAATCTGGCTTAGGTAACCAGGCATATTCAAGTTGGTTAACTAAAGTAGCTTCTCCTACCCCAAAGCAATATATGATATATAAAAAGACTCATTCCAATTTGTGAGATATAACCTTTTCAAGGTTTTGATAATGCTAATCACCTCCGCCTTCAATTGGGCCTTCTGGTCCATCTTGGCCATGAAAGTGTCCATGACCTGTTGTTCTACATCAGTTATGAACTTTGAATCCACAAGGCATAATGGCTCTTGAATCCACAAGAAATAAAGGAAAATTTAAAATATTTTATTGATGTGTATCTTTAAAATGAAATTACATTAATGCTTTAAATATTAAAACACAATCTCTAATTAAGAGTCCTAATTCGACTAAACTGGAATTGGCCCAAAATAGTAAAATTCACTAAAAATAGAAAGTTCTAATTTAATCACGAATGATGATTAATGACATGATTAGAAATAATTCCCAAGAAAAATGCATACACTAAAACTCTAAAACGAAAGAGATACCTGAATAAGAATTTAACTAAGATTGTTGGTTAAAAAAAAAAAAGGTTTCTCAAAATGACTTCTTTTGATACCTGAATCAATAATTCATTAGAGCAGGGAAAGAGATTGGTAAAACTAAAAATGTTACTCATAGAATTATTAGGGAATCAACGGTTAGGATCCTCATACAAGTGGGCCATATGTGCCGGATAGAAACACCGGCGACTCAAAAGCCGAAAAGGAACGGACAACATTCTAGGTTTTCTCGCAAAGCCACTATGAGTTTTTTTTTTTTCACTGTTCTTTCTTAAATGGCGGTGACTCATCTGTTGTACATATCTCATACCCGTGCGAATCCGCACCGTCTAAACTGTCATACCTTGGATGGAACCCAATCCGATGATCAAAGTGTAAGATGATCCTGACCATTGGCTTGATGGACATTAAAAAAGATCGCCAAACAGAAGGTGGTCAGCGAACAAATTCAGTGAGTGACATGAGGCGGTTCTGATTATCTAATCAGTGTCATTCTTCAGGCATTACTCGGAAACGGATTGGCTACTCCCCCTACCACCGGCCCGGTGGCTAGTGGTCGGTGCTCTGTGGGCCCACCATGATGTATGTGTTTCATCCATGCCGTTCATCCATTTTTACAGATCATTTTAGTGTTTGACCCCAAAAACGAGAGGGATATAATGTTAGGTGGACCACACCACAGGAAAACAATAGTGATTGGATATCCACCATTAAAATCTTATTAAGGCCCACTGTACTGTTTATTTGACATCCAATCTGTTGATTAGGTCATACAGACCTAGATGAGGGGAAAAACAAAGATCCGCTTGATCCAAAACTTTAATGGGCCCCAAATTTTTTTAACGGTCGATGTTCATTCAATACTGTTTCCTGTAATGTGGTCCACTTGAGATTAGGATATACCTCATTTTTGGTCCCATATTCTAAAATGATCTATAAAAATAGATGGACAGCATGGATGAAACATTATACATCATGGTGGGGCCCACAGAGCACCGACTAGCCAATCCGGGTCCGCATTACTCATCTACAAAGGGACCCACATTTGAGACAGTATGGATTCCAGGTTGAGTACATGCACGACATGGATGTCTCACCACCATTTAAGAAATGGTGAAAAAAATGCAAATAGTAGGTAGTACTCCCAAGTTTGAGAATGACCCTAGATATTGGCTGGGGCTGGAAATGGGCCGGGCCTGGCCCATCTTTCCAAACCCAGCTCCCACTGTAAATCTAGGCCTTGGACCTCGTAGACTCGATTCGAGTCGTCGAGGAGCTTTAGAACTACGCTTAAAACCCTAAATGGACTGGGCCGTATGGGTTTTTGGGCTGTTGATACAGCCCAGCCCAATCGATGTGTTTAAACTTAGGTGTGGGCCCGTCCTCTGTCGGCCACATCTGAAAGCCCAACAAGCCAGCCTGGCCCATGCAACCATACCACTAGGGGTTATTCCATTTCAATTATCAAATCCTACTTTATCGCACGTGTTGTGTGTGAGATATCCTGGCCGTTCATCAGGTTGTCACTCGTGTATTCACTATGTCTTGAAGATCATGCGTGTGCACTCATCAGGGGGGCCACATGCCTACTAAAAATGGAAGTTTAAGCATTGGCCAACGGTCCACATTTGAAGATAGCGTGTGGTCCACCTAATAACGAGGCCGGCCTTATTCTTTTTATACACAGAGTCACGTACATACCTTGTTTGCTGTGAGAGAGAGAGAGAGAGAGAGAACATGGAAGCGAGGAAATGGGAAGGCTTAGAAATGGACTGTTTGGTCCACGTATTTCAACGGCTTGGGCTCCAAGACCTGATCTTGGCCGTGCCTTTGGTATGCCACTCGTGGTATAAAGCCTCTCTCTCCTCTATGTTGGAAAGATCTCAACTTCAGTGGCTTGGATTTTGACACGTTCAGCCCTTTTGCTGAGAGATTTATGCGGGAGTACCGTTTAAGGTGTTTCTCATTCTCAGGCTTTCTGAAAATCGTAATCCATCGTAGCCGTCGATCAGTTATCCAGCTTGTATTTCCTAATACAGGCATTTCATCAGAGGACTTGGCTTATGTGTCCGACAAGTAAGTCCTCATGACACCCTTTTGCCTTATTTATTTATTTATTTATTTATGTATTTTTTTATTTTATTTTATTTTTATAATGGAATATCCAAGCCGTGAGAAAGGTGGGCCATACCATGAAAATCACCTGGAGGGAAAACTGAAACAATCCACTCGTCAGGTGGGCCATTGCACAGCGCACATTATAAAGAGGAGGATGATCACATACATTGGTTGGTATAGTAAATACAGTATGTTCGAGCTGTGTCGGGTCCACCATGATGTGTGAGTGCCATCCAAACCATCCATTATATTCCTGCTCCTATATTACGCAAATTCAGCCTGATCCATTGACTCAGATGACCATATCAAAGGGAAAACTGAGGGACATAGGGGAGCTGGACGACCCCATAGCAACGTCTGGATGGAGTGTGGGGTCCATTGTATTGTGTACATATCATCCGTCCAATTTATTAGGCGAACCCCACAAGGATGATGGGGGCAGACCAGTATTCAGGCAATTCCAAAACTTAAGTGGGCCACACAAGTGACAATATAGATTTTAGGCGTGATTGTACATTGCTCCATGCGACATGTCCCACCCGAGTTTTGGGTCACGGTGATTTTTTGTCTGGACGGTGTTCATGAGGGGTAGACCTGATTAACGGTTTGGATTCCACGTAAACATCTTGGGTGAGCCCCACACATAATGCATGTTATCCTTCCGCTATAAAGGGATTAGATGGATGTTGTGGTAATCTATCATTGTAGTAATCGCCACTTTAGTCTGTCTTTACGGACATATTTTTGGTCTTTAATAGCTGCTAACGCTATCTTAAAATGCATAAAACTCACCGTGTAAACTATTGGGAATACCGGAAGCACTTATAGATAATCAAGCAAAGAATTCCAATTGCACAACCAAGTTCAAACACATATAAATTGAATTTAAAGTGAAAAAGTTATTATATAAAAAAAACCATGACACAAGGTGACAATGATGCACTATGAAAGCATTTAATTATAAGAGAAATTATCGATTCGAACAAGCCTCGAATCTTTCTCACAAGCCAAGTTATACCTTTGAAATCCTTAAAAACAAATTTAGAAAACCTAGAACATCTTTTTATGTCCCCAAATCTCAATTAAGAGAGAGAGAGAGAGGCATGGTCACATGCGTGCCTTTTCACATGTGTCATGGGAGTCTAATTCAAACGGTCCATGTGATACAAAATTCCATGAAACCCTATAAAATAAATTTTCACCCTGATATAAGATTCTGGTGGGCTATAGCAAAGAGAAATTCAAATCAAGGGAGGGAATTGTTTTCATTTTTCGTGGCCTACTAAAGTTTTGGATCAAAGTAAAAAATTGAGCCCGGGGGTTTCATGAGGTGCTGCTTCACGTGGACCGTTCAGATTTTGGAGTCTCGTCACGTATGATGAGTTCTCAAAAAAAGTTTGCACGAGTTCTATGCGAACTGGTGTGTGTGTGTGTGTGTAGAGAGAGAGAGCTGGGCATCAATTCGAGTCGGACCGAGTTAGGGCTGATTCGACTCGATCTAGTTTTAAAATAGACCTGACCCGAACTTGATCCGACTTGTTACTGAGTTTGGCATGCCTGCCTTGATCCGAGTCCGGTCTAGCCTGGATTGATCTGGATTGAGTCCAATCTGGTCAGAAGTACCGAGTCGGGTCCAGTTGGCACCGAGTCAGATTAAGAGATGAGGGAGGGAGAGACTAAGAGAGTAGAGAGGAGAGAGAGGAGGAAGAGGAGGAGGAGGGAGAGAGGTCGGGCTTGGAAGATGAAGAGGATGAGGGAGGGAAAGAGATTTTGGAATTGGATTGGGGTAGGATGTGGCAGGTGGGCTATAGAGAGTCGGGTTTCGAATCGAGTCGAGTCTAACCGAATCGAGTTTTGGGTCGAGTAACTAGGTAACTCAAACTTGACTCGATTTGGGTTCGGATTGGGCAAAGCTTACTCGGTTCAGATTGACTCACTCATTTGGTTCGGGTCAAGTCAAATCCGAACGATTTGGACGAGTTGAGTTATCTGAATCGAGTCATACGGTGCCCACCTGTGTGTGTGTGTGTGTGTGTGTGTGTGTGTGTAAGACAAATCTCTCACTTACAGAATTTTGTAGGTGTGCTCGAAGACACCTTCGAAGGCAGTTTGATGACTTCAACAGACTATCGATGGCATCTAATTCCTTCGATGGCATCGAAAAATAATCAAAAGATTCCAACAAAAAAACATGAATTTTTTAGATTTTTTTGATGGCATGGAGCACCTATTCAATGGCATCGAACTCTGCTCAATAGTTTTGAAAAGTCAATGGCATCGAACTCTGCTCAATAGTGTTGAAAAGTCAATGGCATCGATATACTCTATTGCTCTCCGATTTAAGACATCAACAACATAAACTTATGCTTCTAACCGTTGATCACAGGTGCCCAACATTAAAGGACCTTGTTCTGCCACCGTTGAAAGAAGAAGAAGAGAAACTCATCCCAAAACTCATGCATAAATGGAAGGATCTTCAATGGCTATCTACACCCTTCGTGTCTACATCTTTTAATGAGATAGTTACAGCAATCGGCCAACATTGCATGAGCTTTGCTGGGCTCCACATCAAGGGTTGGGTCCTTAACAAAGAAGCATCTGCCATCGTCACATGGCTTCCAAAGATTAAGTACTTGAATCTCAGCGGTTCATTTCTATCCAATAGAAATCTGTTGATGGTATTGGATTGTTGCAAAGAGCTCGAGGAACTACACGTGAGATCTTGTGCTGGATTTACGATCAACGGTGAGATATTGAGAAGATCTGCTGGTCTCAAGACATTTGATTACACAGGTTCCTCAGTGGAATTTCTAGATTGATGCTTCCTATATTTTTGTTAATATACACTGCACATGGAAAATGTACGGTCAGATTGTGTTATTCTTTCATTTGGAATTTCTATGATCGTGTGACCAAAAATCCCAACCGTTGGATCCTTAGCTTAGTGGTAAAAGCCAGTTATGAATAGATGATGAAAAGGCCAAAGTACCAACGTTAGCTTTGCAGTATTAAAAAGCATGGTGACGCTTCAGACCGGAATGGCTTCGGTGGATCCTTGAATGAGCGGCCATCATGATGTATGTGCCTTACATCCATGCTGTCCATCGGTTTTGACAGCTCATTTTAGGTCATGAACCCAAACATGAAGGAGATCTAAATATTAGGGGAACCACACCACAGGAAACAATGATGATTGAATACCCACCATTAAAACTTCTTGGAGCCACCGGATTGTTTATTTTCCATCCAACCTATTGATAAGGTCACAAAGATATGGATGAAGGGATGACACAAATATCAGCTTGATTAAAAACTTTTGTAGGCCACAGGAGGTTTTTAATCGCCAACCACCACTGTTCCTATGGTGTGGTCCGGATTCGTACCCTAAGATGAGCTGTCAAAATGGGTAGACGGCGTGGATGCAAGGTACACACATCAGGTGAGTCCCATGGTCAGGGATCCACCTAAGCGTCTCCCTCTTCAAACGTACACATGGCATAGCTGTTTGAAAACTTAGATCATCCAAAATCTCTACGGCAATTGCTAATGGAGTCGCACTTAGAAAGCAATATTAACCGTTTAATATTTTTCTTTTAAATTTCGACCACTCATTATTTTACTTTTAACCATCCATTTGTAGGCATAAATGGATGGCTAGGATTGATCGATCCAAGCGATTTTAGATGTATAACATCCATAATGGGATCCATGATGGGGAAAATCCGAATGGCTGGCTGTATGTCAGTGCCACATCTGAGAGGCTGAGCCACCACCGTTTGTTTAGCTGTGCAAAAGTAACATAGTACTATTCTAACCCCTCTAAATCCTGCTTGTTACAATTTAATTGGCCACATCACCGTACACTGCATTTAATGCAGGTGGATAAAGAAGAGATCACTAAGAATGGTGAAAATCACTAAAGTAAGATTAAAAGTCTAAATAAAGTCTCTTTATAAAGTCATTAACATGACTTATATACGCACTAATCTTAAATGCACAACTTGACTTTTATAAATACTAAACCTTAACAAGTATGTAACTTTTTAAAATAAAAGACTATCTTTAGATAGTTAGTTTACAAAAATGGCCAATGACTTCTAAATTGATTTGAACTCTTCCTGACATTTAGTTATTCCAAGATTTTGCTCTGGTATGAAATAACGTTGCTGATGAGCGTATAAAAAAAAAAAAGAAGACAGAAATTACCATTTTCTTCCCAAGAATAGTCATTAAATATATAAGGAAAGAGACATTTAAAAAAAAAAAAAAAAAACAAGAGATAAAATTAATATTGCTGATGAAAAGACTAAATAAAGTCTCTTTATAAAGCAATTAACATAACTTATATAAGTTTCATACCCTTAATCATAATTTTACTGAAATATCAAACTTTCTTAAAATTATAAATTTATTAAAAAACAATAAATAATTTTAAAACTAACTTAAACTCTTTCACATAACTCAAAATAAAGACTTTTAAGCTATTTTGCCATTCTCTATATCTTAAAATACCTTACAAATAAATATGTAATTTACTAAAAATGATAAATTTTAACTAAAAACTTATAATTAACCTTTAAAATGATTTATAATTGAAAATTCGTTCAAGAGCTTATTGTTTTGGCATCCGCAAAGACATATAGCATGTTAATATGCATGAAATAAATAATCAGTCTCAAAGTAGTTTTCTTCCAATCGATGCCTCTCCATTGTGAATTTATGTGATCTGCCCATCCATTGAGTCATCTTCTGGCGTCCTATATCACAAAACCCACTCATATAAATTTAAAAACTAGAGAACAGTGTGCATATCTACAAATGAAGATCCCAAAATGCTGCATCATTTGTACACATCAAATATCATCGACATGGTAATAATCGTCATCCAACCGCCCATCAAATATTGGACCATCATACAAAATAAGATAATTTTGAGCACCCATACTCAATGGTCTTCATGGGAGAAACCCACCCATACCGAAAGGTCTTGATGTGAGAAGCCATTTCCAGTATGTCATCATCGACGTCGAGACCTCTACAATCAGTTACATCCAGTTCCTCCAGCTCTCTACAACCCTCCAATATCATCATCAAGCTCTCCTTGAACAAATATGAATAGTTGAGACTTAAGTACTTGATCTTCGGAAGCCATGTCGCGATTGCTGATGCTTCTTGTCTGCTGATGGAGCCCTTTGTCTTAAGGCCCACAAAATTCTTGCAATGAAATCCAACTTGCTTAATGATTTGGTTGAATGATCTTGGATTTACATACATGTTCAAGTGTTCAAGATCCTTCCATTTGGGCATGAATTGAGCAATTTGTTTATCAACTTCAAGCAACCGTTTGTAAGGCAAAGAGAGGATTTTCAGAGATGGGCATCTGCAATAAACTTAGTTGATTCAGATGCAATCCTTGTTTTGAGTATGTCATGAAGAATGATATTATAAGATTAGATAGATCAGATCATAATAGACGGTTCTGATTGGTTTGTTTTAGTTGTCCATCTCATAGTTTAAACCTTAAATTCCGTTGGTCATATCATAGAGGCATCATAGATTGCTTGATGGAACATTTTTAAAAGTATGTTTGGGCATTCTTGTTTGTACCCGTGGAGCACATGGTTCAGTCATCCAAACCGTTGATACAATTGGTCGAGCCTGGTATAAAAAATAATCAATATTGTAAAATTCCTAACCCTTGAATAGGTGACCAAGAAATAGATATAGACGGTTAAGAAAGAAAAGCAGAATTTTCCGGATCTAGGATTTTGGATCTTGGGGATTTTTGGTGCACGAGTTATTGACACCATTGTAGCAGCGGATTTGGTTTGTCTACTGCCTGTAACACTAGCTAGCCTCCACCATGATGTATGTGTTTTATTATCTACACTGGCCATCCATTTTTCCAACTCACTTTAGGGCATGAGCCTAAAAATGACTCAGATCCAATTCTCAAATGGACCACACCAGATGAAACAGCGGTGGTTGAATTCTTCCATTAAAAATCAAGCTGATATTTGTGGTTTCTCTTTGTCCAGATCTGTGTAACCTTATCAACAGGTTGGATGGAAAATAACATTATAGTGGGCCCTAGGAAACTTTTAATGGTGGACGTTCAATCAATACTACTTTCCTATAGTGTGGTCAACCTGTGATTTGGATCTACCTCGTTTTTGGGATCATACCCTAAAATCAGATAGAAAATTGGATGGACAGATTGGATAAAACACATACATATGGTAGGCCAACAAAGCTTTGATACCAGCTAGTTGGCTTGGGTCACTAGCCAAACCGCGCCTGATAGCAACCACTTTTATCACTAAAGCATGGGTCCAATTTTTACAAACTTAGGGCATGTATGGATCTTTAAGTTGCTAAGGATAAGTTACTTATGTCACAAATAACTTATCTTAGTTTCTACTTATTAAGAAGATTAGTACCTTGGGTGAGCAATTTACTTATCAGCTTCTCCTCTCTTTTGTCTCTTCCATGTGTCTTCTCAAAAACTTATGAAAAGTAGAAAAGCTAAAAATAATTAACTAAAGTGATTATATACTTTTATGTAAAAAAGTTACTTATAATTAAAATTATAACCAAACTTATCCGAAATAAATTACTTCCCTACTGTTGTAAGTAGAAAAGGTAACTCATTTGGGTGTATCCAAATGCCTCGCTTAAAGTTGAAGAACAAATACACAGCATTGTATGAGATACACCTCATTCCATGATATCATTATTTTCCTAGTGGAATCATCAACATTGTTTCTACTACATCTTGATTTGGGCACGTTTGGGTTGGCGGAATTTCACAATGTTACCCACAATTAGGACAAGCCGTAAACCTATACTATAGCTTAATAACCAGAAAACTGCACTTTACTTAAGACTCATCCATGTTGAGCCGACTCAAAGACTCAACCCAACTCAACTAGACTGTTAACAAATACATATTGAAAAGTTCAAAAAAGGTGCAGTGTTGGAGTATTTCCACCGATCGGTCATGTAATATAAGCCTGGGTTGAACAACAAATTACTTTGATTTGATTTAGCTAGACTTATTTGACCATAAGTTGTGGTCCACCCAGTTGATAACTTCTAACTTTTAATGTGTGTGAGGCATCCAATCACAAGAATACTCTTTCATGAACATTTTCCACATCCAATTATTGAGCGGACCACACTTTTAATAGGTTGGACATTATCTATTGGATGGACCATAACTTATGGTCCAACGGGTTGTCTTACCATGTGGTCCAATGGGTTGGCTTGAGGCTAATTCATAGTGAATGAGAAGGTGTCAAGTCCAACCACTTGGACTATAAGTTAGTGTCCACCCAATAGATAACTTACAACCTTTTATCTATGTGTGATCAAAGACAATCCACACAACTGGTTGCCCCATTATCAGGACCATCTTGTGCAAACATCATCCACATCTACTCATCCAGTGGACAACATTTATATAAATCGTTTTCTGTAATGCGGCACACCTAATGAGTAGATAAGGCTGATTTTTGCACAAAGAGATCCTCATAGTGGGGGTACTATTGGAAGCATTAGGTGTCACGAGAGCTTAACAAGTTGGAAGTTATCAGTGAGTGGGCCATAACTTCTTTTTCTACTTTTTTTTTATTCTAAGCACACACCCCTCACACCCACATCATGGTGGATACTAGAACTCATGACCTTAGGGCCTATTTGGGAGCGTGGATTTGGAACCCCTGGATTTGAAATCCTCCTATTGTGTTTGGCACCCTCAATTGAGAATACTTTAATCCAAAAGTAGCTATACCTAGTATATTTATAGGGGTTTGAATTTAATTACTAAATCAACTTTAATATCTCTTATCAGTGAACGTATGTAATATTGGACACAATGGTTGTAATAAGTCCACTAAAATATATTTTCTCCTCAAAAATGATGAAATTCTAAGTATTAGATGGTCCACAAGCACAAAATCATGTACAAGTGACTAACAAGCTATTTTTAACTATTGATTTACATGGACAATGTTTAGATGATGCTGATCATCATATTAAAGTAATTATAGTGATGCAATTGATAATCTACTTGTTTTGTGATATCATTAGTGGGTCATGTGCCCAATAGGTTAATAGTCTAGTGAAACATATATTACACATACAACTCTTGGAAGCATTTTAAATGTAATCCAAGCTCTCACGAAGAATTTGAAACCCCTTCTTTGAGGGGATTTGAAATCCCCAAGATTTGAAATCCCCAATTACTTTATGGTGCCAAACAAGTGGGATTTGAAATTCCCTCGAATCTCCTCAAATCCTTCCAAATCCATGGTGACAAACGCTCCTTAGTGTTGAAAATCTTTGTGACCTTAGTTTAATTTTAAGGGACCCTTTAGATACCACCAAATAAGTTATTTTTTCTACTTTTTGCAGTAGGTAAGTAACTTATTTGAGATATGTAAGTTTGGTTTATGATAAATTATAAGTTGCTTTCTTATTTAAAATTACTTAATTACTTTAGCTTAATAAGTAAAATTCAAGATAAACTACTTAAAGGTATAAGTAGGTTATTTTAAGTAACTTATGATCCAAATACCCCCTAGCAGAGTCGGCACAAAATCACACTGAGTTGAGTTGACCTGGCTGAGTTGCGCGTTGAGTCAGTGAGTTTAAAAACTATGAGCCTCGCATCAGTGCCACATGTGAGGAGAAGGGTCTCCACTATTTTTAAGTGGTGCAAATCTAGCATACAAGTCAGGCCTATGTACAAGATTTCCAGCATCCTCTTTGCTTACATGTGACCCATGTACACAGGATCCTGACGTTTCATCTGCTGGGCCCAGCTGTGGATTATCCATTCGCCAAAAAGAAAAACAAAATGCTTAGACAATCCTAGCCATCAATATGGAGGACTTCTGGCTACTTGAAATGGACGGTCAAAGATCATTCAGTCAGTGACTACGATTATCTAACGTACTGATTTTCTTGGCATAGCCCATCCTCGTAAGGGCCCACTAGATGAACGGTCCGGATAAGATAAATCAAAGAAAGGTCAAGGTGTATTGGGCACTTACTCGTCTGATACATACGCCAACTCGTTTAAGGAGATGAAGTGCAAAGAAGGAAATGTGATCTCCACGGCAGATCTACGGCTACGATTGACTGCGAATCGTAGGAGGCCCAAGAAGGAGAATTTGTCTAAACGGTACTCGTGCTGGAATCTGTTCTGTAAAGAGGTCCGACGGTGGAGATTTAGCCAACGGAAGTTGAGTACTTTCCAAGGTAGAGGATCGAGAGAAGCTTTGTACCAAGACTTGCATGTAAAAGGCACTCCCAACACCAAATCCTCCAAACCCAGTCTCTCAAAAATGTGGACCAAACAATCCATTTGCATGCCTTCCCATTTCCTCTCCTCCATACACACACTCTCTCTCCTCTCCTCCATACTCTCTCTCTCTCTCTCTCTCTCTCTCTCTCTCTCTCTCTCTCTCTCTCTCTCTCTCTCTCTCTCTCTCTCTCTCTCTCTCTCTCTCTCTCTCTCTCTCTCTCTCTCTCTCTCAGCTATATGATTAATTAAGGTGGCTGAGTAGAGGCTTAGGGCACCCCTTCGATGTATCCCCGTATCCACCGAGGTGGGTGGGAACCCTGATTGTGGGGCCCACCTTGATATATGTGACTTATATCGACGCCGTCCATCCGTTTTGAAAATTCATTTACAGTATTATGAGAAAAAAGGAAGAACATCTCAGGTGGACCATTAAACGGGAAACAGTTCTAATCGAACATTAAAAACTTCTCGTGGGCCAAAGAAATTTTGGATAAATATGATATTTGTGTGGTATGTTCATCCATGTCACTTTAACCTTATTAAAAGATTAGATGACAAGTAAACATTCCGGTGGCCCCTGTGAAGTTTTTAATGGTAGATATTCAATCACGACTGTTTCCTTTGGTATGGTCCACCTAATGTTTATATCTGCTTCATTTCTAGTATCATGCCCTAAAATGATCTTTCAAAATGGATGGACCGTGAGAATCTAAGCCGCATACATCACAGTGGGCCCCACAGTTTGGATCTACCGACCTCGGTGGATCCTGGAATGCACCCAAACCACACCCAGGAGACTCGTACGTATGAACTCAGCTTTAGTCCAAATGGACAGAGGTACATACCGCTCAATTAGTGAGACCCACTGTAGATGGGCGTAAACCATAAGTTAGATTGATTGAATGATCTAGATATCTGATTAAAGGTATTTATTACTGATTTGACCGTTGATCGATTTCTTTTCCACCGTCCATTCATCGGCAGTAATCTGACCGTTACATTGATCCCTGAAGTGATATTTTTTCGGTATTAGCTATGTACACTGGGACCCATTATTTGAACAGCATTGATTGGGATCAACACATGCCACGTGGGCAATATCTAAGTGCCTGTGTATTTTAGTGATACTCCTTCACTGTATCTTTCGTCACCCTCCGACGGCCGTGGAAGCGGATTGGCTGGTGTACCACTGGTGTACCACACACCAGCTATATAGCTGATGTATTGACGCAGCAAGTTCTGTGCGTCCTATCATGAGGTACGTGTTATATCCAAACCGCCCATCCATTTTTCGAGATCTTAGTTGGGCTTGAGAAGAAAAGTAAGATATATCGAGGATCAAGTGGACCACGATGAAAAAAGCAGTGGGGGATTGAACTTCTGCCATTGAAACTCTTTTGGAGTTAACAGAAGTTTTGGATCAATGTGAAAAAATTTTCCCCTCTTCATCCAGGTCTTTTTGACCTTATGAACAGCATGGATGGAAACTAAACGTTATGGTGGGCCCTACAAAATTTTTAATAGTGAAAATCATTATCTCCACTGCTATTTGTGGTGTGGTCCAGTTGATCTTTGGATATGATTCAATTTTTTATTATAAATCTAAAATGACGTCTAAAAATGGATGAACGGTGTAGATATAATAAATACATCATCGTGGGGCCATGTAACTTTGATCTACTTTGAACCGTTAGTACAACTCGGAGCACGAGGAGCGTCAGCGCTTGTCTTTGCACGACACGTACATACACCAGCTATCGACGTGGCTGACCGGTTGAATTGCGAGACTCCTCACCAAGTTCTCTGGCCCGACCATGATGTATGTGCTGTAAACACACCGTCCATCCATTCGAAGAGGCATATCAAAATCTTTCTCGGACCCATCACAGAAAAACGGTGGGGAGATTGATTCCCACCGTTGAAACCTTCCGTAGGCCCACCATAATGCTTATTTGAAATTAACCCGTTAACAAGTTAACACAGAGATGAAAGAAGAGAAAACGTTCGTAGCCTTTAGAAGTTTTGAATGGATTCCATTAAATGATCTCTCCAAATGTATGGACGGCGTGGATGCAAAACATTTATTATGGTGGGCCCACATAGTCTTGCTACTCAACCTGTCGGTAGCTAATCCGCGTCCCACTGGGTATATAGCTGGTGTGTGTTACACCAGCCAATCCGCTTCCGCCGGCCGTTGCTCTTTCTTTCGTCGCATTCAACGCTCCACCCGAGAATTTATCGAGAAATCTTGTCTTAAGTAAGATAAACCGTCCAGCCGGTTGGAATATATGTTATGGTCCACCCACCGTATAACTTCAACTGTTCATGTCCATGAGACATCGAAACCGTTCGATAGATTGGCCCCGCCATGAAGATCACATTGCGAAAAACCCAGTGTACTAAGTTACATGTATTGCTGTTAGCATGATATATATCCAAAGATGGTACATCGTCGATCTCATTATGGAACTATAACAGCCCGGGGTTTTTCACTCCTGCCAATTAGTGAGAACTGAATTTGGTGATGCTACGGAAACCCAAGTTTCTTGAGGCCATGACGTGGTAGGTTTTGATTGAGCCGCAGACACCGCCATGCAAATTATGTTTGAAAGTGGTTGATTCCAGCACAGTTGGGGATCCACCCACTTGAGTGGATCCCTAATTGTGAGGTCCACTAGAATGTATGTGCCTTACATCCATACCGTCCATTCATTTTGACAGATCATTTTAGGGCATGATCCTAAAAAATAAGGTCGATCCAAATCTTAGGTGGACTATACCACATGAAATAGTCATAATTGAATCCTCACTATTAAAAACTTCATGGGGCCACTGGAATATTTATTTACCATCTAACCTATTTATAAGGTCACAAAGACCTTAGAATAAGAAAACACACAAATATCAGCTTGATCAAAGTATAGAATGATAGATTACCATTGTTTCATGTATTATGGCATGCGTGAGAGTTGAATCTGCTTCGTTTTTGGAATCATACCCTAAAATAAGTTTTCGAAATGAATGGACAATGTGGATGCAAGGCACATGCAACCAAGCTCCAAGGTCCGGGATCCTGCCTACCACGAGGATCCACCGCAGCTGCGCCCACAACTCAATGAATTTATCACATTGGGCTGGAACAATCAAATCTGGCCATGCTAGGGCCTCATAGAACTTAGAGTTCACCACACCAAATCCGGTTTACCATCATTGTTGTAATTCAGCTTGTTCAACGAATTAGACTATAAGTTACCCAAAGGGAAAACTTACAATCTTTCGCATGTATATGACATTCGAATCATCCTGTAGGTTGGCTCATTGTGAGGCAACTATTGAAAAAGTCAGCAACAATCAATTATTGAGTGGGCCATACTTGTATTTTTTTATTTTTCAATGGTGGGAAATTGTTTAATATGGTGCTGCTTGAGTGTATTTTGCTATTTTTCACTTGGTAACCTTCATGGTAGGGCAAATATGATCTCATTGCAAAGGTTGGACGTCGCATGTACTTAGTAGCTTAGAAGTTATCATCTAAGTATAATATAACTCGTAATCTGATAGGTTACACTTGACACCTCCTCGTAGCAATATATAGGGTCTCCCAAACGAGAGGCTAATTTAAAGAGAATGTTTGAAAATTATTTTTACATATGATAGGAGAGATACATTAGGATGTTATGTTGAAAATATGGTGTTTAAAATAATAGATAATATTCAAAACAATAGAAAATTAAATAATAAAATAAATTAAGAAAAAATAACTTATTTGTTTGAGTTGAGGCGTGACCGGGTCACTCAGCTTGAAACTAAATCTGTTCTCTTTAGACTGTGTCCCTAGTGCAACAGGAATATTGGACAGTTGACTTCCAAGATACAATGACTATTATCTTATCCCAACATGCACTCGTTGTACATGACCTTGAGCCAGCGTACAGATCTTAATTGAAATGAGATGACTCACTAGCTAACTCAATTGGCAAAACAACACTAAATTAGAGATAAGAAACAGAAAGAAATCTTTGGTTTGAATGAATTATTAAAAGAAAAGAGTATGTTTATATATAAACCACAATTCCGTACTTAAAACATTATTTCAAATGGTTTAGGTCTGTTGGGTTTAAACCCAATTGATGCGACCACCTAAACATACGTGTCATTGATTTGAAATTTATGCAAAACCTATAGGTGCAAGTATGCTCATGGAATACAGAACAAAATTGTTATTGTAAGTGTACTCTCAATCCTCACATAGACTCAAACCTAAACCCAAACCTAAACTTGGACCCAAACCAGATCCAACCTGGCATAGGTTCGAGCTAATGACATAATACCCCCATTGGACAAAAATCATATCATATATCCCTTGAGAAGAGGCTTAAGCTCCATGTAAAATTTCTCACTTATATATTAGAATTTTTCTTCAGTTCTTTTTGACGTAAGATAGGAGATATACCAAAAACAAAACACTTTTAAAAATAAGAAATAGAAGAAAAGTTTGAATTTTGAAACATCTTATTTTAAAATGCTTTTAAAATACTTCAATCTTCCACATGTTTTAAATTCAAAACACTTTGGTATAAAATAAAAGAGTTGTGTAATAGTGTCGATGTCCATCTGACTGTTCACTCCCCAAGTGCAGGGTTGTGATGTAGTAATAAACTCGGTAAGACCGAGGTCGAATCCCAAGGGACTGAAACTTGTACGTTATTTAAAACTAACTAGAACTAGAAATAGGCTAAGATGAATTCTAAATCAATTAGCAATTGTGAAATAATTATAAGTTAATTAATCAAAACTAAGAAAATAAATCAGAGATAGAAAACTAGGGATTCGGAGGATCCACTTGTAGAGATCAGGGAGAACTTATGCCTGTTTCATGAATCATGAAATTTACTGAACTGCCATTGATCTAGTTTTCAAAGAGATGAAAGGAAGATGAATTAGAATGGATTCCATCACCAAACCATGCCCAAAGACTATTGCAAACAACAGAATCAAACTAATTACCACCCAATCACATGTATGCAAGTTAGGAAGGGTACCGTCATCCAACCATGCCCAGGAGACTATGGTGAACAACAGAGCTTCCTGACGTCATAAACATAAAGGGAAAAAGGACATGCTCCAAGCCATTGCAGACCCATTATAATTTTAGTCACAACAGACCATTAAAGATTAAACAAAACATATCATTAATAATCAACTAAAATCAACGTTAATTCAAGAATTAAAATTAAATTAAAGACATAAAATAAAATCTCCCATCTCACCACAAGCTTCACCTCTTAGCCCTAGCTAAGAGGTTTAGCCTGACATGATTACGCTAAATCTCATAAATTAATAAGAAAGAAAGAAAAAAACTAAAAATTCTCCCTGTCTCTCTCTCTAAGCCGTCCCACGTCCAAGCCCAAGCCTCCACGGGTCTGAATCTTCCTCCCCAGGTCTGAATGAATGCTCCTCACGTCCAAAACCTCCTTATATAGCTGCTGGAGTGGTGAAAATCAGATTTGAATCGGATTTGGAAAGCTATGCATGCCTAGTGAAAGCTTTTTCGAGCCAAGTTTGGTGCCTCGAAACACACCACTTTTCTCGTTCAAATTCCAAATAAACACTGTCTCTTAGAATTTTATTGGGTCCTCTGCATGATAGACGGTTCAGATCTGCCATATGATCAAAGATAGTGGGCCAAAACCGCCTGAAAAAGTCAGTTTTCGCGGATGTGCGAAATCTTTCGCACCATTTCGCTGTTGTGATCGGTGAGCCCCACGAAAGCATTTTCTGAAAAATCCACCCCATCCATTGGATTCAGGACGAAATTTCAGTCAAGAATGGATAATTTTGAATGTCCATTGACGTGGTCTAGGGAAGAAATCACAATAAAATCAATTTTGAACGTCCCACGACAGCCCTTTTGTGGCCTCTGTAACGCACACGTGTGTACACATGAATGAAAAGAGTTAATATATTTTTGTAATATTCGAGCCCCTCTACACGGTCAACGGGTCAAATTTTCCGTACGGGTGACGTGTGGGTCCCATAAAGGTCCGCAAAATGAACCAGAGCCGTTCATTCGCTGCACGTAAGAAATTTTTTTTTTTTTTTTTTTCTTTCTTTCGGTCAGAACCGTCTCTGACACTTGCCATGCACGGCTAGAGTACATATGCACTATACATACTCATCTTATATGGGGTCCATTGAACTGTTTTGGAGAAATCTGCACCGTCCATCTGTTTTGACTCCTCATTTAAGGCGTTGACTCCAAATTTGAGGCAATTCTAGATATCAGGTGGGCCCAGAATCGATGGTTTATAAGTTGATCGGTCAGTTGGAGCACTTTTATAGTGATCCAAGAGCTGAAATTTGAAATGTACGGTTAATTTATGGCCCTTATCTCATGTATAAAGTTTCGAACCGATCAGATGTCGGGAACCATATGATCTTGCATTCTGGATGCGTTTCAAGCCACTTGAGCTTCAGTTTCTTAGTTTTCTCGGATTTCTGACCATGTATATCCGTCAATCTTGGTCCTCTGAAGTCCGTCCCTTGCCCTAGTGATCATCAGAACATTAAATCTAAGCTTTTGGCATCCTTTTTCAGTCAACTCTCCTAATCACACCCTGCAACAAAACACGATTAAAACTGGGCATTAAACAATATAATGCTCGTAAATCCAAGTAATAAATGGGGTCTAATATGCACTATTTGACCCTCAACAGTGACTTTGATTGACATTTAGAGTAAGAAAAACAAGTTTACAGGAATCAGGTACTGACTATTGATTTTTAAACTGACCATTTAAGTATAAACGATTATACATACCACTCACATAATTTTTCTACTATAGCTAATTATACAGTTTGGTACCTTTTGGGCATGTACTTTACTTTAAATTTCATGAGCGTTATGAAAAAATGATATATATATTCTCATATGACGCAGGTCCACTTCCGCATTCATATAAGTGAATTCCATCAAGTATATACAACAACTGTATATACTATCACATCTGTTTATATATTCATTAAGAGTTCCAAAACTCATATTGAGACACGTTAATGTTTGCAATCCATGCTCATATAAGTGAATTACATCAAGTGTGCACAACAACTGAATACACCATTATATCTATTTATGTATTCATTAAGAGTTCAAAAACTCATACTGAGATACGTTACTGTTTGCACTGTATACACCATAGGAAGGGACAAGTTCTCTACAATTATTTACAATTTCCTAGTGCTTTTTTATTTACTCATTGAACATATTGCATGTGATCTCCAATTTTATATATAGGTTAGGTTGCTAACATGGTTAGGTTCAGCCGCATTCTCTTTGATGTTTTCATAACTAATCTTCTAAATAATCATTTATTTAAAGGATATGCCATATTATTTTTTAATCATATGAAATCAATTGGTATCACTCCATCATTTATCATGTGTCTATATTATTTCTGTATTTTTGATAGGATGATTAATGAAATGTAGATGAGATGGTGAGCAAGATTCACAATTTGAATTCGACATACACATCACATGTGGGCTTCACACAACTCAAACTTATTGTAAGTACTTGCATTCAAAGGCATGGGCTACCTACACCCACCGGTGGGTCCACTTTAGAAATCCCCATGCGAACCGTGTGGGGCTTAGTTTAGCTTAAATGTTAGGACCTTTTTTTCCCTGGAAGTGTGAGAGCGGATTGCTAGTGACCCGGGCCCGGGACTTTGTGGAGCCCATGGAGATGTCCGTGACAAATCTGGATAGGATTTTTTTAAAAAAATAAAAAAATAAAAAAATCAGGCAGATACAGAACCAGGTGGACCATACCATACCAAATAGTGGGAATTGAATGCTTAACAGTGATAGAAGCTTTGTATCTGGATGATATTTGTTCCTACAGTTTATCTGGGCCGTAATAATTCTAGGAATAGTTTGGATGGCATACAAGCATCATGGTCCGCTCCAGGAAGGTTTCAACGGTGGACATTGATTTTCCCACTGTCATGTTGGTGTGGCCAACCTGAGTTGTGGATATTACTGATTTTTAGAATCATGACCTATTGTGGTCCTTCAAAACAGATGGACGGAGTGGATTTGTCAAAGACATCTCTGTGGGGGACACAGGCAATACGCTCTGTGGAAGTCTTTGGTACGAGAAACGTTCACACACAATGTAGCACAACAAGAACTATACAATGGTTATTCTTTTTTACGAATTCGTCACTTTATTGGAATATCAGAGCCTGATTCGTCTACAAAACAGGCCAAGAATTCTGATCTGGATCCGACCCGTAACTCATTATCCTGTGGCCTGACCGGACCCACTTAAAATTCATCGAGCCCAATCCCAGAGCAAACAGACCCATTTAATTTTAATCAGGTCCCGTTCAACTGACCCAACCCAATTCAGTACGGCAGCACTTGGGTTCAAGAATAGAACATAGAGCTAAAGGGACGCGATTTGGCTAGTGACACTGCCACTAGCCAGGTCGCTAGTGGTCAGTGCTCTGTGGGCCACACCATGATCTATGTGTTTTATCCACACCGTCCATCCATTTTTACACATCATTTTAATACACTAGACTATAAATGAGACAGATCGAAATATCAGGCGGACCACACCATGGGAAAACAGTAGTGATTGAATATCTACCATTAAAAACCTCCTAGGGTCCACTGTAATGTTTATTTGACATCCAACCTGTGGATTAGGTCATACAAACCTGCATGAAGGTAAAAAAATAAATATCAGCTTGATCCAAAACTTTTGTAGCCCCAAGAAGTTTATAATGGTGAGAGTTCAATCAACACTGTGTGGCCCACTTGAGATATTTATTTACCTCAGTTTTAGGTTTATACCATAGAATTATCTGGAAAAATGGATGGACGGCATGGATGATACACATGATCATGTTGGGGCCCACAGAGCACCGACCACTAGTCATTGGCTGTTGTCAGGGGATGTTGTCAGGGGAGAAGCCATTCCGTTTCCGAGCTAAAGCTATATCGACCACTGCCCTCTTTTAAGTGATTACATTAAAAACATAAACAGGACGACCCATGTGTGTTTTGGATTCTGATCATTTAGCCCAACCGATTGATATGTATGTCATATGGGTGGGTCGGGTTCTGTAACGTTCAATCCGAGCCTGACCCAAATATCAGGTTCAATCATACTATTCTAATGGTTTTCTAGCTCGTTTGTATTTTTTAAATTTAGCTTTTCAGGTCTTCCATCCAACCTCAATATTGGGTGCAATCCTTTGATAATATTCTCAATCCATTTAGCAGCTGAATTCTCACTAAAATTTAGGGAGTGTTTGGCGCTCGGTATTGGAAAGGATTAGGTGGGATGGGATTAAAAAAACATAATTATTACATATGGCAGGGATTGTCCCTGTTACCATGTTACCATGGGATAAGCTTAATTTCATGCTATGTTTGTACTACGGTAGTACATTGAATGAGTATACCCACCATCATTTGGAACTATTGAGATTAACACGTGGATAGTTTTAATAAATGTATACATACAACATTGGTTGTATAGGGGCATTAACATACGACGTTTCCATTTTCTTCTTCTAATGTATCGCTTGGGTTGAACATCTGCGTGGGACA
Organism: Magnolia kwangsiensis; assembly: GCA_037074715.1. NCBI lineage: Eukaryota > Viridiplantae > Streptophyta > Magnoliopsida > Magnoliales > Magnoliaceae > Magnolia > Magnolia kwangsiensis. The sequence goes on from CM073584.1 coordinate 105,319,906, forward strand.
TCAGGTGTCCATTTATTTTCATGGTGTAGCCTGGCCGATGAATGGACCATCCTGGTATTCAGCCAGGATGATCTTTATGATGCATCCTACCATTTGTACCACTCTAGGATGTTACGAGCAAGTTATACATTGGAGGGTAAGAATGTGTTGTATTTTAAGGTTCCCATATATACAGCATTTTATTTGAACATCTCTAGAGTGATTGTCGGTCTTGTAAATGTTTGTTTCTTCTTCTTCTTCTTCTTCTTTTATTTGGATTGGGAAGACTCGATAGAAATGCAATTCAATTGAATTGCTATTCAATCTAAAGAGACCTTTAATAACTAAATTTGTGTTGTGATATTGTCTTATTAATTAGATGTAACTCACCAAGATGAAGTGCAAATACAAAAATTACCCTAACACAAATATCAAGTAGGCCACATTGTAATGGTTTTATCAAAGCTTTCATGGGCTGTTACTTGGTACATATGGTTAACATAATGGTTTTCTCCTGATGAGCGGATAGAATTAGCCCCACAAAGCTAGGATGTTTTTTGCAGTGGCAAAAAACAAGTGTGCTAAATTATTTGGATCTGAAATTTTTTAAGGCCTGATCCATCCTAATTGCTACATTAAAAGCTTGTTGCCTTAATTTCTGCACAATACCATTGTTGGGCTTTTCTTCCTTTTTTTTGTGCGCGAGCGCACATCACTCCTAAAGGCCACAATAACATTATTGGAATGTTGGTGCCTCTAGGATGCATGGAAAGTCAAGGACAATCATATGATATGGCTATTATCCTCAGCGTGCAGATGCTGCATTCTCTACTGTCCGTGGTTCGATCTGTGATTTTGTTGTGCTGCCTCAAGTTCAAATCAGCTTCAGCTTTAGATCTTCAGGAGAAGCAGGTTTCTGGAATGGAAAGTGAAATCAAGGTAGTTTCTTTCTGGTGCAGATGCTGGAAAATATATAGTGAGGCTGTCCAGGGGGTGTCTATCTCTGGGCGTTGTGGGGTTGGGGTTTTTTCTTCTTGTTGATGGTTCGTGAGGTGGCTATGTTCTGCAAGTGATATTCGGCTAATGTTGGTGATGACCGGTGCAGGCTGGTTCCGATTAGGGAACGGTAGAGGAGGCTTGGGCCAGCTTCTAGTTTTTGTTGTTTTCCTTTGTTGCATCTTTTCTCCCTTCCCTGGGAGTCTCATGATAGATGTTCCCCCGGTCCATTTTTATCCTAAGGAAGTCCGAAATGTAAATTGGCCTCCTTGTGATATATAAATGCCAGTTTCTTAAATAATAATTTTTTTTAAAAAAAAAAAAAAAAAAAAACAAGAAGAAGAAGGTGGCTTTAGCTTTCTTCTTCTTTTTTTCCCTATTTTCAGTTTTTTTTTTAATTTCCCGATATGATAGGTGAGGCCTGCTCTTTTGTGTGGAGCCCACTCGAAAGTGTTGCTTGTACATCTTCTATTCTTATTAATAAAGATTTAGGGGCATAGCCCTGCTTTTGAAAAAAAAAAAAAATGGTAATCATATGAAGGATAAAAACCAAGAGAAATCAACCATACACGCTAGAATGAAGGAAACAAAAGAAACAAGGCCTAATATGCATTTATAATAATAACATTGATCATCTCCTCTCCTAATACAAATTTTATTAATAAATTCTATCATTTTTTTTCCTTTCATCTACAACTTTTTAATTTATATCTTTTTCTACCAAATCTTTATCCCATTCTATTATTTTCTCTTCCTATATATATCAAAGGCTTTATCCATCAATTTCTCTCGAACTCAATTTCACTTGGTCTCCTAAATGGCACCCTATGTTTACTGATGTAGAGCGGGTCATGGACAATTTCATGGCCAAGATGGATCAGAAAAGACACGGTCGACGACAGAAGTAATCCGGACCATCAAACCTTAGATCGGGCATATCTCGCAATCCGGAATGAGTTATCTGACGTAAAATATATGATTTTGGGATAGAACGAGCTACTTTAGCCAACCAACCCGGCATGGATTCGATGTTCGTGACGGTCGATCGTTTTTCCAAGATGACGCACTTTATCCCATGCAAGAAGACTCTCGATACGACACATGTGGCGAATCTATTCTTCAGGGATGACGTACGGCTACACGGGGTCCCTAAGACCATTACTTCTGATCGTGACACGAAGTTCATTAGCCACTTTTAGCGGATTTTGTAGACTCGATTCGATACACGACTTCAATTCAGCAGTGCGTACCATCCACAGACTGATGGGCAGACCGAAGTTGTGAATCGTACATTGGGAAACCTCCTTCGCAGTATTGCAGGTGAAAAGCCGAAGCAGTGGGACTTAGTCTTGTCTCAAGTAGAGTTTGCGTTCAACAACATGGTGAACCGCTCGACAGAAAAATCGTCGTTCCAGATTATCTACGGACGAGTACCTCGCCACACACTTGACTTGGTCCCTCTACCCAAGCACCCAAGCACCAGCATTGCAGCAGAACATATGGCAGATAAGATCATAAGCATTCATGCAGGAGTGCAGGCCAAGCTATATACTTCAAACGAGAAGTATAAGGAATAAGCGGACAAGCATCGGTGACAAAAGGTATTCGAAGTGGGCAACCGCGTTATGGTCCATCTGCATAAAGAAAGATTTTCAACCGGGATGTACAACAAGTTAAAAAATAAGAAGATTGGACCGGTACCGATCATCAAAAAGATCAATGACAACGCTTATGTTGTTGATCTTCTAAATAACATGGCGATCTCATGGACTTTCAACGTTACGGACCTGACCGAGTATTATGAACCAGCACAGGAGGAGAACTCGAGGACGAGTTCTTTTCAAGTGGAGGGGACTGATGTAGAGCGGATCGCGGACAATTCCATAGCCAAGATGGATCAGAAAAGACACGGTCGATGACAGAAGTGATCCGGACCATCAGACCTTAAATCAGGCGTATCTCACAATCCGGAATGAGTTATCTAACGTAAAATATATGATTTTGGGGTAGAACGAGCTACTTTAGCCAACCAACCCCGCTATGCCAGGTTGCATAGCCCGAATTTATGAGAAACCCCCTAAGCGATGGTCGTTTCCCCATTTTAATTTCGTTTTTACTATAAATAGTAAGTTTTAGTTTGCTTATAACTCTTCATCCGTTGGCTTTAGGAGTTGTGTCCAACATGAAAAGTGCTTAGGATAATTAGGAGAACGGTTTGGTGAAGCCAAATAAGACACTTACTATTTTTGGCCGAAAACCTTGCACACTAGTAGACATCACGACCGTCTATAAATAGTAAGTTTACTATTTATAGTAAGTTGCGGATTCTAGGAGTTTTAGTTGTAGTTTGAGTTTGATTTCTTTCTTATTGCTTGGTTCCCTTATTTAAAGGTATGTGAACTCATTTTATTTCAGTCATCAATCAATTTCGAATTTTATTAGAATATATTTCTATTCTCTTGCTTTCCTTCCTCGTGGATTTGAGAAGTCTCTGTGAAGAGTCTAGAGAAGCTCTGTGGATTCGGAGTAGTTATCCTTGAGGAAGACGGTGATCGACCTCATCACATTCATCCCTGAGTCATTTACTCTCTTCATTTCTTTTTTCTTTTCTTTTTTCTTTTTTTTTTATTTTTTATTTTATTTATTTATTTATTTTTGGTAAAAGGTGTTGTATATTCCAGCTGAGAAGAAATTACAGTAATTCGGAAGGGCCTCGAAAAAATACAAACAGGACCCTCCTATCATAAAACCACCCTATTGGACAGAAAAATCCAGCTAAAAACCAACGTATAAAGAAACAGGGGCAGGCCAATAACAGCTGGCCCTGCACCCTAGAGATGAGGATCCTACCTGGACTAGGAAGCGGGAGGCTTCCCCAACAGCCGAATAGAACCGAGTCCTGTTTTATCGAGGAGGACTTGTCCCTTAATCCGTATTGGAAGAGACGAGATGCTGTGAAAAACAACATTCCCTTGTGACTGACTCCCTAATTTGGCGAGAGAATCCGCTGGGCCATTCGCCTCTTCATTTCTTTGTATCTACTTAATACAAGTCTCTTACCCATCCGTGTTTTTAAATTCCATGTAATAGGATAAATACAATTCTACTAGGCTAGCTTCTTTACCCACTCGTATCTAGAGTGGTGTGGAAATTAATCCTTGTTAATTTGTTTTTCTTAACAAATGGCTATTGTAGCGATGAGTCACTTCCAAACACTCTAGCCAACTTTTGCCCATTTGTCACTACAACTAGGTTTTATTGTCGCACGTTGCATACAGGGAATGCTTTAACGTGAGTTGGGAATGTCAGGTTTTTAGATTCATGATAAAAGCCATAGCATAAGTTTCAAACCGTTTGCCAATCTGATATAACCTTCCTCCTTTATCCAAGTTAGGAATCCGTAATGAGAGTATGAAACTCCCTCTAGCAGAATGTGATAGGCTGTTACATAGGTTGATTACAATTAACCGCTTTCAAATAGTCTATTAGATAGGTTGTTTTCAACAAGTTGATTACTTAGTTTTTACCAATTATTTGAGTGTTCTTTTTAATTATGCAGTGGATAACTAAGACTAGGATCATCATGAGGTGGCCATGATGGAGTTTAAAGACAATTGACTCAAAATACTTTGATGTTACTTAAAAAATAAATCATCATCTATTCATATCAGAGGTCTTATACATCTGCCACGTTGTCAATAGGTGATGCACATAAAGGTAAGTGGAGAAGATGTATGTGAGCAAAAGAGGCCTTTATTTGTTTAGTATCATAACAAGAAGTCCTTTTCTCTCTACAATATTCAACTATAGTTTTGCATACGCAATGCTAGGGCAGGGGAAGTTGTTTGTGAGGAGTATATTCTCATTCCCCTTCATGAGTAAGAGTACAAGTTAACATAGACTGGGAATGATACAGCTTCATCTCCATCACCAACCATGATCGTGTGCTCCCCTGCTGGCAAAACAAGGTAAGCCGTATCTGTCACCACACTTAAGCTCTTACAGACGTCAATTGAGAACTTCACCGTCTTGGTCATACCAGTAGGTACGAACACCCGTTTGAACTCTACCACTTGCTTAACAGGGCTTCCAACCAAATCAGCAGGTGGCTTAGAGTAGACCAAGATGACGTGGGACCCATCTTGGTGCCCTACATTACTCACTTCAATCTCAACGTTGATTGCATCGCCACATCGTGTCTCTTCAACCAACACAGACGGGCATGATGGCACAAATGCATTGGGTTTTAAGCTAATGTCATGGCAATGTTGGTGCGCCTTCAACTTCTTTGTAATAGATGATGGCGCAGATGTGAGCTTGCACTTGAACTGAGTGTAACTGAGCCCATAGCCAAATGGGTAGACCACCGGACCATCGAAGAATTTGTAGGTCCTCCCAGGGTAGCCCAAGTTATCAACTGGTCTCATTTGCATGGATGTCATTGGAAGCTTGGTTACATAGTCTGCAGTGTACCAAGTGATCGGTAGCCTCCCCCCTGGATTGTAATGCCCAAAGACAACATCAGCAATTGCCCGACCGCCTTCTTGGCCAGGGTACCCAGCCCAGATGATGGCATTAATCTTAGGGTTGGTCTTAGCGAATGTGATGTCTACGCCTCCAGCAGAAAGTATGATGAGTACGACTGGGCCTGCGGCAGCATCGACAACATCAAGGATCAGCTGAGTCTGGTAACCTGGAAGGAGGAGATTAGTCCGGTCCAAGCTTTCGGCCTCGATGGATAGATCTAACCCAGCAAAAATGATGGTTGCATCTGCTTCCTTTGAGGCTGCCACTGCTTGATTGATGAAGGACTGGTTCTTGCATGCCACATCAACACACCCCATCTCGTGATGAACTGTTGCCAGTGCAGAGAAGGCATCCAGGGGAGTCACATAGTGGCATGGAATGCCTGTAATAGTACCAAACCAACATATGAATGTGTGAAGCGTTAGTGGTGCATTACACACTATAGTATTATAGCAAGGTTGGTTAGTACAGAAAGAACAAAATATCCCTCCTAATACGGATGGTTTGCTAGGGAATTTTCCAAGTTTTTAATGGACTGGATGGTAATTAATGGGACCAAGTGAAGATGAACCTAAACTAGCCCAATCGGGCCCATCATAACCCTACAGTGATGGACACTTCATTGGTAATTGACCAATTAGTTATCATTGACCAAGAAGGAAATCCAAAAGGAACTATGGTTTTTGGAGGTATAGCTCATGACAGTTGAATTTCACTGAAATAGTCTCACTAGCTCCTGATGTTTGGACTACATGGAACATGGGAAATTCTTGTTAGGAAAGATCTAAATCATGGAAACGAAAAATAAAAAATAAAATAAAATTACTGGCATAGTTTCCAATCATGGCTGTGGTTGCATTAGCATGTGGGCCCACCGGGACAAGCTTTTTGTACTTATTGGATCTCAAAGGTAAGGTTTCACCCTCATTCTTGAGCAAAACATGTTGTATTTTGTTTTAAAATAATATTAAAAATTTGAATTTTCAAATTTCGGTGTTTTCCCTCCACATTTAAATTTTGGTATTTTTGAAGTGTTGGTTTTGTCCCACATTGAATTTGACAAAAGAAATTCTCTTATTTATATGATAGACTTTTTGCCTAGGGCTTGAGCCCCTTTCAGGGGGCATGTGAATTTGGTCCTGTGGGGGAGGATATGCCAATAGCTCTAATATATGTCATTGACCACACACGTGCGCACGCGCCAAACCGAGTCGAGCCGTGCTGTGCCGTGCCGAGTCCGTGTCCGTGTGCGTGTGCGCGACAGGACGGGCTGGGCTGGGCGCGGGTGCGGGTGCGGGTGTGGTGTAAGTGTACTTGCGTGGGTGTGTGTGTGTATGGGTACTCGCAGGATTGTATGTGCGAGAGTGTAAAGCGTGCTTATGCACCATTTCGGAGTCTATATATGGACTTCCGATTCCAGTTTCAAAATATACGAAAATACTGTCTTATAAAACTCTCTCTGATACGATTTTACCATTGTTACTGAGTTCATTGCTGAGTCAACTCAGCACTTTCGGATTAAACTGCAAGTGGTTCGAGCCCGTGTACAGTGAGTGCACCGCTGGGACCGGGTCATATTCGTTGTATCCTGATGGTCGATTGCTCTGGAAACCTATTGCACTTGGGACACTGTCCAAGGGGAGCAAATTCGATTTCAAGCCGAGTGACTCAGTCACGCCTCGACTCAATTTAATAAGTTTTTCTTTCTCTAAATTTATTTTCCTTTTTTGGTTCTCGATTTTTATAGTCTATTTAATTCAACATATTATTCAACTATCTTGAAATCGAAATTTGTGTTGAATTACATAGACTATGGCTACAGTAACAGTAAATGCTTCTACTGAGTTAGCTAAAATCGAACCGTTCGCTGGACAATCCTTTAAACGGTGGAAACAGAAATTGATGTTCGCTCTTACCACCCTGAAAGTTTCATACATTTTATCTGAATCATTTACTATAGATCCAGCAAATCAAAATGAAGTAACAAATGAAAATAATTGTAAAAATTATATTATAAACTCTTTATCCAACGAACTATATGATGTGTATGCTTCTTACGCCTCTGCTAAAGACATATGGATTGCTTTAGAAAAGAAATACATATTAGAAGATACAGGCGCTAAGAAACATGCAATTGCTAATTTCCTTCACTATGAAATGACAGACGATAAATCTGTCACAAATCAGATTCACGACTTTCAAGGTATAGTTCACAAACTATCGACAGAATGAATTAAGTTGGATGAAGTGTTTCTGTCATGAGCGCTAATAGAAAAGTTACCGCCCTCCTGGAAAGAATATAAAAATATAATGAAACATAAGAAGAACGGTGTTTCTTTGAAAACCACTATCGTACACATGCGAATAGAGGAGGCCAATAGAATCAGGGACTAAAAAGAAAATAAAAATGAGATATATTCAAAAGCGAATCTTATGAAATCAAGTCAGACAAATAATAAGAAAAAGAGCAACTGTCATAACTGTGACAAACCTGGACATTATGCAAATGAATGCAAGCTCAAAAAGAAGAATGCAAACAATCAATTTAAGAAAAAGGGAAACTGCTACAACTGTGGAAAGCCTAGGCATCATGTTAAAACCTATAGGCTTAAGAAAAATAAAGATAAGCCGCAGGCTAATCTTACAGAAACAGGCAATGAGTCTGACATAGTAGTGGCTGTTATGTCAGAAGTCTTCCTTATAAACAACTTGGAGTGGGTGCTAGACACCGGTGCAACTAGACACGTGTGCAAGGATCGTAGCATGTTTACCTCCTACCAAGTATCAGGAGATGATGAACAGGTGTTCATGGGAAATGCTAGAACGTCTCCAGTTGTAGGGAAAGGGAAAATACTTCTGAAACTCACTTCTGGAAAGACTCTAATGTTAAATGATGTCCTACATGTGCCTGACATTAGAAGAAACTTGGTCTCTGGTTCGCTCCTCAATAAGGCTGACGTTAAATTAGTATTTGATTCAGATACGTTGTAATGACTAAAAATGGAACCTTTGTTGGTAAGGGGTACTGTAGCGATAGTTTATTCATTGTAAATGTATCCAATGATAATAAGAAGACATCTAGTTCTGTTTATATCGTTGAACCTTTTTATCTATGGCATAGTAGATTAGATCATGTGAATGTGACATCTTTAAAGAAAATGAAAAGATTAGGTTTATTACCTAATATATCTAACGAAGAGTTTGAAAAATGTGAAACATGTGTAGAATCAAAATTCATTAGAAAACCCTTTAAACAAATAGGAAGATCATCTGTTAATACACAGTGACTTAGGTGATTTTAGAAATCACATGTGTAGAGGTGGAAAAAGATATTATATAACTTTTGTAAATGACTACTCTATGTTCACTAGAGTATATCTGTTAAGGAACAAAGATGAAGCTTTAGATGCTTTTTCTAAATACAAAATTGAAGTTGAAAATCAATTAAATACAAAAATTAAAAGACTTAGAACAGATAGAGGAGGTGAATATGAATCATCTCAATTTAGAGAATTATGTGAAAAGAATGAAATAATTCACGAAACTACAGCTCATTATACACCAGAACAGAATGGAATAGCAGAACGTAAGAACAGAACTCTAAAAGAAATGATGAATGTCATGTTTAATAGTTCAGGCTTACCCTCAAATATGTGGGGAGAAGCAATTCTATCTGCTTGTTATATCCTAAACAGAATTCCATCTAAATCTTCTGAACAAACACCATATGAACTTTGGAAGAATCATATTCCTAGTTATAAATATATTAAAGTGTGGGGGTGTCTTGCTAAAGTAGGATTACCTGAAACTAAGAAAAGAAAGTTGGGTCCTAAAACGACCACCTGTTTATTTATAGGGTATGCACAAAATAATGCGGCGTATAGGTTTCTAGTTTTAAAAACTAAAGATAATATTCTACATCCTAATACAATTATAGAAGCTAGGGATGCAGAGTTCTTTGAGAACGTATTCCATATGAAATCTAGATCTATAGGAATAAAAGAAGTTAATGAATCAGATATTGCGTCTACTAGTAAAAATGCCTACGAGAAAGTAGTAAAAGAGACACAACCAAGAAAAAAATGTTAGGATTAGAAGAGAAACTAACCTAAGAGATGATTTTTTCACATTCTTAGTAGAAGATCGTACAACTTATTTAGAAGCTATTAATTCTCCAGTTGCAACCTTTTGAAAGGAAGCAATAAATGATGAGTTAAAATCTATTATATCTAATAATACTTGGAAACTTGTAGACCTACCACCTGGTAACAAACCAATAGGCTGTAAATGGATGTTTAGAAAGAAACTAAAACCAGATGGGACTATTGATAAGTTTAAGGCTAGGTTAGTAACGAAAGGTTTTAAACAAAAGGAAGGAATAGATTACTTTGATACATATTCCCCTGTAACTAGGATTACAACTATTAGAGTCTTAATAGCGATAGCCTTCATATATAAACTAGTGGTACACCAGATGGATGTTAAGACAGCTTTCCTAAATGGAGACTTAGAAGAAGAAATATATATGGAACAACATGAGGGTTATAAAATATCAGGTAAAGAAAATAAAGTATGCAGACTAATTAAATCACTATATAGTTTAAAACAGACTCATAAACAATGGCATGAAAAATTTGATGATATTTTAAAATCAAATGGTTATCATATAAATGATGTAGATAGATATGTATATAGTAAAATTTTTGAAAATGATTATGTTATAATATGCCTTTATGTTGATGACATGCTTATTTTTGGGACTAATATTAAATTAGTTAATGCAACTAAGAAATTTTTGTCATCTAAGTTTGACATGAAAGACTTAGGAGAGGCAAGTATAATCTTGGATATTGAAGTAACCAGAAAAAATGGTGTTATTATATTATCACAATCTCATTACATTGAGAAGATATTGAGAAAGTTTAACCATTTTAACTGTTTACCTGTCATTACTCCTTATAATTATAGTGTGACTCTCATGAAGGATACAGAAAATAGTGTGTCTCAATTGGAGTATTCCAGAATAATTGGCAGCCTCATGTATCTAACAAACTGTACTAGACCTGACATAGCTTTTGCAGTAGGAAGGCTAAGTAGATATACACATAACCCTGGAAAAGAGCATTGGAATACCTTGTCTAGAATTTTGCGATACCTAAAAGGCAATATGGCGTATGGTTTACATTATAATGGTTATCCTACTGTATTAGAAGGATATAGTGATGGTAACTGGATCAGTGATTAAGATGAGACAAAATTCACTAGTGGATATGTTTTCACTTTGGGTGGAGGAGCAGTCTCTTGGAAGTCCACCAAGCAGACTTGTATTGCTCGGTCGACTATGGAATCCGAGTTTATTGCCTTAGAAAAGGCTGGATCAGAAGCTGAGTGGCTTAGAAATCTCTTCGCTGATATACCATTGTGGCCAAAGCCTGTATCGGCCGTGTTTATTCATTGTGACTGTCAAGCAACTATAGCAAAAGCAAAAAGTAATTAAAAAGCAGGCATATTAGACTCAGACACAACATAGTGAAACATATGTTACGTGATGGAGTCATATCTATTGACTTTGTGAGGTCAGAAAAGAATCTAGCAGATCCTCTGACCAAAGGACTATCTAAAAAGTTAGTCAATGATACATCGAAGGGAATGGGGCTGAGCCTAATATATGAGCTGCCAGTGTCGGTAACCCAACCTATACAAGTGGAGATCCCATGAGATAGGTTCAATGGGTAAACAACAAGACATGAGGTAGACGATTGCACTGAGTTATATGAGCCCCTTCTATGGTGTACAGTGCGAGCAGCAACGTAGAAGGATGAGTTTTTAGAACTCTTAATGGATTCATAGTCATATATTTGGTGGTGTATACAGTTGCTGCATACACTTGATGGAATTCACCTATATGGGTGTGGAGGTGGAGGCCGCTTCCTATGAGAATATAGGCGAATTCTCTAAAGCACTCATGAAATCCAGGTAATGGTGTATGGCCGAAACGTACCAAACCATAGAATCAATTGCAAAGGAAGAGTTGTGTGAGTGGCATGTACTTGCGATCTACATTAAAAGGATTCAGGTTCAATACTATAGTGTCACCTGATTCCTGTAGACCTGTCTTACTTACTCTAATGTCGGTTCAAGTCTATGGTGACACCGGCACCATTGCACAACTATTTCGCTTTAATCCGAAAGCATTTTATTTTAAAATATGTGGGGGATTATTGTATTTTGTTTTAAAATAATATTAAAAATTTGAATTTTTAAATTTCGGTGTTTTCCTTCCACATTTGAATTTTGGTATTTTTGAGGTGTTGCTTTTATCCCACATCGGATTTGACAAAAAAAATTTTCTTGTTTATATGATAGGCTTTTTGCCTAGGGCTTGAGCCCCTTTCAGTGGGCATGTGAATTTGGTCCTGTGGAGGTGCTATGCTAATAGCTCTAATCTATGTCATTAACCACACACGCGCGCACGCGCCGAGCCGAGTCGAGCCGTGCCGTGCCGAGCCGAGCCGAGCCGAGTCTGTGTCCGTGTCCGTGTGCGAGTGCGTGTGCGCGTGCGCAACGGGACGGGCTGGGCTGGGCGCGGGTGCGGGTGCGAGTGCTGGTGCAGTGTAAGTGTACTTGCGTGGGTGTGTGTGTGTATGGGTACTCGCAGGACTGTATGTGCGAGAGTGTACTCGCACTTGCGCCTTTTCGTTTTAAACCAGAGAGATGCTTCCCTTCCGGTTGGTCGCCCCTGTTGGGTTTTTTAACCCAACGGACCTAACCTTTTGTAAATGATGCTTATGCACCATTTCGGAGTCTATATATGTACTTCCGATTCCAGTTTCAAAATATACGAAAATACTCTGTCTTATAAAACTTTCTCTGATACAGTTTTACCATTGTTACTGAGTTATTGTTGAGTCAACTCAGCACTTTCGGATTAAATTACAAGTGGTTCGAGCCCGTGTACAGTGAGTGCACCGCTGGGACCGGGTCATAGTCGTTGTATCCTGGAGGTCGATTGCTCTAGAAACCTGTTGCACTTGGGACGCTGTCCAAGGGGAGCAAATTCGATTTCAAGCCGAGTGACTCAGTCACGCCTCGACTCAATTCAATAAGTTTTTCTTTCTCTAAATTTATTTTCCTTTTTTAGTTCTCGATTTTTATAGTCTATTTAATTCAACATATTATCCAACAAAACAATCCCTTCCCTTGCAGATTCAGCTGCCAGGTCCATGTTCTCCCTTGAACACACATCATCTCTTCCAAGCAATGCAAATGTTGGGCTTCCATCAAAGAATCCAAGCCTCATTAGCACGACGTATAGATTCCTCAATGCCTTGTCCACATCACTCTCTCTAGCCTTTCCTTTCAAGATTGCTGATTTGGTGAAGTTAGTATAGTAGGTTCCACAGTCCAAATCCATCCCTGAAAAAAAGGAATTTTAAAAATGCAAAGAACCAAAACTGAAAATTAATATATAATTAAGAAAAAATCTCAAATGCAATTTGAGTTATTGAGATTGGGAGCTTGCCAGCTCGGAGTACTTGAGCGATCGCATCCTCTGCTATGTCGTTAAGCCATTTGTGGCCATGATGGATGACCTCGATTGAATCACAATCGGAAACAATGTACCTGTGAAAATTTTTAAGATTTAAATATTAGTTACATGGTAGGCTACAGTATAACTAGTTTGTTTATATATATATATATATATATATATATATATATATATATATATATATATGTGTGTGTGTGTGTGTGTGTGTGTGTGTGTGTGTGTGTGAGAGAGAAATGCTCACACACAACTAGTTGGACCGTGAGTTTTGGTACAACTAGCTGGGCATTTAATGCTAAATATTGGCGAGAGAGAGGGGTGTTTGTTTCACGTTCGCCTTTTAAGAGTTCTTTTGAAACTGATTTCTAACTTGGGTGGGCCCCACTATGCTGCTAATGTAAAATTCACCTTGACCATCACATGTATCACCCCATGTTAGATCTAAGAACAGAAAACCAACTCCATCTATGGTTTAAGTGGACTACACAATTGAAAATAGTGTTAAAAAAAAACTCACCTTTTAAAATAATTCCTTTCACGAGGCACACTTAAATCCAATATGGGCCTGATTTTTGAGTTCCATGCCTAGATTTTGATGTGACATTTAATGGTTGGAATGGATTTCACTTACTCATGATCGTGGGTACTGTAAAAATCAAAGGTAGACATCTCTCCCTCTACCTTTTCTATTGGTGTGTCCTACCTAAATCAAAAGTCATCCTAATGTTTTGTCTCTAAATGTAGAATAAGATCACACATGTGATGGTCGTAGTGGATCTAACATGCACGTCAAGACATCATGGTGGGCCTAATAAAAATAAGGTTAGACATTCCTCTTCCACCGTTAACCTTCTTCCGGCTTCCTTATAAGAAAGTAAAGAGGCATGTTAAGAAAAATATCAAGAGTGGATTAAGTGCAATCCATTGCTCATGCAACACAGTTTATCCCTGACTATATCACCCACCTTCATGTATGTATTGTATATCCATGCAGTCCATTGGTTTTTTCGGCTCATTTTAGAACATTGATCAAATAACGAACTAATTATAAATCTCGAGTCGTCCACACCAAATATAAAATAGTGAAAATTGAACTTTTACCATTAAAATTTCCTAGGGCCCACCGTAATTTTTTACATGCCACCCAACTTATTGATAATGTCGCAAAGACCTTGATGAAGGAAAATAAAATTAAAAATAAATTTCAGCTTAATCCAAAACTTTTGGCCCACAAAAAGTTTTTAATGGCCAATCACCACTATTTCTGTGGTGTGGTCCACCTGAAATATGTATCTAATTCGTTTTTGGAATCCTTTCTTATCATTAGCTAAAATTATAGATGTAGAGAATGGATATACAATACCTTTATCAAGGTAGGCCCAGGAAGAGGGATGCACAGAACCGCATATGTACAAGCTGCACCCAATGTACCCCTACTTTTTTGGGAACAGGGACCTTTTCTCTCCAGGAATACAAAGAAGTTTAACCGCATGAGAGAAAGCTTACCTCGATTTTTTATATGGCCCACCTTATCATGTAGGTAAGATCCATTCCAACCATTAGATGTGCAATCTCATTATAAGTCTAAAGAGAAAATATAAGGTAAATTTGTAATTCACATGAGCCACACCAATGGAATATTTCAAGGGAAGACATCCACCTTTGATTTTTACTGGACCCCAATCATGAGCATGTGAAATCAGCTCCAACCATTAGATTCGAAAGTAAAGACTAGGTGTGGGACTTAAAAATCATATCCATAAGTGATTCAAGTGGGCTTCATCAAACAATCATTTTGAACGGTGAGCTTTTTTAGCATACTGTTTCCAACTGCGTGTTCCATCCGAGCTAACAATGGGGTTTATTTTCGGTCCATAAGTTTAATATTATGTGACACACGTGATGGTCAGGGTGAATTTTACATTAACAGTACAGTGGGGCTCACCCAAGTCAAAGATCATTTTCAAAAGACTTCTTAAAAGAATAACGTGAAGCAAATGCCCCTCTCAACATTTATTGGCATTAAATGCCCAGCTAGTTGGACCAAAACTCACGGTCCAACTAGTTGTGTGTGAGCATCTCTCTCTCTCTCTCTCTCTCTCTCTCTCTCTCTCTCTCTCTCTCTCTCTCTCTCTCTCTCTATATATATATATATATATATATATATATATATATATATATATATATATATGTTGGGCTCGAATCCCCAATGCAACTAATTTTTTTCTTTTACAGATTTTTTTTAAAGGTAAAATGTGCTCGAACCCACGATTCAACTAGTTGATTTGGGCATTTTGGATGATCCAATATTCGATCTGGATTTTCTATTCATTCCATACAATAATGAGCAATGCTCTTGAAAAAATCACAATGATTGGACCATGCAAAGAAATATTTTCTATTCATTCCATACAACAATGGGCAATGCTCTTGAAAAAATCACAATGATTGGACCATGCAAAGAAATATTTTCTATTCATTCCATACAACAATGGGCAATGCTCTTGAAAAAATCACAATGATTGGACCATGCAAAGAAATGTCAAATATATCAGGAAATGATTAGCAAAATTGCTAGTAGAAATTTACAAGTTAAATTAACTAAGTGGAAAAAAAATAATTATTGAATTTCGTATCTGTATGCGGATACTTCAAAACCATTTCTATTTATATGGTTGAAATAAGAAAATACCAACATAGCTTCTTGTTTTTTAAAAAAGTTTAAAAATAAATAAATAAATAAAACAACATTACCCAAGAAGATTTCATTCTCCTCTTATCGTTTGAGATAGGAGTTTTGGGTCGGCGCATGTAGGGATGCCGTTGACACGGTTGTAAGAGCACATGACGCTGCTAACGTCTCCTTCCTTTACACACATCTCGAATGGACGGAGGAACGTTTCCACCATGTCTTGCTCAGTCACCTTTAAAAAAAATATTTAAAAGATACATTTATGAGGAAGATCCAGGACATTAAAAAGGATACCACATCATGAACTTGCCCAGGCCAAGTCAACTCATCAGTGGGCCACATTGAATTAGAGCAATTGGTTTCTTTTTCTTGCCTATCTTTTATCATTCGACGGCAGCCCACTTATTGAATGGCCTGCCTTATTTTCATGATATGGACCAACTAGTGAAGGGAAGAGCTTAGATTGAGTAGTGATTACCCTTGCATCGAAGTGGTATCTGTCGATACCTAACCAGTTGTCGACGTCGTAAGCAGCATAATGCTTGCAGGATGCAGCAACTTTCGGTGGCCTAGAGTTCAAGTCCTTAGTATTTTTGTACCCCGGGACATCTTGCAAGCCCCTAACGTAATTCACAGCATAGCGGCCCACGACGAATGGGTCCTCACCTGGGGTCTCTGTGATTCTACCCCACCTGGGGTCCCTAACAACATTGATGTTAGGACTCCAGAATGTCAATCCAGCTAAACCTAAATTGTACATGGCCCTTGCCTCTGTAGAAACAACCTTCAATATGCAAGGAAAGAAGAACAACATCATTAGTATAAGAACTCCAGTAGGTTATTTGGGAAATGTTCGTTATTTTATATTTCATGAAATATATAGTGCTCCATCTTCCTTTTGTTTGTACATGTGGGACTCACTTTCTAATTATCCAAACAGTTCAAAAGTAATGGGAGATGGGGAAAATCTCCGCGATAGGATGCATGACCCGATCAATTTTTGGATTAGGCTTGGGTTCAAGTCATTTTAGCCCAACATGGCCTGGCTATGCCTAACCCAACCTAGCATTATGTGTACATGTTTCCAATTCTTAGTTAGGCAATCGATCCATCTTCAATGTAGAGCATTGGTTTCATGCCTCTAAGATGTCCGTTACTTTGTGCATGTGTGACCCACTTGATCAATGGATAGATTAAGAATAATCAAGTAAAAAAATAAATATTTTATCACATTTCAAACTCACTGCATCAACAAATTTACATTACCAAGGTTGGTCTTGCATCTGCCATTGGTGGGTCCAATAAAATCGAGCATCTTACAATAAGTGTTTGTATTAATCAATACTATTTATAAGATTATTTTAAAAAAAAAAAAAAAAAAAAAAAAAAACTTAAACTTATTTACCTGCCCTATGGTTTTCCATAGAGATTCGTTAAATGATGCCGCCATGAGAATAACAGTTGGAAAGCTCGTCGACCCTGGGATGCTATTATTATCGAAATGCGTACCTGGGCCAGTGTTCGCCACACCATGGAGAGCCTCCGACCACCATTCATACATCGGAAGTCCAAGCCTAAGCACCCCATACGCCTTGTTCCCTAGTTGAGCCACTTTCTCCGAAATTGTCATGCTATCAACCAAGTCCTTTGCTCTGACACTATATGGAAGTGATTTATCACAAAATGCAAATTCGGCCATGTGAAGACCTAAAGAAGCGAATCGTGAAGAGTCACAAACATGGGTGAAATTACTGCTAGCGATGTCATGATGAGGATTACGATGATGACGACGGGTCTCGGTGGTCGTCAAGTCTTGCGGAGGGGAGAGAGAATCTGATGGTGCTAGAGAATGAGAATGGATTGGAGGTATGTTTCTAGAATTTGTAGAGATTATTAAAACAGAAAGAAGAAGACAAAAGAGAGAAATGGCAGCCATTTTCATGTGGAGCAAGTGAGAGGAGAAAGAGAGAATTCGATATGGTTTTAGGAGTAAGTTCATGTATTTATAAGCATGCATGCGTGCATGGACATGCCGTTTTTCTACTTGCTTTTTCTCTAAAATAAATCTTATCCTTATCTACAGTAACAATTTACTATTCGAACACAAACCAGAAAAACAGCATGTGTCTAAAAAGATTAATGTAGATATGGTCCGAAACAAACGAATTGAACTGACTGGTCAAAAGTTGAATTCACCTACTGCCCAATGGGCCCCACAAGCAGAGATGGTCCGTTGATCAGAACCATACATGTTTTTGGTCTGATGGTCCACTAAAATCAATAGGATATTTTAGACCAATGATTTTTGTAATTGAATGTGATACATCTTCTTTTCAACGATATACATATACACCCACTCAGTTTAAGTTACTTTTTTTTGCAACCAGAACATGGATAGTTCATATATGATGTGAGGAATAACTACCCATGATAGGTGGGCCACCGTGCTGGCACTTAGAGGAATGAGTACACGCGTGTGGGTGAGGAGATCTTTCCTTTATTTGATTAAGCTAATCCTACTTACCCACCTTAAACGTGATCTGCATGGTTCTTAGAGTGGGCCCACCATGAACATTCCCAAGCTGCCCCAAATATCTGGCTCGATCATACTATTCTAACGGTTTTTTAACCGTCTGTGTCTTTTTAAATTTAGCTTGTCCCATCATCCAACTCACGTGAATATGGTGCGCAAACCTTGAATAATATCCCCGTACTATTCAGCAGCTGAATTCTCATTAAAATTTTATGGAACTGTGGACCACATGAGAATGGCATGATGCAATGGTGGGCCACATAAGAATCAAAATGACACAATGGTGGGCCTAATATCTCGTTTGATGGGACGCTCCAACTCCATTTGAGTTTTAAGTTTTAATATCACCACACGAACCATGTTTTGTTTTATTGGTGTGCATAAGGACCCAAGCTTGGGTGATTTAGCCCAAGCATGGGTTTAAAGTTGATTTTAAAATATGGCACTAATGTGAATGAAAATGTTGACTTTAAAATATAGGGATATAGCAAAAATCTTTAAAATATAATAAATCAAGAATAATAATAAGAGAATTTAGAGAATGGCCAGGCATGTTACTGCCACCATCTTAAAGATAGATTTGTCCCCATAAAAAGACGAACCATAATGCATTAGCTCCCAATAAGTCTACACTATGATACAACAGCTTTCCTCCAAGATAAATGGCTTAGATCTGGTGCATTGTAGATCACAGCCACACAAACTCAAAAAAGCTTGAAATGGCTTCTCTAGAGAGAACTCAGAGAAAAATCAGAGAGAATATAAATTTTTTCGGATTGCTCTTGTAAATGAGATGAGATGCCTTTATAAAGAAAAGTATGTAGCTTTTGGATCTCGAGGTACATGCGAGTGGCGTAACAAATGCATATCGGCCCGTGCCTCCTCATTTTCCATATTCGAAAAATAACTTAAACATATTCTTGTTGAGATAAGTAAAAACAGAGATAAGATTCTTCCGAAGATCTAGTACATGAAACACATCAAAAGAATCAACACATTTTCAGAAGAAACCTTCAAGCTCACATTTCCTTTGCCAACAACCTTTACCTTGGATGAATTTTTTATGAAAATGTCCCTCACATCCTTTACCTTCTCGCAGAAGAAAGAAACACTGCGGTCGTAACAAAGATACTTAAATCAATATACTAGTTATTTGAGTCAAAAGTAATGAGTGCTTCAGTAATGACCTGCACTAACTCTTACACAACGTGTGCATAGTCTTTTTCTTTCTTATCACCTTTGCAAAATCTACATTTCTTAAAAAAGTGTTTTTTTTTTTTCCACAGACATATTATCCTTCATTCTTTTTATTGTTCTTAGCAAAGTATTATTTTCTATTTTCTTATTTATTTGGCCATGCATATGTTTTTTTCTTTTATGGTCCTGACCTTTGCTTTTCTTAACCCTTTTGGTTCTTCTCAACAAGGTGGGCCTTAATTACAAATTCTAAATTCATAGAATATTTGTCATTGTTTCTATCTTCCACCTCTATAACTATATATGTGAAGTCTTTTCCCTTATAGTTCAGAGAATTTTTATACACCTTCCAAGATTAATGAAATTTATCAATTATTACGATACCTTGAAAAATCTCATCAATCATTATATCTTCAAACGAGATTTCATGTGTTATCTTTTATAAATTATGTAGATTATCTACTACAAACTTATCATCAGACATATTAAAATTAATATAATGACTAACTACATATTTATTTATTCAAACATCCTTCATCTTGAATTTCTTCTCAAGATAATTCCAAAATTATTTAGCAGTGGAGAACTAACGGTATATATTATAGTTTTCATTAGTCATTGCATCCAGAATATGATTTCGGTATAAATAGTCATTGTTCTTCTATTTCAATAGTTCAACTGATGTTATTAGTTCATTCACCTTAAGTGATGGGGCAGAATCTTTGATAATATAAATTTACTTAAGGGTAGTCAGATAAAACTTCATCTTCTTTTGTCATCTCTTGATGTTTGGACTATGAGTAATCATTCCCTTATAAGGTTTATACCAGTGAACAAAAAAGGCACAACTTGATAAATATGTTCATAAATCAAATAGAAGTATTAGACCAGAGAACTCTTACTCTGGATGTGCTTGGATTGAGATCAATGACCACGGAGTGTTGAATCAGTGTTGTGTGTGAGAACCTCTCTCTCTCTCTCTCTCTCTCTCTCTCTCTCTCTCGACTTAACAATTAGTTCGGATAGCCCCACTTTAATGCGTATCTAATATTCACTACGACCAACAAATGGATCACCCCATTTTAGGCCTACATGTGTGTGTGTAGCCTTCCAGTCTCCGGCGAACTGTAACTAAGAAGCAATTTAAGGTCTTGTGCATTTATCAGCATAGGTGGGCCCAACCGTAATATTTATTTGAAATCCACTCCGTGAAAACAGCGTCGAAGGGGGACACCCACACTCCAAACTATCTCCCTTCATTTGCTCACCTAAAAAAAATAGGGTTGATTTTTGGGCCATGAGCCTAAATATTAGTTTTGCATGTAGTGATTGGAGTGGATTTCAGATAATCATCATGGTGGGCCCTGAAAAAATCAAGGGTGGACATCACTCCTTCAACTATTTCCTTTGCTTCAACTATTTCCTTTGGCATGGCCCTTAATCACATTTTAGCCTGATTTGTTGGCACTAGACCTAATTCAGGATGACACATCTAATGCTCAAAGTCAATTTCTATTAAACATCTCACTAGGCCATGTAAAAATCAGGGATAGGCGTTTCTCTTCCAATTGCTTTCCTTCATATGGCCCACCTAAATCACAAATTAGGCTAATTTTTAGTCCTTACCGATCAAATGGGGTGACACACCTAGTGATCAAGGCGAATTTCACTTAAACATCATAATGGGGACCGCTTCAGCTGGCCACCCCTTAAAACATTGTTATCATATATAGCAACGGTAGCTTCAAACAACCATCTATGGAGGAAATGAAATATATATAACCAAAAACATAAACCAAAAGGCAGGACCTCATACATCAAAATGAACTAATTCAAAATCTGAAGTAGCTTTAGTTTCAATAAGATGATAAGTAAGAATATATTTAGACACTGCACATATTTCACATCTAAAAGTAATTATGCAAAATTTATTTGAAAGAATCTATAAAAGAGTGGGAATATGTATGTATTCTAACGGAGAATACCAAAGCTGGATAGACTCCTTGTCACAATTTTGCATATATACTGCATTAGCCCTGGCCCAGCCCAACCTGGACACAAGGCCTAGATTTCAAGCTTGCACCCAGCCCTGAAGGGTTAAAAAATGGTCATTTTTAAACGTTCGGTGAGACATGATCCTAACATCAATTTGAAATCCTTTTTCCCCAACCATGATTGGAGTTGGGGCCTTAAAATTTTCCATTTTTGTTGAGCCGAGCACTCTGAACCGCTCCCAGCTAGACTGGGCCAGTATGACTGGCCCACAAGTCAACTTTCGATTTCGGCTGTCCATATACAACATTGACAGTATTCTAAGTCTGTCAATGATCATTTTTACAATAGGTATGTTATTATATTAACTATATTATATTAAATTATATATTTTTCAATTAAGATGGGCTTCGACAACTCGACCTGTAACGGCACATCCTCGCCCGAGCCCAGACTGCACCCACATTAACCATCTGTTCATGGGCTGGGTTTTCATTGGGCTCGATCTTCAGACTGGCGTGAGATTTGGTTTAGACCATTTATCAATCTCTCAGGCCCATCAAAGGCCCACATACCTGTGAAAGCCTTCCATCCTCATGCAGCATATGCAAATACTGCAAATGTCCACTAGATCTAAGTTCTCCATAAACTAGTCTCTACGGGTTAGATCACCTATTGCAAAACATCAGGCCTTTTTACTCCTCATATAGGCCGACATGCGCTCTAGAATGGACAGCTAACATAATTTCTAAAGTCATCTATTTCTTTTGTACATTGTGACCCATCTAGAGAGTGAAGCAGCCTTATTTTTAAGCCACAAGATCAAGATCTTCTTGGAGGCCAACAGAGTTTTTATTTTCCATCCAACATGTTGATACGCTCAAAAATACCTCGATGAAGGGACCAAATAAATATCAGCTTAATCCAAAACTTTTGAGGCCCACGAGAAGTTTTTAATAGTCAATAACCATTGTTTCCTGTGGTGTGGTCTTCCTAATATGTAGATCGACTTCATTTTTGGGAACATGACCCAAAATGACCTGTAAAAATAGATGGACGGTGTGGATATAAGTTCCATCCACCAAAGCTCATGCTCATGTAATTGAATGCACATCCCCCATAACCATAGATGGTCACATTAGTGGATTTCTTTCGTTTTTTTCATGTCTTGTTTTTCTTTCCTTTACAGAAGATAAGATCTTAGAATTCTACGCCCCTTTAAACATTTCAGTCCACTTTTTCCTCTTTATTGCTTTTCATGTGCTTTTCTAATGCTTTTTAGCTCTTTTGACGCCATTCATGCATCCAAATTATCTCATAAGGGCTTACTTTCATGACATTGACAACCATACTTCCAACCAACCTTTATTCTCTTGTCTTTTCTTTTCTTTCCTTTTCATCTTCTAAAGCCACTAATTCCAACATGTCCCACATGTCCTGTACAAAGATAATATCCTCTATGGTCGTCCACACCTAAAATGATTAGAAAAATTAAAATTTATTGGCCAAAACTCATTTTGATCAAGAGATCTTAACCGTTCAAGCAATAGTGTATAAAATGAACGGCCATGGATGTTTATAGATCATAGGTGCAATCATCTATTATTGTAACTTGGAATGTGGACCACTGTAGCAAAGCCATCTTTTTGTATAGATTTTTGGATGGTGTCCCATCTAGTATTTGGCTGGACCTAACCGACGGTTGAGGTTGAATTCTATAAAGCCCCAGTGTCAGATCACAAATTTCTCAACCCAAGCGGGCCACCTTCAATCACGTGCATATCACGTGCCAATTACTTGCTCGCATAAAGCTAAAAGCAATCATGCACAAACATGAGATGCAAATACCACAAATACCATGTGCTGCAAAGGTAACATGATGGATGTGGGGCCCACCGTATCAGGCAACATCGATGCCGATAAAAAGAAGAGGAATCATAGGTCCTGCTCATGATCAAACCTATAGTTTGTCGCTCCTCGGGATTTGGTACATTCAAGCCACGTGGTTCAGAGATCCTAACCGTTCATCTGATGCACGCCGCAATTAACGGTGGATGCCCATGAAATCTCTGATTTTAGAAGATCCCAACCATCCAACCGGTTGCCTACAAATAGAGTGTTATGAGAATTACCAAAGATATGGTCACAGAAAAGAGATCTTAGATTGAAGGGCTAGGATCTACCAGTCTTGGAGGTTTCCGGGGAATCATCCATCCATGGTGGGGTCCATCAGATGAACGGTTTGGATCACCCTCATAACTCCTCTAAGAATAATGACCATTGCATCAACCCTAGATTTAGAGATAGGACCCAAAAGCTGAGGCCCACCTCATGAAGTCTCAAGCAGACCTATAAAAAGTGGCCATCCATCCAATGGGTAGGGGTATTATGGGAAGAGGGGCATTTATGGAATAAATGTTGTAAGTCTGAAGAAATCCCGCTGGATCCGTACATGTGGGGTCATAGTTTGATGATCCAAACCGTAGATATAATGGGCCCACGATGGATGGGTGATGCCCCAAAAAAAGCTTTCTAGAATATAATATCCTAGCCGTTCAGTCGGTGGCTGTCAAACTGACGGTTCATCATTCCAACTATGGGAAAGTTAGGATCATCTGATCCAGGATATTTTGTGGCACCGGGACTGGCCCATCCAGTTATCATGACCCATGGTGCCACATGTTTTGATACCCAAAGTAGAAAATGGAATGTAATTGTCACGCAAGGGAGGACGTGAGGTCGAGCACCGTCTTGCTCAGGATGATAAATATTCCGAATTCATATGACTTCTTTGGACTTATCATAGAGATTCCTTGTAAAGAAAGCAGAAAATAGAAAGAATTTTTAATAAATTCATTTGTTTTATATATACACACACGCACACACACCCCCCACA
Organism: Magnolia kwangsiensis; assembly: GCA_037074715.1. Lineage (NCBI taxonomy): Eukaryota > Viridiplantae > Streptophyta > Magnoliopsida > Magnoliales > Magnoliaceae > Magnolia > Magnolia kwangsiensis. The sequence continues at coordinate 105,344,264 of CM073584.1, forward strand.
CCTTCACGCAGGTGAAATTTCACCTCCTATGGGTACTCAAACCCTTGACCGGGAGTTGAAACTCCTAAGAGTCTACCACCCGAGCAAGAGTAAGGACCCAAATTGATTAATGAATTAATAAAAATGAGTTCACAATCCTTTCTAATAAATTCAAAATTGATTAATGAATCAATAAAAATGAGTTCACAATCCTTTAAATAAGAGTACCATGCAATAGGAAAGAAATCAGAAGCAAACTACAATTAAAACTCCTACAATCTGCAACTGACTATGTATAGTGTGAGACCCGTATCCTTACCCGTACCATTTTGTAGGCTTTCACGGTTCTTCCAATCGAATTTCGTAACCCTCGACCCATTTTTCGGCATTTGCGCACGATCCTGAATCGTGTCCTGTATATCTGAGTCAGCTTGACTCGAAACTTGTACCATTACGACCGTGCCGTCGCTGCGATTCCAACGCCGCGTCTCACGCGCCAAAGTGATTCCCGGGCCAGGAGATGTGGGCCCGCGTTCTGTTCGAGGATAAACACCACGCGTTACAATCCCTAGAAAACATCACATCAATCCTATCAATCCTATCAATCAAAGTACACATCACACTCCATCACTCACCCATCCCAAAGTACAACCACCCCTCCCCTAAAGTCAGCTCTCCCTTACACAAGTACACATCACTCACTCACACCCATCTCTCTCTCTTACACCTCTCCCTCTCTTCTCTCATTTCTCTCTCATATCTCCCAAGCTCCATGGGAGCAACTCACGTCCATGGCTTCCATGGGAGAGAGTAGTGTGGCCCACCTTTCTACCACCCGATCCCACCATCCTAAGCCCATCTCAACCGTTAAAATTGTCCCTTTGGGACTCCATCATGTATTGGCGGAAGAAGAAATGAGAGATCTCGAGGTGGGTGCTTTTATTTGTTAATTTATGATTTGAGGGCCCACATATGTAGGGCCCCTCTTGATGTAGGCATTGTATTGAGGGGCCCATAGTGGCAAGGCCCCTCCCACAACCAATCTCTCTCACTTCTTTTCCCTCTCTCCCTTTTTCTCATTTTTTTTGTGTGTGTGGCATTGATGGTAGGTGTGGCTCACCTGATGCGTGCATGCCATCCATCCCGATGGAGCCCACCTGATTTATGTTTTCCATCTAGCCATCTAACTGGGACGGTGGAGCCCACCCTGATATATATGTTTTAAATCATCACCCGTCCATCTAGATGGGTAGTGTGGGGCCATCGTGATGCATGTGTTTCATCTAAACCGTCCATCCATTTGTTGATGGGCCAGCAGCCAACGGCCAACAGCTGCTGCTGCAGTGACGCCAACAAGTTTTGACGGTCCAACCACGTGGGACCCACCTTGGCCGTGAAGTAGATTGGCTGGCATACTGCACTAGCTACGTTGTTGCATTGCTGTAGGTGGGGTAGACCCACACCGTCCTTTAATGGGGATGGTGGGTCCCAGCAGCTGTAAAGCTGCTGTAGTAGTGACATCAGCGAGTTCAATGGGACCCACGTTCATTGTATGTGTCTCGTCCATCTCTGGATCCTGTCCACGTGGCCCACCATCCTGTGACGTATGATCCAAACCATCCATCTGAATGAACGTCAATAGGTCCTGTGGCCCACACATGAAGTATGTGTTATATCTACACCGTCCAGTACTCTGGACGATGGAATCCTACCTGCCACGTGTGTGTGGGGCTTGCCCTGATGAATGGTGAACCCCACATGATTCGTGTATTTTCATTCTCACCATCCAGACGGTGGAATCCACACCATGATGTATGAATTTCTATTTTTATTTTTTTTTATGCCATCCATCTGCTTTTCTGGGGTGGGGCCCACCTGGAGATATGCGTTGTATCCGCCTTGTCCATCTGCGTGGCCCACCATGCTAGATGTGTTTTGGCCAGACCATCCAGACCTACTGGACGTGGGTTGGACACTGGTGGGCCACCCACGTGGCACCTAACCATGATATATGCATTTCATCCTGGCCGTCCACCATCCAAACAGTGCTGAACGTGGACCCCAGCATGGTATGGGTGTTATATCCAGACCGTCCAGGTCCTGGCCCCACATGATATGTGTGTTGCACCCATCCCTGTCCATCCATCTCTGTGGGGCCTGCCATGAGGATGTGCTGTATCCACCGTCCAATCACTAGACGGTGGGAAGCAACGTGGCTGGAGTACCTCACACTAGCTGCATTGCTGTGTATTGACGCAGCAGGTCCGTGGGACCTACCTCTGATGTATCTGTCCTTAATCCCAGCAGTCCATCTATTTCTCCACACTGTTAGTATCTGGACGGTGGGTCCCATTGCTGGTTGTTGACAGTAGGCTGTGGGGCCTACCATGATGAAATGTTTTATCTACCCTATTCGTCCAGAGGGTGGGACCCACCTCATGTGCTAGATACACCTGCTGGTACATGTGGGTGGGATCCACATTGATGTAATTTTTGTATCTGCACCGTCCAAGTCTTCTGGACGGTGGCCACACCTGCGATGTATGGTCATATCTACACCGTCCATCCACTTAGTTGGGACAGGCGGGAGCTTTGAGTAACCACCTTGATGTATTGTTTATTCACATCGTCCATCGGGTTGGGATGGTGGCAGACTCCCACATGATGTATGTACTATATACCCTCGCCGTCCGTCCCTTGGACGTGAGGCCCACCTTGTGACGTGTTGTATATGCACATCATCCATCCACGTGGCCCCCGCATGATGTGAGTGTTTTATCGGTACCGTCCAACCCATGGACCCCACATGTGACGTATTTATGGCCCATGTGATAGGGACCACCTGCCTTGTACTTTTAGGCCCGTGTGATAGGGCCCACCTGTTGTGTATTCGAGGCTCGTATGATGGAGCCCACCTACTTGAATCTGAGGCTCATGAGCAGGGCCCACTTAATGCATACAGGGCCCATTAGTGCAGCCCATTGAGCGGTCCATTGTGATATATGTTAGGCCCATTAGTGCAGCACATTGTGATATATGTTAGACCCATTGGTGCGGCCATTGATTCGGCCCAACTGATGTATATTGAGGCCCATGGGTCATAGCCCATTGTGATGTATATTTGAGGCCCAGATATGAGGCCTATCGTGATGTAATTGTGTCCCATATGATGAGGCCTGGTATGATGTATCTGAGACTCATTTGGTAAGGCCCAATGAGATATATTTTCGGCCTATAAGATGTGGCCCATTGTGATGTATATAAGCCCAGATATGTGGCCCGTTGTAAGATATTTGTGGCCCATTTGGCGAGGCCGATGTAGTGTATATGTGACCTTTGTATGAGGCCCATTGCGATGTACATTAGGCCTTTGTGTAAGGCCATGGGCCCACTATATGTTTAACTCTATGTAGGCCACTGCTTGGGAGTAATGTTGGTTAAAGGTCCACGTTGATGGGCAATGATGGTTGGATGTCCACATTGTGACCTTCCCTTAAGTCTAGTTAGGCCATTCTCATCATTCTCTAATAGGTTAACCCAAACGAATGGGCCTCCATTAATATTGCTTGTACCATCATCGGTCGTCCATCCATGGACCCTGCCTTACGTCAAGGCTGATTACTGATTTTGATTTATCGTGGTCAATTGCCAATTAGCGATCGAGGCCGATTATTGTGACCGATTGCCATCCTGATTAACATGGCCAATTGCCAATTCCGATTATCGAGGTCGATTATCGATCAAGGCCGATGACCAATTCTGATTTGTCTTGGCCGATTACCAATTATCGATCGAGGGCGATTACCGATTATCGATCGAGGCCGATTCTCGATTATCGATCGAGGCCGATTACATATTCTGATTTACCTTGGCCGATTACTAATTATCGATCGAGGCCGATTACTAATTCTGAGTTGTCGTGGACGATTGTCGATTAGCGATTGAGGCCGATTATTGTGACTGATTATCGATCCTGATTAACGTGACCGATTGCCGATTAGCGAACGAGGCCGATTATCGAGGTCGATTATCGATCGAGGCCAATTACTGATTCTGAATGTCGTGGTCGATAGGCGATTCTAATTGACGAGGCCCAATATAATGTATATGCGGCCCATATTTAAGGCCCATTATAACATGTATTCAGCCCGTGTTTAAGGCCTAATATGATGAATCCAAGATCTATGTGATGAGGCCCATTGTGATGCATTTAAGGGCCTGGAGATGGAGCCCGTTGTGTTGTATATTAGACCCATGTGAGAGGCCCATCGTGATGTATATTAAACTCTTAAGTGAGGCCCATGGTATTATATATTTGGCCCTTGTATAAGGCCATGGGTCCACTATATGTTAGGATCTATGATGTTCATTCCTCGGAGGTAATGTTGGTTAAATGTCCACATTGTCGATGCCGGTTATTGATACCGATTATGAGTATGTGACAGCATAACATCATGATACATGCCCATATGCATCATCTGCATGTTTGTTATGAGATGTGGTTGATCATTTCATATGTCGTTGAGTATGTTGTTATGAGACTCCCCGATAGGCGGAGGTTATCTCACATGAGTGTACGGCATGCGATGGATTAATGTATGACTGGACTGTATGACTCATGCATCTTACATTGTAATTACTGTACCCCCTAGCGACATCAGGGCCGTAGCCTCCACATGCATATGGTGGATGGCCAGATGGGACATCGAAAATCTGTTCGAGCATCAGGCTGCTGCAGATGGCCCTAGGTGAAAATCCCTAGACACCCTCTTAGTACCAGAGGACGCCCAACGTTGAGACCGAGTGGATGCATGAGCGCCCGAGTACCGAATACCAGGAGGCCGCGTCTCTCACTGTGTCGAGGTCTATTGGGAGGGGGTGTGGCCTTACCCACCCGAGCATAGGGGACATTACTAGGCTGAGTTTGACCAGCTCGAGGAATGGGTCCGCTATCGACGTGCTGGATAGGTATTGGCAGACTATTGGCCAGGCGGATAGTGAGGTTTCTTACGCTCACTTGGACTGTGTGGTTAGGGAGAGCGGCAGTATCATTTGGAGTGTAATAGACCCCGGTGATTTTTTCAGAGAGGAACCGTACTGATATGTGGACTTATTGAGTAGGAGTTGCATGCTCATTCATTCAGTCATTCACTATCTACTCGGGTTGGTGGTGCGCAACTAATTGTTATGTACCTTCGTTGTGGCAAGAATTTCGGTTGGGCGCGCGACTAACCTGAGATTAGGAGTTTACCACGTTGAGTCTTACTATCCAAATTTAAGTATGAGACTGTTTTGAATAGAAGTCCCTTGTGGTGGACCCCGTAGCCTGCAATACTACGTACTATCATCCTGACTTCACACTCCAGCATGGTCATTTCATTCGCATCGCATATTGCATTACATCCGCAGGTATATGGCATTTTGGGTTGTTATGTTTCTGCGCTTATATGGCTTAGAAAGACTTAACAGGATTTGTATATTGCATTACGTCCTTGGCACCTGTTATTTGGCTCTTTATGACTCCTTAGTGCATAGCTGTTCTATATTGCATATTCAGATATTGATTGACTTATGGACTTGTCCATACTTCTGCTTACTCTGTCATCGTATGATTTATAATCTTGTCGGTATTTCTGTTTACTCTGTCATCGTATGATTTTTAATCCTTTCAGTATTTCTACTTACTCTGTTATCCTATGATTTATGATCTTGTCAGTATTTCTATTTACTCTGATAATTCCTGCTCTTGTCAGTATTTTTGCTTACTCTGATAATTCATGATCTTATTAGTGTTTCTGTTTATTCAGACATTGTATGGTTTATGGATTAATAGTTTTTCGGGATTGTATGATTATGGCATTGTATTGAATACTTGGCACTTACCTTGTGCACACACTTACACCACCCTCTACGCATTCTATAAGCTTATGCACGATAGATGCGTGCAGGTGATGTTAAGTTGTAGCAGTGTTGAACTTGGAGGGTGCAGTGGTCTTCTGGAGCTTAATCTTCTATTTATGTTTTTCTCTTTCAGTGTTGTACTCAAATAATTATATTAGTGGATATGTGATGATGATGTTGCCTTTGTGAATCGGGTAATCTTGTGGTTATGCTTATTACTAGTTAAATGTACAAAAAAAAATCCTCCTTGTATGATCCCAGGATCGAAATCTGGCATATGAATGCTAGGAGCTGAGAATGGGGTACTACGGAGGCTGTCGGTACCGGGTTCGGCAATCGGAATTCCTGTGAATCCGATTTTCGAGTTTGGGGCATGACATATAGACGGTCGTAATGTTCATTAGTTCGTAAGGTTTTTGGCCAAAAATAGTAAGTGTCCTATTTGGCTTCACCAAACCGTTCTCCTAATTATCCTAAGCACTTTTCATGTTGGACACAACTCCTAAAGCCCAATGGATGAAGAGCTAGAATCAAACTAAAACTTACTATTTATAGTAAAAGCGAAAATAAAACAGAGAAACGACCGTCTATCAGGGGATTTTTCACAAATCCGAGCTGCGCAACCCAGCATAGCAGGATTGGTTGGCTAAAGTAGCTCGTTCTACCCCAAAATCATATATTTTACATCGGATAACTCATTCCGGATTGCAGGATACGCCTGATCTAAGGTCTGATGGTCCGGATCACTTCTGTCATCGACCGTGCCTTTTCTGATTCATCTTGGCCATGAAATTTTCCGCGACCTGCTCTACATCAAATTAGTTGATGGGACCTCTCAATGATACACGTCCAACCATCTTTTACTAAAGTTTGGGTGGTGTTTGATGCTAATATGATCATGTCAAATCTAACAACTCAAATAATGTCAAATGACTTGACGGTGAGATCTCTGTCTAAAATAAATAAAAGATGCCTTCAATAGTTGTGATGGTTGAATATAATTAGGTCCAATCACCTTTTACTTCTATTTGGCTAGTGTTTAAGGCTAATGTGATCACATCAAATCTAGTAACTTAAATGGTGTCACATGACATGATGGTGAGATCTCAATATGAAATAAATGGAAGATCTCTTCGATAATTATGATGATGGTTGAATATAATTAGGTCCAATCACCTTTTACTTCTATTTGGGTAGTGTTTAAGTGTAACATCCCGTACTTTCCAGTACTTGAGTGTTACTATTATAATCTAGATTAGCGTATTTATATGAAGATACAAGTAACGTACACTGTTCACCATCATTTGATAAGTCACAACTCATTACTTAGTTTCAACAGTCAGAATGCCAATATCCCATATCCCACTGTTGATTTAAACAAATTAATAACTAAACATTAAAAACCCATGTATTTTGGCCCACTTACAAGCCCAAATCATTTAATCCTTATAGTCAAATACTTATAAGAGACTGAATGAAAGAGTAAATGACCCCAATCAAGTTATGACCCACATGAATAATTTAGAAATATACATATAATTGTGTGTATATATATATATATATATATATATATATATATATATATATATATATATATATATATATATATATATATATATATATTATTGTAAATAAATCAATGAAAATAATAGGCGTTAAAATTATTCTAAAAGTAGCATTTAGTGTCTTAAATTTATAGAACTGGCGTCTCAGTCGTCTAAATGAATCCTTGAACCTTTTGAACCATTGACGTTCAGTTTTGAGCCGATCCAACCATTAGATTAGCGAGAATCCACCAATGTAACCCAAATCACGTGGTGGGCCTCACCTAGGCCTCAGCTCCACCTCATCTTCGGTCAAAGTTCATATTGAGACCTTCCAAGATGAATGGACAGAGTGGATTTATCACAAACATCGCGGTGGACCCTACTTTGTGGCTGTACGTGTGCACAGTAGCCGTGCACTCGAGGTGCATCGGGACTACAGCTGTTTCACCAAAAATGGAGGGATTTTTCTCTCTCCCTCTGATTTGCAGTCCGACGGACAGCATCCGTTTGGGACGTTCTACGGCCCACCATAATCATCGACATGGATGATCCAAACCGTCCATCGTGTGCGTTCCTCAGTCCTAACCAAAACCATGTTGTTTCACACGAAATAGCACACGAGTGTTCGCACGAAAACCGACGCAAGTGAGCCCTAAAAACACAAAAATACCAAAAACGGGAACTGTCTCCAACTAGCACGATCCGTGTGCGCCCTCATCCTTATATCTCAACAGTCCATGGGAAAGAGATCCTGGTCGTCCTTTTCCGTTCACAGAGACCATGGTTTTTTGAGAAAACTAGCAATAAAACCATGACCGGTTTCATATCCTCCCACTGTTTTGGGGGTGGTTTCGGACAAAGTAAATCCACACCATTTTCTCTCAATCCTACGGCTTAGAAACGTTAGGTCAGTGCTATTAGAAGGAGGGGATCGAGCAGTAGGTTACCCTCCTCCATTTTCTGGCAGCCACATTCAAAAAAATGGTTGTTTCCTTCCATACTGAAACCCACCACTCTAACCTTCCTTAAGCTTCGAAAAATCTTATCTGGAAGCTTTCTAAGACCCATAGGAGTCATCTGAAAGGAGCAGATTGGAGGAAGAAGCTACCATTTACAATTCGCCATTGACGACCATGTCATCTTCACTGAACCGCTGGCTCGCTCGGACTCAATTAAACTGAGTCCTGAGCTTGTTAAACACATCAGAAAGGAAGAAAAAGAAGAAAAAAAAAGAAAGAAATGAAAAGAGAGAGAGAGAGAGAGAGAGAGAGAGAGAGAGAGAGAAGCAGAGAAAGAGGGTGAGCTCAACTCTAGCTGTGCTGCACCACACCAGTCCGCCAACACTGATCAGAGTATTCACTGTCGAGCTGAACTTGCTCCAGGTCTGCTGGGTGCTGGAAAACGGAAAGAAGGAAAAAGAGAGAAAGGCAGAAATGAGAGAGGGAGGGAAGATGAATAGAGAGAGAATGTAAGCGGTGCGGTTGCACCATACGTCAACAGCTCAAACCGAGCCAAGTTCAGATCGAGTCGAGTCCAGGTAATGTCCATTCCCTTATCCTTCCGCCTACATCCAGCCAAAGCTGATGGACCATTGCCGAAATCAAGCCAGGGAATGCCTGCACTTCAGACCGGAATCATGGCAGAAAGCGAGCATCCGTCTAGGCTCTGTGGATGGCTGGAAATCGTGCTAGGGTCGGCCTTAATTCGGACTGAGATCAGGCCTCAAGCAGGCCTCAGCTGGGCCGGGTAGTGAGCCAAAAAGGGCACTCAACTGGGCCATGATACCAGCCTTCAGCTGGTGCGTGAGGTGGGCCGAAACCAACCCACATTCTGGGCCTGGCTTCAGCCTTGATACATCTCAAGGTGGGCCGCACCTAAGATCAAAATGCACATGGGCCGCACCACGAGATACAGTGGGCAGCACATGGGCCTCACCACATATGCAATGGGCCACATTTGAAGTTCAGGTGGGCCAGCCCCACTTGGCTTATGATGGGACCTAATATCTGGGCCAAAACAGGCCCGGTTCAGCCCCATTTTTGGGCCATCCATGGTCAGGAATTTTGGGCCCAATCTGGGTAACTCGTTGGACGAAATCTAGTGGGCCTGGTCACCCCAATGCAGGCCCAAATGATCGTATTCATGGGACCCCTAAAAGCCCACCTAGTTATGGTTAACCATTGGTGGGATAATTCTGTTAATATTAGTTATTATGGATGCTCGATATTAACCAATATCGTTATTAATAATATATTGTCATTAGTAGATTTTTATGTTAAAACCAGATATTATGAATAAAGATGTAATTATCAAATAGAAGTATTTTATTATCCTTAATGTTAGACCCTAGTATTTTGATAGCTACTGTTATATTCATTTGAAATTATTGTCACTTTCTTGATAGGGTTACTATAATCCTTGCTAACATGATTATTAGTACTGGTCCCTATTGTATTACTGTTATTACTTGAATTACCTAATAGACTAATAGTCATTATAGGAATATCAGATATTGTTGGTATATCTAAATATCAGCTTATGAACCATCATTACTAATATGGATGAAGTAGTACTCCTATTATGAATATTAATTGGCCTCTGTAAAATAATAATAATAATAATCCAGGATTCAAGTCCTAGGATCGAAGTGTCTAAACTAAACCCTAGGATAAAATCCTAATTCTACACTAAACCCTAAAAGATAACCCTAGGCTATGACTTAAACCCTAGGTAGTGATTAGAACTTGAAACTAATTATACAAGTTCATGATTTGTGGTAGGATACAATTTTAAGGGTGCAAGCACTTAGCGACACTAGAAGGTGATTCGGTTCATCAGGTGATGATTCTTCCCCTTGAACTTTTCATCTTTTCATTAGCTTAAGTTATAGTTTTTATTGATATCTCTCTCTTATAATTACATGTGTTAACTGTTGGAAATTGAATTGTTATATTTCCTGCTTAGTGATTCATCATGTATATTTATTCATGCTTGTGGATTTTTATGTATTGCTTATGGACTTTGAACTGGTACATTAGTGGGAAACCCCCACCTATAAATGTACACCCATACTTGGGATGTAACCCGACTGGTTGTGATTAAAATGGACCTTCGACTTGTTGGTTATTAAGTGGTGGTCTAAATGGATCATTGAAGAGGGCCTACCATCTAGGGTTGTTGTGCCCAATGGTTTTTAAGGATGGTCTTTATCGTATGGTTTTAATATTCGCCCTATGTGACATATTTTGATACTCGCCCTATGTGATTTTGTTCTGATATTTTCCCTATATGGGTTCAATATTTTTATATTGTGCAACCATGTAATGGTAAGCCCCATATAATGTAATATGATTGGCTACTAGTCGATGGATTTTCATTAAACATCCTAAGATGGTAGTCTCATGAGCCGGGGATGGTGGTATAGGACCTATGCCCGAGCTGTCGGCCTATGCTGGGTCATGTGCTCCCCATAATGACCTTGAGCTTATTTAAAACTGGCTGATTATAACTGGACAAATAATGGTTTGGCTAATCATGCATACATGGCACAGACCAGCGTCTATCGCTAGGTTGTCATTACGCTAAACTTAGTATGCTTTCGCTGACGACCAGCCTTGTACAATGGGCAGTCGTTACGCCGCACTTAGTCTGCTTTCGCTGATGACTCGCCTCTGTCCGACAGGATATTTTTCCCAGGCCGTGATTCGCATTCCGCACGGTTAATCCCGGTGCGTTGATTGCGCATTTTCATGGGCGGCGGCCCTGTCCGCACGGATGAGCATCCCCAGGGCGTGAACGCATTCCATACATCCATGCATTTAATAAAATTGCATTTACTATGTTTTGGTTGTCTGGATGTTTCATACTATTTCTTACCTAATGCGGCAGTGTGTAATCTTGAGGAGAATTCACACTGAGTTGGCCACTCATCCATCAAAAATATAACCGTACAGGTAGCACAGGTGGCTTAAGTGATATGCAGGTTCAAACTGATGAGGAACCGTTATAGTGGTCAAGGACATGTGATTGTACTTATCAAGGAAGCTGCGTGATCTTGTGGTTTTAGTTTGTGTTTCATATGCTTTTAAATTTCTCATGTGTGTAATCTTGTATTTATTATTGTGGAGACATTGGTTTGTATAAGTTATTATGGGTAACCACTTGTATATTCTAAATGAAATGAAAATTTTTCTTTATATTGATTTGTCCATTCTACGCTCATTTGCTTACTCTGATAAAGAAAAAGAATGTATACTCGAATTTGACCATCCTTTAAAGTTAACACTCAGGTTTTTGGGACACAGGTCATGTACTCGGGTCCTGAAAAGTCGGGCCGTTACATTAAGGCTAATGTGATCACATTAAATCTAATAACTTAAATGGTGTCACATGACATGATAGTGAGATCTCAATATGAAATAAATGGAAGATCTCTTTGATAATTATGATGATTGAATATAATCAAAATTTGAAAAGTCATGAGTATCTCAAAAAAAAAAAATTAAATATCTATTATGGGCTTAAACGTTATTTTCACATCAGTAGATGCGAAGAATAGCTATTAATATATCTCTCTACCTACTGTCTTAAAGTCATAGATGAAAGAAAGATCAAAGAGCTCTAAATCCTCACCAACCTAGCACAATACAACTCTACAACACGACATTGTTTATCCCATTTTATTTTAGCTTAGCTTAATCTAATCCAGTCCGTCTACACTGATACGTTTGACCAACTTTATCCTAAGAGTAGTGTAATCCGGATGGTCGACACTGCTATATTGGACCGACTTACTTTACAAATACTATAATTCCATTCACCAAGTCATTAAGTTAAGAAATGTATTTCCATTTCTTTTTATTTGTATTGTAATTTCCTTCGTCTATATACCTAAGTTGTTGAATTAAAGATGGCATTTTTTTTTTCTTTTACTTTACATTGTAATTCCATTTGTTTATGCTCACAAGTCATTGGATAAGAAAGACATTTTTCTTTCTTCTTCTTTATATTGTAATTCCCTTCATCTATGCACAATTCATTAAATTAAAAAAGATCTTAACTCATGTACCTTACTAAATTCCTAAAGATTATCTTTCGTAAAAAAAAAAAAAATTAATAGCTTATTTTTAATAGCTTAAAGGTAAGAATAATTAGTTGGAAGGATGGACCATTTCCCTTACAAATCGCCTTATTTTCTTTTACATGCAGCTAAATACCCAAGTGAATTACTCATGATTTCTCTATCTATCCCGGCACTTGCAATCAAAGGCATTTGATTTGGATTGAGCCTGTGTTGGGGGCCTTGCACAAAACCTTAGGATCTAGCCCTCCAGAACAAACCAGAATTATGGGATAATAATAGCAATGAAAACAATCAAAGCACAATCACACATCACACAAGAGATTTTTACATAAAAAATCTTCAAAGAGGTAAAAACCAAGGGACTTCGTCCAGATCAACAATTCACTATTAAGCAGAACGTTACAACCTTCTTCACTCACACAGGAGTGGATGAACAATAAGAAAATAAAGGAAAAACAGACGGATCTCACCGATCACGAGGACGTAAAAGCGCTGAGACGACGGCTCCCTTCACAAGCTTCCTCTCTCTTTTCTATCACTCTCTCACCTTTAATATACCTAAACCCTTTAGGAAACTCTCTTGTACTTTTTCTTCACACAATATCATATCCTAGAAAACCCTAGGAACCCTTTTTTATAGTTTTACAAAACTCTTTTTCGCATCCTAGTTGCGAAAGGACTTGCGACACGAAATCCAAGCAAAATCGTAGAACAAATCTGCGTAGGTTCGACCGGTAGTGGACCTCCTACGACCAGTCGAGCACCTCGTTCGACCGGTCGTGGACCACCTACGACTGGTCGAGTATCCTTGGAAAAAATATCCTAAACTCGATGGAGTTTGAATCATGTAACCCACTACCAGTCGAACACGACCACGACAGGTCGAGCAGGGCTCTCAACCGGTCGAAGACGGGTCAAAAAAATCCATCAAATCTCTTCCTTTTTGACCCAGGAGGGATTCACCTTCTTCAACCCAGTCTGGTTTCTACAAATCTCAAACTTGCCCTTGAGCAAATCCTTGGTCATCATGTCTGACCCATTATCGTCCGTGTGGACCTTCTCAAGCTGTAATACCTTTTGTTCCAAAGTATACCTGATCCAGTGATACCGAATCTTTATGTGCTTTGATTTGGAATGCTGACTTGGATTCTTGCTCAAGTGTATAGCACTCTGACTATCGCAATAGACCACGTGCTCCTCTTGCTTCAGGCTAAGTTCTTGTAGAAGCCTCTTCATCCAAAGCATCTCTTTACATGCTTCTGTGACTGTAATGTACTCAGCTTCAGTCATTAACAATGCTACGACCCTCTTTAACCTGCTCTGCCAAGAAATTGTTCTCCCTGCAAACATGAACATGAACCCCGATGTAGAATTCCTGAATTCTATGTCCCCTACCATATCTGCACTTGTGTATCCCTCTATCACAGATTTTTCATTACCATAGCATAGGCTCAACCTAGATGAGCCTCTTAGATACCGTAGTATCCACTTCACCGCTACCCAATACTCTTTACCGGGATTGGCAAGATACCAGCTGACAACACCAACTGCATATGCTATGTCTGGGCGTGTACACACCATAACATACATCAAACTTCCTACAGCTGACGCGTAGGGTATCTTCTGCATCTCTTCCACCTCTGTTTTCATCTTGGGACACTGTCTGTCGCTCAATCTGAAGTGACCATCCAGTGGAATACTGACCGACTTTGCTGCATTTATATTGAACCGCTCTAAAACTTTCTCAATATACCGCTCTTGTGATAGCCAAAGCTTCCTGCTACTTCTATCACGGATTATCTCCATTCCTAAGATTTATTTAGCTGGACCCAAGTCTTTCATCACAGACGACTTGCCCAACTTCTGTTTTAGCTTGTCGATCTTCTTGATGTCTTTTTCGATGATAAGTATGTCATCAACGTATAACAGAAGAATTAAGAAATCACCATCTAAGAACTTGCGCATGAACACACAGTGGTCCGACTCCATTGTGTCATACCCATGTTGTAACATGAACGAATCTAACTTCTTGTACCATTATCGTGGAGCTTGTTTCAGCCCATACAAGCTCTTCCTCAGCCTACACATCATATGTTCTTTGCCCTTGACTTCGAACCTCTCTGGTTGGTGTATGTAGATCTCTTCTTCGAGGTCACCATGGAGAAAAGTAGTTTTAACGTCCAACTGCTCTATCTTCAGATCCATGCTAGCCGCCAACCCAAGTAACACCCGTATAGATGTCATCTTCACCATTGGTGAGAATATCTCCTCGAAGTTTATACTTTTTCTCTGACCGAATCCTTTTACCACAAGTCTGGCCTTGAACCTCGTCTGTGAATTCTTCTGCTCAAGCTTCTTTCTTAACACACACTTGTTGCTCAGAGCTTTCTTGCCCTTAGTCAATTTCATCATGTCATAGGTGTGGTTCTTATGTAAGGATTTTATCTCCTCTTGCATAGCTTTCAACCACTCCTCCTTATGCTTATTGGTTAGGGCCTCAAAATAATCTTGACTCTCCCCCATCAGTCAGCATAATGTACTCATGCGGCGAATACCTTTTGGACGGTTGTCTGTCCCTAGATGACCTCCTCACCTGTGTCTCACCAGGTGGATCAAGTGGGGGCTGCTCCCCTGGTCCATCTTCTAAAGGAACTCTCTCGTCCTCTGCACCTTACTGTACTCCCCCGTCATCAGGCACCACAGAAGGAATAACTGGATCCATGTCCTCTAACTCACCTGAACTAGGCTAATTCTTCTCTGGCTTACCAACGTCTTCTATACACTGATCTTCAAAGAAAACCACATCTCTACTCCTGACGAGCTTCCTCTCGGTCGGATCCCACAATCTATAACCGAACTTTTCATCACCGTACCCTAAGAACACACACTGGCTGATCTTCATATCGATCTTGGACCTCTCGTCCTTTGGTACGTGAAAGGATGTCCTGCACCCAAACACCATGAGATGACTGTACGATGGATCCTGTCCAGTCCACACTTTCTCAGGTACTTCTCCATTCAGCAGGGCTGATGGAGACCTGTTTATCAGATACACCGCCGTGTGCATTGCTTCTCCCTAGAACATCTTGGGCAACTTCACATGTAATAACATGCATCTGATTCTCTCTACAATGGTGCGATTCATTCGCTCAGCTACACCATTATGCTGGGGGGTCTTGGGAACCGTCTGTTCATGTCGTATACTCAGGGACTTGCAGTACTCATAAAAGTCGCCAATGTATTCACCACCATTATCAGTGCGGATGCACTTCAATGATCTACCTATCTCTCTCTCGACCATAACATAAAATAACTTAAACACACCAAAGACCTCGTCCTTGGATTTTAAAGCATAAACTCAAACCCTCATAAATATATCATCTATAAAAGTAACAAAGTACAATGCCTCACTCAAGGTTTTTGTCCTCATAGGACCACAAACATTAGAATAAACCAAATCTAATGCATGTACTTTTTAACATGAGAAGCAGATTTAACAAATGAAACTTTATGCTGTTTTCCTGATAAATAATCAAGATAAGTTTTGAGAAGTGTACCTGTCATGTCTGAAAGGAGTCTCTTCCTCGCTAGTAACTGAAACCTTTTTTCACTCATGTAGCATAGACGCCTGTGCCACATGTCAATAGCTAAATCTTCCGCTACGTTTAACCCACCCTTGCACACACTGACACTTGTCTTGTACAGGGTACAACACTTCTTTCCTCTGGCTGCGATCAACGAACCCTTGATGAGCTTCCACCACCCACCAGCAAACTGGCTTTCATAGCCATCATCATCCAGCCTTTCCGTCGACATCAAGTTGAGGCGAAGGTCTAAGATATGTCTCACATCCCTGAGAACCAATGTGCAGCCCACATCGGTCTTCACACAAATATCACCGACCCCTACGATCTTCAATACGCAAGAATTCTCCATCCCCACGGTCCCATAGTCACCTGACTTGTAGCTTGTGAAGAAGTCCCTGCGTGAAGTCGCATGAAAAGAAGCCCCCGAGTCTATCACCCAATCGGTGTCCTAACTCGTAGCCGTGAAACATACATCATGATCTATAGAAAGAATAACTACAAAGTCGCTATCTGAAGCGACCGCAGTAGAATCCGATTCATCTTCCTTCTCCTTTCATTTTCCTTTCTTGTCATTTTTAGCCTTACGACATTCATGCTTATAGTAGCCCTTCTTGCCACAATTCAAGCATTCAACATCTTTTCTATTACTTGACTTGCATCTTAATTTATCTCGGGCCTTCCCGCCCTTCCAGTTCTTTCTTCTCCCTCGTTCCTGTGTCACAAGGGCCTCTTGCTGAGTAGACCCCTGAGACTTCCTCCTTGTCTCTTCATTGAAGAGACAGTTAGTAACCTGTTCCATGGATATCTTTCTGTCTGGCGCGGAGTTACTTAGAGACACCACCAATGTCTCACAACTGTCAGGCAACGAACTAAGCAATAGCAAAGCCTGCAATTCATCATTCAGGACCATCTTTATAGAAGAGAGTTGGTTCACTATATTGCTGACTTCATTCATGTGCTCGGCTATAAAACCATCATCCTTGAACTTGAGATTCACAAGTCGCCTTATCAGAAAAATTTTATTACCGGCTGTCTTCCTCTCATATAGCCCTTATAGTTTCAACCATAGACTAGCGGCTGAGGTTTCCGTATACACATGGTGAAACACAGTATCATCCAGTCATTGTCTAATAAACCTCACCGCCTTCCGATCCAAATTCTTCTAATCATCATTAGTCATATCCTTGGGTTTTGCTGATATGCATAAAATTGGAGAATATAGATCCTCGTAATAAAGCAAGTCCTCCATCTTGGCTTTCCATATGGTCCAGTTAGAACCATTGAGGCTAATTATCCTTGATGAGCCACCTTCCATAATTTCAAACCGATCCTATCCGTTCAATGAACTTAGCGCTCTGATATCACTTTGTTGGGGGCCTTGCACAAAACCTTAGGATGTAGCCCTCCAGAACAAACCAGAATTATGGGATAATAATAGCAATGAAAATAATCAAAGCACAATCACACACAACACAAGAGGATTTTACGTGGAAAACCCTTAAAGAGGTAAAAACCACGGGACCTCGTCCAGATCAACAATCCACTATTAAGCAGAACGTTACAACCTTCTTCACTCACGCAGGAGTGGATGAATAATAAAAGAATAAAGGAAAAACAGAGGGATCTCACCGATCACGAGGATGTAGAAGTGCTAAGACGACGGCTCCCTTCCACAAGCTTCATCTCTCTCTTTTCTCTCACTCTCTCACCTTTGATATCCTTAAACCCTTTTAGGAAACCCTCTTGTGTTTTTTCTTCACACAACATCATATCCTAGAAAATCCTAGGAACCCATTTTTATAGTTTTAGAAAACTCCTTTCCGCATACCAGTTGCGAAAGGACTTGCGACACGAAATTCGCGCAAAATCGTGGAACGAATCTGCGTAGGTTCGACCGGTCGTGGACCTCCTACGATCGGTTGAGCACCTCCTTCAACCGATCGTGGACCACCTACGAGCGGTCAAGCACCCCTAAAAAAAATATCCTAAACTCGCTTGAGTTTGAGTCGTGTAACCCACGACCAGTCGAACACAACCCACGACCGGTCGAGCAGGGCTCTCGACCGGTCGGAGACGGGTCAAAAAACCCATAAGCCTGGTCATGAAGCCCAAAAATAAGTTTGTAAAAGTGGGGCCAATTGATCAGAATCCAACCATTGATATTATGGGCCCCACCCTGCATAGCCAAGCACCTGAAATCTTTGGGAAAATTCCAGCCCTTCAATTCGTATCCAGCAAAGAGACGGTTAGGAAGAAAATACAGCAACATCCGCTATCAACGGTTTTGATCGACATAAATCAACGGTTCCGATCATTCTATTGATTGGATGTTTGTTCTTTTGTGAGAAATGCAGGGCCCACTTGCCTTTCTTTTTGCTTATTGCATTCATTGGGTTTAGCCCTTAGAAAACTAGGGCCCACTCTCCTCCTTTTTTAATCGACCTAACTGGATGAGTCCATCTCTAATCAAATCCTGGCCGTCCATCTCCAGCCCAAAGTCCTAACTATGTGACCTTGTATGTATTTCTTCACGGAAAACCTTTCAAGGATGAGGATTTATCTGTATTTCATTGTTAATTTCTATAATGGCCCACCTCATTGAATCATTTGAAATGTTCACCGTTGAAAATTCGGGTTGGGACCAACGTATGCTCCGTTGGAAATTTGGATCTCTGGCTGATTTGACCAATGACAGAAAATTTCAAGCCATCGATGACAGGCCGTCCATTTTGAGTCCCTTTCAAAGGCCACGCTGCAAAATAACTACAGTGATTAGACGATTCAAATCAGTAGATCTATAGCCTACAAAATGGACTGTCCAATCAACAATTGGACGGTTCAGATCATCATATCTATAGCCTAGATATGATCCAGTGCAAGCACTGAAATGAAGTCCCTTGGAATTTGGGTTCCGAAGGTCTGGGTCCCTGGCTGATTGAACCAATCAATAGGAAAATTCAGGTCCCTGGCTAACCGTCCATCCATTTTGATTACTTTCCAAAGACCATTCTGGAAAAAAATCACAGCAGTTGAACAATTTCAGTCATCAGATTTATAAGCCTTCAAAATTAACGGTCAGAATAATTTAATGAAATGTAGGTCAAATAATCAATCTGGACCATTCACATCATGGGCCCTGCCTATCAGTCCCATCCAAGGATCTAACCATCCTTTCCATGGTTTGGTCCACTTGGATTTTGTGAAGAGTATCGCCACCCATATCAATGGCACGTATCTTGTTTGCTGTGAGATCTGAACCGTTCATCAAGTGGCCCACCAGTTAATCTACCATGACTGGTCCAGTCATCAGATGGTGATAAAGGCACTATTGTGTGGTCGTCAAATGGTCATACATGTAGGTTAGATGCGGACAATCCGTCCCACTTCCCACCACGCTTGCCAATGTTGCATGTGTACAATCCAGACCGTTCATCAGGTCAGCCACCCAGGAATCTGTTATGGCCTAAAAAACCAAGCTGCCAACCTGGTCGTAGGCACATGCCTAGGTTTGATGTGGACCGTCGGTCCCTTTCCAACAGCCAGATATGACCCACATTGTTATTGGGTGAGCCCATTTTTGGGCTGAGCTAGCTTGATTTTCTGGTTAAGTAACATATATGGTTTGGCCCACCTGACGAATGGACCAAATCTCACAGACAAAAAGACCTTATCATATTGCAATATTCAGTCATGTTTTCATCATTAAATGTCACGTGCATTGCACATGACTGTTACGAGTCCTAAAGCTCCAAAAGCAATCATTGCACTAACATGGTTTTCTTTGAACTCCCATCTTCCAATGCCTCTTTAAGCAAAGCAGCACAAGCTTCCAAAGCTCATGCATAGGAACTTATTTGATACTCTGGCAGAGGGTGATGGTTCATACACAAGCCATATCTTATACAGGTAGCATACATACAACTCTTTTTTATTAAACTGTCCCAATCATGGTTAAATGGTGGGACCATGTAAGCTTATGGATATACAAGAAATTCATATATTTTTCTTACCAATGAGATATGGCTTGTGTATGAACCATTGATTGGCCCTAACAATTAGACCTATCAAATATTTTATGTAAACAATCTTGACCATCTGTATTGAAGGTGGTTGATCAAATTGTTAATATTTGTAAGAAAGGTGGGATGTTTGCATGGTAGTTCATGAAATGTTGTTTAACCTAATGGATGGTGTAGATCAACAATTGGATTCCCTAAACTACCTAATATTATTTACAAAGAGCACTTAGACAATTCTTTATGAATTAAAGGTGAGATTAGCGTGAGCGCTGAAGTAAGTGGATGCTTTCACTTCTGCTTATCAATTGCATAAATGGTGTTGGGAAAAAATATGACAAGTTTGGAAATTCGGTTATTGAATTGACCAACTTTGCCGACATTATCCGAGGTAACAAGTAAAACTGAGACAAGATAAAGCCTAAAGGAGATACTTAGATTGGATTTATAAAATATGAATCCCGAGCGACGCTAAAAGAATCAAGAGCTACAGGCAAAATATGTAAGACATATGAAGTTGACTCAGCTAAAGAGGCAGCGACGTCTAAATAGATCGATTAAAGGTCTTAAAGTTAAAGCCACCCGACCGACCGTGAAACCGACGTACATAAGGCCGGTTGTAGTGTTGGCTATCAGATTAAGAAAGGACGTCAGTCCTGCGCCGACTCTATTTCGTCTGACAGTAGGCAAAAAGCTTCATCTTTGTAAGTCAACCGAGACTACAGAGTCTATTGAGGCCGAGCCAAGTAAGGAGAGACGGTGTAATTTTAAATACCGTCCCGAGAATATTGTAAAAGCATTCCCAATCCCGAAAATCTCGAGATCGGAAAATATCCGTAAACAAGTTGTAACTAAATCAAATCTCCCAAAAATCAGGGAGAGAATCCCTTTACGCTGGGACCTTTCACTCTTATAAAGAGAGGGCTCTCCAGGAACCAAGGTACGTGGAAAAAAACCCTAAAAGAACTCCTCTTCCTGGATCAATATTGACTTGAGCATCGGAGGTTCCCCGGCTTTAGACAAGGTTTCTTTTCTCTCTCATTATGTTGCAGATGGGAAGTGCAGGGAGAGGCAGATCCGATTTTTTACATCAACAAATTGAGTGTGGAATTGATTCAAATGTAAAAATGTGTTTAATTTTTGGAGTAGTCACTAATTCAGTAAAAATTAAAATTGATTCAAATGTAAAAAATGTGTTTGATTTTTGGAGTACTCACGAGTTCAGTAAAGCTTAAAATTTATAATTAGCTAGAAATTATAGAATTGCTTACGAGTTAAGAAATCGTGAAATTTTTCGATTCAAGTGACTCTTGCAATTGATTTGTGACCATAAATTTTAAGTAATCATCTCAATGACAAAAGAGGAAGGAGTTAAGTAACATTTTATGCCCGCACAATATACGGCCTCTACTCTACGGGATTTTATAATTTTTAGGGGAGTTCAATAAAATCTTGACAGTATATATCTGATTATATTTTACATTACCCGTGAAACATCAGGCAAGCAAAAGTAAAAAGGATCATAACTTTGCTTCAAATAATCAAATAACACGAAGTAGGCAAATATAATAATAATAATTTAAATAATTTTTTATTTAAAAAAAATAAAAGATGAAATGTAGATTGATTATGTAGATATATCAGGGATGTATGGAATGGAATGCAATGCAATAAATGCATGATTGAGATGTAAGAAAAAAAATAGGAGATCATATTTTTTTTTTTCTTAAAAGGATGCCGAATATATATCTTCAATTCTAACACTACTCTTGACATTATTGACTTTTTTAATAAATTATTTTTTCCAGATATGGCCTCTTGAGTCGAATGGGGTCTCGACGTCAATAAAAAAATCTTTTGAATCTTCGATAAGCAGGACCCACCCTAACCTCTCGTTCTCTATCTTTGGGCCTCCACTTGCTCCCTTCATTCCCCAAATGGCAGTTATGGCGTTGGATTTATAGAATAAGTTTGTCAGCTCATGGTAGGTCGATGATGGACACTTGTCCTCCCGTTGAAGTTCACATTTAGGAGAGGGGATTGAGATCTTAGTCAGGTCAAAAGCATGTTAGGTGGCCATCAACTTGCGATAGGCCAACTGTACACGTAGCACCATTCCATTCAATGAAATAGGTTCTTTAACACCTTTGAGAGAGAAAAATAAAATTACTGAGGATGACATCATCCATTTGCTGTGAGCATGCTTTTTTATTTTGTCAATCGAGTCCATAGGTTACTTTTAGGAGACGTTGTGGACATTTAATATGTAACCCATTTAAATTTGTGACGCTTTATGGGATGGATAGAAACTGCTTTTATCAAAATAAAGCATAAACAAGATTTCCAAGAAAAGTTGGAGGCTTGATCAGGGTTTGATTTGTTAGGTTCTAAATCTACCAATCAAGTCCATTAGTTGTTCCCATGACATGCCTAGAGTCCTACATATTTAATTGATTAGATTTTTAACGATCCTCAAATTACCCAAAGATAATTTTATCAAAGCTTAACTAAAGTCTAGAATTAGTTTAGTCTCACTTTAAGGTGTCTACATTTACTTATACCAAATACCTAATATTTTACAATTAATCTATCTCAGGACCTTTATGCAAAATTCCATGATATTTCATAAATTTTGGTGAAACCAAGCAAATCCGATTGATATGCACTTTTCACTTGTGCTTTGAGTCAACTCAACCCAAGTGAGTCACAACACAAGAAAAGCCAGAATGAGAACACCTAGCATTGAAACCTCCTCCGTGATATTGTGAAGCCATCTAAACTGTTGATAACGTGAGTCCCACCGAGGAGAAGGTAAAAATCAAATAATATCAACCAATTCAAAACTCATGTTTTTAAGTTGTAGGGTACAGTGGTAGAACTACCATAAGTATTGTACCCTTTTCTTACTTGGGTGGACAGCCAATGTAACCAATCAAAGTACATGCGGAGCTCATTGCATAAACTTTGTAAGGCCCACTATGATGTATGTGTCTTGCGTTGGGATTTTTCAAAATAAGAAGAAAAAATTAATTTATAAAGGATTTTTTGAGAAAAAAGTTGTGACTTTGATAATTATTGGTGGTCATTTATTTGTGAATGATAATGCCTCTTAGTAAAAGAAGTATTAAAAATTCACATTTCTCCGATCTTGGAGACAAGGCTTATTGTATTCTAGAGGCAAATTTATTATAACCCTCTTCTAAATTGGTTTAATTACCAATAGGGTGCGAATATCACCTTATCAATATGTTGTATCACACTTTAAGCATATCTTTAAGTGATTAATTTTATATTTTTTTACCTCAATCATAATATCTTATCCACCTTTACATCCATTTTACCATATTATTTTAGCATACAAGCCTAAATTAAATCACATCCAAAGCTCAAGTCAACCACCTCACAAGAAACAGTGTAAATTCAACACCTACCATTCTTACGGGCCTAGTAAGGTTTCAAATACACTGCTTTTAATAGTGTGGTCCACCTAATATGTAGAAGTGCTTCATTTTTAAGCTCATGCCCTGAAATGCACTGGTTAAAGGCATGGACGGCATGTCTACACGTCACGGTGGGCCCCACAGTCACAGATGCTCTACTTGGCATCTCTGGACGTATTCTCTTGAAAACGGACTCCTCGATGCTGACGTGCACAGCTCTTTCCATAACGGAATTCGCGTCGTCCAAACAGCCAACCCAGGGGCCCACCTTCGCGCCGTACACAGCACCCCATGCAGACGCGTATAAGCAAATTGGGGAGCGGATTAGGTGCGGCCCTTAACGTGGGGCCCATCTTGATGTATGTATTCTATATCCACACCGTCCATCCGTTTTTCAAGATCATTTTATGGCATGAGCCAAAAAATAAAGCAGATTCAAGTCTCAGGTAGACCGTAATATAGAAAACAGTATTGATTGACCATTAAATACTTTTTGTGGGCCACAAAAGTTTTGTATCAAGCTGATATTTATTTTTTCTCCTTCATTAAGATTTACGTGACCTTTTTAACAGGTTGGATGGAACACAAACATTACCTTAACATTGCCAGAGCAAGCTTTTAATGGTGTAGAGTTCAATAACCACTATTTCCTATTGCATGGTCCACCTGAGATTAGGATCTAATTAATTTTTTGGTTCATGCCCTAAAATGATCTTTAAAAACGGATGAACGGCGTTGATATAGGATACTTTCATATAGGTGGGCCCCACGGTAAGCGCTGTACCGTATTGGGTTAGGCCGGGGCCGCACCTAATCCATTCCCCGGTAAAATGACCATGTGGGGTCCACCAGAAATTCCTCGATCCCCTGAACCGAAAAGGTCCAAAAAACCCCCACAACAGCTCCCCGTCTTAAAAAATTATCCAACGGACGGGAAATCGGGAGACAGTGTGTCAACACATGCCGGACTGTCCCGTCCTCATCGTACGGCTGACAGTTACCCAACGGATCTTCACTTGAGACCCTAATAATGCTCTTCGCGCGACTGAGATAGAGATGAGATCACGCCGTACACATGCCATTGTGGCACATTTTTGCAAGATCAGACGCTCATCAGGACATGGTTTTAATTTTCACGTAGCTTGTGGCAAAAATCAGGCTGGGACACTCGTATAAGTAGCCCAGATAGTTTAGAAAATGACGAACGGTCCACGTCCAACGTGAAAATATTAGTCGCATATGGGAGAGCAAACATTATTTGTCGGGAATAATGTGGTATCATGATGGATGGCTCTGATCTTCTCATAAATGCTGATTTTTCAGCTTTTTAAGAGGAGTCGCTCTCTTCGTCTAACTCGCGCGAGTGCCTTTTGTTTTCTATGGTCCCAATGGAAAACGGACAACCACCAGCCATCCTATCCATCGAAATTACCATAACAACCTCCGTTGGAAAATTTGCACACAGGTTCCTACCGAGATTGCTTTAAACGAGATCAACTCCGTCCATCGGTTATGCTGCCTAATTTTAACCGTAGAATCCAAAATCCAAGATCACCCGAGAGTCAGGTAGGCCACACCAAAAGAAACGGTTGAGATGGAACCACCACCATTAGTTTTGTATAAGAGCCACCTTGTTATTTTATATTTACTATCCAGTGCATTCATATAATCCGCCTTACCATGATGAAAGGGTTGCCCTAAAATTAGGGCATGCCATGCGAAGATGAGGTTTTAGGTAGAAATTTTTGTTTTGGCCTATCTTAAACAGTGGCCGGCCTCAACTCAAACTTAGCTTAGCTTGGTCCTCAAGCTTGATTGGCTGGCTCAGCTCGATTCAATTAGCAGCTCGGCCAGCTCAGGCCAAGTTCGAGCTAAGACTGAGCCAAGTTCACTATTAAGGCATTTCCACATACACCTAATTTACAACTTCAAAATCTCATTGTTTTATAAATAGGGACAATAGTTTTATAAGTATTTTCTCATACACTTTCTAAGTAATATAAAAATTTTAAAAACTAAAAAGAAAAACGATATTTATTTCACGTACATATCTTCCTAGCCACTAACCAAACTTTCGTTGCCACTAGCTAAATCTTTCTTACCACCAGTCACATTTTATTGAGGCATTTTATCAAACAGCTGATGAGCAATATCAATGGCAATGTAATCGAGTCACCAAACTAATTGGATTCGAGCTAGATTTGATCCAAGTCAAGTCGAGCTGGGGTATGAGTTCGAGCTCAAAAAATCAGCTCGACTCGGCTCGAATTCAGCTTCGATCTAAGTCGAATCAAGCTTTTTTTTGGTCGAGTTGAGCGAGCTAACCGAGCTCGAATCAAGCTTTTTTGAGTCGAGTTGAGCGAGCAAATTGAGCTAGCTCGGTTCATATACACCTCTACGTGGCATACGCGATGGACGGCATGGATTCTTTGTGCTTCAAGTCTTATCTATTTCCACCGTATGCATATCCCTCCCCACTTTTTCCAGCGGTGTGCCCACTTGATTTTTCTATTTGCCTATTTTTGGTCTTCTGTCTAATGAGCTGGCAAAATAGATAAGCCGTGTGGATTTCTCGTGGGCCCACCAAAATTTAGCATGAGCAGGCAAAATAAATGTCTGGTGCAGATTGGTCAAAGAGATTGTGGTGGGCCCGCTTAGGTTCTAACCATAGGAGTTCCTAGAGTGGGTGGAGGGCTCTAACGGACTATCATAATGCATAGGGTTTATCCACACCGTTCATCCATTTTTTCCTCTCATTTTAGTACGTAATCCAGAAAATAGGGCAGATTCAAAGCTTAAGTGGACCACACCACAGGAAGCACAGGTGAAAATGATGCACACCATCATGTTTATTTTCCTTCCAACATATTCATGAGATGATATTGACCTGGATGAAATGAAAACTCAAATATTAGTATGATCCAAAACTTTTGTGGCCCACAAGAAGTTTTCAACGGTATACATTTAATTCTCACTTTGTGTTCGATCTGCTTCATTTTTTGGGATTATTACCTGAAATGCAATGAAAAAATGAATGGACGGTGTGGATAAAACGCATACATCACGGTGGCTCCTATGGACCCCAGCCGGTACAGGCAGGGGAGTACCAAAAGAGGGTCCATTTGGTTTGTGCAACCGAACACACCTTTTAAGTAAACGGTCCAAATGGAAGGCCACAGATTGGACGGCTCTAAAATTACACTTATAGAAGTCATTAATGTCTGACTGATGAAATTGAAAACAGTCAATGGTTCAAATTTCAAGAAATCAACGGTCATTAATCCGAGGTTAAGATCGTTTCGATCAATGCAAATTCTAGTTGATGGCTTATCCACTGTTGGTCAAGTCAGGTCAATTAATATATATGCCACGTTTTTCACGCCAGGGTGATAAGACCAAAATACCTCACCTACTTTTGTTTTTTTAACGGTGGCCCGAGTATTGCGGGACATTTTTTCAGTGGTGGCCCTAGTACGTGGATGATATCCAATCCACTCATCTAATAGGTGACCACAATATATGATAATCAGATTTATGTTTGAGAACAAAAAATAAATTTATTGGATCATCTAGTGGGCCACAACGTATAAACAAGAAAAAAAAATAATTAATATAGAATTTACATTCTATGCCCGGTAAATGATCATCCAAGCCTTTAGATATTTTAATGTCCTGAGCAATGGTTCAAATAGGCTCTATTGTTATATTTATGTGAAATCTACCCTGATCACCGGGCACGTCACCTCGTATTAGGCCCGAAATAAAAAACTCAGCTTCAATTGGTGATTCAAGAGGATTAACTAATTGAAAACCCTAAGGGCCTGTTTGGCCGGGCAGATCCCATGGTATTAGGAGGGATGGGATCAATTTTAAGGTAATGATGGTGGTGTAGTGGATTATCTTATGATCCATGGGATTGCTTATATCCCGAGACAAGTTCACTGGGTCTGTTTGGTACGCCCCCCATGTCTTGGGATTTTACCTTCCAATCCATTCAATCAAAGGGATAGGATCAATTTTAAGGTAATGATGGTGATGTCAATGGATTGTCTTAAGATCCATGGGATGGCTTATATATCGGGACAAGTTCACCGGACCTGTTTGGCTCGTAATGCCTATCCAAGGATATTGTTGATCCCATCCCTTCTAATACCGTGGGATCTGCCCGACCAAACAGGCCCCAAACAGGCCCTAAGGGCTTGTTTGGTCGGGCAGATCCCATGGTGTTAAGAGGGATGGGATCAATTTTAAGGTAACGATGGTGGTGTCAGTGGATTGTCTTAAGATCCATGGGATTGCTTATATCCCAGGACAAGTTCACTGGGTCTGTTTGGTACGCCCCCCATATCTCGGGATTTTACCTTCCAATCCATTCAACTAAGGGATAGGATCAATTTTAAGATAATGATGGTGATGTCAGTGGATTGTCTTAAGATCCATGGGATGGCTTATATCTTGGGACAAGTTCACCGAACCTGTTTGGCTCGTCATGCCTATCCAAGGATATTGCCGATCCCATCCCTCCTAATACTGTGGGATCTGCCTGGCCAAACAGGCCCTAAGGGCTTGTTTGGCCGCGCGAATCCCATGGGATTAGGAGGGATGGGATAGATCTTAAGGTAATAATGGTATTAGCAGTGGATTGGTTTAATATACATGGGATTGCTATATTCGGGAACAAGTTCACTAGGTTTGTTTGGCATGCCCAGGATATAATGGGATTTTACTTTCCAATCCGTCCAACCAAGGGATGGGATCAATTTTAAGGTAATGATGGTGATGTCAGTGGATTGTTTTAAGATCCATGGGATTGCTTATATCTCGGGACAAGTTCATCAGGTCTGTTTGGCCCATCATGAATATCTTGGAATATCACAATCTCATCCCTCCTAATACCATGGGATCGGTCCAGCCAAACAGGCCCTAATAGAGATAAAACTTACGTTCCAAAGTGTTACCCTTTGTGGCTCACTTTAATAATGTAAGGTGTATTATTTTTTAGCCCAATGTCTAAATCTTGGTGTATCATCTAATAATTAAAATAAATTTCATATAATTATCACAATGGGCTTTGTAAAAATCATGGGTAGAGTTTACTTTGGTGTTGCCTACCTGAATTATAGATTAGCCTTTTTTATATATAATACTTTGGACGGAATATAGGATTAATATCTAATTGTTGGAGTGGATCTAAGGTACACATCTTGGTAGGCCCCATGAAAAGTTAAGAGCAAGTTTTCCTTTTCTAATATGAATAAATTCCATTCCAGCCACCACGTTAGGCTTAGAGCCAAAAATTTATGTTGACTTGTAACTAGTAGTAAAATTATGATTTCCGGACACTTGCCATGAACTTCATTTTCTTTCTCCTTCATATCTTATGTGAGCCATAAACACATTGAAGTGTTAGAGATCCAGGCCATTCATCAAATAAATAAGTTCTATGAACATGCCATCTGCCAACCATTAGTGTAGAATTATTATTATTTTTACTATTTTTTTCTCATGTAAATTTGACCTACCTGATTAATAATTCAATTCTAATAAATAAATAATATATTAAAATTAAAATATAACGCTCATTAAACAAAGACAATCCATTGTATTTGGACCATTGAACTTTTCTTGGAACCATTCATTTTTTGCTTTTCTCATACAAGTACAACCTAACTTATCAGCATTCAACCTTACTTTTGACCTAGGGCACGCTATGGATGTACAACCTTACCTAATAAGTATGACAATGTGTGATAAAATTGGGATACATGTGTAGGTACATTTATCACGAACATTACGTTTCTAACTTAATGGACAGGAGCTCGAAAGGTCGTGATTTGACATGAAGGGATTTATCCCTGCTTGGACGGTAATCTGTTTAGTCAAGGCTATATGATATATAGGTTTTATCCACATCATTCAATTTTTTCAAATCATTTTAAAATATGAGGTAAAAAAATGTGATAAGTTGAAAATTTGAGTGGACCACACCATAGGAAGCAATGGTAATAATGACTCCCACCCATGAGACCTTCCCATATGTAGGACAATTGTAATGTATAGGTTTTATCACCATTGTTCATTCATTTTTTTTCAAATCATTTAAAGATAAGAGTCAAAAAATGTGATAGGTTGAAAGTTCAAGTGGACAACATCATAGGAAGCAATGTAATAATGACACCCACAAGTGAAACCTTCCCAAGGGACATGATGGTGTTTATTTGTCATCCCACATGTTCATAAGGGACATGCTGATGCTTAGGGCCGGTTTGGCCGGGTGAATTGGAAGGGATTGAATGGTATTAGGGTGAATGGCATGAATTTTAAGGTAATGATGGTGTTGTCAGTGAATTGTCTTAAGATCCATCAGATTGTTATATTCCATGATTGCTATATCAAGTCTATTTGGCACGCTCGGCCAATCCTGGGATTAAACCTTCCCATCCCTTTCAATCCTTTGAACCAAACACGACCCAGGCAAATTTGATTGGATTAGGTTGGATCCGATGGGATTTAAAGGTAATGATGGTGTTGTCAGTGGATTATCTTAAGATCCATGGGATTGATATTTCCCAGCATCAAATCACCCAGTCTGTTTGGCATGCCCTACCAATCTTGGGATTTAACTTCCAATCCCTTCTAATACCATCTAATCCCTTTCATTCCGCCTGGCCAAACGGGCCCTTATTTTCCATCCCACCTCTTCATAATAATATCAGCTTACTTCAAAACGGATGGGTGGCATGGATAAAACTCATATATTACAGTGGGTCCATATAGCCCTGCTTGAACGGATTGTCAACAAGGCATGGGTAAATATTAAGAGATCTAGGCCATTCATCAGGCAACTTACAAATGGAACACTCCATGGACCAAAAGCTAATATTCTTCTTGGGTCAGGCAGCTCAAACTTGTATGAGAAAAATGAGTGGTTAGAAACCAAAGTTTAACTGTCCATTGATGGGTCGGAATAATTTTCATATTGAAAGTTTTCAGTGTGTGTTACTTAATGAATGGCTAGGATCTCTAACATCTATGATGTAAGCTTGGATCTCTGACATGTTTTTAGCTCCCTCACATGAGTGGCCGCTCACCTGCGTATCAAGTCTCCTATGCAGCTAGAGTATTTAAATAACTCCTCAAAATGAATTTGCGTGTGAAAAAGATTTACATTCCGTTAGAGGGTAATTTTGTCCATAAAGTTGAGGGTACTTCTGTAATTGCGCTGTAAGCTGGGGGTGGCTACCAATGAAAAGATGAAGGCTAGGCTCTTCCCATCATTACTTTGTCACCGAGTCTGTGATACAATCGACAGCTTTTTCATTTTTATTTCGAAAATGCCCTTTTGAATATGACAGCGTAGGTGGAAAATCATATCCTTGTCTTTTAAGGGAGGGCATTTCCGTCCTTTTCTTATTACGGTGGCGGCAGACTGAGAACGCCGTTTGTCGCGGCGGATACACGTGCCGTAAAAGAGCTCTGACGGAATGCAGGAGCGCAGTGACTCCTCCAGTACCTGGCTCGAAAGCGGATTGGCTGGTGTACCATACACCACCAACCTAGCTGCTGTGAGTACGTGTCGTGAGAAGACGAGCGCTGCGCTCTTCGAGCTCGAGTTGTACGAACGGTTCAAAGGAGATCAAAATTATATGGCCCCCATAATGATGTATTTATAATATCTACACCGTTCATCCATTTGGTGAGATCATTTTAGATCTTGACACCAAAAATGAGTAATTTCCGTGGTTCAAGTGGACCACACCAAAAATTGCCATAAGACAATGATTTTCCCCGTTAAAACATTCGTAGGCCCACCGTAACGTCGTTTACTTTCCATCCAATCTGTTTATAAGACATGGATGAATAGAAAAACCAAATATCATATTGATCCAAAATTTCTGTGACCACAAAAGGATTTTAATTGCAGGCGTTCAATCCTCCAGTGCTTTTTTACAGTGTAGTGCACTTGAATTTCGTCTTATTTTCCTACCTAAGCCGGCAACGGATTGGCTACTCTCCTCCCAGCCAATGGCTGGTGGTCGGTGCTCAGTGGGACCCACCGTGATGTATGTTTTCCATCCATGTCGTCCATCTATTTTTCCAAATTATTTTATGGTATGAGACCAAAAAAGAGGTATATCTGAATCTCAAGTGGACCACATTACGGGAAACAGTGTTGAATCAGCATCGACCATTAAAAAATTTTTGAGGGCCCATAAAAGTTTTGGATGAAGCTGATCTTTGCTTTTTCCCTTCATCTGGGTCTGTACGACCTAATCAACATATTGGATGTCAAATAAACATTACAATGGGCCTTAGGAGGATTTTAATGTTGGATATCCAATCACTATTGTTTTCCTGTAGTGTGGTCCACCTGATATTTATATCCTCTCATTTTTGGTACCAAGCCCTAAAATGATCTCTAAAACTAGATGATCGGAATGGATGAAAAGCTTACATCATTGTGGGGCCAATAGAGCACCAACCACCAGCCTAGTGGCAAGGGGAGTAGCCAATCCATTCCCACTCGAGCCTTACTATTAGAGCTGGGCATATCTGACCTGATCCGGCTGATCCGACTTGATCAGACCCAATCCGACCCGTTCTGAACCGAACCGACAGTCTGGATAGAGTAAAGTCATTTAGATCCGATATTTTTTCGGATCCAGAATGCGTCATGGTCAATCCAGACCGATCTGATCTGAAAACCCGATGTAAATGGATTCGGCCCGACTCGATTCAAAGTGGTTCTTATAATGATTTTACTTTTTCCTGTGATATGGTCCACTTGAGCTTTGGATATGCATCAATTTTGGGTTCAACAACTAAAATGATCTGGAAAAACAAATGGACGGCGTGGATAAACCACATGCATTCACAGTGGGCCTCAATAGAGTGTATAATAAAAAAGGATTCACTGGTGTACCATACATAGCTATGTAGCTGATGTAGGCTGTCCTAGCTGTAGGAACGTGTCCTGCAAAGATGAGCACTGACACTCCTTGAGCTTCGAGTTGTACGAACGATTCAAAGAAGATCAAAGTTATATGGCCCATAGTGATGTATTTATTATATCTACACCATTCATATATTTTTAGAGGTCATTTGTAACACTCCGTATTTTCAATCATCGAGAGTTAATAGCCGTTGATATTTGGATTAGAAGTAATCTAACCATTGGATGTATATAGATCAACAAATGAAATAAAATTCATTGTAAACTTCGAATTTACCTCAAGGCAGTGTTAATTGATGTCTAGACCATTAAAGATGGATGGTCGGTGTGGATTTCACAAACAATCCATGTGGACTCCACTTTAGGCCGCACATGTACACTCGTGTGTACAACTAAAATGCACCGAACCAAGTTTTAGTTATATTGGGCACTAACCCGGTATTTTCAAAAAAAAAGAAAGGAGATTTCTTTCCTTTTTAAGGATTCCTTCCAAAGACCGTTCGAACGGACACTCGTTTGTTCAATCAAGTGATGGCCCACCATTAACATCTACTCGAGAAATTCGAACCGTCTATCTTGTAACTGGGACAAAATCAACGAAACCCTGACTATTTTCACATGTATCCGTACACATGTGTCTGCACAAAGATAGACACAAGTAGAGCTACATATGTGGCATTTTGCCGAAAACAGAAAATGCTACTCCTAGCTACACGTGCGGAGTTTTCTTTCAATCCTAACCACTTGATTTTGAACAATCTTAGCCATCCAAAGTGGGGCTTGCCTAACTAAGAAAGGGAATAATAGAGTCTTTTCGGTTAGACAGTTGTTGCCCCAAAATGAATCAGGGCCGTTCATGGGCTTCTAGAAACAACTCCGAATTAATCCGAACCATCCAGATGCAGATATTTTATTCATGAAAATCTCAAAACCCTAGCCGTAAGGAGAGATACCTTCTCCATTTCTTGCGGTGCTAAGAGAAAACGCCGTTTCCTTCTCCCTTCGAAACCACTACCCAAACGGGCCTGGAGCTCTGAAACCCTTCTCCTACAAGCTTCCTGGGTCAGATATGAAGTGTCCGAAAGCATCAACCCAAAGGAAATCAATACCATTTGAAATCTGTCATTATTGAAGCTTCTTCTTCCTGTCCAAGCTGCACCGAGTCGCCTCGAGTCGGGGTGAGATTTGGTCGAGTTGGAGTTGCTCTTACTGAAACCAAGAGGAAGAATGAAAAAATGAGAGTAGGAAGGAAGAAAAAGATTAGAAAATCAGGAAGATGGAAGAATCTGAGTCGAACTGAGTCAGAGATTCGTTGTAAACTCGGGTTCAACTCAGGACCGAGTTAGGGACTGAGATGAGTCAAACTACCTTGCTGAACATTTCTGAGAGAAGAAGAAAGAAAAAGGAGAGAAATGTGAAAGAGAGAGACAGAGAGAAAGAGAGCTGTCATCCTCCATGGTTGCCGAGTCACCGTGTTGGGATGAGTTGAGTCTTCGCTGAGTTGAAGGAATCGATGACTCGCCAGTCCAACAATCATTTGATCGTAGCTGGGTTGAGGGAAGCAAGAAGGAAGAAAAGAAGAAGATGATGGAGGAAGAAAATAAAGAAACGAAGAGGAAGTGGGGTGAATCACCGAGTTGAACCAGTTCCATCCAACGAGTTGACTCACTGAGTCAATTTGCTGGTCTACAGCGAGTCAGCTTGGGTTTAGTTAAGCTTGAGTTGCTATAACACCTTTCTAGTCATTTGTTCGAATGAGTCTGAGTTATATTGGGTTGTGTCGAGTCGCATCTAGCCAAGCATTTCAAGTAAGTTGATTATAAAAAAATTTTGTTAGATTCTTTAATAGAGATATGTCTAATTGATTTATTAAATTTGAATTATTCTATGTTCACATCTATCTAAAGTTCAAATTGAGATTAAATTGGAGTCATGTAAAGTCAGATTAAGTTCCACCAAGTAAAATCATATTCGAGATTAGGAGCACATTTATGCCACTCAAATTAGTAGGAACAGGTGCTTTGACTTCAATTGCGATCTCAGGTTAAGCAAGAAGAAAATTCACACCTTAAGGTGAGGATTCACCCTTCAAACTTTCCTCTATTTTGATGGTTAAATTAGTTTACTTTCACGTATCTTTTATACTTGACTTATCATTCATGTTTAGTTTATATGAATGATTTAACTTTATTTAATTCTACAAATTGTTTAGAATGATTATATAATGAGATTTGAATTATTGTCTACATGGTAGAATCGAGATACTTCTTAGTGTAGAAATTGACTCTCTAATTTAGTTAAGCAAATAATTTTATTTGCATAATGTTGATACATATGTATGTTGACATAAACAATAATTGCTTGGAATTAGAAGATGGAGTTAATTGTGATTTAGTTGATTATTTGTTTGTGTTAAGGGATTGTATTGGAGTTCTAATGTTATATTTAGATGAATATGTACATTTAGACTTTTCTTGAGCTAGTTGCCGGTCATGAATGAATTAAATGTTATGTGGTTGTAGACTTATCATCTCATGAATTATTTGTGTTCTTGTGGCTTATATATTATATTATTTGGTAGTGTCCTTGATGGACTTGATGCCCATGTGGCTTTTTAGGAGAACTCATTGTTGAGATTATATATAAACTTGTGATGGTAATATTTACGTGTTATATTATGAGTGACCACTGGTTATAGAGATTCTTGTAAACGAAATGTCTTGAATTCTTTATCTTTCCTTCACTACTTATAGTTATTTGAGTGTCTTAGAATCTTACTTGTTTAAGTCTCATGAACCGGGGATGGTGGAATGGGACAGTATACCCAAGCTGTCGGCCTATGCTGGGTTGCGTCTCCCCCCCCCCCCCCCCCCCCATAGTGACCTCTGAGCTTATAGGATATTTTGTTTGAAAATTGGACCAATAACGGTTAGGTTAATCATGCATACATGGCACGTGGGCGTTATCGGGTGCCTGGTCGACTGTCTGAAAGACAAGTGTATTGTTCGAACGATCTTTTTTACATTTTGAATGGGTCGATTGTTTGAAAGATCCGATATCTTGTATGAATGGGACGACTGTTTGAAGAGTCCATTCAATTGTTCAGCTAGATATACATCCCCAGGCTGATTGCATTCATGCATTCATTCATTAATCAAGATTAAATTGACGAATGAATTTGTTTATGAAATGGATTATATCTTCTTATATCATATATTAAACTGAAGTTTTGATGTTATAATTGTTTGTGTTATATTTATGAGGTATGGACTATATCTCTACATATTATACTTTGAACTTCGTGTGGATAAGAAGTTGGTGTTATTTTTGTGAATTGTGAAATGTATTTAGATTTTATAGTTCCTTTCATTGTACTTATAAATTGTATTATTTTTTCTTATGTACATGTGGTATCATCCTATATGTCACTTGAGAAACATAAATTGTATATTTTTATATTTTACTTATGAATATGACATTGGATAATGTATTCTTCTGAGTTATTTAAATTTCATTCTTAACTATCGTGATGCTTGGTAATCTTGGAGGATATACCTCACTGGGATAGTCATTGACGCTATCAAATTGTATTCAGTTGGCACAGTTTATGTAAATGACATACAAGTTAACTTTAATGTGGAGCACGAAAAATTGAATATTCCTGCGACTTTTTATTCTAAAGTTTCTATTATTATTATTATTATTTAGTTATTTCATTTGAGTTTGAGTCATTGGTTTTTATAAGCGCTTTGGGTAACCAATTGTATAAGTTGGGATATATATTGGACATTTCCTTCATATGTAGTTTATTTTGCTTCCATTGCGATTGCCCACTTATACTTATAAAAGAAAAAAATATATATTACTATGAAATGTAGGCTATCCTTGTAGGTTAACTCTTAGGATTTCAGAAAATGCATATAAAACTCGGGTTACGAAATTCGGGGCATTACATCATTGTAGATCATTGTCCAAAAAATGAATCATATCCAAAGATCATTTGGACCACACCATAAATAATAGCAGAGATTGATTTTCACTGTTAAATAATTCATAGGGCCCACCATAGCGTTTATCTTCCATTCAATCTGTTCATTAAGGTCACAAAGACCTAAATTAAGAGGCAAAACAAATTTCAAATTGATTCCAAAATTTTGTGGGACTGTGACCCCAAAAAGGGTTTGAATGGTAGACATTCAATCCCCACTGCTTTTTTCAGTGTGGTCCACTTGATAGTTAGATCTGTCTTATTTTTCGTCTCAAGCTTTAAAACGAGCTCGCCAAATGGATGGACAGTTTGGATATAACAAACACCCCATGATTAGACCCACGGAACTTGCCAACGTCAATAACAGCTCTTTTGTGCAGTGCACGTTACAGCTGCAGCATGTGAATATAGCTAGCGCCTCGAGCTCAGAGTTGTATGAACGGCTCAAATAAGATCAATATTACATGGGCCCCACAATGATGTATTTATTATATCCATATCATTTATCCATTTTTAGTGATTATTTTAGAGTATTAGGAAAAAAATTGAATCATATTTAAAGTTCAAATGGACCACACCAAAAATAACAATGAGGATAATGATTTTGACCGTTAAAAAGATCCGAATAATACCCAACCCGATCCGACCCAGTTTCCCTGACCGAGTTGGACTCGGTTTGGGTCAGGCTAACCTTGCGTCGGATCGGTTTGAGTCAGATGTTCCGGACTCGATCCCCGATCAGATCGGGTTCGGATCAGACTGTCTAGATTTCGAACCGAACGGAGTTGGACCCAATCCGATCCGACTCGGTCCGATGCCCAGCTCTACTTACTATGAGGAAACGGATTGGCTACTCCCCTACCACTGGACCGGTGGCTGGTGGTCGATGCTCCGTGGGCCCCACCATGATGTATGTCATCCATTTTTAAAGATCATTTTAGGATTGTTCCCAAAAATTATAGGGATATAAATCTCAAGTGGACCACACCACAGGAAAATAATAGTGATTAGATATCCACCATTAAAATCCTCCTAATGCTCATTGTATTGATTATTTGACATCCAATTTGTTGATGAAGTCATAAAGACTTATATGAAGGTAAAAAGCAAATACCAGCTTGATCCAAAACTTTTATGGCTCCCAAAAAGTTTGTGGCAGGGGGAGTAGCCAATCCGTTTCCTTATGATGAGCTCACCAAGTGGACGTACAGTTTGGATATAACTCATACCTCACAATAGGACT
The DNA here is from genome assembly GCA_037074715.1 of Magnolia kwangsiensis. Taxonomy (NCBI): domain Eukaryota; kingdom Viridiplantae; phylum Streptophyta; class Magnoliopsida; order Magnoliales; family Magnoliaceae; genus Magnolia; species Magnolia kwangsiensis. The sequence goes on from CM073584.1 coordinate 105,382,001, forward strand.
CACAGAATTTGGTCACGTCAGCACACCAGCTCATCAGTGGCGCGTGGTACACTAACACTAGCAATCCACTTCTAGTGGTCAGTGCTAGAAAATTTATGTAGGCCTGATGTATAAGTTTTTTACTCCGTTCAATCATTTTTCCTTTCAGATCATTTTAATGCATGAACTCAAATAATTAAATGAAATTCAAATCTCAACGGGGCCACATGGAACAAGGGTGATTGCAAGTTGATATTTGTATTTCCTCCTGTTTACGGTAGGCCTCGAGAAGTTTTTAATGTTGAGTGTTCAATCGTGTCCTTTAAAGTGTGTCGTGTGGAAAGATGGGATAGATGCGGATTGAGTCCAACCCCACTCGTCTGCCACCTCGAAGGGACAATTCTTTATAGAGGTGTACACAAGTTGAATTGAGTTGAGCTTCGCACAACTCAACTCAGCTCGGCCACTTGCTGACCCTAGCTTGCACACGGCTGGACTCAATCCTCGAGCCTGACTGGCAAACTCAGCTCGGTTTGGTTAGCGGCTCAGGCCAATTCGAGCCAAGTTCGAGTTAAGATTGAGCCCAATTCACTTGTGTGGCATTTTCACAAACACATGGCCTATAACTTTAAAATCTCATGGTATATAAACAACAATGATAGTTTTATAAGTAATTTATCAAACACCTTATAAGTAACATAAAATTCCAGAAAAAAAAAAAAAAAAGACACTTGTTTCATATATATACCTTCTTGCCACCAACCACACTTCATTGAGTCATATCATTAAACACTTGGTGAGCAACAGCAATATCAATATCAAAATAATTAAGTTATCGAACTGAATTGATCCGAGTTTGATCAAGTTAAGTTCGATTTAAGTCGAGTCAAGCTTAGACGAGCTTAACCTTTTTATAAAATTTATTTGAGATAAAAAAATTAGCACATATCAGCTCCAACTCAATTTCGAACCAAGTTGAATCGAGCTTTTCCAAGTCGAGTCGAGCCTACTCAGGTACGGCCCTAGTTCTATGGACCTACCCACGCAATTACCCGTTCATGGTTTAAAAGGGGCAGGACGCATCCGGATGGGATTGGAATGTCTCACGAATGGAGATCTATGGAGGGCCACTGTAACGTATTTGCGTACCTGTGCATCTCATCTTTTTCCTCGTATCATTTTTAGGTATAAGTCAAAAAATGAGGCAGAACCAATACTTAAGTAGACCACACAAAAGTTGACGTTTGTATTGCATTATGAATAATTTGTGGCCCACTCAATCCTTGAATATACCTCATTTTAAAGTTTAGATTCTACAATCACATGGAAAAATGGATCAACGGTTTGGATAAAACCCATACATCACAACAGGCCATCGGAACGCAACACGTTCGTATCTTGGGACGATAGATCCGCATTCATCCAGACAAGGGCTATGTGGGGATAACATAATTAATGCATGTAGTCCACTCATTTTGAGAGATCATTTCAGGACATGAGCCCAGTGTCGAGCGGACTATGGCCACATTTGAAACCTTCCTACAGCCCACCCTAATATTTATTTGCCATCCAACTTATTTATAAGGTGACGTAAACGTGGATGAAGAGCTTTTTGTGGCATTCAATCTCCACCGTTTATTGTGGTATGGCCTCCCTTGAGCTTTCAATTTTGGAACAAGCGGATCTTTATTTTACTTTTCTCTTAATCTAAGTCTGTATGACCTAATCAATAGATTGGATGTCAAATAAACAGTACAATAGGCCTACGGAGGATTTTAATGGTTGATATCCAATCACCATTGTTTTCCTGTGGTGTGGTCCACCTGAGATTTATATCCCTCTCATTTTTTAGAAGAAGCCCTAAAATGATCTTTAAAAATGGATGAACCGCATGGATAAAAGACATACTTCATAGTGAGGCCCGCAGAGCACCGACCACTAGCTACCAGGGCAGGGGGAGTAGCCAATTCGTTTCCCAATCAGCGTCCCTTTAAAGGATGGCATAGATGACACGTGTAATTTAGGTCAGAATTGGGCCCCCAACGTGAGATGCCATGCTGGCCCTCCGTTCTATTATAGTCAGTACGAAAAAAAAAAACGTACCCCACGTGAGAAACGTGTGAAATATCTGGGATTCGTAAGGTGGGTCCTATCTTTAAAGATCAGGCACTTACTCATCAATGAGGAGCCGCAGAGGGAACGGATTGGCTACTCCCCCTGCCACCAGGCCCGTGGCTGGTGGTCGGTGATATGTGGGCCCCACCATGATGTATGTGATTCATTCATCTCGTTCATCCATTTTTTTAGATCAATTTAAAGCTTTATATCAAAAAAAGATAGGAATATAAATCTCAAGTGGACCACACGACGGGAAAGCAATAGTGATTGGATATCCACCATTAAAATCCTCCTAAGGACCACTGTACTTTTTATTTAACATCCAATCTGTTGATTATGTCATACAGGTCCATATGAATAGAAAAAAACAAAGATAAACTGGATCCAAAACTTTTATGGCCCTCAAAAGGTTTTTAATGGTTGAAGCTCATTCAACGCTGTTTCCTGTAATGTGGTCGACTTGAGACTGGCATATAACTCATCTTTGGTCTCCTATAATAAAATGATCTAGAAAAATAGATGAACGGAATGGATGAAACACATACATCATGGTGGGGCCCACAGAGCACCGACCATCAGCCATTTTGATGGTGGCAGGGGGAGTAGCCAATCCGTTTCCGCCGCAGAGGGATCCGTACGGGTGGCGTTATTCGATCTTGAATCCTAATTAAAAAACGGGTCCGGGTTCAGAGACCCGACCCCAGCTCGAGAACCGTCGTGTTTGTGGCATGATTATATATGTACGGGAATGGACCGGATATCAAAGGGTATGATTATGGAGCCGTGTGGGTCCGGGGCTAATCCTGACCTGGCCCACGGCGGGTTTCATGAAGTACCCGCCAGATGAACGATGCGGATCTTTCATAAGCTTGCCCATTGAACGCACAGAGGCATTACAAAGGACTCGGATTCGGTACGGTAGTGACTCCCTTTACTGCCCGACTCGGGGGTCGAAAAGGTCTGTGGGCCTCATCACGACGTATTTGTTTTATCCAAGCCGTCCATCCATTTTGTCAATTCATCTCAGGGTTTTAGGGAAAAATGAGGCAGATCCAAAGTTTGTTAAGTAGACCACATCACAAGAATCAATGAGGATTGAATGCCTACCGTTGAAAAGTTTTTTGGGCCCAATGAAATGTTTATTTGCCATCCAACTTGTTCATGAAGTCACATGAATGCATCTGGATGAAGGGAAATATACATCATCTTCATCTAAAACTTCCGTGGGCCTAAAGAATTTTTCAACGGTAGGCATTTATCGTTAAGTGTTTTTATGTTGTGGTCCACTTCAGCTGTGTATGTAAATAATTTTTTGTTCTAGTAAACTAAAATGATCTTGGAAAATGAATGGACGGTGTGGATGAAATACATTCATCATGGTGGGGGCGTACACACGTTTTCCACTACCGACTTGGGTAGTGGAGGGATCCCCTCATATCGGTCCCAAATGAGTATAGAAAAGAAAATTTTAATACTCTGGCAGCGGGGGCGGAGGTGTTACTCCTATCTTAGGGCCCACCTTGGGTGATATTTTGTATATCTACTCCGTCCATTAGTTTTTCCAACCTATTTTAAACCTATTAAAAAAAAATAAGAACATCCAAATCTCAAATGGACCACACCACAAGAAACAGTGGTGATTTAACACTCACCATGAAAAACTTCCCAAGGCCCACTCTAAGCAGATCCTTAATGTTTATTTGTCATCTAGACCGTTGATAAGATCAATTAGAACTGGATGAAGTAAAAATACAAATATTAGTTTGATCTAAGACTTTTGTGACTTATAAAATGTTTTTAATGGTCATTCACCAATTTAAAGTGGTGTGGTACACCCAAGATTTATACCTGATTAAGATTGGGGATGAAGTCCAAAATACAAATACAAAAAACACATATAGGTGGCGTGGATACGAAATTCTTTCATCAAGGTGGACCCCCGACGGTATGGGTAACACCCACTAAACTGCTACCGGTGTAACAGCTGGGAAAAAATTAGCATGGTAGATTAGTCCGTATAATGCTTCTTATTTTAACTTATCCGCTCATATGTTTGAATTTGTTTTTTTCTGAAAAATATATAAGCATTTTCGTCCTATATATTACAGTAGCTTAAAAAAGTAATAGTATTTTTATCTTTTAGTCCTGATCTTGTGCTTTTTCATGGGCAAAATCCCGGGAAATGGATTGGCTACTCCCCTGAGTAATGGCTGTTGGACGGTGCTGCATGGTATGTATTACAATGTATGTGTTTTATTTGTGTTGTTTATATATTTGTATAGATCTTTCTATAGTATTAGTTTAAAAATGAATATATCTTAATTTCTAATGGGCTACATTATAAGAAATAGTGTTTTATGAATGTTGACCGTTAAAAAATTTTTGAAGGCCATAAAAGTTTTGAATTAAATTAATATTTGTTTTTTTTTTTTTTATCTCAGTTTGTAATCACAGTTTGTATAACCTAATCAATAGGTTGGATGTCAAATAAATAATACAGTCAGCCTTAGGAGGGTTTAAATGGTCAATGTATACTATTGTTTGCCTGTGGTGTGGTTCATATGAGATTTATATAGCCCTCATTTTTATTGTCAAGCCTATACTGATACGTGAAAATGGATGAACAGCATAGGTGAAACACATGCATCATGGTGGGTCCCCAGAGCATCGAGTACCAGCCACCACGCTAGTGGCAGGGGAGCCGCCAATCCGTTTCCGTAACAGCTAATCCTCTCCCGGTCGTTTATGATGGATGGAACGCTAGCATTTAGAACTCACCCAGGAATTTGCAAACTTGGCATATAAATAATTTAAAATAAACCGTCTAAAATCTGGGAACCAATCTAAATATATCATGAAAGAAAAATCTGCTTTTATTTAATTGTCTACGGACCAGATTGATGGACATTTATTGGACGGTTAGATATGACAATATCCAGCGGTCCTTTCTCATCAAACGTGTATCAACAAATAGAAGTACTGGATTGTATCACTATTTAGAAATAAATAGTGGGTTCAAACATTTTTGTTGTATTTATTTTAAAATAATATTAAATTTTTGAATTTTTAAATTTCGGTATTTTCTCTCCACATTTAAATTTTGGTGTTTTTGAGGTGTTGGTTTTGTCCCACATCGGATTTGACAAGAGAAATTCTCTTGTTTATATGATAGACTTTTTGCCTACGACTGAGCCCCTTTCAGGGGGCATGTGAATTTGGTCCTGTGGGAGGGCTATGCTAATAGCTCTAATCTATGCCATTAACCATACACGCGCGCGCGCGCTGAGCCGAGTCCGAGTCCGTGTCCACGTGCGCGTGCGCGACGGGACGGGACGGGACGGGCTGGGCTGGGCTGGGCGCGGGTGCGGGTGCGGTGTAAGTGCACTCGCGTGCCGTGCCGAGCCGAACCGAGTCCGAGTCCGTGTTCGCATGCGCGACGGGACGGGACGGGCTGGGCTGGGTGGGGGTGCGGGTGCGGTGTAAGTGCACTCGCGTGGGTGTGTGTGTATGGGTACTCGCAGGACTATATGTGCGAGAGTGTACTCGCACTTGCGCCTTTTCGTTTTAAACCAGAGAGATGCTTCCCTTCCGGATGGTCGCCCCTGTTGGGTTTAAACCCAACGGACATAACCTTTTGTAAAGGGTGCTTATGCACCATTTCGGAGTCTATATAAAGACTTCCGATTCCAGTTTCAAAATACGAAAAAATACTGTCTTATAAAACTCTTTCTGATACGGTTTTACCATTGTTACTGAGTTTATTGCTGAGTCAACTCAGCACTTTCGGACGGATTAAACTGCAAGTGGTTCGAGCCCGTGTACAGTGAGTGCACCGCTGGGACCGGGTCATATTCGTTGTATCCTGGAGGTCGATTGCTCTGGAAATCTGTTGCACTTGGGACGCTGTCCAAGGAGAGCAAATTCGATTTCAAACCGAGTGACTCAGTCACGCCTCGACTCAATTCAATAAGTTTTTCTTTCTCTAAATTTATTTTTCTTTTTGATTCTTGATTTTATAGTCTATTTAACCCAACGTATTATCCAACAATTTTTACTCGGGTTAATATGAGTGGCTGCATGCCACGTATACCATTCTAAGTGCCTGCATATGGAGCTGTCCAGAGCATTGAAGAACTGCCCACCGTACACAGGGAGTGGATAAAGTGTTGCCCGGGACTCATCCAGGATGGTACGGCCCTTAGCGTGGAGCACATCTTGATGTATGAATTCAATATCCACACCGTCCATCCATTTTATCAGATTATTTAAGTATATAATCTGAAAAATTAAGAAGATCTAAGCTTCAGAAAATCATACAATAGAAAAAGATGGTGATTGAACGCCTACCATAAAAAAGCATGCTAGGGCCCACCGTAATGGTTCGTTAACTTTTATTTTCCGTCCAATAAGGTCACGCTAATCTAGATGAAGGCTTAAAAAAATATCATCTTTATCTAAAACTTGTGTGGACCATTAATAGTCATTAACCACCGTTTCCTATTTTATAATAGACCTGAGAATTTGATCTGTTTCATGTTTAAATAATTCCTTAAAATGATCTGGAAAAATGAATGGACGGTGTGGATATAGGATATATACATCAAGGTGGGTTCCACAGTAAGGAACGTACCATCTTGGGTATGGCCGAGGCCGCACCTAATCCGCTCCCACTTACACATCACGATCCTCTCTCGTACGGCGGGCTGCCCGCTTCCGGGAAACCGCAGGCGAGGACCGCCACGTGTCAGAATCCCAGCCACCACAGCGTCTCTGGTCGACAGCTGGCGGTCATGTGAGCCGACGTCCTCCAACCCCGCTCCAGATAAGGATGTGAAAGGAGGGAACGGATTAGCTATTACCCGGGTGACATCTTAGCGGGTGTTATCTCAACCTTGTGGGGCCCATATTTAAGTAGTTTTTATAAATCCATGCCGTCCATATGTTTTTTCACATCATTGTAAAATTATATAACAAAAATCAAGAAAATAAAAATCTTAATTGAACCATATTACTAGAAAAAGGGATGAATAACTATTAAAGACTCTTTGTGGATCACAAAAGATTTAAATGAAGCTGACATTTGTATTTTCCCTTCATCCAGTTCTTTTTGACACCATCAACAGGTTGGATGGGATAGGCATAGAAAAGTTAATAAAATCATACTGTTGGCCCTTTCAAATTTTTAATCGTGAGTCACTCAATTACCACTATTTCCTGTGGTGTGGTCCATCTAAGATTTGGATCTAGTTAATGTTGGAGACTACGGCTAAAATAAGCTAGAGAAACGGATGGACGGCGTAGATATACAACAATCATCAAGGTGGCCCCACGGTAAGGGTAGCACCCACCCGGGCAACACGTAATCCGCTCCCGTGAAGGGAGAGGAGAGCGCGGGCTATAGCTGCACTAATCACCAACCGTCGGATGAAAGAAAAGCAACGGCTGAGATGATGAAGCACGAGATAAGCACGCTGCTGGAGCTGGTGGGAGGGAGGAGGGAGCCTTTAAGTCACGTGCTGCGGCGACAGTTTCGAGGATTCGTCAACGTCAGAGATGTCAAATCCCAGGGCAAAAGCGTCAAATTCCAGCCTGACGGAAAAAGACAAAATAGCGCGAGAAATTGAAATGGAAAGGAGAAAATGACAGGAAATGCTCGACTTCCCAAAGCGCAATGAGGGGCGCGGGAAAGTACATTTGGGAATGTGACGAAAATACTTCATATCACGAAAAATTAAATAAATAATAAGAGAAAATGAAGAAACCGTCCAAATCTTCGTTTTCAAAATTTATGGCAGATACGGTTACGTACGAAACCCTCTTTACTTAAATATAATTACAAAAGTACCCCTTATTTTTGGAGCTATCTGCCCTTGGATTGATTGTTGTTAAGGGCTGGATTGACAGCCTGTAAATAGAAAAAAATGGCAATTTTTAATATAATTAAAATATTTTGTTTGAATTTGTGTAAGGAATATGAAGGTACGTGATTTTTTCAATATATTTGTTGGAATATATATATATATATATATATATATATATATATATATATATATATATATATAATATTTTAAATTAATTTGAATATCTTAAATTACTTTACATGTCCATATTTAATATAAATGTATATTTTGATAAAAGATGAGAAATTTTCAATTAAATATCAGGTGGGCTATGGACTTGTAAATGTTTGATACGGTGCGTTTAGATGGTTATTCTTCTAACTATTTGTATTACTCTTTTAGTGTGATTCTAGTGGTGTAATTAATTTTTATTTTATTTTATAATATCATTAGGGGGTGCTTGGTATCAAGAAGGATTAGGTGGAATGCGATTAAAAAAACATAATTATTATATATGGCAGGATTGCCCCTGCTACCATGGGATAAGCTTAATTTCACGCTATGTTTGTAACAAAGTGGTGCATTGAATGAATATACCCACCATCATTTAAAACTATTGAGAATAACATAGGTGTTATATCCAAGTTGTTCATCTGTTTTGTAACCTCATTTTATGGTATGGGCATAAAACTGAGGTAGATTCAAAACTTATGTGTCCCCAAAGAAGTTTTCGACGGTAGGTATTCAATTCCCACTGCTTTCTATAGTAGGGTCCACTTAAGCTTTAGATTTACCTGATTTTTTGGCAAATGTTCTAAAATGATCTCAAAAAATGGTTGGACGATGTGGATAAAGTGCACACATCATAGTGGGACCTACACAACTTATTAACATTGAGAGGAATTGGCACAAGACCCAATGCAATTCCATCTAATATAATTCCAAGCTTTTCTAGTCTTCCCAAACACTGAGTGGAATTGGGACGGACCAAATGCACTTCCGTCCCACATAATCTTACTTAATGCCAGGCGCTAAACACCCCCCTAGTGTAAAGCATGTATAAGGGACGTGTATAGTGGTACTTTTGTTTATATGTGTAGCTCTATAATGGAGCTAAAAAGGTGCATTTCACCCGGTCTATTTTCAAATCCTCTCTTGTACCAAGCACATTTACTCCTATTTTATTTCATTAAAATGCATTTATTTCCATCAAAACATATCCCAATTAACAATAACTTGCATTTATACTAAATTTCACCCATTTATCTCCATTCGTGTCAATTTAAATAGCTCCTAAATGACCAAAATATCTTACCAAAGGTAGTGGATTAGCTATTACCCTATGTGTGGCCCACCTTAATGAATTTGTTGTACACCTCCATATCAATTTATGATCATATTGAAATCGCAGGTCAATCATACCATTGGAAACAGTGGGCAACAAGAGTTTTGAATCAAGTTGATCTATGTATTTTCTCTTTTATCCATGTATGATTGACCTAATATATCAATAGCTTGGATGGCAAATAAACGTTACGGTGGGCAATGTTTTAACGATGAGCGTTCAATTACCATTATTTCCAGTGGTGTGGTTTATCTAAGATTTCGATGTGCTTAATTTTTGGGACCACATCCTAAAATAGGCTGAAAAAATAAATAGACAATGCAGACTGGGTTTTCACTTCAGCCTGAGGCTAACTACGGACCGAGGGGGGCTATGAGGGCCCATCCATTTTTCTAATCTTTTCAGGATGCAAGCCAAAAAATGAGGCGGATTCAAGGGTTAAGTGGACCACACAAGAGGGATAAAACTACTTACTATTGAAAACATTTTGGGGGCCACATAAGTTTTGACTCAAGCTAATATTTGTGTTTTATCTTCACTCAGGTCTATGTGATCTTATGAACAAGTTGGATGGCAATTAACCATCACGGTGGGCCCAAAGAAGGTCTCAATGGTGAGTGCCATTATCACGGTTGCTTCATGTGGTGTGGTCCACTTGAGCCTTAGATTTGCTTAATTTTTGAGTTTGTACCCTAAAATTACATAGCAAAAAGAAAAAACTGTGGATGAAACCCATGCATCATTGTTCTCGGCCCCTCATAACTCTTGTTTGCTCCTAGGTAGAGACATGCAGAGATAATAACCAAGCCGGATCCAACTAAATAGGATGTGTCTAGGTCCTCTAAAAACTAACTCAACTGAACCTGTGCCTAGGTCCTTACTCTTGCTCGGGTGGTAGACTCTTAGGAGTTTCAACTCCCAGTCAAGGGTTCGAGTACCTGTAGGTGGTGAAATTCCACCAGTGTGAGTGTGTGGGGTGTGCGCGCGCATGTGTATAAGTAAAATAAAATAAAATAAAACAACTGAACCTATGCCAGATCCATCTTTTAAATAGCCCCTTTATGTAGAAAGTGTGTGTGTGTGTGGGGGGGGGGGGGGGGGGGGTTGAGCTGTGTGGCCCACCCAAGTTATAAAACCATGTGAAGACATGCCTAAAACTGATAAAGACTTGAGTGGGCCACACCACATATAGCTGAGAGGAGTTATTCTTTCATTAAAACATTCATAATCATTTATTGATCCCACCAAAATGTGGTTCACAAATCTAGACCATCCATTGTGTGTGTCACACTTGGATGAGAGGTCAAACAAGATTCAGCCACATTCAAAACTCAGGTGGGCCCCACCAAGTACTTTTATAAGTTTTAGGCATGTCTTCACATGGTTTTAGATTGTATGGCCCCACTTGAGTTCCATATAAGGCTAATTTTTGGAACATCCCATAAAATATAGGTAACCCAACAAATGCACAGTGTTGATTTTCGACACGCATTATGGTGGTCCCACACAGTTCGACCTCATGAGAAGTTCCCATTACATAGATCTCATAGTACCATTTCCATATATATATACACATGCACAATGAGGTTGAGCTCTATGGGCTCCCCATGATGTGTGTCAAACATCTACCCATTAGTCAAATGCACCATTCCATAGTGGGCCACAGGCTTAAAAATCGTGTTATTCCATGACTTGGGCGGGCCACACTATATACAATAGTTGATAGGAGTTACCCTCCCATTAAAATTTTGTTGTGCTCACTTAAATGTGGTTGATAAATCCATTCCATCCACTATGTGTCCCACTTGGTTGAGGTATTAGACCAAATTTCAGCCACATCCAAAACTCAGGTGGGGCCCGCCAAGTACTTTTATATGTTTTAGGCATGTATTCACATGGTTTTAGATGGTATAGCCCACTTGAGTTCCGTATGCAACTGATTTTTGAGATATCCTATAACCTGAAGGGGGCTAATCAAATGCATGGTGTTGATGTTAGACACATCATGATGGGGGCCACACAGTTCGACCTCATGGGAAGTTCTCATGAGGTCAACCTCATAATACCATATATATATATATATATATATATATATATATATTACAAATTAAATTACTCTAATTATTTAATTCTATTATTGAGGCCCAAGGTTTTAGCTTTAACCTAACTGTTGATCCATTACTCAAACCAACTTAATCCAACCCAACCCAACCTAACCTACCTAAAATTCATCACGCCTAGCTCATCCTTAAAGAAAATGGGTCAACTTCAAGTTGTTTGACTGACCCAACCCAGCTAAGGTTTAAGAATTGAATAGGTGTCTAAAGCTATGAGCAACCTAGTCTCGTTAATAAGTACGAACAAAAAGTCATGCGTATACTTTTGTTCTTTATTTTGTTTTTGATTTTGGGTCTAAGTTAGGTGGGGTCATCTTATCATATATGAGGCCTGACCCACTAACTTAAATAGGTCATATTTCTAGCTTGAGCTAGACCTACATGGTAGTACCGTTGATGTAGTACAAGTGGCAGGTGATTTCACCAATGACCCAAGGTTGAAGAGAAATCAAGTAGGAAGACTCAAATCCTGAAAAAATGGATTAAAAGCGTACTATAGCTCTACAATTTTTATAACTTTATAATCAATTTTTCATTTTGTGAATATAGTTTTACTGTTACAAAGCTATCGACAGGCTTTAAGCACTGGCCAACAATTTAAAACGACTTTACAAAATTGGATCGATTTAGAAGAGTCAAGTTAGGGTTTAAGGTAACACTTACAATTTTTAGCAAGTTCCTTTTTAAAAAAATTTTAAAAAAAATCTAATTTTACGGCTTTAAAAGTTTGGCTATAACATGGAGTAATTGTTTTAAGTAGTTATCTACATGGATTGCTTGTGTAAGGCTTTCATACAAAGTTCCAGTGCTTGGAAGCTACGTGGGTCTCTCCTTGATAATTTTTAGAAATCCATTATGTCCATTCATTTTTCTAACTCAAACTCGACTTGGCTCAACTCAATCCTCGAGCCTGGTTGGCTAGCTCGGCTCAATTCAATTAACCGATCGGCCAATTCAAGCTGAGTTTGATCCCGTGCAGCATTTTCTTAAACAAGTAGAATGCATATTCAATTTCTTCGAGAATGCTAAATTGTAACAACATTTTTGCAAGTATTTCATCAAACACTTGGACAACATTATCAAAATTAAAATCCGGCAAGCAACATCAAAATCAAACACTCGACATATTCATTCCTTCCTTGCCAACACTCCATTGAACTATTTTATCAAACACTCGGTGAGCAGCACCTATATTAAAATAACTTAGTCACCGAGCAGATTCAATCTAAGTCGGTTCAAGTTGAGATTCTATCTAAGTCATGTTGAGTTTAGGCAAGCTCGAACTTTGGCTCAAAATTTGTTCTGAGTTCCAAAAACCAGCTTAGCTCGTCTTAATCCAATTTCAAGGCAAGGCAAGGTGAGTCGGATCGCAACTCGTGTACAGCTCTAATTTGTTGTGATAATTGCATCAAAGGCCATTAACTACAAGGATGAACAGATCTGGTCATGGGACCACAACTGCATGTGGGCCCCATCAGATGGAACATTCTGTGTAGTCATCATTTAGTCATGTCATAGAGCTATCCAATCATCTATATATGCAAGCATTTGCTCCATCTTTTTAACTTACTGTAGCACGAACCGTCCAAAATATGCAAAGTGATCAGAACCTCCTAATCGAGACCGCTGATGGTGGGGCCCACCACGGTAAGATCGATGCAGATGACCGTACATAGCCCGTTTGTGAGAAGGTGAGCTGCTTTGAATACTCCACACACATGCATCCACAACGAACAGGCTATTAACACACGCCACCCCAACCAGTTGGGCCCCACAGATGAAATCATACGGCAGCAGATTGCGTACTTTGCAGTGGGCGGGGACTGGGTACTACCCCCACATGACTTAGCTAGAGACGGACGGTCCTGTCAGTGGCTCTGTGGGGTTCACCGTGATATATATGTTTATCCAAGCCGTCCGTCCATTTTTAAAGAACATTTTAGGTGTGACCACAGAAAATAAGGAAGATCAAAGGCTTGAGTGAACCACAGTATAGGAAACAGTGAGGATTGAATGCCTACAGCTGAAAACCTCTGTGGGCCACTGAAGTTTTGGATCAAGATGCTATTTTTATTTTCCCTTCATCCAGGACTACGTGACCGTATGAACAGTTTAGATGGAAAAAGGGTGGGCCCTGGAAAGGTTTCAACAGTGGGGTCATAGTCACCACACTTCTTGTGGTGTGGTCTACTCAAGCATTCGATCGACTTAATTTTTGGGCTCATTATCTAAAATGATATTTCAAAATGGATGGACGGCTGGGATAAAACACATATATCATATATGGTGAGCCCCACGGATCCCTGACAGGACCGTCAGTCTCCAGCTAGGTAATGGTGGGGGTAACAATAGCGTAGTGAGTAAACACTGTGGGGCCCACTGTGGATTTATGCGTCTTATCCACGCCGTCCATCAGTTTTTCCAGATCATTTTAGGCTAGAACTCCAAAGTTGAAGCATATCAAAAGTTCTAGCGGACCACACCATAGGAAACAGTGGGGATAATGGCATCCGTTGTTGAAAGCTTCCTACGGCTTCCATAGTGATGTGTATTTGTCATCCAACCTGTTCATAAGATCATAGAGACATTGATGAGAGGAAAGCACAAATAGCAGTTTGATCCAAAACTTCTGTGGCCCTTAAGAAGTTTTCAACGGTGAGTGTTCAATTCACACTGTTTTCTGCCGTGTGGTCCACTTGAACTTGGTATGTACTTCAATTTTGGAATCATGCATTAAAATGAGATGCTAAAACAGATGGACGGCATAGATAAAACACATACATCATGGTGGGCCCTACAGAGTTTACTCAGTACTGTCGGCTTCCAAATCATACTGAATGGTCGGTCGGGATCATAAAACGTGGTTGGAGTGAATAAATACAGACCGTCCATATTTGTGACCTGCCAAGCATGGCCCTCGGCTGTAAATGATGAAGATATTATGGGAATCGGATTCGGTAGGCGACCCCTCCACGTCGGTGCAGGAAAAGCTAGGTGGGCCAGATCATGATGTATGTATTGTATCCACACCGTCCATCCATTTTTCCATATCATTTTAGGGCATGAGACAAAAGATGAGGAAAATCAAAGGCTTGGATGAAGGGAATACAAAAATATCAGCTTAGTCCAAAACTTATGCGGCCCTCAAGAAGCTTTTAACGGTGGAAGTTCAATTCCCACTCTGTGGTCCACTTAGATTTGGATATCATTTTTTCACTTACCAAAAAACGATCTAACAAAATAGATGGACGGTGTGGATAAAACATAAACATCATGGTGGGGCCATAAAACTTTTCCAGAACTGACCTTCTCGATGGAGGTGCCACTACCGAATCCGAATCCGAATCCGAATCCGAATCCGGTGTTATCACCCTTGTTACCATTTTACTGTCAGAAATTTAGGACTGTGGACCCCACCTCTCATCCAGCTGTTTTTACGAAACAATACAAACTTTGGTTTGCAACTTAGACCTGCTCGTACGAACAGCGAATTTGAGGACGAAAGTACCCCTCCCTTCGTTTCGAAGACGAGCGCGGGCGCTCCTCCAGCCGAGAGTTGTACGAACGGCTCAAAAGAGATTAAAGTTACGTCGCCCGACAGGTATGTATTCAAGGTTCATCCATATTTCGAGATCATTTTCGGAGCATTATTGGAAAAAAAAAAAAAAAAATCATATCCAAAGATCAACTGGACCACACCACAAAGAGCAGCAGCAAGATCGACTTTCACGGTTAAAAATTTTATTGGGCCCACCATAACAAATTTCATAATGATTCAAAACTTCTATAATCCTTAAAAGGGTTTCAATGGTAGACGTTCAGTTTCCCACTACCTTTTACAGATCTATCTTATTTTTTATCTCAAGCCTCAATTTGGGCTCACCAAATAGATGGACACTTTGGATGTACCACAGACCTCGTGATGGAAACCACAAAAGCAAAATAAAAATGAAAAATCGTAATAGTCTAGTAGAATTACTTATTTATTTACAGGGATAACTTTCTCTCCCTTACATTTTTCTCTAATACATAATTATGTAAATACGTATATATAAGTATATAAAAATACTTTTCCATCTTTTAATTTATTTTTTTATCTATTTATTTAACAAGCATATCTCCTAAACTAAAATAATAATAATAATAATTATTATTATTATTATTTTACACACACACACCCTTACACACTCACACTAGTGGAATTTCACCACCTATAGATACTCGAACACTTGACCGGGTGTTGAAACTCCTAAGAGTCTACCACCCGAGCAAGAGTAAAGATCCAAACTAGAATGATTTACTTAACGTACTACGTATGATTTTTGGTAGGAGAAGCTAATTTAGCCAACCAACCTAGTTATTTTGCAAGATTCCAATGGATTGATGGTTGAAAATTCATTTCATTCACTTCATGGTTAATTTTAATCACTTCACGGTCAAACTGGAAATTGAACGAGCCAAACTGGAAAACTAGAAATTGAGCGGGCCAAACTGGAAAATTGGAAATTGAGCAGGCCAAACTGAAAATTGAGCGAGACAAACTGAAAATTGAGCAGGCCAAACAAGAAATTGAGCGGGCCAAACTGGAAAATTGAAAATTGAGCTGGCTAAACTAGAAAATTAAAAATTGAGCGGGCCAAACAGGAAATTGAGCAGGACAAACAAGAAATTGAGCGAGCCAAACTGAAAAACTGAAAATTAAGCGGGCCAAACTGAAAATTGAGCGGGACAAAAATTGAGTGGGCCAAACTGGAAATTAAGCAGGATAAACCAAAAAATGAGCTGGCCAAAACATCCCCCTTTTCTTCACTCTTTCGGAATTGGTACAGAAATGGGTGCTTTTTCTACGTTGTTTACCTTAGTGATTGGGGGGTTTCATTGAAGACCTATGTGGGGCACCTTTCGAGTGTGGGATGCTCGTTTAACCTTAGTATTCATCTCGTTCCTTATTTACCTGGGTGCACTGTGTTTTCAAAAGCTTCTTGTCGAACCGGCTCCTATTTCAATCCAGCGGCTAGACAAAAGAAATGACACTTCTTTTAACCTTAGAAGGGTGGGCCTCCGATTAGAGTCAAGTCAAGCGGTACAGAGAAAGGAAGTCGGCTTTGGTAAAATCAATCTATCTTTTGGGCTAGCAGTAAATGAAGTAAGGAAAGTCGTCCTAGTTAAGCTAGATCACCGAAGGTGCTGAAGTCAACTCCTTCAGTTTAGGGCAAGTCGTTTCAAGTCAAGCTAAAGCACTCTATTTCTTAGGGGCAAGCAATTTTTTAGCGAAGCATTATCACCTTTACTACCGACGCTTTGTTCTAAAAGTGTTCTGTACCGATGCTTCATCTCAAGTGCTTCGCTACTGAGGCTCAGTATAAAGTCCACTCCACAGTAAGTTGTGCAAATCTTATGTGCACTTCATTGTTGTTCAGCATCTTATCACCACATTCCAACTAAATAGAGGTGATAGAACAACCTTTCAAGTCTTGTTACACCCAACTCTCTTTGGTGGATCAAGGATATAACCAAAGAGAGACATCCTCCAATATCAGCTTTCACCGACTCTTCCTTATATTCTTAAACTAGTCTCTCTAGCTTTGATGAACTAAAAAACCTGCATCGGCAACAACAAAATGCTTTGTTCACTCCCACATATTCGGCACTGAACTGCTGTTTGGAATGATATATAGCATACAATATATGAGATGTGGTGTTCTGTCACTAAAATCATGGTATTCCATGATGGTGACGGTGGTCATAACAGCCACCACAGTTACTGTTATGATGCAAGTCATAAAAGCTATTACGTTTATTTATTTATTTATTTATTTTTAAAAATCCTGTATCAGCCCCATAAAGGACCATTACACCTGTTCCGGGGCTGTAGCTGACCATTACTTTTCCATAACGGTTGTTACAACTCCAGTTTGTCCCGCTCAATTTCCAGTTTAGCCCGCTCAATTTCCAGTTTGTCCTGCTCAATTTCTAATTTGGCTCGCTCAATTTCTAGTTTTCCAGTTTGACCCGATCAATTTCTAGTTTGGCCCGCTCAATTTCCAGTTTGACCTGCTCAATTTTCAGTTTTCTAATTTGTGCCGCTCAATTTCCAGTTTAGCCCGTTCAATTTCCAATTTGTCCCGCTCAATTTTCAGTTTTTCAGTTTGGCCCGCTCAATTTCTAGTTTGACCCACTCAATTTTCAGTTTTCCAGTTTGACCCGCTCAATTTTCAGTTTGTCCCACTCAATTCCAGTTTGGCCCGCTCAATTTTCAATTTTCCAGTTTGACCCGCTCAATTTTTAGTTTGTCCTGCTTAATTTTCAATTTATCCTGCTCAATTTCCAGTTTTTCAGTTTGCCCCGCTCAATTTCCAATTTAATTGTGAAGTGATTGAAATTGACCACGAAGTGAATTTAATGGATTTTCCACCATCGACCCAATGGAATCTTGTAAAATAACTAAGTTGGTTGGTTAAATTAACTTCTCCCACCTAAAATCATATGTGGTACGTTAAGTAAATCATTCTAGTTTGGATCCTTACTCTTGCTTGGGTGGTAGACTCTTAGAAGTTTTAACACCCAGTCAAGCGTTGGAGTATCCATAGGTGGTAAAATTTCACTAGTGTGA
Source organism: Magnolia kwangsiensis (assembly GCA_037074715.1). NCBI lineage: Eukaryota > Viridiplantae > Streptophyta > Magnoliopsida > Magnoliales > Magnoliaceae > Magnolia > Magnolia kwangsiensis. The sequence goes on from CM073584.1 coordinate 105,400,013, forward strand.
GTGTATGTGTAAAAAATAAAATAAAATAAAATTCTAGTTTAGGAAATATGCTTATTAAATGAATAGACAAAGAAATGAATTAAAAGATAGAAAAATATTTTTATATACCTATATATACATATTTACATAATTATGTATTAAAGAAAAGTGTAAGGGAGAAGTTCTCCCCGTAATAATAATAATAAAAACTGTCAGGCTGCTGCTGTGACACTACCACCGAAGTCTCTCTCTCTGTTTTTTTTTTTTTTTTTTTTTTTTTTACTTTTTTGCTTTTGTAGGTCCCATCATGAGGTTTATGTTATATCCAAACTATCCATCTATTTGGCGAGCTCATATTAAGGGTTGAGATGAAAAATAAGATAGATCTAAGTATCACGTGGACCACACTATAAAAGGCAGTGGATAATTGAATGTCTACCATTGAAACCCTTTTAGGGGCTATAGAAGTTTTGGATCATTATGAAATTTATTTTTACTCTTCATCCTGGTCTTTGTGACCCTATGAATAAACCTAGACGGGAAGGATTTCTCACAAACATCACAATGGGCCCCCTAAAAGTTTTTAATGGCCGACGCTCATTCAACACTTTTTCCTGTAATGTGGTACATTTGAGATTTGGATATACCTCATTTTTGGTCTCATACCATAAAATGGTCTGGAAAAACATATGAATGGCGTAGATGAAAATCATACACCATAGCGGGCCCACGGACCACCGACGATCCGCCATTTGCCGGTGACAGGCGGAGTACCCAGTCCGTTTCCGTGAAAGGAGGGGTATTTTCGTCCTCAAATTCGCTGTCCGTACGAGCAGGTCTAAGTTGCAAAACAAAGTTCGTATTGTTTCGTACAAACAGCTGGATAAAAGGTGGGGTCCACAGTCCTAGACTTCTCTTTTACTGTACTTTTGCCCCTTCAATGTGGGCCGTTGAATATTTTCTGCCAGGAGGGCAGTTTCGTCTGGCCACCAAAATGCAGATGGGTGTCGTTTTCCAGCCTGCCACGTGTACGATGGAGGTGCTTTACCACATTCAGATATCACTTTCCAGTCCACTCATTAGTATCTGTACGCTACACACAGAGGAAATGAACGGACGTGACTTTCCTAACCGGAGGTTACAGGACTCCCCCGTGACCACAAGCCCTGTGGGGCTCACCGTGATGTTTGTGTTATATCCACTCCGTCCGTCCATTTTTCCAGATTATTTTAGGACATGGTACAAAAGATGATGGAGGTCGAAAACTGAAGTGGACCACATCGCATGAAACAGTGTGGATGAACATGTCCACCGTCAAAACCTTCTAGGGGCCAATGGTGAAAATCTACTTATCATCCAATCCGTTCATACCGTCACTCCTACTTGGATAAAGGTAAAACCCAAATATCAGCCTAATCCAAAAAATCCATCGTCTCCAAAAAGAGTTTTAACGGTCCGCATTGAATCTCCACCGTTTCTTCCGGTGGGACCCACATAATTTTTGTCTCGGTCCATGCAGAGGGGCTCTGTGGGGCCCCACCGTGGTATATGGGTTTCATTCACGCTATCCATCCATTTTTCAGATCATTTTAATGTACGAGCCTAGAAATAGGCAGATCCAATGCTTAAGTGGGGCCCACCATTGGCACCTTAGTGGGGCCCACCGTGATGTTTATTTGCCATCCAATCAGCATACAACGTCATATAGATCAAAGTGGGCCCCACATAACCCTTGCCTAGACCAAGTTGGTAAAGAGAGCAGGATGCAATCCCCTTTCATGTACCTCTGTAATTGGATTAAGTACATAATAAATTCTGTGGGGCCCACTGTGATGAATGTGTCTTAGCCATGCCATCCATCTGTTTTACCAGCTGGCTTGCATGAGCCGAAATTTTAAGTGGGCCACACCATACACCATAAGAATTTGTGTCCATAGTATCATTTATTTGTAAGGCAACTTTTTCATAAAATCCAGACATGGATGAAGGGAATAAACATTAGCTTGATTGAAAATTTATGTGGCCATTAAGAAGTTTTCGACTGTGGGTGTTTAGATTGCACTGTTTTTAATGGTCTGGTCCACTTGAGTTTTGAATATGCTTCAATTTTGGGCTCTATGTTGTAAGTATGGGGTGCACTCACACTTGAAAATATGTCTCAATCTCACTAGAATATATAAAAAAATTTTAGTTGATTGCGGAATAGTTTTGAAGTTGTTACTAGATCGCATTAAAGGTAGCTTCGATGTCATTGACTCATCCTTGATGCATGTTGATGCCATCGAAGGTCTCATCGAAGGCGTGCAGAATTGCATAAGTGTGTGATTTGTTTTCTATTTTAATTGTGGTAGTATATAAACCAGGTGTAATGTGGATTATGAAAAGGTTAGGATTTCCTAAGATGTACGTTAAGGTTTTAGAGGATTTTTTAATGCTAGGGCTTTTTTGTTTGGGGCTTTGATCGGTAAGGTTTTATCTCTTGTAACTTCATTTTTCATAGTACATTCTCGCTCGTACCGTAGTTTTTTCTTGTAAGTATTTTCCACGTAAACTTGGATTCTTCTTTGGTTGGATTTGCTTGTGCAATTATGATTACTTTATTTGATTTCCCTATGTTTTCTTCCGCGAGTCCCAACAGGCTAGACCTGTAGAATCATCTTGGGTCAGAGATTTAGAGATTCCCTAAGATAACTCTTGCATAAGATTTATGATCAAATATTTCATGTAAAAACATCAACAATTGAGAAAAATGAGGTTTGGTACCTTTCTTGCGACACTTACATACAATTTCTACATTTTGTGATTTTATGATTTTTATGAATATTTTAGGATTCAAATGGCTTTATTTAACTAACTAGTCGGTTGCGAACAATGTTAAAAATTGATCAGTAAACTTGAAACTATAAAAAGACATTTATCTTATTGGGCTTGACATCCATCACGGATGTAAAGTCGAAGTGGTGTATGGAATTACTTAATTTCGAGCTAAAAGGCACCACATGTGTTGTGTGAGGTTGGGATAAAATTAAAAGGAACTGAAGTTAATTGTTCACCTTTGATATTTTTTCAAGTTATGACTTTCGAGCCGTTAAATCGCAACTAAACTTAAGATGTTAATGTAGAGTATTGTCCTCCATAACCGCGACCCCGATCGATGATCGGTAATTGTCGAACTAACTTTTAATCATAACTATTAATTGATGTGTCTTATTTGCATGGCGATCAAAGTGTTGCGTAGATCACCACTACGAGAAAATATCCTTTAGTATAGATAGAACCATACACACTCTAGTGGGCCCCAAAAGCTAGAAACAATCTCCTATGGGGTTATGATTGTAACATCCTGAATTTTCACGACTAGAGTTTGTACTTAAGTCCGAGAAAACTATGTGTTAATATATATATATATATATATATATATATATATATATATATATATATATATATATATATATATATATATGGATCACATCTAGATACATTCATAAAGGTAACATTCACAAGAATAAAATCAACTGTATTGACTATATTTCATTAAAGTAAAAAAGAACAATCAAATGCTCTCTCGATGAGAGCTTATTACATTTATCGGGTTCGCAGTGAAAGTATACAACTAGATCATAAAATTGTCTTCTTATTCTTTCAACATAATCTTCCTTAGGGAGATTGTTCACTAAGTCTTCAATCTGTACATCACCTGTATAATATGTACGGTTGAGAGAGGGTCAATGCCCTATTCATAGTGATGGTTATCCTTTAAGATTAGCAGTAATTCAAAAGATTCATAAAATAATGTAAAGGTTCTAATATGTCTCATACCCCATAACTACAAGAGGTATCAATATGCATAAACAATCTACATGAGATGCATACTTAGCTAAGTATATACGGTTCATCACACTTAGCGATCACCATAATGTGGAATATAATTAGAGTATCTGACTCAACTCGCACTCTCATTGTACGAATATTCACCGGCATGTCCTACGTTTAACATGAATTTATGCGGTTACCCCAAAACAAATACAACATATGAATGGATGATTTACGTGACACGATTTGTTCATGGAGCGACTATTTACGACATCCAATCTCGCAAGTGATGTGACACTGCATTTGTGATTTACTTTAATGCCCTGAATTTTTAGGGGCCGAGCAGGAACTCGGCTCCCAAATTCTCGGGTGCCACGTGTGCCCTAATAAGCTTCAGATTTAATTACACTTAGATGATTTCATAGGCAATGGAGAGTTTAACAAGGCATGAAGCATAAATAAGTCATAAGACCGTATCAAGTGCCACTAAATGTAAATTTATCCAAATCACAAACCTAAAAATATCTAAATGAGAAATTAGTCCCACCCATACACGTCCTAAAGTGACTAGGCCCTTGCCCAATCCCCGCTGTCACCAAGCTCAGTCTAGATAGATCTACTATAAGTCTGGTAGTGCGCTTGCTCCTCCTCGTCATCCATGCCGGCTTCCTCCAATGCGTCCAGCTCCATCAACTCTTCATTTATAATGTGTTTTGGTTGATGTTTTAAAACAGTCTTAGGTGGGAGTGAGTAGCTAACTCAATGTTTCCATTAGTTTTAAGTTACACATGTTATCAACCCAATAAACGTAGGTAATAATAAAATAAGAAATCAAACATTTCTTAAATACTTTTGTTAAATATTCATATGAAGATATGACATGATGCATGCCCTTTCCAAACAACACTCCTTCACACGCGACTCTGACCACCTGGTTCACAAATGACAACACTCCCTCAAACGTACGACTTCAACGCCTGTTCTGTCACATTTTAACTAATGCAATGCGATGCATGATCATGTTAGCCGAGTAATTATTAAGTTTAATTTATCCAGTATATTGGCAAAGTTAGGATACTGATATTACATCACGAGTCCTTATCTGGATCAAATGGCTCGTTGCCGCACGTAACGACTCCTTACCGATGTCCCTTGATCCAACTTTAGGTATCACTCGTTTATCTCATAAATTAACAATTCCAAAGGTAAGACGTAATACTTAAATGTATGAGTATCCACCCAATATGCATCGTCACCCAATATCGGGTGTGATCACTCAATTCTGAGGTGCGAGCTTATCACATAAAACCAAAACATAGAGGAAAATAGCTCATCACCCAATTCTATTCACGCCCTAAGTTATTCGAATGATACTTTAGCACGCAACCATTGGCCGGGTAATTTGATGGGGGCCGTTCGAACAATGGTCTATCACTTCCATCAGTGCTCACTGATCACTATGAGGAGGCTCGTCACCCCAGTACAGGCCGACAGCTCAGACACGGTGTCCCATACCACCATGCCTGACTCATGAGTCTTAGTTGCTCATTGGTCACTACGGGGAGGCTCGTCATCCCAGCGTAAGCCGACATCTCGGACACTATGTCTCATACCACCATGCCCGATGTAAGACCCGTATCCTAATTCGCACTGTTCCGTTGATTCCCGCGACCCTTCTAGTCGAATTTCGGCAATCCGCGACTTATGGTTGACGTTGCGCACGACCGTAAGTCGTATCCTATTCATTTGAGCCGGCTTAATCCGAGACTTGTATCATTGCGATCGCACCGTCGCCGCGGTTCCAACGCCGCAACTCACGCACCGATCCAATACCCAGACGATGAGATACGGACCCACGTTCAGTTCCAGTAAAAACACCGCGCGTTGCAAATCCCAAGGAATCTCTACAAAGTGACCCATCAATCACATCAATTAATCCTATCAATCACCTCTCATGTCAAGTACAAGCACCCATACTTCCTTTCTCCACAAGTCAAGCAACCACCCAAGTCAACTAACACATCACCTCACCCATCACTCACATCCAACAACCATCACCCCTTCACATCACTCCATCTCTCATTAATCACCTCTCTCTCTCTCTCTCTCTCTCTCTCATTTCTCAACACTCCAAACCCAAGCAAGGGAGAGCATCCAACGTCCGAGCCTTCCCATGGAGAGAAGTGCATATGTGAGGCCCACTTCCCATCTCCAAATCCCATCATCCTAGCCATCCATTTCCCATCTCCACCATCAAAGTGAAGCTTTAGGAGACCGGCTATCTAACGGACCAAGAAGATCAAGAGGTGGGTGCTTTGATGGAGTAGTTTTCATGTTTTTAAGGTGGGCCAAGTGAGGCCAACCGATCAATGGTTTGGATCTCACTTGGGACCCTAAGATGTGGCCAATGGCTCATCTTGATCATCAAGATCATTCCATGATGGGGCCATTCCCCATGGACCCCATCATGATGTTTACTTTCCTTGTATTAAAGAGGTCATCTAGACCGTCCATTTCTAGTGGAGTGGGATCTCCACCGTTGATCTTTTGTTGATGGTCCATATGCAAGGGGACCTTTGATGTATGATTGGATGATTGAAACGGAGGGCCCATAGTGCCGGGGCCCCTCCATCACGCGTGTCTCACTCTATCTCTCTCTCCCTCTCTTTCCATTTATTATTATTATTTTTTTTGCTTTGTGTAATGATGTGGCCATGTGGCCCACTTGAATGGACCTCACCATGTGGCTTGTATCCTACCCAAGCCATTTATAAGTGGGGCCCACCTTAAAAGTTCCCATCCATCAATGGTGGCCCACCTCAGCAGGGTCCACCTCAATGTACAAACCGTCCAGCGTCCCCTGGACGCTGGACGTCAAGAGGGGAAAAAGCAAAAAAAAAAAAAAAAGCTTTGTTTCAAAGCTTGGAAAAGGGTTGTTCATGTAGGCCCCACCTCAGCGAATGTTTCTAATCCAAGCCGTCCATCCTCTCCCCTGACTCATTTTAGGCGTTGATCCGAAAAATGAGGTTGATCAAAGTACCTGGTGGGCCATAGTGTTGAAAACAATATCGGTACCGTTAAAGTCTACTCAGATTTTTGTTACGCGCTGGAAAATGTCTGTTATTGGTCTTGATAGATCTGTTTTAGTCTTGGGAATGCGATGGACGGAGTGGATCTACTTGGGGTGGCCCGCACACCTAAAAATCCTTAGGAAATATGGATTTCAAAAAAAAAAAAAAAAAAATTTAAAGCAGCAGAGGCGCTGCTGCCTCTGCCGTGCAGGACGCTAGGCGCCCTGCGTCGTCAGCGGGCAGGCGGGAGGAGCAGACCCACGACCCCTGCCGTGGGCCCCACCTTGGTGTTTATGTGTCATCCAATCCGTCCAAACGGTGGACCCTCAGTGCAATGGGCCACCGTCCAAAAACTAGGCCCATCCAAGGTGTAGGTGGCCCACGTGAGATGAAACAGTGAGAATTGAACCTTACCATTGAAATCCTTTTGGGGGTCCACACAAGTTTTGGATTAAGCTGAAATTTATTTTTCCTATTCATTCAGGTCTGCATGACCTTACCAACGTCTTGGATGGATTATAAACATTTTGGTGGGCCCCACATGGGACCCACAGAGATGTACGTGGCTGTTTTCCACCATCTGCACGGACGGTGGAGCCCACTGTATTGCATGTGCGTGGGTGTGTACGCGTGTATGTGTGTGCATGTGTGTGTATGCATGTGTGAGTGCACATGTGCGTGTGCATGTAGGTATGTGTGTGTATATATACATGTATATATAATATTATATATATTTCCTATAATATTGTGTATATATATATTTATATATCTACATACCTATGTATATATACTATATATATATTATATAGAATATTAAAATTTTGGTGGGCCTTCCTGTGACCCCCGCCATGATGCATGTGTTGCACCTAAACCGTTCATTTAATTGTTTTATGGCTTGAGCCAAAATGAGCCAGATCTATGGTACAAATGGGCCACCATGGCATGTGCATAGGACCCTTTACTGATTTATCTTTGGCCATTCATTGAGGCCTATCTTGGTATATATATGAGCCCTAAATGGTCAGGCCCATTTGATACATATAAGGGCTATGGGATTAAGCTCATCTGGCATTATAATGCCCATGGGTTTGGACCCATTTGACATATGCAATACCCATGGGATCCGGCCCACCTACTCTATATAAAGCCCATGGGAACAAGCCCCATTTGATGTGCACGGGGCACAAATGGAGTGGCTTAGTTGATATATTTGTGTATGGGCCCATCTAACATATTTAAGGCCCAAGTAGTGAGGCCATTTTGAGGTATTTCGAGGCCCACGGATCATGGACCATTGCAATGTACATAAGGCTCATTAGGGAGGCCCATTAATGCAAACCATTTGGTGAATGTGAGGCCCATGTATTACGACCCATTTGATATATCTAAGGCCTAGGGATCGAGGCCTAACGGATGTCCTTAAGGTCCATTGCAATGTACGTTTATCGTGGTTCGTGAAATGATATTTATGGCAAGCCGTGTCTAGGAAACAATGGTGGTTTGACATCCACATTGTATGTACAATGTTGGTTAAATGTCCGCATTGTAACTTTCTTTAGGGCCCATTGATAGGTCCATAACCGTTGCTATTCATTGCCTTATAACATGCTTAGAATAATCTCATGACTCATGCCCATACGCATCATATGTATGCTTGATATGAGTAATGACTGAGCATAACATACGCCATTGGGCAGACCATTTATGGGGCTCGTTATATGATTGAGCGCCCCACATGATCGCGCAGTACGCGCTGGATTGCTGCATGTTTTGACAGCGTGATTCATGCATCTCGCATACGTATGACTTGATCACTGCACGCCCTAGCGACATCAGGGCCGTGGCTCCACAGGTACATCGTGGATGACCGTATTGGATACCGAAAATACTTATTCTAGCATTATGGGCACTTAGGATGTCCTTGGGTGAAAGTCCCAGAACCTTTTTGGTACCAGGAGATGCTCCAACGTCTAGACCGAGTGGATACACGAGCGCCCGAGTGCCGAATACCAGTAGGCCGCGTCTCCCACTGTGTCATGGTCGGTTGGAAGGGGGTGTGGCCTTATCCGCCTGAGTGAGAGGGCTATAAGCTAGGCTGAGTTTGATCGCAAATGAGTCCGCTATCGACGAGCCGGGTAGGTATTGGCATACTACTGGTCAGGCGGGTAGTGAGGTCTTATCCGCTTGCTTGACTGTGCAGCTAGGGAGGTGACAGTCTCTGCGAAGTGTATTAGACCCCGGTAATATCCAGAGAGGAACTGTACTGATATACGTATTTGAGGAGTACCGACTTGCTTGGATTGCATTTCGCATATGACATTTGGCTATGTAGGCCTTGCGTTGCATCGGTGTGGCCAATGGCATTCATATCTCGCATCTTGCCTTGCATTACATAGCCTTGGTATATTCATGGACTTACCACATACTTTCGCATTGTTCTGATACTGTACACTTGGCGTTTGCCTTACGCACACACCACCCTCTAAGCTTTTGTAAGCTTATGCACGATAGTTGCGTGCAGGTAGCGTTGGACGACAGCAGCGCTGAGACAGGAGTGCACATCAGGACCTTTTGGAGCTTTTTGATCATTTTGTGTTTCCCTTTCTACTTTGTACTTAAAATTCTGTTATAGTGGATATGTGGTGATGTTGTTTTGTGACTTGGTTATGCTTGTGGTTATGCTCCATTACAAAAAAAAATTTCATTCTGAAAATCCTCCTCGCAGAACCCCAGGATCGGAATCTGGCATTTGATTGTCAGGGGCCGAGAATGGGGCACTACGGAGGCTGTCGGCACTGGATTCGGCAATCGGGATTCATGTGAATCCGATTTTTGGATTTGGGGCGTGACACCCGACTTATGAGTCTTAGTAGGATCGTATCGCACAAATGATTATGAGTGGACTGTTCACACCCCAAGTGCAGGGTTGTGATGTAGTAATAAACTCGGTGAGGCCAAGGTCAAATCCCAAGGGACTGAAACCTGTATGTTATCTGAAACTAAGTAGAATTAAAACTAGACTAAGATGTACTCTAAATCGAATAGTATTGAACGAACAATGGTGAAATATTAATTTAAAACTTAAGTAATTCAGAAGAAAGGTAACTAGGGATTCTGAGGATTCACTTGTAGAGATCAGAGAGATCTTATGCCTGTATCAAAAACTCAACTGGACTTAGAGTCCCATCTTTATCCAATTGAAGGGTGTAACCATGAAAATTAAACTGAATTTCCTTTGATATAGTTTTAAAGAGATGAAAGGCATATGAATTAGAATAGATTCCATCACCAAACCATGCCCAGGAGATAAAGTAAATAACAGAATTAAACTAATTACCAACCAATCAACAATGTATGAAGGTTAAGAAGGGTACCGTCATCTGACCATGCCCAGGAGATGATGGTGAACAACAGAACTTCCTGACGTCATCAACATAAAAAGGGAAGGAACATGCTCAGAGCTGTCGCAGACCCATTGTAATTTTAGTCACAACAGACTATTAAAAACTAAAAATATTCCCTTAATTAAACTAAAATCAACATCAGTTCAGTCTAAACAAAAGGCACAAGCAAAGAGTCCCCCATCATGCTACAAGCTTCACCTCTTAGCCCTAGCTAAGAGGTTTAGCCTAGAAACATGATTAGGCTAAATCCCTTAAATAAAATAAACTAAAAATAAAAAGAAAATACTCTCTTTCTCTGCTCGCACCACGTCACCTCTACGGCTGTCACAGGTCCCAAGATCCCCTCTGTAGATGCCTCCACGGCTGCCTCCTCTCCCTCTCTCTTTCTCTCTCCCTTTTATAAAGCAGGGAGAGTCGGTGAGAAGCTGTCAGTCATATGCGTAAAGCTTACGAAGCGAGCAAACACAAATAGCCTACTGATCATCTCAGCTACTACTTAAACTTCATGGATGAGGTCAGTCTTGGCCTGGGCTCCACTTGGACGGTTTGGATCACTGATCCGATCACGGTCTGGGCCACACAAGTCCTCGGAATCTCTGAATTTTTTGGACTCGCAGACTGTGCACCGCAAGTTGCGCTGGTGCTGGGTGGGGCCCACTTCGTCTTCTTTTCGAGAAATCCACGCTGTCCATTAGGTGCGTCTCAAAAAACAGTTCGAGAAAGGCTGATTTGTCTCGAGTTTTGGTGCGGTCCACTGATGTTTCGCTTCTGTCATTCATCCTGTGTTTTCTGATGATTCACGTCTGTACATGTGCATGAGACCAAAATGCCACCATGGCAAGGGTCTTGCCCCCCTTATGGAGTGAATGAACGGTTTAGATTGTCCATATGGACAATGGGTGGGGCCCACTACTCAAAAAAGGACGGACGCTATCTCCATGTGGGAGATGGTGCGGGTCAGGCCGACTTTGACTGGGCTGACCGTCCGGTGAACCACGGGCGCATGTACCTCATGTACACGCGCTGTACATGCGGGGTCCATTGTGATGTTCGTGAGAAATCCATTTTGTCCATTCATTTCTTCAGCTCATTTAATGAGTTGAGACCAAAATTGAAGTGTATCTAGAGATCAGGTGGGCCCAGAATCAATGGTTTATCGGCTGATCTGTACGTCTGAAGACTTCCACAGGGATCCAATGGATGAAATTCGACTTATACGGTTAATATATGGTATTCAGGCCACGTATGGAGTTTCGATCTGAATAGATGGTTGAAACCCTATGATCTTGCATTCTGGACCAATTTCGGGCCACTTAAGCTTCAGTTTCTTGATTTTCTTGAATCTCTAGTGTGCACGTCCGTCGATCTTGGTTCCATGGGGTCTGTCCTTTACCTTGGCATCATTAGAGCATTAATTTAATGCTTTAAACACCATGTTTCAATCCAAACTCGTAAATAAACCCTGCATCACAAACACGATTAAATCGGGCTGTTAAACAGTACCATGTTCGTAAATTCAAGCAATAATTGGGGTCAGATATATAATATTTAACCCTCAACATGTACACATCCATTGAAAATGGGGTATTCTAGATTCCATTTAGTCATGTCATACATTGTGAATATACATGATCAGTCGGCTAGTGGGCTAATTTGATTGACCTGGGAGAACCACGATGTAACTAGTATTGTGTGCAAGCATCCCGTCTAGTTCAGCCACTATCGGTCGTCCATATCCAACCCGGGTCGATCAATCAAGCCTAGGGTGGCCGCCCTAACTTGGGCCTCCTTTTTAGTTCAGGCGGTTAGCCAACTGACCCATCATCATAACAATCCTAAATATCGCCATACACAAACATTATATCACATAATTATAGCATAAGTTTCACTACACAACCACTTAGGCATTTCAGCAAACATTTAAGCATCCATAGTGTACTATGTTCACTAAAGCATTAAATCAAGCATACGAATACTCATAAAGTAATACCACCACCTAAGCATTAAATCAAGCATGTGAATATCGACAAAGTAAGATATTCCACCATTCAGACATTTCATCAAACATGTGAGCATCCATATCCAAACAATAACATATATTATAATAAAAATTAAAATGTTAATATATTAGCATGCATAAATTCATCTACAAGCATCTAATCATTAATTGAGATTCTCAAGGGTTGATAAATGAAAGCATAAAAATAATGGTTCGCACTTTAAGAATGAACATCTTATTTTGAGCTCCTAGGGTTAAAGATTTGAGCAAAATCGCAAATTCTTATATAAACACCAAGACTATATAAGATTAATGCAATTCGTTTTAGAAAGAACCTAGGTTAGGAAGTAAGTTTTCTTCTCACCTCCAAATTGTAAATGAAGTGGATTCGGCGGAGAAAAATGATCGATGATATGACTTTAATTGGGGGAGACCGATGAAGGGAAGCACTAAAGCTTCCCCACTCCTACTCTCACTCTTCTTCTCTTCTTCTTTCTTCTTCTCTTTCTCTCTCTCTCCCTTGGAGGATATAAATTCGTATGGAGAGATGGGGTGCCCAAATAAGGTCCTTATATAGTGCTAAATTTGATGTAAATGGCCCCAATGGTTGGGTTTTTACTATACTAGCCTTATGGGAGGGTTTTTTCTAACCTCTAAGGCCCATTATGGGGTGTACATGCCGATATACTGTAGGATAGTTAGCCCTAATGATGATCTATGTATGAATATGATTGGCCTGTCATTTGGATGTGCCAATCAACGGATATGATTAGAAGTCTGTTTAACGGTAATCGACGGTCGATCGGGGCTGTGGCTATACGGATATGAGTAGGAAAATATCATTAATCGATACTTCAATTCTGCTAGTGGATTGACAGTCCAAAAGCCATAATTTCATGAAAGAGCGGAATGTCTATTTCACTTAAGTTTTAGATTTCGACTTAGGAGATTTGCGCATTGCAAGCATTTAGCTTTCAGCCCAAGTTGAGCCGTTTTAGGCACTTTCTTGGTTTGCCACCCATAATGGATGTCAAGCCCAGTGAGACGGAAATTATTCTATAATTTTGGAACTAGTGGCCCACTAACGAGCGGTATAGAGCTTGTTTGAGAAATCTGGGCATTTCTAGAATGATAGGTCGCAACTTTTGACATGTCTTTATTTAGTTATAGTCATCTTAATTAGTCAGTGATAGGTCGGCTAAAATTGGACCCTACGTGAACAAATCCCGAGGTTAAGCTTGATGCTTAAGTGATCGGGCGGATTCGTTAATCTTCTACGGTCGATCAATCCTATTTGTACTGTTCTTTATTGGTACCAACCGCGTATAAGCCCATGTTAAGTATCGAGGGTCAGTAAGTAATGACGTGGTTAGTTATAAAAAAAAATTAAGGATTTTTGAAATTTTCAACATAGCAAAAATTCGGGGTGTTACATTTACGCACATCGATTTGTGCATTACTACCTATAAAATATGGAATTACTATTGAAAACGCATTACATTCACGATATATATTCAATCGTTAGAAGAGAGATTTTCAACATAGTACTTGCACTTACAAAGAATACAAACTAAATTATGAAAATTCTGGAATATCAAGACACATGCTCAAAATAGATGACACAAAGCCAATATAGAGAAGAGTGACAATGGTCAACTCAAACTGTGACAATGGCTAACATAACGAATAGAAGAGCGGTAATGATTGATTCTTTAATAAGGAGAGTGACAATGGCCAACTCCCTAATTAGAAGAGCGGCAACGGCCGATTCTTAATAAGGAGAGTGACAGGTTCAACTCAATAAATTTGGTAAGACAGACAAGTCTTGTATCCATAGTCCCACATAAACTCAGAAAGATTACTTTATAAGTAACATTATACTGTATTATCAAAGACAAATAATTGATGGTAAAATATATAATTGCATGAAACATTTAGACTAATATGAAGGCATATAAAAGGTAAGATACAATAACGAGAAGGCAGGATGAAATACAAGAAGGCATATAAAAGACAGGATAAATATAACAACTTAAATTAATGTAAGCTTAAAGGATAAAACCCTCACATTTTTTATTTGACTTCCTACTAGGGTTAAATGCTTAGAGACGTACTTTCAGGATCAACCTTTTATTCTGATTCTCCTGGTTCGAATTTGGTTAAGATAGAATTAAAGTTTATAGTTTTAATGGATCTAAGATTTATGTCATGCAGTTTATGGTCTATGTTTAGAAGCTCGAGTCGATTTAGCTCGACAAGGTGGAGTGCTCTATCACTTTAAAGGAAATTAAGAAAATAAAGGAAGGGAAAGAGGAAGGAGACTGGATCAGAATATTCTTCTCCCTTTCTTCTTTACTAACAGTGGTTAGCCGGAGTTGTTCTATCAGGCCAAGATATTTATGGGGCTGGGCTCGACTCTCAGCGCCCTACCTCTTCTTCCTCTTCTTTCTCTTCTTTCTATCATCTCTCTCTCTTGCTGTCGAATAGATGGTTTGGACCGACCAGACTCTCTCTCTCCTTCTTGTTCTTGCTTCCCTTCGTTTCTTCTTTTCTTTTCTTTCAATACCTCTCCTCATCGCTGGACAACACTCTCTTTATACAGTACTGTGTTTCTTCCAGGTTCTTCCAGCGAGATCGCTCGCAGAACCGACTTACGCACCTCTATTCTTGCTGAGCGAAAACGTAAAGATTGATTGCGTTTGATCCGAGTTTGGAAGGAAGGATCGTCTAGTCCACTCAATCTGACCACATAGGAATGGTTGAAATCCCCATCTCCGAAGTTTGAACGGTCTATATCAGTTTCTTAATCCATGGTTTATTCATCCTTCTTGCCGGAGTGTCCGGATCGCTCGGATGGCCCTCCTCTTGCATATCTGCCTACTGCACATTACTAATGGGGCCCGTATTTTCCGATCTCCGGTGCGTCCCGGACCAAGCTTACCTAGGTCTTGGTTGGACCCTCTATTTGTTCAAATGGATGGTTCGGATCGGGTGAAACACTCCAAAATTTGGGGGTCAAGCAAAGCTCAACTCCTGAATTCTAACGCATTACTTATGCAACATAGATAATGATGATTAAATGTTGTCCATGTTAGTGCATTAAACATGAGTGAGATTAATCTCAAATAACATATCATACTCCAGGTGTGATTAAATTAAGCAAACGAAAGACTTAAGTACTTGAATTATAACATGAAAATGTTTCACCATCCGGAGTATGAATCTGTTCCAGGTTGAATATATACAAGTGTTTGTTCCAAAATTTACAAAATATCAAAATGTAACTGTCCAACTAGTCCATGTAACCCTGTAATCCCGACGATTCAGAACAAGGTCTATAGAGACCCGCCTGATAGCTGAATATAGGTGAATTCCTCCTCCTCATCCATGAAGTCTGGCTCCGTCACGTAAGTCATATCACAACCTGATTTAAATCAGAGTCTAGTTGGTGTTTTAAAACACCGTCACAGAGTGAGAGTGAGTGATCAACTCAGTGGTACTATAAGGCAAAGGTTAACATGTTATCAATTCAATCAAGCAGTAATGATAAAGCAATACAACAATCATATCTTAAGTATTCTTGTTAATGCAGGAATGATATATGTAGTGATGCATGCCCTCGCCTACACTCCTTCAACGATATCATCTCACGATCGCGCATGACAAACTCCCTGAACATGTGCTTCATCGCCAAAGCACATACAATGCGGTGCATGATCGTGTTAGTTAAGTAATTTATTAGGCTTACTCATATAGCAGATTTGAAAAGCTAAGGTACATCCCTTTATATCACTTACCGACACAATGATCCATCTAGGGTCGTCAGTCCTAGTTAATCATATACAATAGACAAGTTGTAGGGCATCACCCCTGATGAAAAATAGTTGATAGGTAAGTTCACGAGTTCAAACTTGAGGTCACTACGGAAAGGCTCGTCATCTCAGCGTAGGCCTAAATTTATACTCGAGGTCATTACAGGAAGCTAGTCATCTGAACGTAGGCCGACAGCTCGAATATGGTATCCCATACACCACCATATTTGGTTCACGAGTTTGAGTTGCTCACTAGTCACTACGGAGAGGCTCGTTACCCAAGCGTAGGTCGACAGCTCGACCACGGTATCCCATACACCATTATGTCCGGCTCATGAGTCTTAGCGGATCTTGGTACCATGGTTAAACGGGCTTTACATTGGTATGTGGTACCTTATATTTAAACAGTAGTGTCCATACATGGTAAACTCACAATAGGCCAATCGAGTTAAATGACAAGTGCGATTAGTATGAGCACACGTTGAATTAATTGACATAAAGTGCATAAGCACTCCACCTAGCCTAACCATTGTCGACAATCACCGTACGGCTCGGATTCATCGAATGTATCAAATGTGGCGAAACTAGTTCGACTACCCACTCAGGAACCGTTACCGATTGCCTGGACTGCGTAGTACCAATCATTCTCAGGTGTAATAGGCAGACACATATGTTAATCATAATAACATTTGACGAACAATTTAAGCATAATTCCCATTGAGCATTTTATCGAGCATATTGAACATGTAGTTATACACATGCATCTCAACCATAAATCACTTAGTAGCAATTTACAATACATGAAAGAAACTATAACTGTGGATAAGGTAGTTGAGAATCCTATATCAACACCCTTGTTGGAAGCAATTTATCAAACACTTTCTCATTCAAATATTTTATCAAACACTTAGACTACATAATACCATATACACAAACTAAATTAGTTATAGCATATATTTTGACAAATCCTTTCATGAAGGAGTTGTCATACACATAACACACATGTATTCTATATTAATAGTCATGGAAAATATAAATTATAATTTCACTTTCATTCAAACATTTCAACAAACACATGAGATGCATTTTATATTCATATAGTTCATACATATGTATGATTTACGGAATACATCGTAACTAAGATCATGTGGTAACAATCAAGTCAGATATAAATCATTGCTGACATTGAAAGCCTTGAAAATCATAACCTAAACATTTATAGTCTGCACCTTTCGTCGGTTTGCTCATAACGAACTCGGTTCGTACACTATGCTTCCGTCTACAGCACAACGGCTACCTAAATCATGAACTAGGTTAGCTATTTTGTTGTTTCCTCTATTTGAATCCCTAAAACAAGATTAAGGTTAAGATTTCTTAACCAAATCGCATTTGGAATCTAAGGTGGAGTGAAACGGGAGAGATGATTCGGTTCGTAGTATAGTAGGAGTGAATCCTAGCAACAATCCACAGATCTCTCTCTCTCTCTCTCTCTCTCTCTCTCTCTCTCTCTCTCTCTTCTCCTCACTCTTTTCTCCTCTTTCCCCTCTTCTCTCTTATAAGGTTAGAGAATTCGTATGGAATGAGAAAGGGGTAGTTTAAGGTCCTTAAATTGACCTAGAACTGACGTCAATGGCCTTAGGGCCATGGTATACTTAGGTTATAGCCAAAGGGTATCTGTTTCGGGCAAACAAGACTCATCTAGAGGCCCATTTCTCACCTAAGTCGTGGAATAAGTTTCCTAACCATGAATTTAAGTCAGGTTATGCTTTCGGTCCGATCAGATTCGTGGATCAACCATGGAGGACCTGTTTCAGTTCAACGGTCATCATCACTTGATCAGGGCCACGAGTATACTGACATGTGTAGAGAAATTTTTCTGATCCAAGGGTATAGTTTGGTCAGAATTTGACGGTCCAAAGTCTTCAATTTCGTCCGTAAGTGAATGGTCCAATTCACTTAAGTTTGGGTTCATTTTCTAAAGATATTCGTGTTTCTCACACACTTTTCTCAGGGCTCAAGTTGTATGTTTCTTAATACTATTTGGGCTTGATTCCGATGATGCTTGTCAAGCCTAGTATGGTGGTCATAACCTTATAGTTTTGCGATAATCGGACTTTTGATGCGCGATCCGGGTTCGATACGGAGTTTCAATGTGCTCTCGAGAGTAACTGGATTTTGAGATTACTCATAGGTCTTTAGATAATGTTGAGTAAGCAATTCTAATGGTTTTGGGTCTTGCGGTTCGTATAGATAGTGGTTCAATATAATTCACTGATTAATTTAGCTCAACACTTAACTAATTTTTGTCTAATTTCTTAAAAATTCAGTCATTAAGGATTTCTACCTAAGGTGGTAATCGGGTTTTTATATGGATTTTTCCGAGACGTTACACCAGGCTTCCAAATTGAGATGATGGCCCATCGAAATCTGTCTGCAGCCCTGTGTTTGGCTATCACCGTGGGAACTGCGGTTATCCGAATCCTTTCGAATTTTTACGATTCAAACGGTGATTAAACGATCTTGCTGGCTTGGTACACTGCAGGTGTATTTCTACTGTGACCACCAACCCTACGAAGTGGGGCTCACCTTAATGAATAAGGGAACTTTACTCCGTTCACGTGAAAGGAAATGTCTAACTACGACTACCTACATGGTTTCTTCATTCGATGGACATCAAAATCAACTATTACGACTAATTCGTTAATATAGGCCACTTCTATAACGATCTAAGAGTCGAAATCTGATGCGTATAGCTAATGTGTGATATAAAGACATGGTGTAAAATTTTGCATCAACGGATTGTGAGAACCATGTGATCTAAAATCACGGGGTCTATGTTAATGTCATTATCGTAATTATTGCTAATCTAAGAGTTTTACATAATCTAATGGTTCTACATGGTTGTGACCATGTTTCTAAGTGATTCTTATTAAAGAACTTGTGTCCAAATCCATATGGATGAAATATCATACATTGATTTAGTTCAAGGGAATGTACATGTATTAATCCATATGATTAACAGACGGATGACCTGATTTATAGATGACAGCTATTCTCAAGGGTTAGATTCACTAATTAACTTAAGAGAAGTACATAAGTCAAGTTTCATGATGGATAGTTTAGTCTTTAAAGTCAACGGTCGGATGACTTGATCTATGAATGAAAATCATTTCCAACGGTTAAGTTAGTGTCAGGACAAGGATGTAAGGCTAGAATAGTATGATTAATATCATACATACGTGTATGCTACATTAAATCTTATAGTAACGCTCGACAATTTTCAATGCTTGAGTATCGAAAAGTTCGGCGCATTACATTTGCCGCTTCATATTTAACATATGCAGATAACTTAGAAATATAACTAGTCAGTGGTATACTCGATACGTCCAATATATATTTAGCTTCTTTCCCCTCCATAGCTGTTTTTTCCTTCTTATTACAATGATTGTAATCCATATCATTCACATACAGGTGGTCATAACTTTTGAAGTGGTAATTTTTGTGTGTTAGATCTATATTTTCACATTTTATTATTTTTACTTCCATTTAGTTTCATTAAGTTTGATTATTTATGAATGTGACCGAAAACACATGTTCTTTATTAAGTTAATACCCGATAACTCAAAATCAAATTCAATATATTTTTAGTGCACCGATTTGGCCACCGCCACGCTATTGAACGCTCATTCATTACTGTCTCGGCGCAATAGCACGGGACGCTTGTGTTTGGGAATGGTGCGTCCCCGAGCGAATTCCTAGCCACACAGGTACGTGACTTTTGCTAACGTGGATGTGATCCATCCCGTTAATCAGCTGTGTCCACCCGGTTTTCAGACAAAGGCAAAAAAATTAGGGCGATTCATTACTTAGGTGGGCCACACCACAGGGAAAAGTTGAGACAAGTCCCACCATTAGAATTCTCCAAATTTAGGGCGGGTCCACCATGGGGCAGGTATCCCATTACTCTATTCATCTGACGCGCACCACCAGGATGCTGGTATAACGCGGAAATCATGACACTCACGTGGGCCATACTATGTGAATTAGATTTTTTTGGAATAATTTTACTCATTTTCCCATGGAGTGGTCCAATTTAGATTTGGATTAGAATCTTTCTCAGAATTGACGGTGAAAATATGGCGCCCCACATTATGGACGGGTTGGATCTAATTCATAATCCTCTCGTTGAGGGAACATCCAGCTCCAGGTAACCGTTGCAAGTTTTGTAAGATGGGTATTTTCGTAATTTTACATATAGAAGGAGAGCTAATACAAAAGATACATCTCCAGTTTATCATGATCAAACTCCATTTCTCCCTGCATGTGGCAGAGTGGACAATTAATCAAGACCGTTCAAATATTATATACTACTACAAGATGTCAACATTTTAGGATTCATAACAACCGTTCAATCGAAGACATCCATTTCACTGTTCTCATCTGGATGATAAAATTAAAGGATGTGGAAAATTTCATAACAGAAATATGATATGTAGAATATTTAAAACACAATTATTCCTTGATTTGAAGATATTTGGACGGTTTAGATCAACATATACCCATACCAATTGTGCGATAGAAGGTACGATCTATCATTATATCGATAGAGGCGTATCTACCGTATTATTTCCCAAAACTCGCTCATTGGTCGAAGTCTATTTTCGCGGTTAGTTCGAAGTCCGAGGGCAGATATATTACTCACATGGGGCCGACTCGAGTCCCTCTTGCGAAAAACCAATGCTAGTACGTCACCAAGACACTGTACCAAAGATGTAATTTTGATTAATCTGTACCGTCTATCTGAATTAAGCACATTCCATGATCCAAATTAAAACAATAAAATCAATTTTATATCTTTGATTCGATTTATAGATTAACAATATAATAATCAACGGATGAGGTAAAAAGTGAATAAAAAAATATTTAATCGTAGCTTTTGGGATTCAAAAATAGAAAACTCGAGAGGATGGATGGTCACGATTACTCAAACGTTCAGCCACGTGTACATGTAATTTGCAACGAATAAGAGCTGGTCCATTGCACAGTGCACTGGAAAGCTACATCTTACCCCAACAACCAGCCAAATCTACGTGGCAGTAATTGCCACCTGGATGTCCACGTGGCGTGTCTCTATTCGTAAACGTAGCGAAACGACTCCTGCCGGACGTCCTTAAATAGCTCTGGCAGCGCCATTTGATGACGCTTCCAAAACCCTAAAACAGCGACCGAAAGCGAAGAAATATCACTCCAGAAGAAAATCCGGTTTTCCGACGATTTTTTTCGTAAAAATCGGCGATCTTTCTCCGTCGAATCTCCTTTTCTGGCATTTTTACGGTCTCCGTCACAAGAATCTGCGATTTCGCTCTTTCACTATACGCTATTTTTCCGTCGATTTTTGCTTATCGGTCTGATAATCTGGTTTCCTGGCGTTACTATTTTGATTATCGTTTTCGGTGAAAAATCGGCTGTTTTAGCCATCGCGTATATATCGTTTCGCAGGCGTCATTTTTGTTCGAAAAATTCGGCGATTTTTTGCCGGATTCTCTGTACGTTACCTGAAAGCTGCCTTTCCATGACCGATGATGGCATCTGCGTGCGTGAACAACATTGGAATGTCGCCGGAAAACTTCCTCGACTGCCCGCCGGCATACTCTCCGTACGGATGGCTCAGCCCTAGAATCTCTTTCAGCCGTGATTTCGTGGACGACGGTTCGAACATAGCGGGTGATATGCCCGCTCCGGCCGCGGCGCCTGAAGGCCCTTCTGAAAAATCAGATCTAGAAGCTTCTGGTAAGGATCTGATAGATTTCGAGTTTAGACTCGACGATCCGGTCGCAATGCTCCCTGCCGACGAGCTCTTCTTGGACGGGAAGCTCGTGCCGCTGCAGCTAGCTGCAATCCGTCCGTCGTGCGATCCGACGGCTGAGATCCGGTCCATACGATCTCCAGACGCCACGAAATCGCGGCGGAGGGCGGAGTTTTCCCGATCGGATCCCTACGTGTTCTCTCCAAAGGCGCCGAGGTGTTCGAGCAGATGGAGAGAGCTTCTTGGCTTAAAGAAGCTCCAAAACCCTAAGCCGGAGCAAGAGCTACAGAAATCGAATTCCCTGCCCGTGAAAAGCCCTAACCCGAAATCCCTGAAGCATTTCCTTCACCGGCACCCGAAATCCCATTCGATCGATTCCAATCTCAGCCTTCCGTTACTGCGGGATTCCGATTCGGAGTCGTTCTCGATCTCATCATCTCGTTTATCGCTCTCATCGTCTTCCTCATCCGGCCCCGATCACGAAGACCTCCCTCGCCTCTCTCTCGATTCCGAAAAGCCCAACCCAAACCAGACCCGACTCCGAGTCAATCCCCCCAGAGTAAGGGTATCGAAGCCCCGGGCCGTGTCCGATCCAACAGCCAGGATCGGCCGGAGCCCGATGCGCTGTGCGCCTGATTCGACAGCGATCCCTGTCCGTGGCGTCTCCGTCGACAGCCCGAGAATGAATTCCTCCGGCAAGGTAGTTTTCCAGAGCTTGGAAAGGAGCTCGAGCAGCCCCGGCAGCTTCAACGGCGGATTGAAGACCGGAAAAAACAGAGGGATGGAGAGATCGTATTCGGCGAATGTGAGGGTTACGCCGGTGTTGAATGTGCCGGTCTGCTCGTTGCGGGGATCGTCTAAGACCGGGTCTATGTTCGGGTTCGGGCAGCTGTTCTCGCCCCAGAAAAAAGACGGCAACGTCGCCAGAGGCCACAATCGGTGCAGGAACGATCGGATTTGATCTGATCGATGGTCCTTCGATTAATCAACGGTGGTAAAATTTCTATTAACTGCTCTTTTATTTTTTTTCCCCTTCTTTTAATGAATTCCGGGTTATTTTGCTTACATCTTTAGATGTATATATGCGGCATTTTTCTTTCTTTAAATGTAGGGTTTTCCCCCCCATTGATCTGATCTAGAAATGAAGTTTTTCTTTTCTGTTCTGGAATCTGTTTCTGTTTCAAATGGCTGGTTTGACACTCTGGAAGAGGGTGATGCTCCATACTCGTGCCTAGTGGAATTGTAAACGTGGCAGACAAGTACTAAAACTTGAACTGTTCAGATAAATGGGTGGAGAAATATCTCTGAACTCGGCTTCGGTAGTGGCCGCTCCAGTACGGTGCTGGAAAAGCTGTCGGCCCACTATGACGTATATGTCTTATCCACGCCGTCCATTCGTTTTGGCATGAGTCCAAAATGCGGTAGATCCAAATATCTAGTGGACCACACCACAGAAAACAGTAGTGATTGAACGCCAACCATTGAAAATTTCCCTGGGCCCACTGATTATTTTCCGTCCAAGATGAAGGGAAAACAACACCAACTTAAGTGGTCCCAAGCAATTTTTAAAGGTGGTTTTCCAAAATGCGGTAGATCCAAATATCTAGTGGACCACACCACAGAAAACAGTAGTGATTGAACGCCAACCATTGAAAATTTCCCTGGGCCCACTGATTATTTTCCGTCCAAGATGAAGGGAAAACAACACCAACTTAAGTGGTCCCAAGCAATTTTTAAAGGTGGTTTCCTATGGTGTGGTACACCTGAGATTTGGATGTCATTTTTGGGCTAATACCGTAAAATGATCGGATAAAAAAAAAATGGATGGACGGCGTGGATAAAGGCATACATAGCTTTTTACAGCATGGATCAGTACTGAGCTCAGTACTGGAGGGGTCACTACCGAAGCCGAGTCTCCTAAGTCATCAAATCAGAAAAGGGTGAAAAGCACATTGCTTGAGTTGGGAACCTTTGCTATTTTCCGTTAAAACGGTGGGAGTGTTGGCTGCCATGCGTTTTTAACCGTCCAGTAGATGCTCCTACTGATCGTACTGATACTGTTGTATATTCAGTGGATATTTTGGGCCATTACCCAGCTAAAGTGGAATGCAGGATATGGACGGCTAGTTTGAAGCACGTTATGCCACGTGTACTATTTCTGTGCGCATGGATATGGAGCACATCATCCTCTGCCGGAGTATGTTTTTCATGATCTCTTGGATTATGGGAAAATGAGGAGAGATAGGTTTCGGTTTTGATTTGGGGATTTATGGATTTTATTATTACTTTTTTGCCCTTTTACAGGGATGCTATGGGACCATCGGTTTTTCCCGCTCATGCAGGGACCCGTCCAGTACCGAGTCGGTGTTTGGACCCACCATGATGTATGTGTTTTTATCCATGCCGTCCAGTCATTTTTTCAGTTAATTTTAGGACTAAGTGCACAAAAATGAGGCAGATCAAAATCTTAGTATGGACCACAACACAGGAAACAGTGGTTTGATTGAACCTCCACCATTGAAAACTTCCTAGGGCCCACTGTAATGTTTGTTTGCCATCCAACCCGTTGATTTGTTCACACAGATCTGGATGAAGGGAAACACAAAAATCAGCTTTGATCCAAAACTTTCGTGGCTCCCAAGATGTTTTTAATTGTGGCCGTTGAATCACCTTTGTTTCATGTAGTTAGGTCCATCTGAGATTTGGATCTGCGTCATTTCTGGGCTAATGTTCTATAATGAGCCGGTCAAGATAAACGGACCGCTTGGATAAAACAAATACATCATATGGTGGGGCCAGAGCACTGACTATGTGAGGGAAATGCTTATCGTAGCAACCTTCCCGGGTCCGCCAAGATGTTTATGCGCCATCCAAACCCTTCCACTGGGATCAACTGAAAACCCCAGAATATTAACCTGATTCAAAACTTCTGTGGCCTCAACGGTGGGTGTTCAATCCCCACTGTTCCCTGTCGTGTGGCCCACTTCAATTTGGGATGTTCCTCGTGTCCGAACGTGAGCTGGCAAAACGGATGGATGGAGTGGATTTCTCACAAATATCACGGTGGGCCCTACCTAGCGTGGGTCGTAGGCAATCCGCTCCGGAAGCTAATGTTGAATGAATTCAGAACCGTGCGTAATAATAATTATTATTTTGTCTGATTTTGCCAACATGTGCTGCTATCATGGTTTGAGAAAGTTTGGTGCACTGATCAGGACCGTCTGTCTGTTGGTCCTCACGATCGATGGTCTACTTCCAGGAAATCTTTTCAATGGACTTGCGTGACTTTTGGCTGCATGGCCTACTAAGAGATGGTTCAGAATGGAAATTCAGGGAGATTGGTTGATACGATCGATCTTGGGAGAGTTGCATGGGCCGTCGACGGTGGATATGCAATCGGCCCAGTGGTCTGGATTGGATTCTTGGACAGTCTTCCCCACTCTTCAGTACAATCGGTTGTGTGATATGCAAATCGGCTCCACTCACATGGTGGGCCCTAGAATGGATGGTTTAGGTCCGAAAAATCACAGCTGTTAGACAATCCTATGCATCTGATCTGTGGCCATTAAAGTGGGGGTGGAAAAATGACAGTTAAAGGTCAAATATCCTTAGATTAAACTACATAATAAGTAATGGATAGGATCATCTCATGGTTTGTGGTTTTAAAATGTGAGCCATCTGTCCTGGTGTCAGTGCACGGGTGGGCTCGATCGGTACATCACCCTACCACGTATCATTTGGTTCGCTTACTTACGTTCGAACATACCCATTACTGTGGATGGATGGTGGTTCAAAATATACTCGTCAAACAATCCTAGCCGTCTCCTTGGTTGCCATAAAATAAAGAGAAGTGATGGACAGGATTCTCTTGTATGTGTGATCTTTCGAAATACTGGCCATCCATAATAGTTAGGTATCACCAGATGGATGGCTCCGATTAATGTATCTCTCCTGTCCATTGCTCTGCCACGTGGATCAGGAAGAGATTGGCTTTAAACATGTTCTGGTTCCTCCAGACGACTGGGCTGGCAAATGGTAACCACTTGGGAGGGCATGCCATCAGATCTACAGCTGATTGTGTGTGGCCCACCATGGTAGGTTTATGGCATCCAACCTGGCCTGCAGGCTGCAGCATCGTCCCACATGCAACTGGGATGCCCAAAATAATAAAAATAAAAAAAATCCATTCATCAGGTGGGCCATTACATCATCTTCAAGGTTTAGGGGCCATTGTTTTCTGAGCCGGATTGCTGCGACCCTTCCTGTGTTCCGAAGTTAAGTGGGGCCCACCATGACTTTTCTGGGAAATCCACCTGTCCATCCGTTTTGCCAGCCCATGTTAGACCATGAGCCCAAGAAAGGAGCGGATCCAAAAGTTAGGTGGACCACGCGACATGTAAACATCACGGTGCATCCCTCGAATGTCTCAACGGTAGGCATTTCCCTTCCCACTTTTTTCCTGTCATGTGGCCCACCTAGTTTCGTATTAGCCTCATTTCAGACGCGGTTTGGCTGGCGAGGTGGCTAGTGGTCGGTGCTCTATGGGCTCCATCCTAATGTATGTGCTTTATCCAGGCCGTCTATTCATTTCTCCTGATCATTATAGGGCTTGATTACAAAAATGAGGCAGATATAAAAATCTGGTGGACCACACCACAGGAAACCAGTGGTGATTGAATGACGACATCCAACCTGTTGATTGGATCGCACAGACGTGGATGAAGGGAAAAAAAATAAATAAATATCAACTTGATCCAAAACTTTCGTGACCTCACAAGAAAATTGTAACGGTGGGCGTTCAAATCAACACAGTTTCCTGTAATGTGGTCCACTTGAGGTATGGATCTACCTCATTTTAGGCTTGTTTAATAAAATTACATGAAAAAATAGATGGACGGTGTAGATGAAACACATACATCATGATAAGGCCCACTGAGCATAGAACACTAGCCATTGGCCAGTGGCAGGGTTACTAGCCAATCCGCTCCCATCATTTCTGGGTTCATGTCATAACATGAGCTTTGCTTGGAAGAGGATTTCTCGGACGCGGTTTAGCCGGTGGCTATTTGTCGGTGATCTGTGGGTCCCACTATGATACAGGTGTTTCATCCACGCTGTCCATCCATTTTTCCAAATCATTGGATGGTATGAGCCAAAAATGAGGTAGATTCAAATCTCAAGTGACACGTTCTGGAACAAGCTGATATTTGTTTTTACCCCTTCACCAGGTGGCAAATAAACAATACACATGTTTAATGGTGTGCATTAACTGAATTCTGTTTTCCCGTGGTGTGGTCCACCTGAGATTTAGATCTGCCTCATTTTCCGACTTTAAACCCTAAAAGATTAGGAAAAAAAAATGGATGAACACATACAACATGGTGGGGATCACAGAGTACCGAATGTAGTCACTAACTAAACCGGGTCCGGATATCTCACAAACATCATAAGGCAATCTCCTTCCATTGTTATCCATGTAGTGCCCTGGCCTGATGATTGGATGTGCTGGGCTCTGACTGCATCCTTCTGATTGGTCGGATTGCATGCCCATACCATGGTAGGCCCCACCCACAACCAGCTCTGAATGATTCTCCTCCATCCTTCCATCACTGTTTGTAATGGTTGTTGTACGCTGTTCTTACAGCATATTTTAGTCTCTCAACAATAATAACCACTAACATGCGCCCTTCAGTTCGACATGTGGGGCTGTGGATTATAAAAATTAAAAACAAAAGGTGTTCTGGGTCATGTGCGTCTTGTTCTACTAGGCGCAAGTTAGAGATTCTCGACCGTTAGTTTGTTATTTAGCATTTGAAGTAGTTGTGTTTTTTTTTTTTTGGCAAGATGCTTACTTATATTATTATATAGTAGACATGAGCAAGAAAGTATCAGTTTTAGTGGGCCTCTTTGTTTGGAAGTGGATTGCATGTGACCCCGGGCTGTGTGGGGCCACAGAGATGTCCGTGACAAATCCACTCCGTCCATCTGTTTTGAAAGACCACGATAAGACAGAATACTTAAAATCAGGCAGATACAAAACTCATGCGGGTCATATCACACGAAACAGTGGGGATTGAACGCCTGGGGTGATGGATTTTTTTTTTTTTTTTGTAAATCATCAGGATGATAGTTTATCTGAGATTTAATAACCCCACTGACGCTTTGGATGGCATATAAAAATCATGGTCAGCTCCAGGAAGGTTTCAACGGTGGATGTCTCTGTTCCTACTGTTTCGTTGGTGTGACCCACATGAGTTTTGTATTTGCCTGTTTTTTAAATGCTTTTCCTATTTTGGTCTTTCAAAACAGATGGACCGAGTGGATTTGTCACTGACATATCTGTGGGCCCCACACAGCCCTGCCACAGGTATTTCTCTGTCCCGGGGTCCAGGCAATCGGGCTTCCTTTTGTTTCTGCTTCTTTCATGATTGCATAGATTCATAATGGAGCGGATTAGGTCTGGGGCCTACCTTGATGAATGTGTTGTATATCCACGCCGTCCATCCATTTTTCCACCTCATTTTAGGATATCCCAAAACTTAAGCAGATCCAAATTTTAGGTGGACCACACCACTGGAAACAGTGGTGAATAATCACTAAAAATTTTTCGTGGGTCACAAGAGTTTTGGATGAAACCGATATTTGTATTTACCCTCTATCCACGTCTGGTTGACCTTGGGTTGGATTGCAAGTAAATGTTATGGTGGGCCTTGGGAAGTTTTTAATGGTGGCGTTCAATCACCACTGTTTCCTGTAGTGTGGGCCACATAAGATTTGGGTCTGCTTGATTTTTGTCTATATGTCTTAAAATGATCTGTAAAAACTGATGGACGGTGTGGATATACAAAAAATCATCATGGTGGGCCCAGGGTAACACCTAATCCACTCCCGATCTTAGGCATCAAATAACAGAGGATCAAATAACATAATCCGTAGCGTTAATCCATGCATGCCCATCAAATTGGGAAACTCAAATAGCTTATTGACGATCGAGATCTGATGAGATTCCATATTCAGACCCTCAACATTATCATAAACTACAGCCATTTTCTGCTGTGTTTTGTCCTCTTCCCTCTTTTTCCCCCCTTTTAGTTGCTGGAAAGAGCCAAATGACACGGTATAGCTCACATTGTATTAGATTCACCTGTCGGGTCTGAAGCTGATGATATGGGTAATGTGGGCCCCACCGTGGAATTATCTATATGGTAAAATCATAACCCTTTAATGGGTGACCAGGAAAAATCCGTACCATTTTTGGGGTCACTTGGTTTTGCCAGGACCATGTTCCATGATTGAAAAGCCCATCTTCATGACCCCTTTAACCAACGGTGATCTAGTCCTCTATGGGAAAAAAAGCTATATTCTGTAGCTGGCCCATTATATCAACGGTCATGATTTACTAAAGGGATTCTGTCATCGCAGCGCAGGTGCTATAGATGGAATAGATCTAAACTGTTAATTAGATACCCAGTTTAAAAATCATACTATTGGGACAATCCTAACCGTGTACTTTGTGTGAAACAGATGGACAGCAAAATCCATCAATGGCTCAAGAGGAGAAAATGTCCATTTGTTAGATGATTAGGATCATGTAAGCCCACACGATTAGAAAGCAAAATGTTCATTTGAGTGAATGAGAAATCCTTCCAATAGATTAGCCCCACCATAAGGATCAGGTAGTGCAAATGGTAGTCGCATCTACTAATCATTAGGTGGGCCACACCACCATAGGTAAAAATAGTGGTTACCTTATCCTGATCGTGCTGTACATTTGTTGAATGCGATTTCAACACAGCGACAACTTTTCAAACATATTTCAATGTTGCCGTGGTTATAATGGTTACTCGTCCTTATCTCATAATCATCCACCCATCACGACTCTTTGAAGATACGCCCATTAATGTAACTCTTTTGAAGAAATACTCATTAATGTATTATCTTCCGTATGTTTAACATATATCATGAAGTTATCTAGCCTACCACATCGCTACTTTTACAACGTTAACCTGGTGCTGTGAGATTTTGTTCAAATAGTTGATTATTGTTGATGCAAAAATTCAATCCGCTCTTTGTAGACTTTTGAGTATCTATATAAGAAGAAGACAAAGGAGGCCCTATTTAGAGTAGAAGACCCTTCAATGATAAAGTCAAGCTAGGAATCTAGGTCTGATAGTATCGAGGGGTTTTGAGTGAGACGTTCTGCGTAACTTTAATCATTAGAGGCGTCTCTATTTATAGATTAGGAAAGGTAGTGGCGTAAGAGGGGTTTTCTTACTTAGTAAGATATCCCACAGTAGGATTAGAATTCTATTGGGAACTCAAGTGATTGCCCTAGATTCTCGGCTAAGATCTCGAGAGAATTCATATCACGATAGGCTTCCTGGATCTTTAGTTATGATCCTCGGCGAAGGAGGTCGGGTTTCAATAGGAGGCAGTCTGTGCCAACCTGAAGTGTATTGGCCTGAGATGTGCTGACTCGGGGCCTGCTAACCTGTGGTGCGCCAAATTGGGTCATGCCAAGCTGTCTCCTTAATTGAGTTTGTGCATTTCTTTCATTTAGGTTTACGATCCCTCTTGCTAGTTGAATGTCAAGCTCGGGTCTAAAGTTTCTATTATTGTGTGGCTTAGCTAAGTGCATAAGGTTTCGACCTGATCTATTTCCATGTTAGTTCATTTTTCGCGTAACAGTTATTATAATCTATGCGAAATAGAATTACATAACATTACAATAATATAAATTTTTTTTAATGTATTATATGTAACTTTAATTCCAATTCGCATCAAGTACACTCCCAAATGCTCATAAGCTCGGTTACAAAGCTACATGGGCTCATCACAATGTTTATGTGACATCCACTTAATCTATCAATTTAGCCAAAACATTTTAGGGTATAATCATAAAATTAAGAGAAGTACAAGACTAGGTGAGCCACACCACATGAAACAATGGATATAGAAATCTTAACCCTTGAAATCTTCTTGAGGCCCACCATGATCTTTACATGCTATCCAACTTGTTCATAAGGTAATTCCGACTTGAATGCAGGTAAAACACAAAAATCATCCCGATTGAAAACTTTTTTTTGACCCTAACAAGGTTTTAAATCACCACTCTTTGTGAGGCCCACTTAAAGCTTGGATCTGCTTTATTTTTGGGCTCCCAATATCTAACATTACATGTTAAAACTGATGGACGGATATTAAACAGACATCACGGTGGGCCCCACAGAGCTTTGGGTTAAATGGGCTGTGTAATAGGGATTTACGTACATGCATGGCGTGCCTTGTCTTTTGGTACATGCCAGGAGGCGTCCATCCATCAATTCCATATATACATGAATGAATTCAAATACATTTATCATGCGATGTTTCCGACCATTTATTCTGTTCGTGGAACGGACAAAACACTAGCTATTGATCGAGTGTCATTCACATGCCACGTGTACGGTGATCTGAACCTGGTACAATTGACGTGGCACATGTAATGATGATCCCCGGCCACCTAGAATCTTCTGGCATCACTGGCCACAAATAACAAAATTTCTATGATTGGACTATCCCAACCATCCAACAGATGAACCTTCTGCTCTCATTTTTTTTCCTAATTAATGACAATTTTATTAAAAATGAAAAAAAAAGGACCATGATGAGGATTTTGAAAGGGATCATGACAGATTCCCACCTGAATAACAAGGTATTTGCAAATACCCTAGCATAAAAATATATTGTTCACAAATAACCACATTGTTGATTCATTAATATTGTAAATACTTATATTCAGCTATTTTTCATTATTTCTATTGGAAACCATTAAAAAATTACGGAAAATATCCGTATGAAACATATCATCAAATTTTCTTCTATGGAAAAACTATAAACGCTTAAATTCTTGTTGAAGGAAGACCATAGTTTCAACAATTGTCTACTTATGCTCTTATGCTAGGTTGACAGTAGCTTGTAACCTCAGCATTGCTATTCCTGTGCTGCTACTCTCAGTTTGATCGGTGATCCTGTGTTAATAGTAAATTTTATTTTTTACCTCCATCTTCTATTTACATTCAACCAAATAATTTTTACATATTCAAAAGTCTTTTGATTTTCAAAACAAAAAAAAATTTATTGGAGAAAGAGCCTCAACCTTTCTAAACTGCTAGATAAAGTGCATTTAACAGCTTGCCGAATAGACAGTTGGTCTTTCAATTTCGATGCTAGGAGTCAGTGACATTTGATTAAAATTGGACCACAAATTGATTATATGGTGCTGTAAACTACATGTGTACAACGTACTCAAATTCTAGACCAACGGTTACAGTAGCAGTTGAGATATCTAACAAAAGGAATTATGATGATAATTACATAGATTAAAGTAGTTTATTGAAAACCTTCTTGAAAAAGTATTAGAATGTAAATTCTTTATTAAGTAGGTAGTCTTTTATATATAAAAAGATTCTTCTTGAGTTGTAAAGAGAAAATGAGGTTTCAGGGAATTGATAGTTTTGTCATTTTTTCAAAACATGCCAAAGAAGCCAACCACCATTAGAAAAATTAACCAAAAATGAGTATTTCCATTAAGTATGAATTATAATGTGGTTATTCATAGAAGTATTATTTTTTTATTGGTGTTTACAAATATTATATGATTTTGGTAATTATTTGCAGAAACCCCTTCCTAAAACTAATACAAAAGATTGTAATACCCAAGTATTACAGAAAGAAATGCTCTAGTCCCCTTAGAGCACTGCTCCTAGTTGCATCTATCAACTGGACAGTCCAATCCACCAATATAAATTGTCTATCAAGTCCAAAGCATAAATTATGGCCTACTAGACAAAACTCACATTGATAAGATGATCCAATTCATCCTAGTTTGTCCTTATTATTTTTATAGGCATCTTTTTACCAAACAATGAATGAGATGGTTAGGATTGCTTTGCAAAAGTGACTCTTAACAATCATGAGTAGGCTATGATGGGACCCAAAAAATAAAATATTGGACCTATTTTGGTATATGATGTAGACCCTCTAAATAAAAGGCTAATGATAAGATAGGTATGATTGTCAAATTAGTGTAATATTTGTATAGTAGCCCTAAAATCTGATTTGACCTAATGTATAACTAGTCTATAAAATCTGTTTTGACCTAGTTCATTGTCTAAAGCTAGTGGTGTATTTGGTTAGCAGTAAATGAATGTAAACAATGTTAAATAAGTAACGATGACTTCATATTGGTTGATGTATACAAGCATAATTCTTGAAAAGATGATTGATTGCTCAGGTAAACTCTGTTGGCTCCACCATAATTTGTGTTTCATGTACATCCTCTATTCATTTTGTCATATCATTTTAGGTTATGAGCACCAAAAAAAAAAAAGAGAGAGAAAAAGACCCTGACCCATAGATCAATGATAGATTGAATGAAAGATACTTCATTTCAACACTAAAGTCTTGGTATCAATCTATAGTGGGGGTGGCTAACGGTGAAGTGTCAACTGACATTGGAGTGTACTAACAAGCTGACAAAAAAAGAAAAAGAAAAAAAGGTGGATCTAAAACTTCCATAGCCACCAAGAACTTTTCAATAGTAGGCGTTCAATCCTCATTGTTTTCTTTGGTGCGGTCCATTAGAGCCTTTGATCTATTTCATCTTTGGGCTCATGCCCTAAAATGATCATATGAAAAAAGGAATGGCCATCAGGGATATAACATATATATCATAGTTGGGTCCACCTGTTACAAGATTGAGTTTTATTTGATTTTCAAAGCTAAATTTCCCACTCTTAACCATACAGTCTGCAGTACTTATCATGATTACCTATGTACCATCCATTATATACATTTACGACTAACCAGCCAAGCTACTAATTTTCACTGTTCAACTAGAAGCATCATAGTTTATACCCCTCAGAAGCACTGGAGTATTTCTCTTACATAAATGTTCCAGAGAAATGCTCCAATGCTCTCTGATCACTAGAAGTATAATTCTCCCAGTTTCATCGTTTCACTTGGACAGTCCATTTGAACAATCTGAGTGTCCATTAAATTTACATCACAATTTCATACAAAAATCATATTGATTGGACGATCCAGTGCATCATCAATTTCATACCAAACTATTGATTGGACCTATTTTTGTATAAATGGTCTTGACCATCCATATTAAAGACCATTGATCAAATGGTTAATATATGCCAAAGTGGTCTGATGTTTGCTTGATAGTTCTTTATATGTGTATTGAACCTAATGAATGGTCTATATCAATGGATAGGACTAAGTGTCCGAATGAACTAGAAGCATTGGAGCATTTCTCTTCAAATCATTATATTTAAAAGATTTAGCCCATGCAACCATTGAAAATTTTGCTCTCCTAAACACCTCTTTAATGGTTTTTTATATGCTTGATCCACTTGTAGCGATGAATCTCGTCATAGGCAATTTCTCAAAAATATTCAACATTTTATAGTTTTCTCCTGATATTATCAAGAAAAACTCACTGGAAATGTAATATTAAAAGATTTTTTAATTAATTAGAATGATTTAAAAATGGGTAAAACATCCATGATGAGACTGAAAATTTTAAACATCCATGATTTTGAAAATCTCGCGAAATCTTGGTGATGTTTGTCATAATGGTTCAGGTCTACTATTTTCGCTGCTAAAAGTAAAAGATGAAACAAAAAATCATCTTTAGGTTTATGGTAGCTTGAAAGGAGTCATGCATAACCAAGAGGAGAAATGGGTGAGAAACCTCTCCTACCAGCTTGAGAAAAGTGGTCCACTAATTCCATGTTCCAAAGACACATGGTGCAAACATTAGGAAAATTTCCCATCTTTCTTTTCCTGAGGTAGGCAAGAACAAGCTAACACTCAAGGGGCTTTCTAAGACCAAATGATATATACCTCTTTGGAATCTTCTTTAGAAGAGCTCTGAAAGACAAATGCCTATCAAGATTCTTTTTCGAGGAGCTTTATAGGGCCAAATGAAACTTACTAGGAATATTCTTTGAAGGAGCTTCATGAGACCAAATGATACCTATTAGGAATTGTCTCTGGCGAACTGTTTGGAGCCTTGTGTTTTTTGAAAGATATGATTGAAAAAAAAAACTCAACTATTCAATTTTCCACACCCAACCATCCCTTCAATGGGGGAGACGGTTTCCTTTCTGTAAGGGATCCAATGTTGGGAATAATAGTCATTTCTTCTATTAGGAATATTGGAAATATTAGAAAAGATTATATTCATTTTTTTGTATAATGAAAAAAATAATTTCCCTTTGCGTGTGTATTTAATTTGATTAGGGATTAATTGCTTGTAATCTTCTTAATTGGGGCCCTTTTCTCGTGTATATATTTAAAGGACCATACTGAATGAAATACATTGAAAAATTATTTTTTATTTTTATTTTATCACCTTCTTAAATAATCTACTTTTGGGGCTTCATTTGGATAATTGGATGTATTTGCATAAGAGACATCACACACCCCTCAAAGGATTCATGTTCCTAATCAAAATAGTCCCATTAATCATATTTTTATTAAGGAAGACAATAATGAATGAGAATTCTTATGGAGGGGTATTTATTGGATAATTCCATTTTATGTCACAATCCAGATGGTGTATTTTTAATTTTTGTTTATTTAGAGCCTCGTGCATTTGGAAGGCAGTTATGAGGGTATTAGAAGAGATTGTGGAGGTATCCTGTAACACTCCGAAAATCGGGGGTTGGGTAGAAACCCAACTCCCGAGTTTCAGAACATCACTTATGCAACATAAATGCTTATGATTGAATATTGTCTATGTTGGTGTATTAAACATGAGTGGGATTAAGCCAAAACAACATATCATACTCCAGAGACAGTTAAATTAGCAAGCGGAAGACTGTAATAAATACATAAAATATAGATTTGATTGTAAGTCTCCAGAGTGTGAACATGTTACCAGGTTAATTAAATACATGTATACTCCAAAAATAGAAAGAAAAGAATATACATGAGTGCTCCGAAAATATAAAAAATGACAGGAGTCATGGTGTCTAATCAACCTCCCTGTAATCCCGTCGATCAGAACACAGAGGAGAAGTCCTCCTCATCATCATACAAGTCCGGCTCCGCCCGCAGGCCGCGCCATCATCTGCAATTACAAAAGGGTCTGGTGGGTGTCCGAAACACCGTCCCGTAACGTGGAAGTGAGTAATTAACTCAGTGAAATCATATAGCAAAGATTAGCATGTTATTAAATCAATCACGCGTTAATAGTAAAACAAACAATCAAACATTCCTAGATACTGTTGTTAATGCAAGCATGAAATGACATGATGGATGCGCTCACCAACATTCTCCCTCATACGGCACCATCTTACGCACATGGCATGCTTTCTTCCCACAGTGTTCCACATCTTCCAGGCACATGCAATGCGATGTGGATATGATTACCGAGTTATTATTAATCCTTTCATACAGCAATATTGGAAAACTAGGGTACCTTCCTTATATCAATCCCAACACAGATCCTGTCTAGGGTCGTCACTCCTAGTAATCTCATATGATGTTATATTTGTAGGTCGCTGCAAGGGCTACCAGGGCTGTTGCTCGCACTTGTTGCACTTCTCCCCCATCACCTTATCAATACAGGCCTAATTATCCTTAAGAATACATCAGAACTCGTCGCCCCCATGCGGTGTCAGGATAAACTCAAGGTCACTACAAAGGGCTCGTCACCTGATCAATGTAGGCCGACAGCAAGAATATAGTGTCCCATACCACCATAATTTGCTCAGAGTAGGGTGCTCACTGGTCACTACGGGGAGGTTTGTGGCTCCAGCGTAGGCTGACAGCTCGACCACGGTGTCCCATACCACCATGCCCGGCTCATGAGTCTTTATGGATCAAGGTACCATGGTTGACAGGGTTTTCAATGGTAAGTTTAGTACCCTAGGTTCAAGTAGTTATGACTCATACATGGTGAACATACAATGGCCAGTCGGATTACTTGACGGGCTCGACTAGTACGATCGCATCTTAAGCTAAGCAACATGAAGTGCATAAAACACTTCGCATGGCCTAACCACTGCCGCCAACCCAAAACAGGACTCGTGTTCATCGACGCGTCCTTCGTGGTACATAGAAACCAACCACGAATTTAATCCATTACCGACTTCCTGGACTAGGTCATAGCCTCAAGCATTTGTAAACCAACGTCAGTAAGCATATGTGAGTAACAGAAATGAAATACAATAATGTAAGCATGTTGACACATGTTATAACATACAACTTAAGCAAATCATCCAACACATGCATTTCATATGTATAATGAAATCAATACATATAGCCAACATGATGGAAATCCTTTACATCAGCATATTAATTGAGAATTCAATCTCAAAACTAATTCACAACACCATTTACTCAATACCTACTAATACAAACATTTATACAAATACTTAATCTACACACTTTAGTCTACATAGCGTATGTCGGCCAATATGTGCGTTAGGCGAATCTCTTCGCCAAACAGATCATACACGCATTTCTAATATCATAATACGATAAATAGCCATGATAATCATTTCAGCAAAATACGGACTTATACTGCATTTTCTATAAATGCCTAAAATACCCTAAATCTCATATTTACCGTACGTTTACGAAACGGAAAACGGACAACATGTTGTACATGTCAAACGGCGTTGCCGTCGATAATCTACTATTAAACGACATTGAAAGCTTTGAAATCAGTCAATCTAAGCGTCTAAAATCCTCACCTTTTGCCCTAGACGTGTATCGTTTCGAACGGAACGTATACACTTCGTCAACGGCGTACAGGCGACCTAATGCACAAGATACATGAGCTATGTTTCTATTTGAATCGAAAGAACCCTAAATCAGCAAGTAGTTAGGATTTTTCTTACCTAGGAGTGCGTTGAAATTGCCGAAAAAGTGATTGGAGTGCGGTGCTTTAGCACGTGCAAAAGCTGCAGCAAGTGGCGGGAATTCTCTCCCACTACTATCTCAAAATCTCTCACTTTCTCTCTCTCTCAATCTAGGATTTTATCCAAATTCGGATGGGAGAGATATGAGAGGATTTCAAGCCCTTATATAGGCTAAAACTTCACCAAAACAGACTTGGGACAAAGGTATACTTGGGTTATAACTAAATTGAGACTTTTCCAATCCAAAAGAGCATTTCGGGAGGTTCGCTGGCCGAACGCGGTCGGACTTAAGCTCATGGTCACTGGATATTACTCACACCCAGTTTTCAGTCCGGCAGAGTTCGCAGATCGCACGTGGCGGTCCAATTTCAGTTCAGCGGTCATCGCACCTAAATCAGGTCCACAAGTCTCATGATATGAAAGAAAATTTTTTCCTGATCCGAAGGTGTAATTTGGCTGAATTCCGATGGTCAGAACGCTTAATAATAACGTGCCAAGTCACGTGTCAGATTTGGATTAAAATTTTCAAATCTAACCCATTTCTCACTCTCTTCACTCCAGGCTCAATGAAATAGCCTCTGAACGTCGGTTGGGCTTGATTTTCGAAACGATTGTTAAGTCCAGCTAAGCGGTCGTAACGGTCTAAGATTGTAGGTATCGGACTTCCAACGCGCGGTATGGATCCAATACAAAGTTTCAAAGGGTTCCTGAGAACAAACCGGTTTAGAGTTTGATCCTGAATTTTAGGATATTATAGCGTCCTTGTTTCTACAAGTTTTGGGTCTTGCAGAACATATTTAAAGCGATCAGGGACAATTTCGCAGCTACTCTAGCGTAGCGCTAGATAACTTACGCTTAATTTCTAAAGGAATTTATTCTAAGTGATTTCTTTGGCTTTGAAATTGGGTTCTGAGCGGTTACTAGGGTGTTTTGGTTGACCCATTGCTTAAGGACGTCTAATCCTAGGTTAGTAAAAATCCGGAGTGTTACATATCTCATATGGGGCTTATGATGGTTCTTGGATCATATTTTAGGAGGAGAAACCTCAATTTAATAGAAATTACAGTGCAAACATATGTGAAGAGAGAGGAAAGAAGATAGAAATTGGGAGAGCAAAAATTGCTTAAAATTTAAAGGGGAAAAGTTGAGTTGCACTATTGGCTTTTGCAAATGAAATTAATCTGAACCATCCAATGGACAACAACCACATTTTCAAGTCTCAAAGTTCTTAAAATATTTAAAGTTCTCCATCTAAAAAGGGAAAAGGTTATAGCTTTAGTAAAGCAGAAAAGGAGACCATTTGGTCCCTTATTTCCATAGAAATTTCAATGATGAGGAAATATAAGGCTTGATGATAGAGTATGATAGAGTATGCCCTAACATCCTACAACCATGACAGGTAGAAATTTCGAGGTGTAAAGGGCTCTAGCATTTCACAACTAAGTGATTTTACCTCTTGCTCAAGTATGGGAGAAGGCTAAGCTAGAATGTCTGGTTGTCCCGTGTTAAATGATATCCGACCCCGTAGAGCAGTTGTTTTTGAGTAGTGTTTTTCTTCTTTTCTTTTTTGGGTATCTTGATGGACAATTTTCCTAATTCTTATCATTTTTAAGCTTTTCTTTTTTAATGAAATAATCAATAATCTGATTTTGGAACATTTCCAGCATCAATTGAGAATACTTTTCTTTTTAAAGAATACCTCAACTTAAAACATTTCTTCACGCTTTTGAAGCTCTACACTGAGATAAAAGCCTAAGTAAACCTTAGTCCAATATGCAAACCATATTTGCAAGCAATCACCTTTTTATCACAAAGTGCTACCATCCTAACAATAATCACTTACCTAGGAGAACCATGTTATTTTTTCACAAAATGCTACCATCCAACTCTAATCACTTACCCAAGAGAATCATGTTAATGATCTTTAAAGATTTGAATCATATCCCAACCTTTTTTGCATGGCTTACACTCATCTCAATCTATGGTTATTATTATCTTTACACACATCTATATGGGCATTCGAACCCCTGAGCTCAGTGTTGAAACACAGTGCGTCTGCTGTTGAGCTATGCATTGAGACCCAATTTATGTTTATCATTATTATTATTATTATTTGCCCCCTCTTCAAGAAGAAACCTTTTAAGCCCGGTTTGGTAAACACCTAAAAATGAGTTCTTCTTTTAGTTAACAGTAATTATGTTTAGATATCTTCCTATTTAATACGTGATGAGCTCATGTTAATACTAGTTCTATATTAGAGACCAAGATCTTTATTATAGAATTAGGCCCTCGCCATGGGTGAGGTGTGAATCATGGAGCAAATGGGTCCTAATAGTGTTGATTCGAAAGTTGAACTGAAAGTGGAGCCAAGATGTTCGGACAATCTAGTGATCCACAATCTAACCAAAGACAGTTTCCACTACTAGTGTAGATCGTAGATGAAAGGAGAATAGTCTTAATCAATATTGATGAATCACCAAAAAAAAGATTGAAAATTGATTTCGATTCTCCAAACCTAGGTCATATTGTCCTTTTCTCGCTATACAGTCGCATCGGAAGAAGCTAGTACACATTTGGGTGACACATATCATTTCCATAAGAAACTTTAAATCTTACCTTATAGCAGTTTCTTCTTTTCTCTTTTTTACTCGTCTCACACTCTCGCATTTCTTAACGGTTAGGATCTTACATTAATGTTTCTAGGATTCCTTAACCAATATCACGTTCTCATGCGACCAACGGTTTGAATCATATTAAACATGGGCTCATATATATGAAACCATAAGCCTTGGTAACTTGACACACCCAACCCAATCAGACTCGACCAAGTCGGCATTCCATGCCTCTAATTCCTTCCATATAGGCTTTTTGGAATAGGGCAATAAAACAAAAATCTCATCTTTTTCCACCCTACTTCTCCAAAAGTTAAAATAGAAAAATTCACATTGGATTTAGAGATGCAGATTGATGACTTCTGTCACATCAAGGTGACACTGTATCACAATTATATGCCTTGAGAAGTAGAATTGGCTAATCCTAAGACAAAGTGTCAAGTTACTCTATGCCATTATTCCTGAACAACTCGAAGCTGCCCACATGTGATTTTTAACTTTTAATTATTTTGATTCTTTTTTAAATATTAAAAAAAAATTCAAATCAAGAAGTTATAATTATTCAATGACCAAGTTTATGGGGAAAAATGATTATTTATTTATTTGCTAAGATAAGATTTATTATTATTATTATTATTATTATTATTTTTAAAGAATATAAAGTTTACAATCATTTCACTATTTTGGCGATCGGTATCCATGTAGTAAATAGTAAGAAAAAGGTCGTAAAAAAAATGGAAATCCTAAATTGTTTGGATTGCGAGAATGGAAATGCTACTGATAGATATCCAATAATTTTCAATTGGACTTATTCTCCAAAATTCTCTCACTCTCTCTCTTTCCCTCAGGTCGGCCTCATGGGAGCTTTCTATGCAGTGGAATTACGTGTATCCGAAAATCATGGCATGTGCCAGACATCTACTACGTTCATCAGATGCATGATGGGCCATGGCCCAAAAATTGGCCAATCGATAATTTAGGTGGGCCACACCTCTAAGAATAATTGAGTGGACACCCCCCCAATAAAACCTTAATGATTATTTGTGGGGCCCACGGATATTTGATTTAGGCATGCAGATCTTCCAACGAGGGGTCACATCAAATTTTAGACTATTCCAAAATTAATGTGGGTCCCACCAAGTGATTTAAGATGTTTTATTGGTGATTTCACATGAATTGGAAAGATCACACCAAGTGAACGGTTCAGATTTCTGATACACATCAAGGTGGGCCACAATGCTGTAACTTATGAGAAGGAGCTTTCCATGAGGTAGAGCGTGATGTGGGTCACATCCACACCGTTCATTTGGTGGTTCCATATGAAATGTTTCCAAATGTATCATATCTCTCTTTTTTCCATCATCAACGGCACAAAAGGGTGGGGTATCTGGCCACAGGGAAAGAGAGGATCCAAAACCATTCATTGGAGTGTGGTTGGTTAGCTTTGGTACTTGTGCTGTCTCTCCAGATAAGGCCATTCTCGGTATTTGTGTTGGGTTTGTATTACTTATGGTGTGGCCCACCCTGTCATCTGACCTGTGCCCGTGACAGCCGTTGGTGTGACTGATTTTACCTTCCCATACATCAATCTCCTCTTTGTGAAAACTACAGTTGCCCACCTGTGCTGCATATCATCTTGAGACCATTAGTAGCCTTTGGATATATGGACGGCCAAGATGGGCTACAGGAATTGTCCACAACTTTGTCTAGTAAAAATCTTAAAGATCTGTGGCTAGGATCTTCCGATCTAGGAGATTTTTGTTGAATGATCTATCTACAATGAGATTCATCATATCAATGGTCTGGATTATCAAATCGATGGGCCTCATTTTCAGAATTTAATACAGCATGAGGAATATTTCCAGCCCACGGACTAACTAGTGAGTAGTGGACCTGCCAGGAAAAAAATAAAATCCAGCAGCCTATTTGTTTTGGAGATTGGTATCTGGCCCACTTAATGGAAAGCTCTAAACTCACACACGTGCCATGTTTTCACGTGAGCTGCACGTGGATGGGCCAGGCCCACATTGCATGTAGGCTTACAGAACTTGTCTTAAGTAGGTATGTTCCACAGTTCATTTGTGATACACAATCTTGCATCTACGATTCTGACCGTTGATACGATTGGCCCCGCGTTTGATGATCTATTTCCCACGTGCAAGATCCTAGCCATTGAATATTTGGATACCTTTGCCGTACCTTTTAATACTTGTCTATTTGCTTCATTTGATGGGTTGAAACTTTCACATAAATGGGAAGTTTCAGTTCATAGACTGTCCAATCCAAAGTGGGGCCCATTCAAATGAATGGTCTATAAATATGGATTGCTAAACCATGGACCCCACTTTTACATAATCAGAAAACCCAGTGAACTAATTTATTTTTTTTTTAAATGCATTATCTTCAAGAGGAGGATGTGTAGTGTCCTCAAACCCTGAATGTGTACAAACTGAGCCCATGGACAGGTGATCCAGACCGTTGATACAATGGGCCATATATGGTGTCATTAAGATTTCTTCGATTGTGGGGCCCATCGATTCTACTCGCTGGATTTCAGAGCCATTTTCCCTCTTCAATGGGCTGGGCCTAGTGTTGGTTTGGCCTCGGGCTGGGCTTATTTACAACTTTGCTTTTGAGTGGCCCGGGCCTGACTGTGGACATCCCTATTTGTGGATCAATGAAACACATAAGCCTAGATATTCTCCAGTATGGCCCACATCTAATCCAATCTAGACCGTCCATCTACAGATATTAAAGTGTATGGTTGCACAAAGGTTGAAAATGTGCAAAGCTAGGTGTTATAATTTAAATTCATTTACATAGAGTTTTAATTGGAGACAGTGCAAAATGACTCAAGGATAGAGTGGACGACTGTGCCTGAGAAAATAGGTCATTTCCCAGATTCTTCGCAAGAGTCGTAGTTTTTTGGGTTTCTTGTATTCTTTTGCTGTGGCCTTGTTAATAAAATTCCAATGTCAAAAAAATAAAAACAAAACAAAGAATGAAAGAAAGAAAAAAAGATATATACCTTAATTTATTAACCCTTAGGTGACTTTACCTTAAAACATGAAAAGTGGGTAAAATGTCTTAAGAATAGCCCTTTAACTACATTTATTTATGATTTTGGTTTGAAAAGTAAGTTAAGTGACTTCTGCGTAGGTATTTAGGGTTTTTTTTTTTTTTGAAAAATTAAGTGAAGAGGTGGTGCATCTAGGGGCTTTTTTTTTTTTTTTTTTAAAGTTTTAAGATGAAGAAGTGAAATAGAATAAAGTCAAGGACAATCTTATGAATAGCTAGGGTTAAAAAGAAATTAGGTTAAAAAGTTCAATCCAAAATCTAATTATCTATAAAATGCGTTGGCCATAACTTTGTGATTACTTATCCCTTTTGAGTATATAATATATTATTAGAAAGCTATCAATGAGCTCTCTATCCTAACCAAAGTTAAAAGCATGGTGTTTTAAAATTCAATTATTTTAGAAATTAAATTTGAGTTTTAAGTTAAATTTACTAATTTCAACAAGTTATAATTTTTACTATGTTTAATTATTTTAGGATTGTGAGTCCTAAATTCACTTAAAATCTGTCTAAAATCTTCTAAGAGAGCTTAGATAAGATTAGACATCTTTAATAATTTTTAGTAAATTTACTATTTTAGAAAAGTTACAAATTTAGGTCTAAACAAGCCATATCAACAGATTAGATGTCTTTAATGGTTCTCAATAATATATATATTTTTATTTATTTTCCTGATGAGCGGTCCAGATTGATTAACAGTCTGGATCTTTTGGCCGAATGCCACGTATAAATTTCAATCATGGATATTGTGGTTTTGGGTTAGTGAATGTAGAGATGTCAATGGGCTAAGGTTGGCCAATAGAATTCCTAGCCCAGCTCAGCCCATTCATTTAATGGGAGTGAAACTTCCAAGCCCTTCTAGTGGGGCCCATCTTGTAAGAATAAATGGCCCACCTTGTTTTCAAATCTAAGCTCTTATTTTCCTATCTACTACTGGGCCTGACAACAGGCCTGATGTTCATCCAACGTAGATCGGCATTGGGCCTGGTTGTTTCAATCATGGCTGGAAATGATCAGATGGCCCACAGGCCAGCTGGTCTGGCCCACTTCTTGTGAGATTTGGGCCAGAAAGTGAGCCCGTTAAGAAAAACCT
The DNA here is from genome assembly GCA_037074715.1 of Magnolia kwangsiensis. NCBI lineage: Eukaryota > Viridiplantae > Streptophyta > Magnoliopsida > Magnoliales > Magnoliaceae > Magnolia > Magnolia kwangsiensis. Next base: position 105,444,606 of record CM073584.1, read on the forward strand.
GACCCACCTTTATGAAGCTCATAAAGAGGTGGGTTTCAGGAAGTGGGCCCCATAGATCTAAAACTCAATAACTCAGCTTGAAACTCGACCGAGACATCTTGACTCGGTCCGACTCGTCGGTTTTGGAAGTGACTCAACCCTAACTCAGGAAGACCCGTCGAGTCAACTTGATGCGCAACTCTTGGTGACTCAGGCCGTTAAGGCATTGATTTATTTTATTTTATTTTATTTTTTAAAAGAGAGGGGGTGGAAACTAAGGTGGGCCCAGACCGACCGGGACATGATCGTGACCCATTACCCTAATACGACACATCACGACCGTCAATCTGATCTAACCCGAACCTGAATTAGTTTCGCTTATCATTGATCCTGACTCATCACCATTCGGACTGTTGACGACCCGGGACGAGCTTTGTCGATGACCGGTCCACAAAGTAAAACCTAGGCCCATGTAATGGACCGAAAGGGACAAGGAAACCCCGGCCCGTAATAAATATACGTGGACCAATCTTGAGAGTGGGCCGAACTGAGACGGGCCAGCTACTTTCATGCAAGATCTGGGCTGTTCATCACCATGCATTATATATGACAAAAATGCCCTTGAAACCATTAAATAGGCTGGGCCGCATCATTCCGATGGGCAATGAGATCCGAGACACAGCCCAAACCCGGCCCGAGTAATAAATGGGCTTTAATTTTTAACTCGAAGCCCAGAACGAAGTGGGCCGACCCTTTTGGACCCTCATCCAACGCTCCTGATTTCGTACGGTGCTATGGTTAAATGATCAAAGCCACTGATCGAATGGACCCTTGGATTCTTTCATGACATGCCCATGGGGACAGATCAACGGTCTGACCGGTTGGATACTTAAATGAGGTACTGTACTGTACAATGCTCCGCATGCAAGTATCAACGGTATGATATCGGTTTTCAATGTGTACAAATGGAAAATAGTTCATCCAAACCGTTCATATGATGGGCCTCACCATGGATAACCCATGCACCAAATATCCTCAGATCTGACCGTTTATTTTCTTCCTTAACCGTATATTTGTTGGCCACCTATTAAAGGGATGAGGATTGGTTTTTTCCTTTTTCCACGTGAGCAACTTGTGTGAACATCTACGGTGGGTCTCACAACATCAACGGTTTCGATCTGAAGTATGGGCTCGATTGTCCTAGTCACCATCATCTTCTCATGGTGTGGGCCCAACAAATCATTGGATAGGGGACCGTGGGCCCCACTTGTTAGAGTTCAGCTCAACAACTTGTTTTCATTTTACACAGACATGGCAGCCAACGGTATCAACTCCTGTTTCCTTGTTACCAACCAAGGGCCCAGATTTGGAATTGATTTGGTACAGGTGGGCCATCCTTCCCCACCAGAAATTAATTAAAATCACGTGCTTCAGTGGGCCATCAGGACGTTATAGTGTTCTTGCATGTCCAGTTCGTACAAGTGCGTCCATTTTTTTCTGATCTGTACCGTCAAATTGGTGGGACCACTATGGATGGAGGAAATTCCAAAGAATATTTCAGATTGAAACATCTTAGCTGTCGAAAATCTGCCTTTGCTTCTTGACCGTTGCTGTAATTTCAACTAAACTTGAGCCATGTGATCGATGGTTATGGTTTCTCAAACTACTAAACTTTCAGGGCATGCCAAAGTCACTATGGGGCTCATGAGATGAACGGTTCAGATCATCTGATCGTTGGTCCAGTTTGCAGAGACTGATAAGTCTACACGGTGCGTTGAGAAAGTGTGCACCGAGATTAACGGTGGATGCCTGTCTCCAACCGTCCGTAGTAATGGGCGGGAATTCCAGCACACTTTAGGATGCGATTTTCAAATGGGTCCCATTCCCAAAACGTGTTGGATGCCATAGGTGCGCACCGTGCGTGGGTGCACCCTGGTTGCATTGAAGTCGGCCAAAAAATAAACTTTCTAGGACGTTTTTTGTGGAGCGCACTGTTCTGTGCGTACGAAATCCACTCCGTCCATCAGATGGGCCCCTTCAACTTCATCCCATCTCCTAAAATCCAGGCTGATCGGAAACTAAAGTAGGCCAACCATATAAAATCATGCCAAAACCTTCTAGAATCAGTGTGGCCCACAAAAGTTTTATTGGATTAATTTTTTGTATCCATTCATCCTGGTGGGGCTCATCTGATGAATGGACTGGATGGAATATAACAAACATGGTGATCTCGACCTACAATCCGAAAGGTTTTAATGGTGATCGTTCCCATCCACGTAGTCTGACATAGCTGTGCTTTGGGTGGGCCTGATTTTTGGATTGAAGAATGAAATTGATGGATCCCACCTGATGGACGGAGTGGATGTGTCACCATACAAACGGTTTTTATAATATTGTATGCATGCTTATTTTACAAACGTTGTAGATGCACCGGCCTCAATTATCATAGCATCCGTTGGTTAATATTAGGTGGGGGAGGATCTGCCGTTGGACCACCTATCTTAATCGTGTTTTTCCCATGCACATGGCATGCACCGTCCAAATCCTGGGCCATGTTGTGGATAGAACAGATCCCAAAAAATAACAATACGACGCCAGTTGTAACCATCCAATATCAGCCGTTGAATTTTTGGACGGCTGAGCATGTTTGTTTTAACCTTTACGAATTACAACCATCAGACCAGTGAGGATTCTAGTGTATACAAATCAAAATGGGGGGCCATGATTTGGATGGTTCTGATTGACATAAAATTCTACCATGTGTTGTGTGGAAGAGTCACCACCATTTAAGAAACGGTGGAAAAGTGGATTTAGATGACACGTTGGCACCCATTTTTGTATATCATAGACATGTTTTTCAATTGGCGAGTGTGGGGCCAATGGTTAGATAATCCAGACCATTGGTATGTATGCTTTTGTGTCCCACCGAGCCTCCATTGATGGGACAATCATAACCTTTTAATTTGTCGGCTGCAAATAAACGGTCAGAAAGAGGAATAAAACAAGGGTCCACATTCAACTGAAAAGGATTCGTACAAGAGAATTTTCTATTCTGTATAATTTTGTGAATTCTCCGTACTTAACAAACAAACATTTCCGATTTTCCAACCATTGCCCTATCTTGGCCTAACCCAAACTTTAGGTCGGGCCAGATGCAAGTGCCTGAAAATCTTAACCTGAGCCGGGCTTGATTTGAACCCAACCTTTTATATATATATATATATATATATATATATATATATATATATATATATATATATATATATATATATATGTAAATTCATGGCTTACATGAAAAAACAGATTTAATGCGTATGACTGATATACGGACATGCATACCTTTTCACACGTGTCATGGGAGTGTAGATTACAGTCCATGTGATGCGAATCCCATGAAACCTTGCAGGGCTAAATTTCACCCTAATATGATACTATGTTGCACCATGGTAAAGAGAAATGCAAATCAAGGGATGAAACAGTTTTCTTCTTTTAAGTTTTGAATTAAAGTAAAAGTTTGGCCTTAAGGATTCGTAGGGTTCTGCATCATATGGACCGTTCAGATTTTGGACTCACATAATATATGATGAACTCAATTCACATGAGTTCTGAATGAACTGGTGCGCATATATATATATATATATATATATATATATATATATATATATATATATATATATATATATATGGAAAAGGTATTATGCGCTCGAGCTTACGGTTCTGTCCCATGCGGTCAAGTTGTGTGGTCCCATCGTGATGTGTTTCGAATATCTATCTCATTATTTAGATGCAAAATTCCATCATGGACCTAGGTCTCAAAAATAAAGTTAATCCGTGACTTTTTGGGCCACAACACATACAGAAGTGGAGAGGGGCCGTACACCATTAAAACATTTATAATCATTTTTGGGGCCCACAAAAGATGTGGTTTGCAAATCCAGCCCATCCATTATGTGTGCCCCACTTGTATGAGGGTTCAGACCAAGTTTCAGCAGCATTCAAAACTCAGGCGAGCCGCACCAAGTGCTTTTATATGTTTTAACAGTGTTTCACATGATTTTAGATGGTATGGCCCACCTGAGTTCCGTATACGGCTGATTTTGGGGATATCTCATAATTTAAAGGGGAACCATCAAATGCACAGTGTTGATGGTCGACATGCATCACGGTGGGGCCCACACAACTCGACCTTACATTTGCTTATTGTGAGGTCGAGCGCATCGTACCTCCCCCCCCAACACACACACACACACACACACACACATATATATATATATATATATATATATATATATATATATTTCTAGTATATTTTGATATACCTATGCGTGTTACTTCAGTGATATTATTTGATGGATATGATCGAGCAATGATTGATTCAAAGAAAATTTGAGAGATAAAATCCAAATCAAAACAGGTAGACTTACATGATCTTCTTTTGGTACGTTTATAAATTCACACCGATCTACCATATTTAAAGGCAAAAATGAAGAACTCTCTTTCAATATAGTGATCTCTCTCTCAAATGAATATATAATACTCTAAGGGCCCGTTTGGTCTGGCGGATTGGAAAGGATTGGATGGTATTAGAAGGGATTGGAAGTTAAATCTCGAAATTGGCCGTGCGTGCCAAACAAATTGGGTGATTTGATTCCAATCCCATGGACCTTACTACAATCCATTAAGGCGTGTTTGGGCGGTGATATTAGAAGGGCTTAGGTGGGATGAGATTCAAAAAACATAATTATTACCCATGGCAGGGATTGTCCCTTTTTGCCATGGGATAAGATTAATGCCATGCTTTGTTGGTAATATGGTGGTACATTGAATGGATATACCCGCCATCATTTGAAGTTACAATGAATAGACACGTGTTATATCTAAACTGTTCATTTATTTTGTAACCTCATTTTATAGCATGAGCCTAAAAATGAGGTAGATCAAAAATTTATGTGGCCCTAAAGAAGTTTTCAACAATAAGTATTCAATCCCCGTTGCTTTCTATGGTGAGGTCCACTTGAGCTTTAGATTTACTTGAGTTTTTGGTCCATGCTCTAAAATAATCTCAGTAAATGGGTGGACGGTGTGGATATAGCCCACACATCATGGTGGGACCTACACAACTTGCTAACGTTAAGTGAAATTGGCATGAGACCCAATTACTTAATGTAATTCCAAGCTTTTCCGAGTGGAAGTGGAATTGGCACAAAACCAGATGAATCCCATCCCACTTAATCCCTTCTAATCTGACCGTCCAAACAGGCTAACAACACCAACATTACCTTTAAATCTCATCCAATTTATCCTAATCTATTCAAATATGCCTGCGGCATATTTAGTTTGAGGGCTTGGAAGGGATGGAAAGGTTTAATCCCAAGATTGGCCGGGGGTGCCAAACAGACTCAATATAGCAATTCCCAAATATAGCAATCCCATGAATTTTAAGACAATTCAATGACAACACCATCATTACCTAGAAATCCATGCCATTCACCCTAATACCATTCAATCCCTTCCAATCCACCCGGTCAAACGGGCTTTAAAATGAATTAGGATCTGCATAAAACATCTTGTGAAATTATAAATTACTTTTTGCTGGTTAGGCTCTATAAATTCTAACAGATTAAATATTTGATTTTATATATTAGTTTATCAATTCCAATCGTAAGCAATTTTGTTCCAAACCATCAAATGACTTTTTTTCATCGTTTCCATTACTTTGCAGCTCATCCGACAATGGGATAGGCTCCACAGTTGGGGGCGAGGATCATAGATATGATTAACCAATAGCTCATGGCATGAGTTCATGCAAGGCTATGAGGAGGAAAGGGAGAATCCTTTGTTCTAGCAAATCCAACATTCATTGATTTGATTGGAAATGGTCAAATTAAATTTCTTTATAACTGGATATAAAGAAATTTAATTTGACCTTGATTGAATTGTTTTAAAGTTGTAGTATATATACATAGGTTAGACTTTTGATGGACCCTTAACATGACTGGACCCACACAAGTTGCACCGTCTAATTCCTTGCAAATGAACACCTTGCTATAATCCACACCGTTCATAATGTTTCTTATACTATAGGGAGAGAACCCAAAAGCTCTCAGAAGATCCCAACTGCCCAATTCATCCTCTTTCTCTTTTCATTGGATGACTAGAATCATATGATATAGGTGAGCATAGACCATCACATGTGGGGCCCACTGTATCAATGGCTCCATCCACCTAAACTTCCACCGACTAATACAATTGTTTGAAGTGGCATTCTCACTTTCTTAACCTAATCATAAACAGGAGAACATGTGGTTCACCCAACATTATCTCAATCTTTAAGGGGGATATATGTATGCCAAATCGTCCCATACATGTGAGATCCAAACCGTTCAGAAGATGGGTCCCACCAGTTAGATTCACTAGCAAAAAATAAAACCCACCCACTGTTCAGTCGAACCACAATTTATGAAAAAATCTAAAAGGATTCCCAAGCCATCTCTTTGTTCTAATATCATGGCCTGTTTGATTAATCAATAGACATGATTTTTAGGCACGACCATCTGGACAGTGGGATCCACCTGATGGATGGCTTGGATCTTGAAAACATTATCCAGTCTGGCACATTGGGTGGCTTGATGTTGTCTTCTTGTAAACTGCGTGTAGGCTTGTCAAACCTCAATTAGAAAAAGCTTAATCTTCACTCTTTGGTAGGTAATGTTAGTTAACCCCAAAGGCAACATCCAACCGTTGATTATCACCAATGGCCGTTCCCCATTTCGCGGCCTGCAACAATAAAACTCTAATCTTAGAGTTCTAAACATCATTAACTTATGATCCACGCCCACCGACTTTTTCCCTTAAAAAAGGCTTAATGATACCACTAATCGTGGAAAAAGTGGACCATCTAAATTATTTTAAACCATTGAATAGCCAAGATCAATGTATTTAATATGGGAACCTGATATAGTGCATCTGGATGTACTGTAGCTACCTTGCCTCCATGTCATCACCGTACATGTATCATAGATGGACTAGATCAGAATCGTTCATCTAGTAGTTTAGATATTAAATAGTTTATAATTCAAAAACCACATTGTTTGAGCAATCCAACCGTCTAATTGGTGACATACAAGTAGAAGCTAGCGACAGCCTGGATTTGGCAAAGAGAAAAGCCTATTTATTAGATGGTTAGGATGGACCAACCGATGCGAGTTTTTGGTAGTGGCCGATCAGTCACAAAGCCCACTAGATGAATGGTTCGGATCATCATACACATTTGCCACATGGATGGTACATGAGATCGAGGCACGAAAACAGATACATATGGATCTCTTTCCACACGCATGAGCATATGTATGAATTTAGGTGGCCCTTAGGTGGATGAAAATAAACTAAGTTTTGTTTCATTCTCTTTGATAATATAGAAAGTAAGAAAACATCATCCTGCAAATAAAAGATTGGCAATTTGTATTAAAATCATACATCTTTTGGTTGACTAATGCAAATCTTGAGTGTATTTTTGCATTATAGTTGGTTTTGATCATGTCATGGGAATTTGAATTTCTGAATTATGTGATCCTTTGGCCCATTGTATGAGATGTACTTGGTTTTTCTGTTTGTGAAAGTGGGGCCCACATTTCAGCGATCCAGACCGTCCGTTGGATCGATCATATGCTAAAATTCTTCTTGATAGAAAAAAAAAACCCCAGCCATTAATCTTGGATCTTTTATTAGTTCAATGTGATCCGTCTACTTGCAGCCAAAAAACTGAAAGTTTAGGATTGTCCCAACAAGGCAAATTTTGAGCATGGTCTATCAGTGGTGGGGATCAACGGATAAGTGAACCGTATCATGGAACTGTGGGCCCCACTGGTGCAAACAGAAAAGCTGAATCTAACTATTCACATCCTTGTGTAGAGGATCTGGCCATGTCTCTTTGGAGTTTTCCTAGGAAATCTCCAAAAACCCTTTTCCTATCTCTTTACCAAAATCCAAATCCAGCTGCTTTCACCTCCGTTTCCATGTCATCCATCGGCAGTTATCTTACGGTTCAAAGAAGTCTTCCTACTCACATATTCAAGATGTTGTGGGTCTTGTCTCATTTGGGTTATTAATTGATTTCCATAGACCCCATGGAAATCCTGATTGGTGGCTCCCAAATATACAATTGTAGCTTATGGTCCACATTACTTAAGGGGGGAAAATTATCGGTCCAACTGGATACTTAGGTTCATCCAACGGTCTAAATTTCTCTCATCCATCATGGGGCACATTATATGAACGGTTAGGATCACCAAAAGGCCAGCCCCACATGAAAAAAAAAAAAAAAAAAACGTTGGAACAAATTTCTCCATTGAACTTCCTGTAGTAAAAACATGTGGTTAAGATAAGAAAAGAGAAGACCAAAGGATCATCTCGACCATTCGATGAAAGGATCGCAACCGCTAGATCAATGCTACCATCACGGCTTCCTCCAAAAGAGAGAAAAAAAGTAATGAAATGAAATTTTCAAAGCGACTTGTGAAAATTTCAACTGACTAATACATTGTGATTAGATTAATGACCCTTGATTAAAGTCTACTTAGAGCCACTTGCATTAAGTCTAATGTATGACCTAATACAATCTTATTCATAAACAATTCAAGATTGCCATTGTTTCTAACGATGGCACGAATGTAGAATCTTCTTCTTTCTTTTTTCATTTTCCCAAACAATCGCATGAATATAGATTTTTATTTTTTTTTGGATGTTTCAACAAAATCAAGATCGGTCCCGGTAAAAAAACATCGACGAACAGTTGCCAAATGCTGGTAACTGGTCTCATACATTGCTCGAAAAAATCCAATAAGCCACCATTGTATTATTTTGAACATTTTTAGCATAGTAAGTTTAAACATATATATATATATATATATATATATATATATATATATATATATATATATATATATCATCTTGGAGCAAAGTCTGCCATCTTGGAAGCTCCCGCATTGGTGCAATTAATCTTCCTATATCTAGCATTCAGATTTATGAGTGGTGTAATTTAGCTATTTTATGATCCAAAACAGAAAATACAAGAAAGAAAAACTGATAGTAATGAAGAAAAATTAAAATAAAAAGTATTTTGTTTAGAGAAATGGTCACCTATATCTGGGCTGTATGCTAACTTACCATATAGACCACGTTTTCCTACTGTCATTTCACTTGTATAGGACATCTGACCTGTGGAAAGCTTACGAACCGCTGCAAAGTCACGTGTCTTGAAAATCAGGCCGATCCACTCATTAGATGGGCCAATCAGATTATGGTGTGGCCCAACATTTGTGTGCTCAGATGTCCCACAGAAGTAATACATTGGTCAAAATCTCGTGGATACAGGAAAGAGATTTTTTTTCTTTTTTTATTTTAAGTAGACATTTCAACAACCAAAGTTTGAATTGGAAGGCCTACCTACTGATCGCATGAGCCAATATAAAAGATGTGTGTAAGATCTGAGCTTTCCATTAGTTGGGCTACACTATTTAAACCCCCAACCTAAAAATCAGTCCATTTCACAGCTCAGGTGGGCCACAGCATATACAAAACAAATGGGGAGCTACAAAAAAGTTCTTTCAACCCTCACCTGAGGAGTGAAAGGACATATATTTTGTGATAGAATTTCAAGCATTTTGCCTAACAACATTGAAAGCTCAGGTCTCACACACGTGTGCCTGCATGTGGACCTTTGAACATTCAAGAACTTGGGTTGTCCATTACCAAATAAAGTACACAAAGTTATAAAGTCTTCAGTTAGTAGGTTGGAATGAGAATGATAGCTATGTTTATATTCATATAAGATACCTAACCATCTTGACCTAATTTCCTATCTATCTTTTCCACACTTAGTTTCCAAGAAGAAAGCAAGCACTTAAAAAGAAAAATCATATAAAAAACAATGCCTACTTTCTACTGGTGACTTAAAGGAAACACATTGCTATTAGGAAAAGAAATTTTGAGGCCTAGAATTGAATGGTCCAGATCATTAAACTTGTGGGTCCCATCATGGTGGAGTCTCAAGGAACCCCCTTGTGCAAAATATGTGAACCGTTTGATCATTGGCATACAAATGTACAGTTAAGAAAAAGAAAAGTTTTTGACAACTCTTTTGTGAATAAACCAAATACACTCCTCCATTTTAAGTATTTTGGAATAATCTTACGTATTTTTCAGCACTAGTTGAAAAGGTCCTCCCTTTTAACTTTTTGGACGGAAAGAGTAACTATTCTTAGTTTGGTTTTAGTACACCACGGAAGATGTTTCACCTAACCCTTATTTTAAACTCCTCTCTTCCACAAGCCTCTACTCTACTTAGAGTAGAGTGGTCCCTGTTTGCTACGTGCAAGAGGTTCATAAAGGGATTTATATGGCCCACATTTATAATATCTACGTTATTCAAGTTGAGTACCATCTAAAAATTCAAATAATTTAACAGAGGTAGGTCCCAATTTATAAGAAATTTGGATTTCACCCTAACCATCTAACAGTCATCTGATGGTGGTGTACCCTAGAGAATGAGCGGCACCAATCTCGCATCCATATGCCAACTTGGGGTCTATCGGTGGTTCCAATCTTACATGTGTCACATACGCAGCAAGGTTCTCATCCATCACATGTTGGCATTCGTGTGACAAGGCCTAGTTTTAAAAATAACTCGCACCACATCTGGCAAGCACCTTTAAGAGCAAGACATCATCTTCCCTTTCTTTACAGAACACATGGGTAGAAGTGCGATAATCTGTAACAACATCTAGTGATGGAACTTAACTTCAGGATGGGTTTTTTACTACACCTAAAGTTTATCTTTATTTGGAAATACTCAAAAGTGAGGGGAGCATTTGGGAGATAGCAAAAAGGGTAGGTCCTATATGTCAAAATCTCGGAGAAGAAATGTACTATACTATTTGTTAAACCACAAGACTACAGTATAGACATTGTAATTTGTTTATTCCATTATGAATTAGAAGAATATATATATATATATATAAAGGTAGGAGATATGTGAGAAATTTATAAGACTTTTAGCATTTATATATACATCTTAACATACGTACAATTCATATGAATGGGAATTTAACCATTACTTTTTCAATGGCTCCAAATGTTCCAATGGCAAAAGAAAAGAGTAAATTTTTTTTTGTTTTTTTTTTTTAAAATAAAAAGTGTAGTCCAAAGCCCTAGCATGATAATACATTCAATACAAAAGTTTTGTACATTTGAAAAACACATCTTGTCAAAAGACCTAGTACAGAAATGTTGGCTAATAAATGAAGAGATTGAAAGAATTGCATATAAGATCTAAAGGTGCATTGAATTGGTATGTTTTCAAAGCACCCAAGATAAGCATGACAACAATTGCAAAGTACCAAACACATGGTAAAAGAAGGGAAAGTTAGGGTCCGAGTGTCCATTCTCTCTTTCATCTATGAGAATGGAGATGGGATGTGATAGCCGAATGAGACTGGTCTGACTGTAGAAACAGTGGTTTTGCATGGTTGACAATTGCGGATAGAGGGAGTAGAGATGCATTAGTAGAAAATGCTAGCTACAATGGCTATATGGAAAGAGACAGATCAATGCAGGTGGTACTGACAAACCGTGGTGATGGTGATGTATACAGAAGGTTGTGATGGTATGGGATCCCTGAATTGAAAACGGTGGTGGTGGTTCTTTAGTCAACAACCATTGCGATATAGGTCGTGGGCAAGCACAATGATGGATTTGGGATCCAGGTAGATTTGGTGGTCTAATTGTGAAAATTATAACTTATTTGTTTCATTGAAAATTAAAATAATATATATATGAGGTAGGAAAACCACGAGAGATTCATAGAAATATGTGAGGATCTTACTGATAACTTTAGGTTTTAGGAAAACTATAATACTCTAGTAGAATGTGATGGCTAATGCACGAGAACTCAATATTATTTAGAGGTTGCATATGGGTATACATGTTATTAAGATATATAGAGCCTAATCATCAAATATATACTATTCATCCAGGGAGCATTGTCATTGATCGAGCTCAGTAGTGAGCTTACTGGGGATGCAGGGATAGTGCCCCCTTGCTTCGGGTCCAAAGGCGTAGCCCCTATTTCATAGGATATCTCATAAGAAAACTAATAAGACACCATATGAACTATGAAAAAACACTCTTAGTTACAAATATCTTAAAGTGCTAGGGTGTCTAAATAAAGTAGGCTTACTTGAACCAAGAACAAAAAACTAGGTCATATAACAACTGATTGTATGTTTATATAATATACAGAAAATCATGCATCAAATGAGTTCATAGTTTTGAAATCGAATGATAACCTTTTAAATCCAAATACTATTATATGAGTTAAAGATACAGAGTTTCTAGAAAAGATCTTTTTTATCTATATTACTTCAACTAGTAGAAGCATAAATATGAATAGTGAAAGAGAACTAGAACCTAAGCTCGAAAGGAGACCAACCTAGTAGATAAATTTTTTTCACTTTCTTATTTGAAGATGATCGTAAGACATATTCAGAAGTGATTAACTCTCATTACGCATCTTTCTGGAGATAAGCAACAAATGATGAGTTAGAGTCAATCGTATCCAAGAACACTTGAGAACTCATATACTTTCCTCATAGAAACAAACTTATTAAATGTAAGTGGGTGTTTAAAAAGAAGATTAGACCAAATGAATCTATAAATAAATTTAAGGATAAATTGGTCGCAAAATACTTTAGAAAAAAAGAATGATATGATTACTTTAATACATATTCACCTATAACTAGGATCACAATAATTAAGATATTAGTTGCAATAACATTCATATACAAACTAGTAATTCATCTAATGGATGTTAAAACGACGTTTCTAAATAGAAAGGTAGACAAAAAAATCTACGTGGAACAACTTGGGAGAGAATGCATTGGATAGAATATTAATCATAAAATACTTGAAAGGTACTACTAAATATTATACAGGTTATCCTCATATATTGGACGGATACAGTGATATCAATTGAATTATTGATTCAGATAAAACAAAATCCACAAGTGGATATATTTTCACATTCGGTGGAAGTGTATATCTTGGAAGTTTACTAAGTAGACTTGCATTACTGGGTTTACCAAGTCTAAGTTTGTCACTTTAGAAAAAGCAGGATCAAAAGCTGAATGACTTAGAAATCTCTTGACAAATATTCCTCTACGGTCAAAACCTGTGCCTGCTATATCTATTCATTATTGTTGTCAAATGGCTATTGCCAGGGCCAAAAGTAAAATATATAATGATAAAAGTAGATACATTAGACTCCGACATTATATTGTGAGACACGTGTTAAATAATGGAATTATATCTATTGATTTTGTAACATAAAAAAAGAATCAAGTAGATTCTTTGACCAAAGTACTGTATAAAGAATTAGTTATAAAAATATCAAACGAAATGGGGTTGAACCTAACTGAATGAGTACTAGTGTTAACAACTCAACCTATACAAGTGAAGATCTCATGTAATGGGTTTAATGAGTAAACAACAAGACACTGAGAGACTGGGAAGCAATGTAGAGAATTGACCATTCTTATGGTGTAGGTAGTGCAAGAAGCAAAATGAGGGATGATAAGTTTTTGAACTCTTAATGAATCTATAATGATATATGGTGGTGTATCCAATTACCCTATACATTTGATGAAAATCAAATATATGAGTGTGAAAGTGGGACCACTTCCCATGAGAATATATAAGTCACTTCTCTATAGCACACATGAAATTTTGGGTAAATGTGCATGAATGAAAGGTACTAAACCGCAAAACCAGTGTAATAGAAAAGTTGTGTGAGTAGCTTGTATAACCGTTTACAATTCAAGGGCTATGTTAAAGACTGATAGTCACCTGATTCCTGTAGACATGTCTTGCCTACTCAAAATGTCGATCAAAAGCTTATAAACATCGATAGTATTAACAGTTGTTCTATCTTAAACCAAAGTATTTTGAAATTGAAACATGCGAGAAAACGTTATATATATTTTAAAAGGTTTTTAAAACAAATTGTGTTTCAAATTTTGAAATTCTCTATTATTTCTTTCTTTTGAAAAAAAAAATAATTGTCTTTTAATGTGAGTCTCAATATATATATATATATATATATATATATATATATATATATATATATATATATATATATATATATATATATATATATATATATATATATGAGATGTGGATTAATGCATAAGGCTTGACTAGTCAGGGAGGAACGGACACTCCTCATGGGGCCGGGTTCATGTCTGGATTTGGATTTATGTGTGGACTGAGAGTACATTCGCACTGACGATTTTACTCCGCAAGTATATTCACACCTTTCGATTTTGTTCAAATTTCAAATAAGAGACGCGTCTATTCAGGTGGTCACACAAGTTTAGTTCAAATCCAACAAATCTAACCCATTTGAAATAGAGCTTTAAGCTCCTAATCATCGTATATAAACATACCAACTCTAATCCAATTTAATATTTAAAATAAATCAATTTCTCTCTGATTCTTAAATTATCTCTGAGTTTTTGCAAACTGAGTTCATTACTGAGTTAACTCACTTCAAGTTTGAATTTTGCATGGTATAAAATTTTAATGGCGGGGCATTTAATCACTACTATTTCCTATAATATGGTCACCTGAGATTTGGATCTGCATCATTTTTGGGTTCATGCTCTAAAACGATGGAGAAAAATAGATGGACAACATGAATGTAGGATATATATGTTATGGGAAAATTCGATCCATACGAGTCAGGCCGATTTGTGAAGACTCGGAGCTCGGAAGGAAGGCCTTGGAAGGAAAACATCACTCCGGGTCTGAGTAGACCCTTGTTACAGAGGTTTGGCTAAACTGAGCTCTCCCTTGATGAGCTATGACTCCGAGCTAGAATCCTCATCCAAAGACCCACGCCTGTGAATCAGCTGAGCAAAACTTACCTCCGCCTCAAAGGCCAAAGATTAAGGCCTGGGACAGGCACATTCAACAGACTCCGATCCCAATACCTCGACTATGAACCCTGACTACTAATGCTCAGCCGCAGACTTGGACAGGATGAGTCCGAGTCCGAATGAGGACCATCTGACCATGAGCCCAATGTACCGAGCTGGGAAATCAGCCCAAGTATGGACGTGGGCTGAAGATCACGCCCAATGATACGCGCCATTAAAACACGATGTGATACGCCATCCAAAGATTATGGACGATATCTCCACAATTGCAATATCCGCTTGATTGAGTAGTAAATCATGCCGAGATTGACGGACACAATCCACCCGACCTAGAGATATAAATACCAAGAGACCCCCATTGCAGTAGGTACGCAATATCTTGTACCCTCTCTCTACACCATGCAACTTAGACCCAGATTCTTTAACCTGACTTAGGCATCGGAGGGTCCCCTGTTTAAGCTAGGGTATCCTTTGCTCACCTTTCTGTGTAGGAACATGGTCCATTTCGAGTTCGCAGCATTGAGTGGAGGGTGGTCCAGATTTTGACCTCAACATTTTTGGCGCTGTCTGTGAGAAATTCAAACAAAAATGTTAGAAAGCTTTATCAGAATGACAAAAGGAAAGAAGAATGTGATGACGGTGGAGCCCGAGCTAAACGAATAACATCAATTATCTTCACTATTGCATACTGAATTGGCTCCGATAGGACCATCCTAACGGACTCAGAGCCAAGGAGGGAAATACAAAGCACTGCAAAATAAAGTTCAAATGCTGAAGGACGAGATCGATTGGTTAAAGGCACAAAAAAGTTGACGGCCGCCTCTCAACCTTGCAAAGGCGACCCCAGCACCCGAGGAACCACTACAGCAAGTAAATTCCTGGGTCAGAGTGTCCCAAGATCAGTCCGCTCGAGCTCCCAACCCTACACAAAACGCTGCATCCCAGAATCGTCCTGCCCGAGTCTCATATCCCACTCAAGACGCGGAACCATCCTACGTGTCCGCAACCTCAGCTCTGGCACCAACTGACCTCCGCCATCGGCTGGAGAGAAGAAGGCAGGACAGAATGCCTGAGGCGGCAGAGGCTCCCCAGGAAGTAGTGGCAGAGAACCAGAACCCTTGGGAAGCTCAACTTGCAGAGATCCGTAACTAGATCCAGACTCTACAGCAAAACCAAACGGCCCCCACTCCGACCGCGGTATAGGCGATGATGGAAGAGGCCAAGCCTCCCTTCACCTCGAAAATCATGAACAAGATGATGCCTCAGAGGTTTAGGATGCCTCCAGTTATTCAGTATTCGGGATCCGAGGACCCGTCAGAACATGTGGAATCATACCACTCTTGGATGCAGATCCAATCAGCCACGGACGCGATGATGTGCAAGGCTTTCTCGATACCTCTTTCCGGATCTGCTCGGAGTTGGTATCGGCAACTCAAGACAAAGTCGATCGGCTCCTTTGCAGAGCTCAGTAGATCATTCCTAACCCAATTCATCTCTGGTAAGAAGAGTCGGAAGTCGACAACCCATCTTTTCACCCTCAAATAGGGGAACAAGGAGCCGCTGAAAGACTTCATCGTCCGCTTCAATGAATTGGCGCTACTGGTGGACAACTATGACGACAAGATGACACTCTCAGCCATGTTTAGTAGACTCAGGGAAGGAAAGTTCATCTTCTCAATTGGGAGGAATCCAACGACTACTTTGGCCGAGCTCATCAGCCGAGCTTAGAAATACACCAATGCTGAGGAGTTCTTCAACTCTCGTAAAAATGTCCAGGCTACAGAGCAGTCTTCCAAGGGAAAGAGGCCGAAGAACGAAGAGCCGTGGCCACAGTCATTGAGTAAGAGGTCAAACGATACGTCTTCTTGCGATCGCCGACCAAGCAGGAGACCCGAGGGCAAGTTCAACTCCTACACTCCTCTCAACATGACTCCAGAGCAGATCTTGCTAGATATCAGGGACCAGAAACTCCTGTAGTATCTAGTTTACATGAAGGCCAACGCAGATCAGCGAGATAAACGCAAGTACTGCCACTTCCATTGAGACTACAGTTATAATACCAACGACTGCGTGGATCTCAAAGATGAAATTGAGACCCTTATCCGCAAGGGCCATTTACGAAAATACACTAAGGAAGAGAAGTTTGTTCGGAGGGAAGACCGGAGGAAAGACCAACCGAGCAAGACCACAGAAGAACCTACAGAGATTCACACGATCTATGGCGGTTCGTCTGGGGGAGCGACTCAAATAGGGCTTGCAAAGCCTATTCTCAGAGCTTGAACCCCAAGCATTACGTCCATTTGGCTGAAAAGCCGAGGAAAGAACTCTGAGTGAGTCTCTGTAGCTTGATCTTTACAGAAGATTATGAGCGCGGAATCCAGCATCTGCATGGCGATGCCCTGGTGGTAGCTATAACTATAGCTAACTACAAAGTTTACAACATTTTGGTTGACACTGGAGGCTCAATCGATATCATCTACTCCGAGGCATTCGATAGAATAGGGATCAACAGGTCACGTCTCCGACCTATGAAGTCCCCCTTACACGGCTTTGCCGGAGACAAAGTGATCTCCGAGGGAGTCATTTTCCTCCCCATGACAGTAGGGGAGGGGCAGCATTAAGTTACTCTCTTGATTAACTTCCTCGTTGTGAACGTGCTGTCAATGCACAATGTCATACTGGGTTGGCCTTTACTTAACATAATGAGGGCGATTGTCTCCACTTATCATCTTTTAATGAAATGTCCTATAGAGGGAGGAGTCGAGTATGTCCGAGAAAATCAGCGCAAAGCCTGGAGATGTTATTCCGTGGCAGTTAGAAAAGGTTCGGTGAAGCAGCCCTCGCTGTGAATGTACTCGACCCCAAAGCCCCATTAGCATTAAATGTCATTTATAGTGCAGGCGGCCTCTCGCCTTTCTATGAGCACGTGACATCGTTTCCTCTACCTCGTTGATTACAAATCATAACCGCCGCCATACTGCACAATCCCTTGAAGCGTAATCGTCGCAGCGATTGTTCTCTAATTATCCAGACCATCATCATGAGTAGGGCTGTACACGAACCGGGGTAGCCCGGTTAACTCGCTCGACTCGGCCTGACCCAGAACTGAGTTTAGGTCAGGACAGGCCATTTTCTTCAGCCCAAAACTGAGTTTGGGTCAAGTTCGGATAGGTCCCAGTTCAGCCCGATTCGGTTTGAAACCTGACTCGACCTGGCCTGACTCGGTCGAGTGGTGTGTGTGTGTGTGTATATATATATATATATATATCAAAACCCTGCCCGTCCATTTCCCCTTTACCCTTTTAGGATAGTTCACCGCCCATCTTTGAAGTGATAATGACTCATCCACCTCACAGACGTATAACTTAAACGACCTAGATTCATTCAAATACGAAAAGGAATTATAATGTCCTGACCAGTTAGATTTTTTGTAGAGTTTATAGTTCAACTATCTAAACCGTTGATCGATGGCCTTGTAATGAGCCGCGGATTACCTACCAAAGCCCTTTCCATGAACTTGCAATAAGGTCCGAAACTGGCTCGAACTCGCCCGATTGCTGACCAGGCAGAGTTCAGGCTGGACATGTTAGCCCGGTTACCGGGCCGGGTTGAGCCCAGTTCGACTCGGATCGACTCGTGTACACCCCTAATCATGAGTGGAGGCGTAGAGGCATCTCCTCATTTCCCTAGGCATTTACTCTCCGGGTCCGAAGTCGGACTAAGAGAGTAAGGGGCTTCTGTTATGGAAAAATCTGACCCGTACGAGTCAGGCCGATTAGTGAAGGCTCAGAGCTCGGAAGGAAGGCCTCAGAAGGAAAACATCACTTCGGGTCTGAGTAGACCCTTGTTATAGAGGTTTGGTTGAACCGAGCTCTCCCTTGATGAGTTATGACTCTGAGCTGGAATCCTCATACGAAGACCCATCCTCATCTGAAGACCCACGCCTGTGAATCAGCCGAGCAGAACTTACCTTCGACTCAGAGGCCGAGGATTAAGGCCTAGGACGGGCACATTCGACAGACTCCGATCCCAATACCTCAACTATGAACCCCGACTACTAGTGCTCAGCCGCAGACTTAGACAGGATGAGTCCGAGTCCGGATGATGACCATCTAACCATAAGCCCAGTGTACCGAGCTGGGAAATCAGCCCAAGTATGGACGTGAGCCAAAGATCACGCACAGTGATACGCCCCTTTAAGACACGATGCGATACGCCATCCAAAGATTGTGGATGATATCTCCACAATTGGAATATCTGCTTGATTGAGTAAATTATGCCGAGATTGACGGACACAATCCACCCGATCCACAGGTATAAATACCAAGGGACCCACATTGCAGCAGATACACAATATCTTACACCCTCTGTCTACACCACCCAACTTAGACCCAGATTCCTTAACCTGACTTAGGGATCGGAGGATCCCTTCAAGGCAAAGTGTCCTTTGCTCACCTTTCTGTGCAGGACCAAGGTTCGTTTCAAGTTCGCGACATTGAATGGAGGATGGTCCAAATTTTGACCTTAATAATATACACCAAGGTGGGTCCCATGTTAAGGGCCATATCATCTTGGGTGAGGTTGGGGCAGTCCAAATGATCTTGACTATCTGTTAGGTTGACCACACAATGAAAAATCACACTAATTGGATGATTAAATACATTTTCAAGCTGCCCTTCTCTTTTACAGCCATTCATTTTCGAAGCCATGGATGCCAATGGTTAGGATGACCCTATAAAACTGATGTTTTAGAACCATAGGTTGGGTTTTGGACTGCAGAATCAAACAGCGAAAAAACTGCGCAGAATCTAATTAGATTTAAGGCATCGAATACAACACTGTACCTATTCCACCATTGGGTCCAACAAATAAATATATCAAATTGTTTGGAGCCTATTTTTATACAAATGATCTTGGCCGTCCATTTTATCAGCAATTGATCAAATGGATATAATTGTCCTATCAGTGTGATTTTTTCATTGCAGGACAAGAAATCTATGCTGGACCTAATGGACTGTCCCGATCAATCGTTCAGACCGTCCAACTGTCCAGATGCTTATTCATATTTTTGTGTCATTTTCAATACCGAAGTTACTAACTTATCTAGTAATGGATTGGACTGATGATTACAGTAAGAAGAGTGAGATGTGGGGCGTCGACTGTGATATGGTCCACACACTTGGATGGTCAACTTCAGCCGTCACATGCCGTGTTCAACCCGAATAAGTAGACACGTGGAGTGGGGACCGTTCGTTAATCGCACATCAAGGCGCAATCAAGCGCATTAAAGGTGGGACCCACAACAGTAAGCATACAGTATCATTGATATGGATGGTCCATCGCCACGTGTTGGCTTCTCAAACGGTCCACCTGGTCGCTAGGCTGGTAAAATTGTCCTACTTTTTCTTTGCTAAGACAATTGGCTTAGGGTATGTTTGATTTTTCATGATTTAAGTAATTATTAATTTTTCACTTGGTTTGAAAATGTGAGAGTAATTCCATATCTGCACCGTCCATCTGTTTTATTAGAATATTTGGAGGCGTGATACGAAAAATAAGGCAGATCTAACACTCAAATGGCCCATGCGGAAGGAAACAGTGGCCTTAGTTCGTCCACCATTCAAAATTGTTTTCTTCACAGGGCCTGCTTTGAGGTTTTTTCATCATCTAACCCGTTCATAGGTTCACACAGACATGGATAAAGGGGAAACACAAATATCAACTTATCCAAAACTTTTAAGGGCGCCAGGAAGTTTTTAATGGTAAGTGTTCAATTCTCACTGTTTCCTATGGTGTAGTCCACTTGAGCTTTGAATCTTCCTCGTTTTTTTAGCTCATTACCTGAATTCAGCTGGCATAAAAAATGAGCGGTGTGGATAAGTCACATACAGCATGATGGGCCTACATTAATTTTGTAAATTTCTCAATTTTAGTTTTAAAAAAGTTGTCACATTGAATAGGGAAATATGCGTTAGGTAAGTAATTATTACCCATTTACATAATAATTATAGTTGAGCTGAAAAATCAAACAGGTGGCACAGTTGCATGATATCTTGTTTTGTGGCCCACTTATAGCTATTAGAAGATAGACCCATTGAATATTCTTACTAGCTTTAATCAAATAGACAAGAACATTCCTTTCATCAAAAAGCAAATGATAGGAACTGGTTTGAAATTTTTTCAAGGCAATGAACTCTTCACAAAATAACAAAGAGAAGCCTCTCAATTTCAATCTGGTTTTCATACATTGACATTTGATGGAGAAATGACTGAGTAATTGTTTTTGTAACTTAAGAGACCAAGTTATTATTGTCTGCTTACGTGTCACTTCAATGGAAAATCTGAACTTTGAAAATGGTGGACCACTCCACAAAGATCATCTGGATTGAAAATTAGAACAATCCATTCTTTAGGTGGACCACACACTCATGTTGAGTTGGAACGTATGTTGTACAATGATTTCAACGGTGTAGCCTGCCTAATGTAGGGACCACCCGGTTTTCGTCCCTGGTGATCTTTATTACGTGGACTGCGTTTTGCATGGCTAGGATGTTGTAAGTGACACGTCAGCGGATAATAAAAATTGTAGGATTTAAGTTGGCTTACATTATGTATTAGTCATTTTTTTTGTTAGTTCACCACCATTATTAGTACTGGTGGTGACTGGTTTCTCTTCACAACGTGAAGCATAGAAATACGGACGGTCCAAATTGCAGGCCCAGTTGTAGATGTTGCATAACCTAAAAATTACAGCCAGAAGATGTACTAATAATTTGAGATTTCCATTAGAATTTGGACCACTCTTTATTTTGATTTTAATCATTCATTTGATAGCCATGAATTGGATGGTTAAGATTGCTTACTCTGTGTGATTTTAGTTCTATGGTGTGCCCGACAAATTCAGCAATCCGTATTAGACACATGACTGCCACTCGTTGGGAGAGGAGTCGCCACCATTTTTATAATGGTGGTAAACTATCACAGTAGTAGACGTAATTCCCATTCATGTCCGTTGGTCAAAAGAAAGATGCCGGATATACTGTTGCAGGATGACTGGATAAGTATCGCATTACCCTGTGGGTTTTGAGATCATATTTCAATGATCCAAACCGTTCATACGATGGCCCTCACCTTAGATCGAGGATAAAAAAAACAAATCTCAGATTGAAATATTTCAAACCCTTTTATTATTTTAAAGTTGTACAGAACATTCATTTTAAAAAATAAAGAGTCAAAATCATTAAAAGGTTGTAATATTCCCATCTTAAATAATCTTTCGGTATCCACAATCCAAGGTGAGGCCCATCATGTAAACGGTCTGAATTTTATTAGAATCGATGCCAAGACCTCATTGTTGAAACTGAGCAAAGGTAATCTACTAATAAGACCACTGCATAATTTTCATTTTTAACCGTCCCTTAAGTGTCCACCGTATTCATATAATTAAATAAGCATAAGTTTTTATTCGAATTAATGAACTCCAATTATACAATTTCCAAGTGAACCTCTATGATCCATGAAACTCTGCGAGAGTATCCATGTTTTTCTCTAATATTATCTGGCCTGTGTTTGGTCTACTATGTTGTGTGCTTTACACCTCCCCTTAGACCAATGAGAAGTCTCCATGTGTCGGTGCGAAAGATAAGACCTGTATCATCTACGTGTTAGTACGAAAGATAGGACTGAACCACACTGTCTGTGGTCCACTACGTTGCGTGCTTACACTTCCCTGCATACTCATAAAAAGTCTCCATGCGTCGGTAGAAAAAGATAAAACTACAACATCCATGTGTTGGTACGAAATATAAGATTGAAACATTCTCGAATACTATAGGAAAGTTTTCCACTTATTTCTTAGTGACACGTAACTAAAAAGAGTCCGAGCCGTATGCATGTGTACACCCAAAATTACAGTCATCTTTCGTAGGGCACGTAACAGGCGTACACCACATGCATGTGACCCCTAACGTAATAAAGGAGTTTTTAAAAATATGTCCATGTAAGATTCTTAATCCTTGTAATCTAATTTACACACAGCATGGTCATCTTAACTTAATTTGAAAATATTTTTCTTTAGCTTAACTTTCCTATAGAACTTGAGAATGTTTCAATCTTATATTTCGTACCAACAAGCTTTATTGCTTCATTGGTCATCTTAACTTAATTTGAAAATATTTTTCTTTAGCTTAACTTTCCTATAGAACTTGAGCATGGTCATCTTAACTTAATTTAGCTTCTTACCTTGATCACTCAACTTCTGTTCAATCATGGTGGAGTAAGTCCAAAGCCATTAATTTAGTTTTGTTTACTTTCGCTACTGTACAAGACATCATTGTGTGACATGCACTTAGGTATAGGTTAAATATCAATAAACCAATTGACGGATCCCCATATTATCATGTCCATACTTGATATATCCCCATTTGCATCCTATTAACATCACGTGATGACTGTTTTACAATCGTCTCCTAATTTCCATTGTTGTTTTACCAACACAAGAAGTTGTATGTATTTTATCTTCACTCTACTGAGTTTAGTTTTTATTGGTTGATTTTACCATCTTTATATCTTAATTAATAAATAAAATTAACAATTTATCCTTATTTTTTATTCTATCCCATCTTTATTGCTTCATTGGAAAATCTAATGCATCATCATTTATAAAAGAAAAAGTTAATGATTCTTAGGTTAAAAAATTTCCATTCCAAAGAATTAACCCTCACTTTTTAAAATCCCCCAATCACTATAATAATATATGGTCAAACAAGAAAGTCAATCTTCACATATCTAATCCTAACCTAACAAGTTCAATGCTTGCTATCACAAGTGAACATTCAATAAATATGAGCCGAATGCAACTATAACATGCCCGACACTAATTTGATCACATCTATTTAATTGAATTCGAGTAATTCATAACATGCGTGTAGCTATATGTAAAACCCTAAATTAAATGTGTCCCTCCAATTCTCCATGGATGAGGCAGAACTTCTCTTTTCTTTTTTTTTGTTAACTTGTTAGTACTCTCATAGTTAGTTCACACCTCACTGTTAGCCACTCCTTTTAAGAATTGATATCAAGACCTCGGTATTAAAACGAGGCATCTTTCACCTAGTCTACCACTTGAGCTGTGGATCAAGGTGTAAAAATCAGGCAGATCCTAAACTCAAGGGTCACACCACGTAAACATAGCAGGGATGGGATGACCTCATTCAAAACTTCACAAGGCCCACCATAATGTTTATATGTCATCCACCTCGTTTACCAGATTAGCTTGATCCAAAACTTCAATGGGCTCTAAGAAGAATTAAATAGTGGGCATCTCATTTTCACTCTTTGCGGTAATATGGCCTACTTGAAATTCAAATGCACTTAGATTTTTTAGCATCGAGTTCTGATATAACCTTCCCTGATGATGAACGGACTGGATTTGGTACAAACATCTCGGTGGACCACATAGGGCTTTTGTTGCGCACCCCGACAAGGGATGTAGGAAATTCACGTCCTATGCACGAACTCTCAGTGACTCGGTCCGACAAACACATCTTCCATGATGTTCGCTTCAACGGTCTACATTCAGGGCCCAGATAATTAATGGACCTCCGCGAACTTAAGTTAAGAAATATTAATGTGGGGCCCATCTGATGAATACATCGATCACTAACAAGTGCGCCACGTGGGCATCTTTGAGACGCTTGTGGATGTCCATTCCGATGGCGGCTGCAAATCCCATACACTGATGTTTTCTAATTCCACACACGGGTGTGTAGCCTTACACATTTACACGCGAGCTTATGTATCATAATGTGAGACACGTGCTAGATCTGAGCCTTCCATCATCTGGGGTACACTATTTAGATGTGTTTGAATATAAATAACATGATTTCACTTCTCTATTTGCCTACAAAATATGAAAACAAATAAATGGATAGAAATGTTTCTTGACCGTGTTGAACGTATGGCCCATCATATAGTGAAATTATCTGATTTCTCAAAAAAACCATCTAAGTATTATTTTCAAAGTTATTGAAATTTCAGATCTTACACACGTATTTTATATTTTCACTTATTCTCACGTGTGTATGTGTACAGAACTACACGCGTGCGTACTTAGCAATTATAAGCGACAGAAGAGGTTTGCTAAATTACATTCCGACGTATGACGCCAGGAAACGTCGGTACTTCAGCCATTGGACTGGAGAGCTTTCCAATGACCTGAACCGTTTATATGATGGGTCTATCCGTTGATGGAAGATAAAAAGAAAATTCTAAGTTTGAATCATTTCAATCCTTTGATTATTCAACGTTTAAAGAGACCGTTCATTTTCAAAGAAAAAGTAGAATGACTAAAGTATGAAAATAATTCCAAATCAAAACTTCCTTTTCGTCTGTCATCTATCCATGGAGATTTTTATCATATAAACCGTTAGATCATTGGTATATGGCCAAGATCTAATGGGTTTAATCCCGATGTATTCTATCGTAGTTCATCGGTATGTATACTAGCAATCGGCCAAAAGAAGCACAAGAAGTTTAGTAGCCACACGCGCACGTTTACACGCAGAAAACATGGCAACCTCGCCAGTTTAAGGAAAATCTGATCCCTTCATTAAGTTATTCTAAATAAAAATAACCATTATATAGATAATAATGGTCCTCAGATGAACCAAAATGTCTATAAAGAAGTATTGGACGGTTTAGAACTATACAAGGCAATCCTGACTATGCGTGTAAGAGTGTGAACCGTCTATTAAGTGGGCCATCCTGACTGATATTCCAAGATTCCCTAAATACGTGCCAAGTTAGCACGTGTAATGAGTGTACTATGCGTGTGGGATTAGCGAAGCTAAATAAACAATACACCGCAAACCTTTCTTATCAAATGACCAAAGTACCACTAATAACTTCCACTCTCTTCGGAGACTGGAGAGGGGCGAGTGGACCACACTACATAAATAGTGTTGATTAAACTTCCACCATTAAAAATTGATTGGGGGACACAGTAACTTTAATTTTACGTACAACCCTTAGATAAGGTCAAAAAGATCTAGATGAAGGTATCACATAAATGTAATCTTGATCCAAAACTTTTGTAGACCATAAGAAGCTTTTAACGGTCAATCACCACTCTTTCCTTCCGTGTGATCATATTGAGATTTTATGTGACTTTATGTTTTTTAAAAATAGCTTAAATTAATTTTATAAAACTATTGAACAGTATGGATGTAATGAAAATACATCAATGTGGCCCCACCGTCAGAGATACACCGAGATTGGTAAATCTGGAGATGCACTGAAGCCGCTTCCGTCGAGAGAAATGCCAGAGCGCGCGCCGCTGCAAATAAAATAAAATAAAATAAAAATAAATAAACAAAATCGATAGAGCTCCCTCCCCCACCGTACACGTGGAAAATATTTCTTGTGATCAGGACTGTTGATATAGTGGGACACTGCATGGATGGGCTCTATGATCAAGGGTAATTGTTGGATACCTTCGGGAGCCCAGTGTCTTCTCTTTCAGCTTGTTGACTATCTGAAGCGTAGCCCAGCACTACAACAGTTCCGATCAGAAACAAATCTCCACGTGTACAAGATACGGACTGTTCAACTGGCAGGTCCCATCATGCTCGACTAACGGTCCTCAATTTTTTGTAACCATCCATTTTTTTCCACGTAGACATCTGGCCCACCGGATGACGGAACTGACCTGAATTTAGGCGGCGGCACACGCACCGTGGGTCCCACAGGATGAAAACCTGTTTAAGGATACTGGCTCGCGTGAGATGACAAGAGACATTTGAGAACACGTACTGACGTGGTGCTCATGTACGTGATCTGGGCCATTCATGAGGTAGGTCAGCTTATCCTAGTCCGTTCAACTAATCAAGTGGCTTAGATCAAATGGATGGTTATAAAAAGGAAAACCACAACCGTTTACATTCAACATATGTCCCTGGCCTGTTCAATTTATGATTTCTGGCCCAGATGATTTTCACATTGAAATGTACCAAATGAATGGTCCCGATATTACATACGTGTAATATAATGCCCCAACTATCCGCGAAGACGTTAACACTTGGTAGTCGTCCACCTTGCTACATGGCTCGGCCAACCGCCGTCACAGTCACGTGAGAAAGTAGAGCGATGCACGTGGCAGCGCGGTGTAGTTGGTGCCAGATATTTCCTAAATGGTAAGACCGGCAACTTGGTCAATTACGAGGGCAAAATGGTCATTTCAACTGGGTGAACATTGAATGGTCCACGTGTACGACTTACCGTCACTGTACACGTGGCATAGGGAAGGTATATCTCAACCGTCCATTTCGTAGGAGATTGAGTGCTTGGACCCCACTTCAGAAACTGAACGTAGAAGGAGTGGCAACCGTTAAGTCTTGTCG
The DNA here is from genome assembly GCA_037074715.1 of Magnolia kwangsiensis. Taxonomy (NCBI): domain Eukaryota; kingdom Viridiplantae; phylum Streptophyta; class Magnoliopsida; order Magnoliales; family Magnoliaceae; genus Magnolia; species Magnolia kwangsiensis. Next base: position 105,471,973 of record CM073584.1, read on the forward strand.
TTTTCTTTAGTCCATATGAATGCTACCGATCAAATGGATAGGATTGTCCTGTACGACCAGTTTAATTTATATAATCCATCTAAGGTGGGGCCCACTTGAAGGACGGTCAGATCCAGCTTACTCTCTCCAAATGTAACAGTAGAAGGTAGGGTGTATGGGATTTTTTTACAGCCCCAGCAAAATGGACACTCCAAGATGTGAGGTCAGTTTCGGTGCGCCCCATTAATGTGACGCTGCCAACTCCATCTAAAACGGACGAATGGAAGAAGGCAACGACTGAGTTCTTCCCTCCAAAGCCACGTCAGCATGGGCGGGAGGTGGGAGTTGGGCGATACAGGTGAGGGCAAGTCATTGTAACACGTCAGCACATCTCTGTCTCTACTGGTAAAATCCACGTGCGTTGCACGTGTGTGGTATTTCAATGGCAAATGGGGCCCACCTGATGAGCGTACCTGCCTAATCCTTTGGAATTTGGATAAATGTTTGTTACAATAGATCCGCGCGCATTTCAATAGGATATGTCAGGATTTAAATCTTCCCATTTGGAGACATATTTCAATGATCTAAACCGTTGATAAAATGGGCCACTATTTCAAAAACATAAAAATTCTAAATTATAATATTTCTAAACTTTGATCTTTTGGATCTTTTACTTTGAATATGGATGGTATTCTTAAACTTCATATAATTAAAGAGCTTATATATTTCAATAAAGAGTTATTTTTTCCCATATGCCCAATGCAATGCAAGTCTATCAGATGAATGGTTGAGATCACCGAAAGGTACCCGATCTAATGGCGTATGTTGTTCTACTGCGGATGTATTGTAGCAAACTATGTGCCTGCGTGTAGATGGTTCATGTGAGGAATGGATTTACACTTCACTGAAATATGCCAAACACGGCATATTAGTAAGAGATCTATACCGTCCATCATGGTTTTACCACTATGTTTACTCTTTTTACAAAAGATCATATTGGCATATTACTCAGATGAGCCACCACCATTTATGAAATCTAAAATCCAACCTTTTCTAACATCCTAGCCCACTTCACGAATATAACATGCTAAATTCTTGGTAATAAGATTTTCATAACTAGGCCCACCTAATAGACGGGTTAGATGCTTCATATTTCTATCATATGGCACGTATGGTGAGATGTAAATAGTGTGCCTTGGATGCGCGTTTGGGCTTCACCAACATCATTTACACGAAATCTAAAGAGGAATAGATCCCACTGTATATGCCTTGACTACAATACGTTCACGCACCGTAATAGGGTAATGCGAACCATTATATGGCACACGTGTCAGAGATCCTAGCCATTTATCAAGGTACACAATGAAAATGCTCTAGACCACAAAGGCTCTTTGATCAGCGAGATACAAAACCAAGGTGGGCCACAACATCAATAGTAGTGTCAAATCAAGCATAAAACCTCTAATCATGTGGTGTGGCCCACCTATGCTTTTGAAACACCAGATTTTTGGTTTATTCCATCATCCACATGTGGCACACATGATGAACGGGTTGGATGCCATATAAAAACATTGATAGTCCCTAAACACAAACATACAAAGGTTGTTCCGTCTCCACTATTTCCTGACGTCTGACCCATATGAATCTCTGATCGAACTGATCTTTTGGCCCTATGGTTAACTTGAGACAGATCAACGGTTGAACGGAATTGATGCAATGCACAAATCATGTTGGGTCTCAAATGCCCAGAGATGACTTGTGTGGGATGATACGGTGGAACCCCAAGAATGAGAATATAGTGTACCTTCGCTCCAATATAGGTGGCTGGGTTAGGTATGGATCGGGTCCCACCATACACAAGGCCTTACTACCGACGGTCTGTACCTCAAAATTTAAAGCTGTCCTTATAACACTCCTATTAGATGGGCCTCACATGATCATTTTGTTTTGATTTGACCGTTGAATTATATGCTTTAATCATACAAGTGATCTCACATTGATTGTGGTCTTTAAAGAAAAGTCTAAAATGGTATGTTTAGATGGTGCTTTGTATAATTATTACATAAAAAATTTTCCATGTGGAAAAATTTAAATAGCGTAGCTATGATGGATTAAACTACTTTATTCTTTACACAGATAAAAAATTATCAACTCGATTTCATAACATACTAGAATTTAGAGCACGTCTAAAGTACGAAAAACTTTCAATTCAACTACAAATTTAAGTCAAATGAATTCATTGTGTCTTTGTGATTGGTGCATGATTGATTATATATTACACCCTTCAATTCAACAATTTTATCTACTTTGTCTCAATTCATATTTAGCCGCGAGTAATCTACGGTTTGTAATCTCATATATTTCACTTCTCTTCCCCGATAGCTTACCGGCAAATTTTCTTTTAGGTGGACAACATGTGGGGCCCACATTTGCCTGAGACTATCCGAGCACGTCCCCTCTCTCTTTCTAAGAAACGTATTCATCTCTCTCTCACCTTACTTAGTTTGACTTATACATTATGGATATACTAATTTTCTTATATTCCAAAGTTTGATTCCTAACTTGTGTGCCTCCGCGTAATTGAGTCATAGTTCTAAAATTCAATAACTTAACTCAAAACCCAGTAGAGCTAATTCGACTCGTTCAAAATTGAGCCCAGTCACTATAAAACTTGCTAGGAGTCTCACTTGATTATGAGGCTGCGGCTTGCCGACTTGATCTATACAACCCGACTAGCCATGAGCCAATCAAGTGATGATTTGTGTTAGAGTTGCAAATTGTTATTATATCACACTATTTTAAGAGTTTGTTAGTAGTGTTTGATTATTAAATATTGAGTTGAGTCTAGGTCTTCAAGCCAACTATACCTTTATGGATATTGAGACGAGTCGAGTCCAGTTTTTAAGTTATGTTTTGGCCCACATAATGATCTAAATCTTCCATGTTCTAGGCACTATCATAAAGAAGCCATTTCCCTTTAAACCATCCTTCACCAACAATCCTAACCTTTGATTTGTGGAGTTGAATGAGAACCATTGAAAGTTTCCTTTTCATTGTTTTTAATTCGTGTACAAATCGTGATGGTTATAATAACCCGTTCATTGTTAATTTCTTGAGGTGGCCTCTATAGAATAGAATCCACAACATGGATGGTTCTGATGGTGGAACTGCTTTGCATGTAGACAGAGAGAGCTGTGACATATGCTAGCATGTTACTTGCAACGGAGGGAAAATAACTCTTTATGCTCCAATAAAGTGCCTAATTTTAGTGGAATCTCTCTCACTCTACCTCTCGGGAAGGGTAACACCTTGGTGGGTGTTACTTACCCTAACCGTGTGGGGCCCACCTCTATGTATTTAATGTATATCCACGCCGTACATCCGCCTTTTGCATCTCATTCTGCGGTGAGATCCCAAAATTTAAGAAGATCCAAATCTCAGGTGGACCATACCACTAGAAACAGTGATGAATGAATAATAAAACTTTTTTGTGGCCCACAAAAGTTTTGGATCAATCTGATATTTGTCATTTACCTTCAACCATCTCTTATTGACATTATCAACAGGTTGGATGGAAAATAAACATTATGAAAACATTACGATGGGCCCTTTGGAATTTTTAATGGTGAGGCACTCAATCGCCACATTTTCCTCTGGTGTGGTCCAACTATGATTTTATCTCATAAATCCTTTTAATCTGTTTATAAAATGGTCTGTAAAAACGAATGGACGGCGTGGATATACAATACATCATCAAGGTGGGCCCCATGGTTAGGATAACACCCATTAAGGTGTTACCCAGGTAAGACCTAATCCGTTATTTTCTCTCTCAGCTTTCTAAGCTGGATAGGTTGTTAGAAACCTAATCCATTTGGATTATGGATTTCATATCTGTATGATATTATGATTGGGTGGGTTTATTCATATAAAAAGCAACTTCATTTGGGGCGTGTGGAATCTATTCAATTCCAAAACTTCCATTGGGTTCCCTTCTTTTGACTTATGCCTTTTTCTATACACCTTTTCAGTCTTTATTTATACCCTATCTCCCCCTATCGTTAGATTTCTCATTAGTTTCTCTCTCTCTCTCTTTCTTCATTTGGGTTTTGATCTCTGATCTCTATCTCTCATGAGTTTCATAAGCTTTGTGGAGGCGAAATTGCCTCCAGGATTTAGGTTCCATCCAAAGGATGAAGAGCTTGTATGTGACTACTTAGTGAAAAAGGTCACCGGCAAAGGCAACAGCAATCCTAGTTCTTATGAAACCCCAGTACTCATTGAAGTCGACTTGAACAAGATTGAGCCATGGGATCTTCCAGGTCAGTTCACCTCTCTCTCTCTCTCTCTCTCTCTCTCTCTCTCTCTCTCTCTCTCTCTCTCCTAATTGATCTTTAAAAATGCAATCTTCATTTGGGTTTTATCTCTTTCTCACCACCCATTTCTCTCTTCCCCCCCATTTATCTTTAAAAACCAAATCTTCATTTGGGTTCTCTCTCTCTCTATCTATTTCTCTCTCCATTGATCCTTTCAAGCCTTATCTTCATTTGGTCTCTCTCTCTCTCTCTCTCTCTCTCTCTCTCTCTCTCTCTCCTAATCGATCTTTAAAAACCCAATCTTCATTTGGGTTTTATCTCTTTCTCACCACCCATTTCTCTCTTCCCCCATTTATCTTTAGAAATCAATTCTTCTTTTGGGTTCTCTCTCTCTCTCTCTCTCTCTCTCTCTCTCTCTCTCTCTGTCCATTGATCATTGCCTTATCTTCATTTGGTCTTCTCTCTCTCTCCCTCATCTATTGGTGGGTGGTTAAGATTGTTTGGTGAGAAATGATCCAGTGCTCTACGGATCATTTTAAGTTATAGTACTCCTAATTGCATCATGAACCTTCGACAGTCCAATCATTGATCCAGATTGTCCAGCCATTACAATGCTAAGATCAGATTTTCTTTTATTACGAGTCAAATCTACCACATCCACGTGTTCATAATGTTGATTAACCATAGCCGTCTACTCTTTTATGTTACAGATGTAATGGAATCGGTTTTATTTTTACACGATAGCCCGAGAAAGAGGGAAGTCGAGGTGAATTCGCTTGTGGCAGGAGCTGTGGGGCCCACCATGATGTATGTGTTTTATATCCACAGCGTCCATCCGTTTGCCAGCTCATTCAGGCATGAGTCCAAAAAATGAGGCAGATCCAAAGCTCAAGTGGACCACACCACAGGAAATAGTAAGGATAATGACAGCCACCGTTGAAACCTTCCATGGGCCCACCGTGGTGTTTATTCGTCATCCAACCTGTTCATAAGGTCATACAGACAGACCTTGATGAAGGGAAGACACAAATATCAGCTTAGATCCAAAATTTTTGTGGCCCAAGAAGTTTTTGATGGTGGGTGTTCAATCACCACTCTTTCTTGTAGTGTGGTCCAATTGAGGATTGGATATGCTTCATTTTTGGAATCATACTCTAAAATAAGCTTTTAAAACGGATGGACGGCGTGGATAAAACACATACATGACGATGGGCCCCACAGAGCCTGCAACTACGGAGGGTCACCAGGCAATCCGCTCCTAGAAATGAATTTTGTGCTTTTCGCATTGCAACATATTACAAGTCAAATCTGGCGCATCCACGTGTACGGTGTAGGACAGATGTGGACATCACGTCCACCAGGTGTGGGGCCCACTTTGAACGTGCCCAGCCCCAAATTTTTGCTTGTCAATTAATCACAGGTGGACACGTGTAATTGATTACATAAACAGTTAACCATTTATTCCTAACTATCCATTTCTCCCATACACGTGGCCCACCTGATGAATGGACCAGATTAATATCTGTTCCATGCCATCTTCAAAGTGGGCCCCACATGATGAACCGTCTCTTCAATCCTTCCTCCTAATAGCCCAGGCATTTATCCCTTCTGATGGTTAGATCGGATGCAACCATAGAATATTTATTGCTGGTGGGCCACACTCATCAACATCAAGCCATGTCACCACAGTGAGGCTAGCTGTTATGAGCCAGATACTGGCACTAACAAAGTTGTAGATGGCCCACCTTCCAACTCCCACAACCACAACCACGTGATTGGCGCTCAACAAGGGATTTTTAATTTCTATTTTTTATTTTTTATTTTTTTCTTAGTAACGAGTGATATGAACCGTTCAAAGAGTAGACCAGACCATATACACTCCATCATACAAACATCTCTCACCTACAGATGATCCTAACCATTCAAAAAATAGCCATCTCCAAACAAAAACTTTCCAACGGTTCACATCTATGTCTACAGTTCGGATGTTTAAAATCATCAGAAAATCGAGTTCTTTCTACTGTGGCCTAGAAATTGTGAGGCCTACCACTTGAACGGTTCGGATAGCCCGTTTATGTGTCTCAATTGATTGATACAATTTCAATTGGTGCTCCACTGATTTTTTAACTGAGGCTTATATTATTTGATATTCTGGCAGAGTATGACTGTCATACATTTAGTATGAAAAAAAAAAAAAATCTAACTGTCATGCCTTTGATTCATGGAACCTTGTTTGCTGAAGTAGGACAATTTGGATATTTTCATTTTTAACCGTTCAATTAATGTCCACCAGTCCTATGGTTCATGATACATATAAACCAAGACCCGTAATTTGGACAGCTTAATTTGAATAATTGAATGCCACATAATCAATTCCTAAGCAATTTTTAAGTACCTGTGTATCATCCACCACACTCAGCCAGAGTATTAAAGTTTTCTATTGAAAAAAAGCCCCTCAAAGTTGTATATATTACCTTTTCACCCTTGCAAGTTTAGAAATTAATCACCCCATGAAATGGGCCATATATCCGTCACTAATGCTGCTCTTATGTGGGTCAGATATTGCTTGTGTGGGTGGTAAGGAATGGTATTTCTTCAGTCTCCGGGACCGGAAATACGCGACCGGACTGCGTACTAACCGTGCAACGTTGTCCGGCTACTGGAAGGCGACCGGAAAAGATCGGCCGGTGATCGACGTCCGGACTGGGGTGATCGTCGGCATGCGAAAAACCCTAGTGTTCTATCAAGGAAGAGCTCCAAAAGGGAAGAAAACTGAGTGGGTCATGCATGAATTCAGGCTCGAGGGACCCTCTGATGCATCCAAAATTCCATTGAAGGTATGTTTGTTTCAGGTGTACTCATAAAAATGATAATTTAGAAATTTTTTTATAATTTCTTTAGAAGATATATGATATTTAAATAGTGTGGCCCACCTGATGATTGTATTGGCCTGATTTTTGAGCCTACAGATCTTCGTGTGGCCCACCTGATGATTAGATTGGGCCCCATGAAAGCAAAGTGCCATGTAATTGACTGCATATGATCATTCCCACAGTTTTAATCATGCTTATGATGATCTGAACCGTTCATTAATCGGTGAAAACCATGAACGTGCCATATAGTAAAATTTACATGAGCCGGACACCCATTTGATGATATTCGTTCGAAACTTTTTGCATGGTTAGGATTGTTTGATCTTGTGACTTTGATCGGTGGTCCATTTATGAAGCCTTTTGATGAATGAATGGTCATAAAAAACTTGCAACGTGTGTAGTATAAAACCGGAGTACAGAATGGATGGACTAGATCTTTTCCTATAAAGGCGGCTAATAAGCCCACACGTTTGTACCAGGCATGCCATCTACATTCACCACATGTACCATCTTGGCGGACACGTGCAATATCCAAGCCATCCATCAGGTGGATCCAACCGAGTAGATGCTAAGATATAAAAATAAAGCCGATCCACTAAGTAAGTGGGCCACGATAAAAACTTTGGCCAAGTTTTTAGCAGCTTACATTTGTTCCATTAATTTTGGGCCCACCTAACTTGTGGACCGGCCTGAATCTTGGGCTAGGGCATCTACATGGTGGTGGACCCTCTGATGAATGGATTGGATGTAGTTCATGTATGACACGTGCCTGATTGTCAGGCCGTTACATGGAACAACTCATATGTTGGTTTGTTCGTCCCTGTTCATACTTAGAAATTTGCAGACGTTTGCTAAAACGATTAGGTTTCTAGGAATGATTTGACACGAAACACAAGTACTACATGAATGGTGATGTGATGTGGGGCCCATCTACTTCAGTATTTTAGTAGGTTGTGGCGTTGTGGGGCCAACATTTCATCCCCACCTGATCAAAGTTAGGTGGGTCACGAGGTTCATGCACAACGGTCTACCTTTTTGCATGTTCCACGCGGTATCATGACATCGCTCCATTATATATATATATATATAAGGCATGCTCACCCGTGACTCTACGCACGTGTGTACCTTTTCACGTGTGACACGGAATCCCATAAAACCTCAAGGTATAAATTTTCAACCTATTCTAAAATTTTGGTGCACCGTAGCAAAGAAAATGCAAAATAAGGAAGGAAACTGTTTCCATTTTTCATGGCCCACCAAATCATGAATCAAAGTAAAAATTGAGCCTCAGGGGTTTCATTAGGTGCCGCTTCACGTGAATTAATGATATGTTCTTCAAAAAGTTCGGATGAATTCCGTGTGAATTGATGCGCCGCCAAACATTTCTCTCTAACTTATGCTCACTTGAGCACTTTTTTATGTGAGCACTCATGCGCACCTTTGCACACTTGTCTTAAATACAAAATTCAAGTCAATGTGATTTGGAATCTTTTGAAACCTGGTATCCCTTAAACCACACAAGCCTAACTTTTAGTCTAATACAAAACTTTATAGGCCATGACAAATGAAAATAGTTTTCTCCCTTGATTTGTATTTCTTTTTGCTATAGCTTATTAGAGTTTTTTACTAGGCTAAAAGTTAGCCTTATGATTAGGTTTGAAGGGATGCTGCATCATGTGGACCATTGAGATTTTGTGCCCATTACACATATACAAAGGTGCTAATGTAAGAAGGTGTGTAGGTGAGCATTCCTCTCTCTCTATATATATATATATAGAGAGAGAGAGAGAGAGAATCTATTCTCATGAGAATTTCCTGATGTGGGCACAAAATCTTGATGGTCCACTGGATAAGATATCTCATGAAACTCATGAATAGTTTTTTGATTTGATCCAAAAATCTCGTGGACCATAACAAAGTGAAAACTCTCATTCCCTCTTATTTTGCCATGGCCCAATAAATTTTTGAATGAGCAAAAATGTTAGTTTAAAGAGTTTTACGAGGTGACTCATCTAATGAACTGCGTAGATTTTGTGCCCGCATCATGTGACAAAATTCTCATAAATTTTTTTTGAGAACTAATCTTGAAGAATACATACACGCACTAAAAATGGCTAATATGGTATACACTGATCTCCCACCATCGGTGCACTCATATACCGATCTCCCGCCATAGGTGCACTCATGGATGGTGGGAGATTAGTGTACACCTTGTGAAAACTGTCCACAGGTTTTTTTTTTTTTTTTTGTTTTTAATGAAAAAGAGGATCCATGGAATGTGAATTTTCAATTCTATCAAGTGGAGCCCATGGTTTGGTCACCTAAACCATTAGCTTGTTGTTTTCCACTGGGAATGGACAAATTCCCAATAAATCTCTTACAGAATGATTAAGGCCACACATTTATACTCTGGCTTGTGATGTTGATGCGTAGGCACTAAAAAATCATACAGTGGCACACAATAACTCCAATTAAACTATTCAAATTTTGAACCCATTGTCATCATCCAAAAGTCAAATTAGTTGATTAGTACTCCTAATTTTCATTGGTGAAGCCTATTTCCGAAAATAAATCAAACAGTTGTCCACTTCTCATTTCAACCATCCACTAAATGTCCACCAATCAGCTAGTTAGGTGTTACCATTTGCAAGGTTTAGCTTGAGTAACTTATATGCCATGATATAAAATATAAAAATTTCCGGGCAGTTGCGTATCATCTGTTACACTTTGCTAGAGTATTAAAGTATTTTATCATTTTAGTTTATTGTGATTAAGTATTAGAGATCTTGATTATTGGTTAATTTATCAGGATTTTTTTTTTAAATGGCAACTTTAGTAAACACATAAAAATGTGTTTCATCTCATTTTAGTTAACAATAATTATATATCATTTCCAAATGAATATAAACCCACCATGTATTAAAGATCAAGATCTCCGATATGTTAACTTAAATGAGTTGAACTTATTTTTAGATTTATGCCAAATAAAACTTTAGGGTTTCTTTAGTTTACCAAATTTAATGAAATAATATGAATTTTTTTATTACCAAATTAGACTAATTAATTATGAAATTTCCCAATACTAGCACAACCAAACGCACCCTTATTTAAAATAATAATAATAATAATAATAATAATTTTTAAGGTTTGAAAAATAGAGAGAATAACTGGGGTTAGGGTTTAGAAAACCCCAACTCTAATACCATGTTAATTTAGTAAGTTAGGATTTTCCCTTCTCTCCTCTATCATTTGGGATAAAAATAATGATGAAATTGTTTGGTAGTTTGAATGACCACAAGCTATAGTGCACACTACTCATTCTAACACATTATTTCTAATTTATAATTATAATTAATTAAAATGAGATGAATTCTTTTCAAATAGCACTTAAACATGCCCACCTTGAGGGTGCAAATGTCAACTCTCATTTTAAATGATTTTTATTATTTATTTATTTATTTATTTATTTGAATGATGAACAGGAGGATTGGGTCTTATGCAGAGTGTTCTACAAGAGCAGAGGAATATCTGCCAAACCAAGCCAAGAAAACTCCTGTGATGACACAAGCTCCTCATCTCTCCCACCTTTGTTGGACTCTTTCCTTGCTTTTGACCAAACCCCACTAAATCTAGAGGGTTTTGAGCAAGTGCCCTGCTTCTCCAATCTTTACCAAAACACTACTTCCCAAACCATACCCCAAATCATGCCCCATCTACCACTTCTTGAACCCAACATGTCTACCACGAGCCTGGCCCACCTAGTGACCCCACCAGATCTAGCCACCCTCTTCAACCCTCTTCAATGTGAAAAAAAGGTCATAAAAGCAGTTTTGGACCACTTCACCAAGATGGAAAGCAACCAAAAGATGATGATGGTGTCACCAGGTAATGGGGAAGGAATCACTGAGAGCTATTTTCCTGAATTGGGTATACCCACCATGTGGGACCAGTGATGATTTTCATGTGGTTTGGGACACTTGGGAAGGGTATTTTAGTCATTTGGATTTGGAAAATTGTACATATATGTGTTACCTACCTTTGCCACCATTAAACACTTTTTCCCTCCATGGGCAAGTTCATATCACTAGAACATGTGGTATTTGACTTATTGATGTGTGGGGCCCAGGGGTAAATCAGTCTTTTGTTCTCAATTATGTATTAGCCATTGGATCAAAATACATGGATTAAGTGGCCAAAATTGACTTCTTTGGATGTCTAATAGAGTTGTGGTGGCCCACCGGACACATGTTTTTTTTTTTTCGTATACTTGTCTTCAATTAATCATGGGGATTTCTGATTAATTAACAACTGGATTTTGTAGATATTGCCTGATCGTTTGTGGGACCCACTAATTCGCTTCTCCATTTGAAAATGGTCCCCCTAAGTTTAAATACATCACCTTAATAGTATATAAAAATAACGAGATATGATTCATTGGTCTCAAAAGGGATATAACTTTATAGTGTTGTGTATTGCATATGAACATTTGGACTAGGGGGTGTACACTGAGTTGAGTTGCCCTCAGCTCGGCCACTAGCTGACTTTAGTTTGAATTCAGCTCGGTTTGATCAACAGCTTGGGCTAGTTCGAGCTAAAATCAAGCCTATGTAACATTTTCACAAACACATACTGTATATGTAAAATAGCAACAACTGTTTACAAGTATTTCATCAGACACCTTATAGGCAACATCAAATTTAAGAAAAAATGGTATTTGTTTTATATACATATCTCCATTGCCATTAGCCGACATTTCATTGACTCATTTCATCAAACACTTGATGAGCAACATCGATATCAAATTAATTGAGTCACCGAACTAGCTTGATTCAAGTTGGGGTTCAGTCCGCGTCAAGTTGAGCTGGGGCAAGCTTGAATTTAATTTGAAATTTTTTCGAGTTCAAAAAATCAGCTCAACTCAGCTCAAACTTAGCTTCATATTGAGCTGTTTCGAGTCAAGCAAGCTAACTGAGCTAACTTGGTTCGTATACGGCCCTAATTTGGACGGTCAGATCAATCCATCTGGACCATCAATTCGGTTCAACAGGCTCCTAGTTAGCCAGCAAGAAAATCCACACCAATTGGACATTTTCTAACCATTTGATTGATATTATAGTAATCAGACGTTCAAGACCATTTATAGAAAAACATGTCCAGTCGAATCTTTACTCTTGCTCGGGTGGTAGACTGTCAGGAGTTTTAACACCCGGTCAAGGGTTCGAGTATCCATAGGTGGTGAAATTCCACTAGTGTGAGTGTGTGGGGGTGTGTGCGCGTGTTAAAAAAAAAAAAACAACATGTCTAACAGGAAGTCATGCACGCTCTCATCGATTCAGACCATCTGACTACTGGTCCACGTCTTAGACGTAGCATAAACCACTAAAAGAAAGCACCAAATGGATGATCCTAACCGTCCCTTTCAGTGCAGTTTGTCTTAGGCGTCTTCTTATGCGTTTATAACCGTCCAAATCAAAAGTCACTCTTGGGATGTTTACGGTCATTCAATCAGTCCAAAGTTGGAGCTAAAGCTTATCGAAGAGTCAGCTCATTCTTTGGACGGTCCACGTCGATGGAATATTCCAGAATTAAGCCAGCAAGTAAAATCCACACCAATTGGACATTTTCTAACCGTTGGATTGATATTACAGAAATCTGACGTTCAAGATATATATATATATATATATATATATAACGTCCAACAACTGATGCACGCTCTCATCGACTCAGACCATCTGATTAGTGGTCCACCTCTTAGATAGTTAGATTTAGTATAAGCCAATAAAAGAAAGCATCAAATGGATGATCATAGCCGTCCCTTTCAGTGGAGTTTGTCTTAGGCTTTTTCTTATGTGTTTATAACCGTCCAAATCAAAGGGCATTATTAGGATGTTTACAGCCATCCAATCAGTGCAAAGTTGGAGCTAGAGTCTCATTCATTGAACGGTCCACATCTGGAATATTCCAGAATTATGTCATGGTAAGGATAAGCTAGGAAACCCATCACATGTACGAAACAAATGCATACACGTAAGCATGCACTGATTGACGGTCCACATGTATTCCCATATTTGTCTTGACAAGATAAGCACGTTAACATGCATTCTCAGAGTAGGAAAATCCTGTACTTACAGCATGCACTCATATATCATTCAGGTACGCATGTGGATACCCATACATATAGCATGCACATACATCCCTTTATGCATGCATATGGAGGCATACATATGGCATGAACATACATCCCTGTATGCATGCATTCAGGCATGCATTTGGAAACCCAAACACACATTTATGGATGGAGCTTCTCATGAAGTCGAGTTCTGTGTGGCCCCACTGTAATGTATATCTGAAATCCACACCATCAATTAGATGCACCCTTTCATGATGGGCTATGGGTCAAAAAATCAGATCAATCAATTATTTAGGTGGGCTACACCATAGACAACAGTTGAGAGTGGATGACCACCCATTGAAACCTTTGTGATTGTTTACAGAGCCCATGAAGATGTGGTTCAGATATCTAACCCACCCATTGTGTGTGTCCCATTTGAATGAGGGATCACACGAAATTTTAGGCCATTTCAATACTTAGGTAGGCCACACCATGTGATTTTAGATGTTTGAGGCATGGTTTAACATGGTTTTTTAATCGTGTGGCCCACCTGAGTTTTGGATAAGGTTGATTTTTGGGATATCCCTAACCCAAAGGAGACCCACCAAATGCAACACATGAGGTGTACTAAGTATGCCATATACACGCCACCACATGTGTCCACGTGGCCTCCATGGATGAGATCCAATCCATCCACAAGGCGGGCCCCACTTCCTAGACACCTTAAAAAGAAAATAGGGTCATTCCGTATGTCAGGTCGTACACAGTTAAGAAAATAAATGGACGTATGAAAAAATTCAAAAAAGTGGCTTGGAAGTTGGATCACATACCCACGGATTGGATGATTAGGATTGCCCGATAAAAGTGACTCCTTACAAATATAAGGGATCCCTAGTGGGACCCAACAGACAAATGGCTCAGATACCTATTTTCATGAAATGATCATGACCATCCATTTTATAAAACTATTTGATCGGACGTTAGAACCATCAATCTGTGTGATTTTCACATGGTAGTCTACGAAATGTGATATTGACCTAATAGACGGTCCAGATGGATCAATCCAACCGTCCAACCATCCCAATGCCTCCCGGTGCAATTTAGGTGCACCAAATCATTTCTCTAGTGTAATCACATAACAAAACTAGCATGCAAAAGTTGTGGAGGGAGCTAATATCCAAGAGCGAGAGATGATGGCCCACCTCCCCAATATATTTAAGTTGGGAATGATGCAATGCATGATGCAATTAAGGGTCTAAATTTCAACGACTGAGATATCATGGGCCCATCTCTAATATATATAAAAGCTGAAATGAGGCAATGCATGATGCTGGTATTGACCAAAGAGGGCATCTACATGGCAGGATGGATTTAAAAATAGAGGGAGAAGGTAAGGAGAAAATGGAGTTATTTGATACCATGGGAATGACACTTGATACACAGGCGCTCAAAAACTCAAATTAAAACCAACTAAATTGTGGAACCCTCTGTGGCTGACTCATAATACAAAATTAGATTTGTTTAGAAATCCCAACCTATGATACGGCAACACTTGTTAGAGGTAATAAGATTATTGGATGTTTTTCATTTAAACTGTCTAATAAATGTCCACAAATCTAATGGCCAGGTGATCAAATAACTGTAATTTTTTGTTCACCATACATCTAAAGTAGAGTTGTACATGAGTCGAACCGAGCTAAGCTTGGCACAGCTGAATTCGGCTGGGTTGAGTCTTAGAGCCTGATTGGCCAGCTCGGCTCAGCACGGTTAATAGCTCGGCCCAATTCAAGTCAAGCTCTGACTTATGTAACATTTTCTCAAACATATAAAGTACATCTTTAATTTCTCGTATAATGCAAATCAATAATAGCAGTTTAAAAGTTTTTTTAGCACGTAGCATCAAAATCAATATATAAAGGTTGTTTTATTAAGGAAATTTTTTTTATATAATAATTTATTTTGTATCCATTCATTTCTCACCGCCAACTGATCTTACAGAGAATGTATGCACTCGAAACAACACTTCATTGAGTTATTTAGTCAAATACTCAATGAGCAACATCAATATCAAAAAAACCGAGTCATCGTTCCGAGTCAATTTGAGTTGAGGTTCAGTTAAGTCGAGTCGAGCTCAGGCAAGCTCGAACCCGACTTGAAAATTTTCTGAGCTTAAAAAATTAATTCGACTTGGCTTGAACTTAGTTTTAAATTGAGTCGAATATAAGTCTTTCAAATGAAGTTGAGCAAGTTGACTGAGCCAACTCAGTAGGCCTACAACTCTACTTACGAATCAAAAGACTAGGAGATCTCTCAACCCGATTGATTTCTATAGTTAGTTTATGACCGTAGATCCTGAATAAGAGCCTCAATAATAAAAAATAAAGAGATTAGGCACCTTTTTCACCTTCACTAAGTGGGCCTCTACTTATGCATTCTAGATTTTTGAGGGATTTAGAGGAGTTCTAGAGGTAATTACATCCAGAGTTAAAGTGACAAAAGCTGAAAAAAATTTTAAAAAAAAATAATTAAAAAAAAAGAAGAAGAAGAAGAAGAAGAAGAATGGCTTGTCTATAGCCCTAAAGGACTAGATTAAACAGTTCAAATCATGGTCCACACCAACCCCTGCCCAGACATTTACACCCCTTGGTTCACAACAATAACATGAGATGAAACATGTCAATGAGACAAGAAATCTAACCGTTCCTCAAATGGGCCCCACATATAGTTTAATCCAACCATCATATTCTATACATAGACAAAAATCCAATGTAATAAAGATGAACTAAACCCAAGACATAATAAAACATGTAGACTGATAATAATGTCACAGTCAATCTCTTGTGTCCCAGTACCGCTGGGCTTTCAATGGCCCACTCGATTCTTGTAAAGATTAATGGTGGATAGCGCGTTGAGGACCATCAACAAACCGACGGCGATGAAGGCTGCGATGAGGGCCCCACCACCGTGATCACAGTACGTGCCGAAGTTGTCACATATCTTGTTCCACCGCGCGTGCGAATTGCCATTCTTTCCCAATTCTGCAATGGATGCGGCTGCAGCGGCCCCTGATGAGACCAGGCCCACCATCACCTAATCAAGGCCCACCTCTTAGTTATGGTTATGATGTATGATAAACATCAAGGACATTTCTGTCATTTAAATAATTCAAAATAAAACACTTGAGAGGTCATGTAGTCTGATGGTTGGGTGATGTGTGTGATCTAAACCGTTCAAAAGGATGGTCCACCTCTGATCTACAGATGGATAGAATTATAGAATGATCAACGGTTTACAATCAATCCAGATTTTGGAATGGTTGTAATTGTTTTTACAGATAAAGAGGCCTACTAGTGTGGGGCCTACTTGAAGTGGGCCTTACTTCAAACCACATGGCCCGACCGGCAGACTGCTTGTTGGATCGAGATCATTCATCAAGTGGGCCCCAATATGAATGCTGTCAGGCCCAAAACATGAGGCCCATCAAAATGATGGGGGCGCACATGAAGTGGGTCCCACCTTTTCAACGGCCGGATCATTCATTTGTAGGGGTGATAATGGGTTTATCTAGGTCGTTACAACATCATCCAAAGCCCTATCCTGTCATCAATCGGGCTTAAAATCCTTTGATTTTAGGCCCAATCCCTTCTATTGATATCATAAATGGGCCTGTTCTCCACCTCAGGTCAGACTAGGCCTATCAACGGCCCAGATCTGTGTCGGGATGAGGTCTTTCCATGCTCGGCCCATAAAGAAAAGTTCTGGCCCAAGCCCATCTCCGGCCAAGATTGGCCACAAAAGATGGGTGGGCCAGACAATACATGACATATTCCAAAATTACCCTCAGTAAGTAGGCCGGCCGGCTCAGGCCGAGCCCTCATCTCATGAATGACGATGGGCCAAAAATAACAGTACTAGAACTATCCTAACCATTAAAAATGAAATAAAAATGCATTGTGACAAAAAATGAACGGCTTAGATCATCACAGACACATAAGATGCATACAGTGTGGAGGTAGAACCACGAAAATTCTGCTCCCAGAAGCACCAGATCTCATACCTAGTGTGAAATGACCAAATTGCCCTTGCTAAGATGATTGAAAACTCGGTTTTAGATGGGTAAAAGCCTAAAAGGGGAAATGTTGATTTACCATGTCTGAGATTGTGATTAAAAGTCCAAGCCCCTTGAAATTGAACTTATTACCAAAAAACCCAAGCAACAGCAATGATGAGTTGTAGAAACTGCCTATGGCATTGACTACTACAAAATACCTGCAATCACCAATGTCAACGTTAGCCATAGCAATGAAAGAAACTATTTTAATAGCCATCCATTTAATTTTACAATGTGGCCCACTTAAGTAGTGAAGCCTCATCATTTTTAGGCCAAAAGATTTAAACAGTGTGGCCCACCAGCAACTTTGATTCAGCTCAACCCAACTCAGCTGCCCTAATCCATACTATAGTTTAAAATATTAAAAATTCATCTGGGTTCAATATTTATCAAAGTTGGTCCACTCCACTCGATTTGATAGTTAATAAATATAAATTAAAGAGATATGATTCCTCACTAGTTGTACATCTAATAATTAGTTGGCATGTGGGTCCTACTGTATTATATATATATATATATTTATTTATTTATTTGGCCCTATCAGCAAGGTTGTCCCACATACTTAAATGTAGATTTATTTATTTTTTTGAATGGTTGTTCATTATTTTATAAGGTGTGATTTTAAAAACCCTACTCGTTTTAATAATGAATAAATATAAATTAAATGGAAATGCTTACTTATTAGTTGTACGTCCACTTAGTTGGCGTGGGAGACTTATCATAGTATTTATATGACATTTCACCCATTCAACAAGATTGTCCCATACAAATGAAGTGAAGATTTTTGTGTGGTTATTCATTGTTTTCTAGGGTGTACCCCACTTGATAGATGGATTCACTCAAATTTTAGAA
Organism: Magnolia kwangsiensis; assembly: GCA_037074715.1. Taxonomy (NCBI): domain Eukaryota; kingdom Viridiplantae; phylum Streptophyta; class Magnoliopsida; order Magnoliales; family Magnoliaceae; genus Magnolia; species Magnolia kwangsiensis. Next base: position 105,490,213 of record CM073584.1, read on the forward strand.
ACTAGACTTGATTTTATAATTAATAAATTTAAAATAAAGAAAAATGCTTACACGCTAGTTGGGCGTATGATCAGTTGGTGTGTGGGAATTATCATAGTACTTATATGACATTTCAACCATTTAGCAAAAATTTTCCACGGGGGATTTTTGGGTGGTTATTTATTGTTTTCTAGGGTTTACCCCACCTGATAAATGAATTCACCTAAATTTTATAAACTAGACTCGATTTTATAATTAATAAATATAAATTAAAGAGAAATGCTTGCAAGCTAGTTGTACGTCTAATTAGTAGGCATGTGGGACCCATCATAGTATTTATACGACATTTCATCCATTCAACAAGATCGTCCCATACAAATGAAGTGAAAATTTTTGGGTGGTTATTCATTGTTTTCTAGGGTATACCTCACATGGTAAATGAATTCGCTTAAATTTTATAAACTAGACTTGATTTTATTATTAATAAATATAAATTAAAGAGAAATACTTACATGCCAGTTGTACGTCCAATTAGTTGGCATGTGGGACCCATCGTAGTATTTATATGACATTTCATCCATTCAGCAAAATTGTCCCACACAAATGAAGGGAAGATTTTTGGGTAATTATTCATTGTTTTTTAGGGTATACCTAGGGGTGTACACGAACCGAACTAGTTTGGTTAGCTCGCTCGACTTGACTTGAAAAAGCTTGATTCAACTCAGTTTGAAGGTGAGTTTGAGCCGAGTCAAGCTGATTTTTTGAGCTCGAAAATGAGTTTGAGCCAAGTTCGAACTAGCTCCAGCTCAACTCGGATCGAACCAGTTCAATAACTCGGTTACTTTGATATTGATGTTGCTTACCAAGTGTTTGATGAAATCACTCAACAAAGTGTGGCAAGTGGCAAGGAAGGTATGTATATGAAATAAATACCTTTTTTTTTTAATGTTGCTTGGAAGGTATTTGATAAAACACCTTAACAGTTGTAGCTGCTGTTTTACAGACAATGAAATTTTGAAGGTGCAGTCCAGATGTTTGTGGAAATGCAACACAAAAAAACTCAACTCGATCTTGGCTCGAACTCGGCCCGAACTAGTCCGAGTTGCTGACCAAATGGAACCAACCTGGCGAGTCAGGCTCGAGGATCGAGCCGAGCCGAGCTGAGTTCGAGCTAAGGTCAGCTAGTGGCCAAGCCAAGTCGAGCTGAGGCCAACTCGACTCAATTCGGTTCGTTGTACACCCCTAGGTATACCCCACCTAATAAATGGATTCACCTAAATTTTAGAAACTAGACTCAATTTTATAATTAATAAATATAAATTAAAGAAAAATGCTTACACATTAGTTGTATGTCCAATTAATTGGTGTGTGGGACCTATAATAGTATTTATATGACATTTCATCCATTCAATGAGATTGTCCCACACAAATGAAGTCAAGATTTTTGGGTGGTTATTCATTATTTTCTAGGGTATACCCCACCCGATAGATGGATTCACCTAAATTTTGGAAACTAGACTCAATTTTATAATTAATAAATATAAATTAAAAAGAAATGCTTACACACTAGTTGTAGGTCCAATTAGTTGGAACGTGGGGCCTATCATAGTATTTATATGACATTTTTCCCATCAAGGTATCTCACCATCTGGAATGTGGAGTTTTTCGAGTGATTGTTCATTGTTTTCAAGGTGTACCCCACTTGATGGATGGATTCAGTGAGTTTTGGAGACCTGACTCCATTTGATAGTTAATAAATATAAATTAAAGATAAATTCTCATACACCAGTTGTATGTCCAAATAGCCTTTTTGTGGGCCTACTGGTATTTGTATGACATTTCGCCCATCCCGCGAGGTTGTCCTACCCATGTGGATGTAGAGTTTTTTGAGTGGTTATTCATTGTTTTCTAAAGTGTGGCCCACCTGATGGATTGATCCACCTAAGTTTCATAGACCCAACTCGATTTGATAGTTAATAAATATAAATTAAAGACAAATACTTTCTAGTTATTAATTCAATTAGTTGGCATGTGGGGCCTACCATACTTTGTATGACATTTCGATCATTTTTCCAGCAAATATTGATGAATCCACTTGAGTTTAGGAGACCCAACTCGATTTGAGAGTTAATAAGATTGTCCCACTCACATGAATGTGGAGTTTTTTTATTTGGTTGTTCATTATTTTCTATGGGATGGTCCACCCGATAGTTGGATCCACTTGAATTTTGGGTGTTCCATTTTCATGTAGTTGCATGAGTGAGATGTCATATAAACATTATGGTGGGCCCACATGATAACTAGTTGGATGTACAACTTGTAGTTGTGTATGAGCATTTTCTATAAATCAGAACTTTTAAGAATAGTAATGAATATTTAAAATAAATGACTATTGAATGAGCATTAAAATTTTGAAATAAGATAGTAAAGGCATAATTAGTTTTTTCCCGGAGAGAGTGTATCTAATAAACCAAGGTAATGGTAGGCCTTTGGCCAAGTCTTTAGGTAATATTCAAATTTTTAACTTTTATCAAATCATAATTATTAAAAGATTTAGTCTATGTATTAGTTTACTAGTTAAAAGTATAATCTAATATAATTCAAATTTTATTCAGTATTCAATGTTTTAGGCTTGACTCTTGTTGAGCAGCTTGGATTGGGTCAGGGTTGGTTTAGATTAGAGCCGAGCATTGAGCCAAGTTGGACCGAGTTAGGGCTGACCTGACTCGATATGGTTTTAAAATAGACCTGACCCGAACTCAACCCAACTCAATACCAAGTCTGGCATGCCTAACTTGATCTGAGTCCGGGTCTAACCTGGACTAACCGAACCGAGTCCGACCCGATCATAGGTACGGAGTCGGATTGAGTCAGCACTAAGTCAGGTGGGTGCGGCGGGTATCCACACAAGCTGATATCATAGCTCAGAACCTAGGTGTGCCTTCCAGAATTGCAACTTTTCCATTAGCTAGATGACATCTCATATCTGAAACGACAAATTTAAGTTTTTTTTTTTTTTTAATGTATGAGTTGGGTTTCAAATCAAGTTGAGTCAGTACTGAATCAGATTTCAAGTCGAGTCGAGTTACTAGGTGACCCAAACTCAACTCAGTTGGAGTTCAGATTGGACGAAGTCTACTCGGTTCGGATCGACTCACCCACTCGGTTCAAGTTGAGTCGGATCTGAACAAGTTTGCCTAGTCTAAGTCCAACTCTAGCTCAGGCCTTTGATTGAATCATCTTGAAATTGGATTGGGCCCTACCGGCTCAAAATGCACCCTCAACATTTGATAGGACCTCATTATGGGACCCAAGTGAGCCCCCACTTGGGAGTGGTCCAAATGGATTAAACATGGCCATAGTATCAACCCGATTAAATGATCATGGCCGTTCAAATGGTACCTTCCATTTGCATGCCACTAATGTATGGCTGTGATTATCCAAAAATGCTTATTTTTGGGTCATGTATTTCCAAAGGTGTTTCTTGATCATAGGTGGGCCTGTCTTTAAATAAAATAAAATAAAAAACTTACACAAAAGCAGGTGTATATTGGAACTTGGCAGTGACAGTGGCACTGATGGGAGCATTTCCAATCACAGCCAAAACTATGCTCTTCGTCTGCTTGTTGAGTGCCATTACAAGTGTAGCTGAAACAGTAGCACATAGAGCTAGAGATCTTAGCACCACAAATTGCCACGTGGGTGCCTTTTCTTTTGTTTGTGGGGTGGACCCCACCTCTGGTTTTTCACCATCTTCGATAGCCATGGAGAGAGAGAGAGAGAGAGAGAGAGAGAGAGAGAGAGATGCATGGGATTGAGGAGGAGAGGAGCCGTTATAAAGGGAGGTGGAATAGAGAGGGAGTGTTTATGACTCCCATGTGAGTTTTGCACCATTTAACAAATAGTTTTGACTCTTCAAACGTACACATGGCATAGTTATACGGAAATCCAAACCGTCGAAATTTCTGACTCAAATGTGGACGGAGCATAACCGATGGGAGGCCGGACCAACTAGTAATTTTCATACCATGCAATGTATGGGACCGACTGTGATTTGTACATGACATCCTCTCCATCCATTATGTGTGTCCCCTCATATCCTCCTTCCAGCACAAAAATCAGGCCGATGCAAGAATCAGGTGGGCCACACCACAAGGAACAGCTGAGATGGTATCACCCATGTGAGTGGCCCCCCGTGTTTTCCATATCCATTCATCTGTTTCAGAAGATGAGCCCAACCAGGAGGAATGGGTATCCCAAACATCAGACCATTTCAAACAAAGGTGGGCCACACCATGATTTTAACCTTAGGCATTAATTTTATGTGGTGTGGCCCATCTGACTTTTGTAGGGGATTTAAGGACAACATGAGGGTGAAAACATGATGGACGCATTGGATGTCATGCATACATTGTAGAGGGGCTCACACATCGCATCACATTGTGGTTATGTCTACCCTACAAAGAAAATTGCATTGACATGAAATTTAAAAATAAAATTAAAAAAAAAAAAAAAATCAAACACCAGTTTTTTTCCTGCATATTTGGAGCACTCACTACTTTAACATTGACCATCCATTAGATAGCCATTAATTTGATCGGCTAGGATTGCTTGATCGATGTGATTTTTTCAAGATATGCTCCATTCACAATGGGACACACAATTCAATGGCCTGGATACCTGTAAATCAGCGCCACATGTGAGGATCATGACTCACCACCATTTTCTAAATGCTGCAAAACTAACATAGGAGTGTGCGTTGATGAAAGTCGCGACGGTGGGAAAGAGAAATGACGACATTCGACGTACACAACGCTGTGTACCAAGTTACCATATAATGTTTTCCCTTTCCAATTTCTTATCATTTGAATAAAACATCCGAGCCGTCAAAAATATTTTAAATCTAAAATTATCATTGTATAGTAATTTAGAACAATCCAATAATAATTTAGGAAACACAAGTATTTTAAGTCAGATAATCGACCATATATTGATTTCAATTTTATATTGATATGATTAATAAATCATTCTTATTTTAGCTGCAAATAATATATATAATACAATTCACATTTTTAACGGTTCAGATTTTATACATAGGGGACACGTCAGCGTAAAGGAAAACGATGTATGTTAAGTTAACGCAACGCTGTGTATGATTATTTCTCGTACAGGAAATATTAAGGCTAGTCGCGCGAGTGTATTCTCAATTTTAATCTCGCTACACGTGCTAATGCAGCATGTGTGTGTGAAATCCACGACGTCCATACGTTAGGTCACACCATGCAGATTCCACGGTCCAAAAAATCCCATCAATTCCATCCACACAGTGGACAAAACCTGGGCAAAGAAAATGAGTGTCCAAAAATGATCGACAGACATTACATGTTTGGCATAAACATGTGGCCCACCTTATCAACGGACCTACCTGATTTACGAACCACGGCATTTATAATACGTGGCCCATCCGGCAAAAATCTAAGATCAATCAAAATAGGCATCATTGGCACGTGTGGACAGCATGCATTGGAATCCTACCTCCGTCAGTAGCATTGCAATTGGATGGCGTGGATCACCTATTGATTTGATACAAAAACTTGCACACAAAAATTCTTTGATACTCTGGCGGGATGGAATGGATGATACACATGCATGTAGAAATTGCACGTGTGACACACATGAAATCAAATTGAACTGTCTAAAATTATAAGTCCCATTTTGTGTTTATCATAAATCAAAATTAAACTTATTTAATTATTCGAATACCTGGATTGGTGGACGGTTAAAAATAAAATAAAATCCAACGGTCCTATTTCAACAGAAAAGTGTCCACAATTCAGAGATTAGCATTACATCGACTAATCTGATTTCAGCGTCATGACTTACCGACAGTTGATTCGATAGTTTGGTCGGTTTAGATTGAGTTAACATATGTCACGTATACAATTTCCAATCGCATGTGTATCAAGCATCAACTCTGGCAGAGTATCAAATAACTACCCTTGATTTGGTGGGCTAACAAGCTAAGGTTAGTATATGGTTTTGCTTGACTTAATGGCTCTTTTTTATGAATTTCCACCATAAGTGGGTATGATTTTGATTAGATCACCAACTTTCATTTGCTTTGTATGGGAAGATCAACCAACCATCCTTGAAGATTCTATGGTCATGGTAGGTTTTTTTCAGATGAGAAATGAGAGGTTAGAGGCCTATGTTAGTTTTGCATCATTTAAAAAATGGTGATGGTTTTGGATGCTTGCAGAGCGATCCAGACCGTCCAGATAGCTTAATCAAACCATTAAAAGACCGCGTTAATTATTTGATAGCTATTAATTGGATGATTAGGATTTCTTTGGTGTTTTTCGGATGAGAAATGAAAGATTAGAGAACTATGTTAGTTTTGCACCCTTTAAAAAATGCTTATGGTTTTGCATATTCATAAGGTGATCTAGACCGTCCGATAGCTGAATTAACTGTGGAAGGAGCACCATTCAAAAATTTTGATAATTATTTGATAGCCATTAATTGAATGGTTAGGATTTCTTAGGTGTCTTTCAGATAGAAATGAGAAGTTAAGAGTCCTTTGTTAGTTTTGCACGTTGTAAATGATGGTTTTGCATATGCATAGGGTGATCCTGACCATCCAGATAGCTGAATCAACTATGGATGGAGCACCATTCAAAAATTCCGATAATTATTTGATAGGCATTGATTGGATGGTTAGGATTTCTTAGGTGTATTTCATATGAGAAATGAGAAGTTAGGGTCCTGTGTTAGTTTTGCACGTTGTAAATTATGGTTTTGCATATTCATAAGGCAATCCTGACCATTCAGATAGCTAAATCAACTGTGGATGGAGCACCATTCAAAAATCCCCATAATTATTAAATAGGCATTAATTGGATGGTTAGGATTTCTTAGGTGGCTTTCAGATGAGAAATGAGACGTTATCATGTGTTAGTTTTGTACCTTGTAAATGATGGTTTTACATATTCATAGGATGATCCTGACCATCCAAATACCTGAATCAACTATGGATGAAGCGCCATTCAAAAATCCCGATAATTATTTGATAGGCATTAATTGGATGGTTAGGATTTCTTAGGTGTCTTTCAGATGAGAAATGAGAAGTTATCCCATGTTAGTTTTGCACATTGTAAATGATGGCTTTGCACATTGCTGGAGACTGGAGTTTCAACACCAGGTCAAGGGTTCGAGTGTCCATAGGTGGTGAAGCGTGAGTGTGTGGGGGGTGTGTGTATAAAAATTAATAATAATAATAATAATTAATTAAATTAAATTAAATTTATAAAAAAAAAAAAAAAAAAACCTATGGATGAAGCTGAGCTGGCCACCGAGCTCGACTCGGTTCGACTCGTGTACAGTAAATACATTTTGGGCGTAATTCAACTAATTTACACTTGCAACTAGTATTGAATAACAGGCACTTGATAGTCCTGTTTAATGACTGATGTGGGGTCTACTATTCTACCAGGCCCAACAAACCGTACATAAGGGGTTCAACCTTTGGATGATCTAGACCATTAATATGATGTTCCCCAATTTACTTAACCCTCAAATGATCCTAACCATCCATTTTGGGACTCTCTTGACAATGGACCAATGTGATTCTCCTTCTGATGCCACCATTCAAATAGCTAGAATAAAATGGAATTAGAGATAGTGTGGCTTGGATGCTCCCATGATAGGGTAGTGTGGCTTGGAAGCTCCCATGATAGGGACCACATAAAAACTCTAGATTACTAATAAAGGTTTCATTGTGTTCAATCACAGCATCATTTTACTACTCATCCTTTAACCAATCAAAGCTATTGTTTGTCTGAAATTTTGAGATGGATTGAGAAACATGAGTTTTAGAAAATCTCATGCAGATACATGAGAAAACACTTATCCCCGGTTTGGATAAATAAATTGAATTAAGTAGCCCTCTAGTTGCAGCTACTTTTCTTTCAAATCCAATTTCAAACTAGTGTAACTGCAATTTGGAACCCAAACGCCCATTCGGGGTTGAGACTGCAAATTGAAGTCACATTGAAGGATCTGTAGCAGCAACACGAGCGCTCTTTCCTCATTTTGGATACAAAGAACTGTCTTTATTCTGTATTGCTTCCTTTCAATATAACAGACTTCACAATTCATTTCACTTGGGGCATCCAAACGCAGTTTCATATTTGAATGCTCTGGAAATTACAATGGTGCATCCATGGCATGCTAAGCTAATGGCAGGGCCAGCACCTCAAGTCCCACAGCCAGATCAACTAGAAGTTAATATGATACTCTGGCTGCAAATGACGCTTGATACACAGGCAGTCAAAAATTGTACACGTGATATATATTAACACTCGAATAAATGTGACTAGATTGTGCAGCCTGCTTTCACCCAAGTGGCAATCCCGAGATCAGATTGGTTGAACCATCATGACCTCTGATTTGTGGAAACAGGACTGTTGGATTTTTTTCATATTTAACCGTCCAATAAATGTCCACCAATCCGATAGTCAGATGATGAAATAAGCTTAATTTTGGTTCACAATATATGTACACTGGGTACCATAATTTAGACAGTTTAATTCAACCTGTATACCACGTGTGCAATTTCTAAGTAGTTTCCAGGTACCTGTGTATCACCCATCACTCTCTGCCAGAGTATCAAAGTTTTTTCTCCTCAACAAATGTGGAAGCAGTGTACATATCTTCATTGGGCACCCTACCTGAACACAACCAAGTTCAATCTTTTAATGAGACCATTCACACAAAACAAATACATCACCCTCCCTGGAATCCTTTACTTATAGATATGAAGGGTCATCTTCGATATTCAGTTTTTCTCTGTGTAAACAGTCACCATTCCTTTGTGTTATGACAGAGTTCAACCACAGCCAAAACAGTTCTCACGCAGGCAATAATAGCAGCCCTCTCTCACAATTTAAAACAATACACATACACAGCAACAATATCTTACAGCGGATCAAGACGGGAAGTCATCACGTTATTTTTTCTCAGTTGTAACTCCGACGACTACATTGCTGACCTGCACCATGCACATACAAGCATATGTTATGTCCGTTGATTTTGATTTTTTTTTTTTCTTTCTTTTTACTCTTTTTTCCTTCATAAATTTGGAGTAAGATCCAAAACAGGATTGCTAGAAATGGTGGGGGGAAATTACCAGCTTGCCACTTTCGTCGACAGTCATAGGGTTCTCAACAACAACGGTCTGGTTGTGGGCATGAGACAGTGGCTGCGACAGACAGGAAAGTATGGTAATAAGGAAACATTTGTTACAACTTCAAACATGATGCTTGGCCAGAACCACCTGGATTTTCTTTTCCAACCAGCTTTTGTACAGGTGGGGCTCACCTTTCAGTCATCCCAATTTTTAATCTGGTGTACTACCATCCACTGATGGGCAATGAACCAAAAAATCTCTCCCACAGAACATGAACAGTCCCTGCCATCCGATTCTTAGCCACAAATGAATGGTTAAAACATAAAATATATCCAGTAGTCCATATGCAATGAGAGAGTCAAATCGGACCAAATGATAGAATTTTCTGCCACATCATCCTCTGAGGCAGGGCCCACCAGATGAATACATGGTCCCTGAAAGGGCACTCTACCCGTACTTGCGAGAACAAAGATGCCATTAATTCAGGTTTAGCATCACAGACGACCTTTTTGTGAAATATGAAAAAGGTAAGAACATACTGCTGAAGTTGAGGGCATGGCTCCATTGGGTCTATTTACAGGAATTGGCACCCTGCTCATCTGCGAAAGAAAAGTAACCATACACAAAACAATGGTTCACAAACGCAAAACTCAATTCAGAAATCCATAAGGCTAAGTAGCCTCCAAATTGACTCGACAGTCAAAACTAAAAATGCAATATGAAATGCATAAATTTTAATAATTAAAACATCAATAAGAAAACCTAGAAACCCACAAGAATTCAATTCCACTGGACTCAATCAAGTGGTCGACTAAACCTGACTCGACGAGTCTTTTTAGTCCTTGAGAAAAATTTTATGGAAATAGGTTTCTGATCTAGTCGCTACTCAAAATTATAATGAGCTTTTACCACATGAGAGAGAACCAGAAACCAACAGAATCGTGGAAGAAACTTACTTACCCCAACATTTGTAATATAATGACATACTGCACATTTGACTGATGGTGCCCCATATGGATACATGAGAGTTGTATGGCACTGACCACAGTTCACTTGAGCGAATTGATTGGCTGATGTGCAACAAAATACCCATGATTTTAGAGCATTGAATGAGTCGAGCAAAAATACACAAAGTTCATTCACAAACAAAAGCCGGTTATGAAAGAACAGCAAAGATACGCTATGAGAAGATTTCAAGATGAGGAATTGCACCACTCTTTGGCCCAAGGATATGCATGGTATCATCCTTTTTCTATCTTGCACAAGCGGGACCCATGGTTCGGCCATCCAAGTCATTGATATGATGGGCACTATAGTGGATGGACAAGACCCAAAATCCTTTTCTCAATGGGACAATCCTAACCCTTAGATTGTTGGCCTACAATATACGAATAGATGGTTAAGGAAAGAAAAATGACAATGGACTGCATTCAACTGACCTTTCAATCTGGAAGAGTTCAGGAATGGTCCATCCACTGTGGAAGGCATAATGTCAATAGCCTGGATCACGGCAGCATTCACTTGTACAAACTAAGAACCCAGGGATACTAATTATATGCATATCCTCACGTTGAGGGTCGTGTAATTCCTCTTTCAATAACTAGGAATGAACTTATGGGTGCACAGATGTTCCCTTGCTGAGCAACATAAATTCAACGCATGTGCATCTGTGTGCAACTGCCAATGCAAGGAACAAAACTACAGTATCCCATTCATTTGACAAGAACTCTTTCTATGTCTAGCACTAGAGCATACTTTTTCTTTTTTCTTTTTCTTTGTTACATTGTTTCGAATTTGAAGAGTAAAGAGAGCGCATTTATAAACTGTAAAAAACTGTCCAATTACATGCATGCACTACAGAGAGGAAATGAAGATAATACACATACAAATGCCATGGACTGATTGGGATGTGAAAGCAGAAAGAGAAGTGCAAGAAAAAGGACAGCCAGGACTCTCGACCCAGTCAATCCATGTTATGTCCAAATTAAAAAAGAAAAAATAATAAAAATGTCCCTCCCTCTCTGGGTGAAGATTTCTCCATATGTTTTTTTTGGAAATTTATATGGTCTATTGGATTTTCTCCTCCTCTAAGCATAAATTGGGTGTTTACTGTCAACGGTCCATAGAGTCTGTCTCTTACGTCAACTGTGGTGGCATTGGGCAGAAACTGTACCACAAGGAAAGGTGCATCTTTAAGTTCAAGTGATCTTTCGAGTACTATGTCGGCATTGAAGGGCTTTAGTACATATGGATATGTGATAATCTGGGGAGACAGATTACCATAGTCAAGCTCGAAGGGGAAAATTATTTGGAGTGGTCTAAGTCTACTCGATTTTTTACAGGTGGGAGGAAGAATCTGGGTTCTCTAGACGGTAAGAACGTGAAGCCTTTATCTTGAGGATCCAAACCATGTAAACTGGGAAGCTAATAATATGATTGTAACATCTTGGTTACTCCATTCCATGAAGCCTAAGATAAATAAAACATTGGGACTTCATTGCAACATCATATTCTCAGCAGAAGAATGTATTCCAATTGGCGCATGATATTGCCAATCCTCTGACAGGGGAAAGTCCATAGGAGCTTGTTATATGACTCTTAGGGGAATGTGACTTGAGTCATCATAGAGCTATAAGATCATGCCATGATAAGGGGCGCAAAGTTGATATTGAGGATTAACAGATATTTGAACTACTTGCTGGCCTCAATCTTGAATATGAGACTATCGCACCCAAACCCTTAGCAGAAAGCCACTTTCATCTCTTGGAACCGTATACCCATTACTTCTGCGAGAAGAAAATCGTGGAAAAGTAATGTTATCTGTGGACATTACTCCTATAGATCTGCTTCAGCGAGTTCGTATAATAGAGGGCATAAAGCTCAGGGCAAGGAAGTGGTGGCCGCTTTTAATGCCAATCAGATTGTGGTGTATGATCAAGTGGGTACAGTTGGGGTCATAATGACTTCGGACATGGTCATGGGAAACTTTCCCAATGATGAAAAAGACAAACTCTACTGTACTAACCTTAGGTGCACTCATAACGCTAAGGATACATGTTGGAAGTTGGTCTATCCACCACCATGGAAGAGAGACTCAGCTACCACAGAAGTTGACAATGGTGATCAACTGATCATAATGAATTCTCATGATTTTATCTCTTCAACCGGTTTTAGCAAATCTCAAGTTGTTGAAACATCTTTGTAGTGCAAGGCCCTGTTTGAAAGGCTGGATTTCCTGTATTGATGATTTAAAAGATTGTAATCTTTCTTGTCTTTGAGTGGGTTGTAAGCCCTTGCATCATCTTGGTGCTCGTTTAATAAATCATCATTACTTTTTCAGAGAGAGAGAGAGAGAGAGAAGCAAATCTCGAGCTAAAGAAATTGCTGCTCTAAACCGTCGCCTACCTATTCTTGAATGTGCATCCTCATCTCATCAGACTCAGCTCTAGCCAGTCAAGTATATCTACTCCTGCACATTTAGTATCTATATCCTCTATAACTCCATCCTGGATCATTAATTCTAGTGCTTCATATCATATGACCAGTACAAACTATCCATTCATCTCTAAGACTTCATTACCTAAGCGTAATATTGTAAATATTGTTAATGGTTCTTATACTAAGACTTGAGGGAACAGGAACCATTAACGTTTCCACCTCGTTGTACTTGTTCTTTATTCTACATGTCCCATGATTGTCAATCTATTGCCTATGAGTATTATTACCAAATCACTTGACTACAATGTGGCATTCCTTCCTTCTCATTGTGACTTTCAAGATTTGGTGACAAGATGGACGATTGGAGTAGCCATGAGAGTAAAGTGTTGGCCTTATCTTCTTCGTATCAAGCAACATTGGATCAAACATCAAACTTTGTGTAGAGAGTATGCAAGGAATACCAGCCAACACACCAAAAGCTCCAAAGCTGACGAGGAAGGACCGGTTTATCCCTATATGCAGACCCTCCCAAGAAAACCTAGGCAAGACCTCCCCATGGACAAACCCCGCTTCGCACGGGTCCCCAAATAGCACAATCTCATGATGAGCCCCACCTCATGGCCATTCTGCATCTCACAGACCCCACCTCGTGGGCCACCCCACCCTAGTGTGGAGATACGGTGCATCCTTGGAATCACACTAAGATGCCCCTGCATCAAGAGACAATCAAATAAAGAAACCAAGGTATTCAGTAATGGTAACAATGGGCGCTTCCCCGACCATGGCCCAACTAGACAGATTTTTGGTCTCTCCTAGTTGGATTCAAAAGTTCCCCTTAGCCCGTCAAAAAGGATTACCCAAGCCAACTTCAGATCACTGCCCCATCTCTCTAGAGGTTGATGAAATTAATTGGAGCCCTAAACCCTTTCTATTTGAATTAGCTTGGCTCAAAGTAAAGGGTTCATATCCTTGGACAGCGAGTGCAGTCCTCCTTGGTGGAGGGTAGACCGAGTTCTGTTCTTCCTAAGATAATGCATATGCTTCAAGGCAAACTCAAGCTCTGGCAACAGAAAGTTTTTAGCAAAAGAGAGATGGAGATGGCATCTATTTTAGCTCAGATTCAGGTGTTGGACATTCAGGAGGAAGGGAGAGATTTATCAACCAATGCCTTCTCTCTTAGAGATAAGTTGACTTCGGACTATATTGTTAGAATTAAGGAGGAAATAAAGTGGCGCCAGCGATCCAGATCTATCTGGCTCGAGGGGGATAAAAACACTCCCTTTTTTCATGCTATTGCCAGCGCTAGAGCAAGGAATAACACCATCTCCTCCATGGTTGTTAACAGTAATCGTCTAATTAGGAAAGACAAGATCACTTCTGTCATGGTTAATTTCTACGCTTAGTATCCTTGGTTAGCAAGTGGGGTCCTACTCGATGGAGAGTAAACTGAGTTTTGTTCTTTTTAAGAAAATGCAAATGCTTAAAGGAAAACTCAAGCTCTGGTATCGGCAAGTTTTAGCTAAAGAGAGATGGAGATGGCATCTATTTTAGCTCAAATTCAAGCATTGGATATTCAGGAGGAAGGGGGAGATCTATCAGTCGATGCCTTCTCTCTCAAAGATAAGTTAACTTCGGACTATGCTATTAGAATTAAGGAGGAAATAATGTAGCGCCAACGATCTAGAGCTATCTAGCTCAAGGAGGGGGATAAAAAACACCCCCTTTTTTCATGCTATTACTAGTGCTAGAGCTATGTATAACACAATTTCCTCCATGGTTATTAACGGTAATCGTCTAACTTGGAAAGACATCATCACTTCTGTTGTGGTTAATTTTTATGCTCAACCTCCTTGGTTAGCGAGTGGGGTCCGACTTGGTGGAGGTTAGACTGAGTTTTGTTCTTTTTAAGAAAATGCAGATGCTTAAAGGCAAACTCAAGCTCTGGAATTGGGAAGTTTTAGCAAAAGAGAGATGGAGATGGCGTCCATTTTAGCTCAGATTCAGGCATTGGACATTCAGGAGGAATGGAGTGAACTATCAGCCGATGCCTTCTCTCTTAGAGATGAGTTTAATTCAGACTATGCTATTAGAATTAAGGATGAAATAACGTAGCACCAACGATCTAGAGCCATCTAGCTCAAGGAGGGGAATAAAAACACATCTTTTTTTCATGCTATTGCCAGTGCTAGAGCTAGGTATAACACCATTTCCGCCATGGTTGTTAACAGTAATCACCTAACTAGGAAAGACAACATCACTTCTGTCGTGGTTATTTTTTATGCTCAGTAATCACCTAACTTACGTCCCATCAACCTAATAGGGAGACCTTACAAGATTATTGCTAAATTGCTCAACTCTAAAATCAAACTTGTTCTCCTTAAGGTTATTTCTACATTCCAAAATGCTTTCGTTTCTGGTAGACAAATCATGAATTGTGCTTTAATTGCTCATGAATGTATTGATTCCTATCATCGAGATGGAAAACAACGTATTATCTGTAAACTTGACCTGGAAAAAGCATATGATCATGTTAATTGGAATTTTCTAAACCGTATGCATTTTTGGGGTTCAGGGTGAAATGGAGAGGTTGTATTTGTAACTGTGTTTACTCGACCAGGTTTTTTGTTTTGATAAATGGATCCACTTTTGGCTCAAGGCTTCCATGGGCCTCAGGCAGGGACACCCTTAGTTCCCCTTTCTGCTTATTATTGTTGCAGAAGCCTTAAGCAGAATGTTATCCAGAGGTCGGGAAGTAGCCTTGTTCCGTGGCTTTTCTATGGAAATTTTCCTTAAGCAAATCAATCATCTTCAATTTGCCGATGATACTCTTCAATTCTATGAGCCTTTTGAGACCATGGTCGACTATCTAACTATGATTGTGTGCTGGTTTGAAGTTGTCTCAGATCTCAAAGTAAATCATGCTAAGAGTAAATGTTTCGGGATCCATCTGTCCTCTCATGAAGTGGATCTCCAGGCTTCAACCTTTGGATATAAGGCGGTCTCTCCCCCCCCCCCCCCCCCCCCCGCCCCCAATCTACTTGGGTCTCTCTCTCTCTCTCTGGGAAAACTAGCTATACACCTATGGGACAAGGTGTTGGAGAGGATGGGGAGGAAACTCTTCCCGTGGAAGAGTAACCACATATATTTGGGTGGGAGGATTATGTTGATCATGGATTCACTTTATAACCTCTCTTTATTTCATGTTGCTATTTAGATGTCCAAAATCTGTAATTCTGAAAATTGACAAGCTTCATGAAACTTTCTTTGGCGAGGGGGATCCAAATCCACGAAATTTCCCCTGCTAATTGGAACAGGGTTTGTAAACCAATGTTGGAGGTGGGGTAGGTATAAAACGTCTCAATCTAGTTAACTTTGTGTTGCTAGGTAAGTGTAAATGGCATTTTGCCATAGACAAGGACCTTCTATGAAAGAAGGAGATTAAGGCAACATATGGGGCGGAGATGGGGGGTTGGAGGACAAAAAAGTCCTCCATCTATAGGGCCTTTGCTGTACGGACAGAAATAGTGAAAATGGCTGATGCTATATTCAAAAACTCCTCCTTCGTAGGTAATGGTAAGAAGGTTAAATTTTGGGTTGACAGATGGTGTGGTCCTTACATTCATCCTACGAAGACCACAGACTACTTTTAGGATATGCCTGTTCTTTTTCTTAGCCATTCCATTTTGTTGTGATCCTTACATCCAATCCTTGACAGATGGTGTGGTCTTTACATCGCATCTTTGGGCAAATGTGGTCCTTAGTGACACATACTTGATCAATGGAATGCCTTCTAGATCATGGGTGGCAAAGCATCAATTCAAATACAAACTGACAAAACCAGTTTTTGGTATACCTCTCTAGGTGTTTGAGTGTTTGTATTTTGTTCATGTTCCCAACATTCATCATGATAAATTGGACGCCAAATCCATTAAATGTATCTTCTTAGGTTACCTATTTCCAAAAATTGATAGAATCACTACTCTCCACGTGCTCCTAACAAGCAGTTTGTTTCTATGGATGTCACCTTTTTTAAGGGTGCTCTCTTCCATTCATCTCGGGGGGAGCCAACCTATCTCTCACCAACCATAGAGGAAGTCTCTAACAATGGATAGCTACCTCTTCCCATTCCTGATCTCATGTTCATACTTCCATCAAATGCATCTTCTTAGGGCTTGTTTGGAACGCGGGATTAGGTGGTATTGAATTGCATTTGATAGAATCAACACCATTATTACACAACGATTATATGTTTGAAAATACCATGGTATTTTGACCATCCGATCCCGGATTTGGGATCAAAATCTTGCTTTAGGAAAAGCATTGTTTTACGTGAAAAACAGTGTCTGGTGGATGCAAGAATTGTAATCAACGTACTAGATTTGCCAGCCACCTATATTCATATGCAACTTGAGTGTCATGTGAAAAGGGCGCATATGGATGGATGGTGTGGATAAAACACATGCATCAATGTGGCTCACGAATGTATTAGATTTCGAAATCCATTGGAAATCTCGTTGTATCTCTTGTTGGGACTAAAAGGTAAAATACCTTGATTAATCCAATCCTTCCCATCAGTGAAAGGTTTTACTCAAACCAATGGATTAGACTTTCATGATACATTTGCTCAAATTTCCTTTCTAAATCAAATGAGTGTCTTACTTTCTTCGGATGCAAACCTCTCTTGGACCTGACACTAGTTTGATGACAAAAGTGCCTTTCTCCGTAAGGATCTTCAAGAAGCTTTAGATGATGCCTCCACCAAGATTTCTTCAA
Source organism: Magnolia kwangsiensis (assembly GCA_037074715.1). Lineage (NCBI taxonomy): Eukaryota > Viridiplantae > Streptophyta > Magnoliopsida > Magnoliales > Magnoliaceae > Magnolia > Magnolia kwangsiensis. Next base: position 105,507,590 of record CM073584.1, read on the forward strand.
TCTACCGGAAATAGTACAATTGGCAAGCTCCACAAGTCTTTTTTTAAACGATTGTCTCTCCACTGGTCTATTTATAGCATAAACCAATCACCTTGGGCATCGTTTGAATGCTTTGCCAATGTCCTATTGCAATTTGGATATTGTCGAGTAGTGCATATCATTTACTATATTCTTCAAGCAAGGTGTCGGTTACACTATCATAATTATCTATGTTGATGGTATTATCATTATGGGAGATGATATAGAAATTATTTAGTTGTTAAAGATGTTCCTTCGTAGGGAATTTGATATTAAAGATCTTGGCCTCTCAAATATTTCCTTTCTTAAGGTGGCCTCTCAAATATTTCTAGGGCATTGAAGTAGCTCGATTGCAAGAGGAATTGTTATTTCCCAACGAAAGGACACTGCAAAATTGTGTTCATCTATGAGCATAACAGGCAGATACTCCAATGGAGCAGAATCATCATCTTCAGCTTAGCAGTAGTTAGTTATTGTCCTATGCAAAAGATTGTTTCAGCGGTTAGTTGGCTAGCTCATATTCTTGATGTCACCCATGGTCATCATGGTAAGCCTGTTTATGCATGCAAAGCGTAATATCACTTGGATGCCATCTATCGTATGTTAAAGTTTCTTAAACAGTGTCCTGGTCGAGGAATCCTTTAATCTAAGCATGACCATAATTGTGTTGAGGCCTATAAGGAAGCTTTCTATGGGTTATTATACTTGGGTGAGTGGAAATATGATTACATGAAACAACCTATTGTAGCTCATTGTAGTGCTCTTTCTCATGCTATGGCTCAGGGGGTGTGTGAACTTCTTTAGTTGAAGACCTTTTTAATTTAGCTCAGGCCCGATCATTCATGTGTCTAATCCAAGGTATTCAATAACAGTAATAGTGGCCATACTGACCAACCTTATGCCATCACGACACGGCCCCTAAATGGCCATTATGGCCTTGCAACGGTTGATTACTTTTTAAAGGAAAAAATGTGTTGGGCTTATATAAGCCCATAACAATTGTTACAGCCATTACAGGCCTATTAACAGCCATTTTATTTTCAAATTGGGCATTACCACCCTATATCGGGTAACAAGCATCTTTCAAAAAAAAGATCGCGTAACAGGAACTACCGTTACTGTTAATGTAACAGATGTTTTGTTTGAAAGGTGACAATTTCATTAGAAAAGAAAAAACAGAAAAACAGAAACAAAGAAGATCTACTGAGATAGCAAATCGAACTACAAACCTAGAAAAAGAGAATCTCTATCCTTGAGAGAAGCAACATGAGAGGCCCATTCAATTAAGGCTCTTTTAGCCTTAGACAGCACTAAATCATCAGAATTAGAGGAGTCCCAAAAACAGTGACTGTTTCGCTCTTCCCAAACAAACCACCAGACTGCGAGTAGAGCCATCCTCCAGAGCTTAGTTTTAGATTTTCCTATTTGCACACCATGCCACGATAAGAGCAAAGAGTCGGTCTTCTCCAGCAGGCACCAACTGACATGGAAAGAGCAAAATAAGCCCGCCCAAACAGAGTAAATGAAAGGGCAGTTGACAAGAAGATGATCGACCGTTTCTTCTTCCCGCATGCAGCAAAGACAAATGTTTGGGATGATCATCCCTCTTCTCCTAAGGTCATCAGTGGTGAGGATCTTCTTTCTACCAGCGAGCCAACCAATAGCCACTATCCTAGGAGGAGCGGCATATTTCCACAGAAATGGGGCATGGCTGGCCTGAGATGGGGGACTGTTGGCCGTAAGGAAGCTATACAAAGATCTGACAGAAAAAGATCCAGTCTTATCATGTTTCCATAACAATCTGTCAGAAGCAGAAGGAGAAGGCAGGATGGCTGATATGCATCCCAACAATTCGGCAAATTCAGCAATTTCCCAGTCGAGAAGATTTCTTCTGCAACTAACACTCCAGACAGGCTTGCCACTAATTACCTCGTAGCAGTCAGATACATAGGCAGATTTATCTGGGGCGAGAGAGAAAATATTTGGGAAACGAACCCTGAGAGGGTTGTCTCCTGTCCAAATATCTTCCCAGAAGCGAATGTTTGCCCCATTGCCAAGTTCGAAGCCAATACCTCTTAGCACCTCCTTTTTCAACTTAAGGATGTCCTTCCAAATGGGGGACGCCCTGTATGAGGAAGACTCCTTGGTCCACCAACTGCCAACAGATTCCCCATATTTGAGCTTAATGACGGAGTTCCAAAAACTCCCAACTTCTGCTCCCAATCGCCAGATCCACCTTCCCATCAGCGCGCGATTCATGTCTTTGAGAATTCTAATCCCAGCGACGGACCTCCTTCCACTTAAGCAAGTGGAATTTCTGCTTAACCTCCCTTCCGTGCCATAGAAAATCACACCTTAGTCTTTCTAAAGAGGCCAGCACCGCACTTGAGCATTTGAGAAAAGACATGAAATAAATCGGAAGGTTGGACAGGGAGGCTTTAATCAGGGTGATGTGCCCACCTAAGGATAGATATCGGCATTTCCATCTAGCTAAGAGCTTCTCACATCTGGAAGTGACTTTCTCCCACATCCTATTGGGGGGCCTACCAACGCAAAGGGGTAGACCAACAAAGGAAGTTGGGAAAGCAGACGCAGTGAAACAGACGATGGACGCCATTCCCGCAATCTCGTTGCTGTCCATATTGATGCCGAATAGCTTGGATTTCACTAGATTAACTCGCAGTCCTGAAATTGCTTCGAAACATCGGATAGCGGTCCGAAGGTTTTCCACCTTTTCGGTACTAGCTTCTGAAAAAATAAAGGAATCGTCCACATATTGGATGTGAGAAATCGGGTCGCGCATGCCTTGGATAGAAATCCCGCAAAGAACATCTTCGACCTGACCTTTTTGCAGCATTCTGGACAAAGCCTCCATCACGATGAGAAACAAAAAGGGGATAACAGATCACCTTGCCTAAGACCCCTCAAACTCTTGAATAAGCCTTTTGGGGATCCGTTTAGAAGGATAGAGAAACAAGTGGACCCGATGCATTCCTCCATCCAGCCTCTCCACTTCAACCCGAACCCCATCTAATTCAAGAGATATTGAAGGAAAGCCCAGTCCACGTGGTCATAGGCCTTTTTGATATCCAGCTTGCAGACGATGTGCTTCTTTCCTAATTTGGAGGAGTCCAGACATTCATTTTCGGTAAGAGCTGCATCCACAATCTGCCTACCAGCGATGAAGGCATTTTGGTTGCCAGAGAGTCAGAAACGATGTTTCCGATCACTCTACTTAGACAAGTAGCCAAGACTTTAGCTAAAATTTTGTAAGGAGCTCCCAGGAGACCGATCGGCCTAAACTCTTTGAGGGACACTGGCCTTGGCACCTTGGGAATAAGAGCAATGAAGGAGGCCCCTGAGCTATGGGATAACCTGCCTCTGTCGTGAAACTTGACAAAGAAATCCAGCACGTCGCTTTGGACCGCCTCTCAAAAATGTTGGAAGAAAAGGAGGGGGAAGTCGTCCAGGCCAACAGCCTTATCCCCAGCCATAGAGGCTAGAGCGCGACTGACATCCTCGACAGTGAAGGGGGCCTCGAGAAGTTCAGCGTCAGCGGCTGAAAGCCTCTCAAAGAAAAGATTATCAAGAGATGGTCTGCGCCGATCGTCACTCTTGAGAAGGGCCAAGAAATAACTGACTGTTTCGTCGGCGATCCTGGATTTGTCTTCAATCCGGGTTCCATTAACCAAAAGGCTATTGATCCTATTGTTCCTGGCGTGCATGCTTGCAATACTGTGGAAGAACCTGGTATTTCGGTCCCTTCTTTTAGCCAGCTAGCTCTGGCCTTCTGCTTCCACGAGATTTCCTTTTGTAACGCCCTGCCTACCAAATCTTGAATAATTTGAATTCTTCTAGCCATAATGTCCGTAGTCATGGGAACCCCTTCAACCTGGACATCGATACTATGCAATTCAGCAAGCAAAGAGTCGGCTTCCTGCTCTCCACATCGGAATTCTTTGAGACTCCATTCCTTTAGTGCAGCCTTCAACCGTTTCAGTTTGGAATTGAGCTTGAACCTGGCATAACCTTCGACCAAGAATGTTGACCACCAGTCCGCGACCATCTTCTTAAAGCCATTTATCTTTAACCACGAGCATTCGAACCGAAAAGGCTTGGGACCCCAGTTCTGTTCCTCCACATCCAGGAGAACGGGGCAGTGGTCTAACAGATGTTACGGCCATAACATAACTGTTTTTTAATACAATGGCCTATTCCGATGAGGCGATGATGTTTCATTGCAACATTTTGGACACCATTCATATATCCTCCAATTTGGTATACCATAAATATACAAAGCACATCAAAGTTCACTTCATAAAAAGGTGACTTCTAAGGTGGTTCGCATGTCCCGTTAAAATTTTGAAGATTGGCTTAACAACTTTTTTACCAAGGGCATCAATCGTCATCAACTCCACAACACATGTCACAAGCTAACCATGATTGACATTGCTTGACGAGGAGCATATAGATATATATGATATGTATTAATGTGTGCATGGGTTCTATGTGGTCATGTGGAGTACCATATACTCATTTATTAATTGCCCTCATCCTCTCTCATTTCTTCTTTCTACCACCACAACAGGGAAACCGTGAAAAATCACACTGAAAACCCTCTAAAATCTCATGGCATCGCCCACCTTAGTTTTGGATAGCCTGAATTTTGGGAGGACAGCATGTAACACACATTTCAAAATGAGGGATCTTGAACATTCACATTTTGAATTGCTGTGACATTGATTTGGTGGTTTATTAGAAAAATGTACAAATCTGACTCCTAGTCCATCCCCTGAGAGAAGGACCAGAGTTAATTAATAGGGCTGAAGCTGTCTGGGCGAGCAGCCAAATACTCAACCCCCCATGCCAGCCTGGTCCACTTGCCTGCCTACAACAGCAACATTGCAACACAATATATCAACCACCACTATGTCGAGTGTCGACAGTACATGCAATACTACAATGATTATTGTCATCGGACGTTGTTTTCAATTACTTGTAGCTGTATCCTGAATTTTCGCACCCTTCAATGATCTTCGTAATGTCTCATATCCTAATATGGCTACTGAGCTTACACTTTTTTTTTTTCTTTTGAAGAGTATCCTGATTATTGCTACTAAGCTTACACATCAACAACATCAGTGAGAAAAAAAGGACTCTTTTAGTGAGTTTCACCATTACAAAGAAACACAAAACTAAAGCCTTTGAGCACCACCAACACAATTAGAGGCAGTTATCCAGAAGAAAATCCTCACACAGTTTCAAATTGCAAATTAGAATACATACAGCACTACTACATGATAGTAACAAGAGGATGAAGGATGATAACAAAACCAGCATACAATCACAACTGGGTGTAATTGCAATGGAACACTTAAATTATTCATGTCAATATTACTATCATGTGCTTCACGCAAATTTGCAGAAAATATACCTGCTCTTGCAAGATTAATAGTCTGACAGCAGGAGCATCTGACACTTGTTGCACCGCGAGTATACATTAGCAATGTCCTGCAACCTCCACATACTAGCTGGGCCATATGGCCCATATCCACTCCTGCACAAGACATAACTCAAGCATTATATATTGTACGAAGCCTCTGATAGAAGATCTGTAAGCCATCATAAAAATAAATAGAACATTAAGCTGTTGAATAAAAACTTAATTGGTTTCAGAACCACGTTTAAGAAGAATGGTCAAAATGTGTGCACCTATGAGCATGACAACCTTAATCAGTTAGAAGATGCAGACAGATTGTATACTTCTGCATGGCAATAAATGTATAGCACAAACAAATTGCATCTCCTGCATACTCTGATAGTAAAACATCAGTATCATGTGCTTCAACCAAAGGTCATCTTCAGAAGGTCGCTAACAGCACTCCTAAAGTTGGATCTTATCAGATTTCAAGTCACATTTACAAAAGATGGACTTCATGAGAAGGCCAAGACATGTCCCGCATCCCATGATTTTCAAAGAGATTCTGAAATACAGACAAGCACCCAGTGGATATATTTTAGTAAACAACAATAGAGTCACCTCAATGATTATTGAGACCAGAATGCCAGATAATAAGCTGAAGTGCAGAAATTGGAGTTGGTTTTTCTGACTGTATCTGAAAAATTGAAAGTCTGCTTCTGCCTTATCGAATTAATTAGCTTCCACGAAGCTTTGCCACCTTCCAGTGGTGCAACGTAAACCTCCATTGACTTCAAGATCTATGTTGGAACCATATGGTCCAACTAAATTCATTATCTTCTATCAAGAGTAAAACTAAGTGTTGAGAATGTAGTGCCAAGAGCCTGAGATTTTTATATTTAATGATACGAGAAGAATTAAAGTGGGTTGTTGACTGCAGATGATGATGAAGTTGTGCATCACAATGCTTCAGAAAACTGTATAACACCTAGAGGCATTAGCTGTGGCACTTCAGTAAACTCTCATCCCCAACATGTCGATATAATATTTTCTCTGAGGCTACCCTGACTTTTCAATGAAATGATGCATTCCATCCCCAGGGGCCAGGGGTTGATGTATTAATTAGCAGTTAGACAGAAAAACTCGTAGAAAGGTCTCCCTTAATTTCCTTGTGTAGCAGAAACAGAGAAAAGCATGCACTCGTTTACTAGAAGACGGTTTGGTGTGATAGTCACACGGTGAGTGGGGCCTGGGAAGGAGTTAAGATTAAAGAATCGATTTTGCCCTCCTACAGATATGGTATCGGATGATCACAAATGTCAATGTAAAATTCTTGTATGAGATCCTTCAGGCTAGGAATAAAAAGCAGAGATAGTTGCCCGATGCACCAGAAGCAATGGCGCAGCTCTGCTGTGGAAGCTCCATAGACGAGAGAAAAGAGGGAAGATAAATGGAAAGAGGTTCAAACACACCCACATAGACCAAACTCCCCCGCCCAAAATCAAGATTATTATTGGTGTTGGTCACTGGGGTTTTGTCGAAGCTGATCGAGTGTGAAGATCTTTTTTGTCATCACCATCGGATGAAAAACTTGGACCCGACAAGTAGCTGCTAGGACAGACCTCTACCCATTCTAATGTCAAGACTCAAAATGAAGATCCTGAAATAAACTCACGTTGAGGATCCAATTCCACGAGCTCCAATTTCTACACCAGTGTTTTTTTTCAAGGTCCAATTTGTACTATGACTGTTCCTAGATGCATAAACCTCATCTTGGACCATAATCTTCCAAAATAACATTCTTCAAACTGTTACATGTTCTTCCACAGATTATTTTTTTTAAACATTCACAATTATATTCCTAATAGGCTGAAGCTGCAACTTTACAAGTATGAAACCAAAACAGATTTACAAATCTCGCCAGCATTCCGGCGGATTAGACATGAGTTTTGGTGCTTGCACCCACTCCAAGGCAAAGGATTTAGCCCTTTGGTAGACCTCTCAAGCCTGCCCCTTACGATTCTTAAAACATCAATCATTCCTCTCAAACCATAGAGCCCAAAGACCTGCTAACAAGCGTAAGTGCCAAATTTTACTTCCTACTTTCCCATGCCCCCACCATGCCACATCAAAAATTTTCTTCCACAGATTGTTGCGAGACATTTTCCAGGAAATGCAACATTCCTACTTAATGTTCCACCAACTCTTGCTCTTGCACCAATATATATTGGGCTTGCAAACCTCCTGCCACTCAATCAAATGACAACAGTTATACACCACCTACCTTCCCAAAAGTCCCTTTGGATCTTATAACATATCATAATACATGTTGCATCATCATCATCTAAGCCTTCTAAGCCTTATCCCAGTTAGTTGGGGTCAGCTACATGAATCATGTTCCGGCATTCCACTATCAAAGGCCATATCTTCAATTAGACCATATGTCATCAAGTCTTTTCTTACTATCTCATCCCACGTCCTCTTGGGCCTTCCCCTTTCCTTTTTAGAGCCTTCAAGTTGTATCAACTTACTATCTAGTGCAGTTCATGATCTCCACTGCACATGACTAAACCATCCAAGTCTACTTCAATTTATTACCTATTGGTGCTACTCCTAAATTCCCTCAAACACATTCATTTCTAATTCTATCTATCCTTGTCTTACCACTCATCCATCTCAACATCCTCATTTCAGCTACACTCATCCTATGAGCATGTTGTGCCTTAACTGCCCAACATTCTATCACTAGTATTATGGCTATCCTTAAGGGTGGCAATGGCCAAGTAGCCTACCCAATCCCACGTGCCCGACCCGGCTATGGACCAAGCTTGGACCCACTAGCTTGACCCATGGGTCGTCTTGGGCATCGCAAGTATGGCGCAATTAATTTTTGGGTCGAGCTATGCTAAAGTCATTTTAGCTTGACCTGACCTAGCCCGACCTGACCCAACTTTATACATGTGTATTATATCCCACGACTATGCCATTCCAATCCTCAGTTACGCAATTCATCCATCTTGAATATAAACCATTGATTTCATTCCTCTAAAATGTCTATTTCTATGTGCACGTGAGGCCATTCAAGTCGGGTCAGACCCCGTTACAACCAATTCCTTTCAAGCTCGGGCTTGGGCCTGCTATGTTAGGCCGATTTTAGGCTTGGGTCAGGCTCAAGCCTTAGATCATAAATGTCGAGCTGGACCCAGGCCTAGCGTGGCCTATTGCTTAGAAAATCTTACTTTCAATTTGAGTGGTATGATGTAGGCCAACGGCCCGCTAGGCCCATTATAGGACCCGCCAATAACATAGGCCCAACATGTGCTGATTTTGGGCTGATTATTTACAGATTTGGAGATTATAATTTACCATTTTTGGAAGATATGGGCTAGATTTAGGGATTTGATTGCTTTGTATATTTGTTTTTCTTTATACTTTTGTCATATGAAGAAAGATTAGATTAGGATGCAATAAAATTGTGATTGATTCTCTTAGTTGTAGAAATTTCAATCAAGGATTTCTTTAGGATCTGTAAAAAGGGATAGTGGCATAGGAGTTGGTAGATTCGAATATTTTTTTTCTAAATGTGGTTTTTCTTTAAGCTTTGTAAGAGAAGATTGATATCAATAAAAGTTCTCTCCCTCTCTACTCCATTATTCTTGTGAGTCTCATTGACTCGATAACTGGGTTACACCATTTTGGTATCAGAGCGAGTTGTCTTTGAGAATTTTTTACTCTACGGTGACACGGGAAGGGTTTGTGCAAGTAACCCATTCGATCCGCACACTCACAGAGCGAGTAGATCAACTCACGCATGCGATAGGCAACCCCACTAATCAAGTGGGGGAGCTCCAACGTGGAGGAAATTTGGAAACCAAAATTGGAGCACGTAGACACATAGGAGGAGACCCCCACCAAGGTCCTAAATAACTACAGGTGGCCTTGGTTTAAGAAGACATCAATGATCGGATCATTCGATTATTGGAACATGATAGAGAGCCCGGAATTAAAGTAGAAATTCCGAAATTCCCTGGTCAGTTGCATATTGACGACTTCGTTGATTGGCTAAGCAAGGTGGAAAAAGTGTTCGAATACAAGGAAATCGTGGATGATTGGAAGGTGAAGCTAGTAGCTGTGAAGTTTTCTAGTCACGGGTTAGCATGGTGGGATGATCTCCAAGCTACACAAATCCGTCAAGGTAATGAGAAAATAAACTCTTAGGAAAAAATAAAAAAGAAGTTAAAAGGGAAGTTCTTACCAGCAGACTTACACTCGTGACCTCTATCAAAGATGTCACAATTTACTTCAAGGGAAACAAGTCAGTAAATGAATACATTGAGGAGTTCCATACCTTGACATCACAACAGGGTTTCGTGAGTATGCAAACCAAAAGAATTAAAGATATATTAATGGTCTTAACCCATTAACCCAAATATCCGAAATGAATTGGCTTTCAAAGATGTTTTTAAAATATTTGATGCATACAGACTTGCGTTGAAAGCCAATGAGATAATTAATTGAGGACTTGGGAGACGATTTGGTGTCCCACAAGGGTCATCATCAACGACGGGACAACATGCTAACTTCCCACGTAAGGCAGCCCACAAGGCTTCCCATAGGCCAAGGGACAATCGGCCTCTAATAATAAAGCCAAGCCCCAACCTGGGGGGAGGTGGTTATGGACAAGGGGCTAATGCACCCAAAATGGGACAAAGCAACACTCCTTTCATGTGCTTTAGATGTGGACAACCGAGACAGTGTTCATTTCATTGTCCTAAACATCAGTCCACAATTAAAGTAAATTTGGTTGAGAAAAGAGAATGCGTTGAAGGCACTTCCAACTGCATGCACAACAAAATTGAAGAGGATGCAGAATATGAAGACCATGCATATGAAGATGAGGTGCCTATTGGGGAAGATGCAGCAGATGTGTATGGTGATAGGGGAGAGTCGTTAGTTATCCAACAGACTATGCTATCGATGCCTTGAATGGTCGATGAGGGGAGATGGTTGCAACACAATATCTTTCACACCACATGTACTTCTGGTGGAAAGATATGCACCATTTTAGTAGACGGAGGGAGCAGCGAGAACAGTATCTCACGAGAATTTGTGAACAAATTAAAGCTCAAAGAACATAAGCATCCGCGACCGTATCAAATTCGTTGGTTCAAGAAAGGGGGAGAAGTTTCTATTAACTCCAGGTGCTTAGTTTCCTTATCTATTGGATCTAAGTACAAGGATAATGTGTGGTGTGATGTGGTCCCCATTGATGCATGCCACATTTTGTTAGGGAGATCGTAGTTGTGGGATCAAGATATAGTGCACATGACTCGGACCAATACATCTTCTTTCGTAAAGGATGGTGTTAATATCACATTGCATTCTATGAAAAATCTTCCAACACCCAAACCTAATAAAGAATAGGGTCAAAAATCACTCAATGTGCAGAAATTTGAAGAGGGATGCAAGGAGACTGGCATCATCTATGTCTTGGTTGCTAAAGAAGACACGAAGCAAACAGACGTTCCGCCTCAGGAGTTTCTTCATGAATACAAAGCCTTGGTGCCCGAAGAACTCTAGGCTAGACTTCCTCCAATGAGGAACATTCAGCATCACATTGATTTAGTGTCGGGTTCAAGTCTACCAAACCTTGCGCGCTACCGAATGAACATGCCGAGCTCCACTGACAGGTTATTAAGTTACTACAGAAGGGTTTAATTCAAGAAAGCATATCACCGTGTGTTGTTTATGCATTATTAATCCCTAAGAAAGATGGATCCTGGAGGATGTGCATGAATAGTCGTGCAATCAACCAAATTACTATCAAGTACTGGTTTCATATTCCTCGCTTGGACAATATGCTAGACATGTTGCATGGAGCAAAGGTCTTTTCAAAGATTGACCTGCAAAATGGATATCATCATATACGTATTCAGCCCAGGGATGAGTGGAAGACCGCATTTAAGACTTGAGATGGATTGTATGAGTGGCTCGTCATGCCATTCAACCCTTCAAATGCGCCAAGTACTTTCATGAGGCTGATGATAAAGGTACTCTGCCCTTTCATGGGAAAGTTCTTAGTTGTATATTTTGATGATATTCTTATTTTGTCCTGTTGCATCTGTTCATCTTGATCATTTACAACAAATATTTGATGCACTACAAAGGGAGTCACTATTTGTTAACTTAAAAAAGTGTTCCTTCCTTGTCGATAGTGTTGTGTTTTTGGGTTATATTGTGTCTGTAGAAAGAATCAAGGTTGATCAAGAGAAAATCAAGGCCATTGCAGAGTGGCCCACCTCACGAACCCTTTCAGAGGTTCGTTCTTTCCACGGCTTAACATCATTTTACCAGAGATTTATCCAGAATTTTAGTACCATCATCGCACCTGTCATTGATTGCATGCGAGAAGGCAAGTTCGAATGGGACTAAAACAACAACTCAAAGCTTTAGTGCCATAAAAAAGAAGATGACAGAAACTCCAACTCTTGCACTTTTAGACTTTAATAAAGTCTTTGAAGTAGAAAGGGACGCTTCAACTGTTGGCATTGGCACGGTGTTGAGTCAGGAATAAAAATTGATCCCTTTCTTTAGCGAGAAGCTTAATGATGCACGGAAAAACAACTACACCTATGATCTCAAGTTTTATGCAGTGGTCCAGGCTCTACGACATTGGAGACATTACTTGATTAATTGGAAGTTCATTCTATACTCAAACAATGAGGTGTTGAGATATCTCAACTCCCAAAAGTGAGTAATTGTCATGCAAAGTGGACGGCTTTCCTACAAGAATATACCTTCCTTTTGTGCCATAAAGTTGGAAACCGGAACAAAGCATCGGATGCTTTGAGTAGGAGAGTGGTTCTGCTAGGAACTCTCGCCGTGGAGGTCATTGGATTTGAGGCATTAAAAGAACAATACAAAGAGGGCCCAATTTTTGGCAAAGTAATTGACAAATGCGTGGTTGGTCAAGATCCAAAGTGTGAATTCATCTCATACAATGGATATCTATTCAAGGGTTCTCGCCTATGCATCCCCAAAGGATAGATGCGAAAATATCCTAACTGAGTTGCACGGAGGAGTGGGTGGACACTTCGGAAGGAATAAAACATTGGCCATGGTGGAGGAAAAATACTATTGGCCGCATACGCGGTGTGACATTGAACGGTTTGTAGCACAATATCGCTGATGCTAAGTTTCCAAAGGTCATGTGCAAAATACAGGCCTCTATACGCCATTTCCCATTCAAGTCACACCTTGGGTGGATATTTCTATGGATTTCATTCTAGGTCTTCCTAAGACATAAAGGGGAGCATATTCGATTTTCATTGTGGTCGATCATTTTTCGAAAATACGTTGGATATCAAGCCGCACAATATGCATAGCCATCGTCGAGAGAACTTTTATTCGATTTTCATTGTGGTCTTCCTAAGACATAAAGGTCTTCATTCCATACAAAAAGACGATGGATGCTATGCATATTGCCAACGTATTTTTCAAAGAAATTGTGCGGCTTCACGGGGTACTGAAGACAATAACCTCGGATCGTGATTCGAAGTTTGTGGGGCACTTCTGGTGCACTTTATGGAAGTGATTGGATATGAAGTTTCAATTCTCTAGCGCATATCATCCTCAAACAGATGGCCAAACCAAGGTAGTCAACAGAAGCCTTGATAATCTCTTGAGGAGTATCGTAGGTGACAACGTATCTCAGTGGGACTTGGCTTTATCTCAAACCGAGTTTGCCTACAACAACTCAATGAATCGCACTACCAGAAAATCTCTGTTTGAGATAATAAATGGGAGAAGTCCACATCATGTACTTGACTTTTACCATTACTGGTGCAAGATCAAGTGAGCGAAGATATTGATGCTTTTGCCAAGCACATCCAAGACTTGTAAGTTCAAATAAAGAAGAAGATTGAAGACAACAATATCAAGTACTAAGAAGTTGCAAATGAACATCAGCGTAAGAAGATATATAACAAAGGTGACTTAGTTAATGGTCTATCTCCGCAAAGAAAGGTTTCCGAGGAGAACTTGTAATAAGCTAAAGTCTAAAGAGATTGGTCCATGCCGAGATAAAAGGAAGTTGGGTAACAATGCCTACAAAATCGAGTTGCCAAATAATTTAGATATCTCATCAACTTTCAATGTGGCAAACTTATTCAAGTACCGTGGTGAGGCATCTGACGTGCAAAATGAAGCCATTATCAATATGAATAAACAACTCCCAAAGAAAAAGAAGAAAAAAGTTGAACAAGTGTGGCAAATGAAGAGTGAAGACTATTAACACTCAACGGGGACAATATAGGCAATACTTGGTGAAATGGAAGAACAAGCCCTATTATGAATGCACATGGATCACAGGTGATGAATTGAAAGGATTGGATCTAGACCTCTACTACTTGTATGAAGCGTCTAACTTGTCAAAGTCGAGTTCTTTCCAACCCAAGGGGAATTGATATAGGCCCATTGTAGGACACACCGATAACGTAGGCCCATAGCCCACCGTAGGCCCAACATGTGCTAATTTTGGACTGATTATTTACAGATTTGGATATTATAATTTACTATTTTTGAAAGACATGAGCTAGATTTAGGTATTTGATTAAAGATATGGGCTAAATTTAGGGATTTGATTGCTTTCTATGTTTGCTTTTCTTTATATTTTTGCCATATGAAGAACAATTAGATTAAGGTGCAATAAATTATGATTGATTCTCTTAGTTGTAGAGATTTCAATAAGGATTTCTTTAGGATCTATAAAAGGCGGTAGTGGTGTAGGAGTTGGTAGATTCGAATATTTTTTCTAAGTGTGGTTTTTCTTTAAACTTTGTAAGAGGAAAGATTGATATCAATAAAAGTTCTCTCCCTCTCTACTCCATTATTCTTGTAAATTTTCTTTTTAGAATTTCTTTACAATTAGGGTATCAAGATCTCATTGATTCAATAACTGGGTTGCACCATGGTACACGACGATCACAAAAAACTTTGCAAATCTCCATTTCTTCCACCCTGTTTGAATTCTCAATACCTTCACTAGTAAATTATTGACCAATATATCAAAAATGGTCATTTTGGGAAACTTCTTGGTCAACGATCTTAACTAATTTCTCATTACCACTCCTATTGTTACTAAAACTACACTCCATATACTCTATTTTAGTCCGACTAATTTTAAATCCTCTAGATTCTAAAGCACCCCTCCATAACTCTAGCTCTGTGTCGCACCCACTGTTCTCTTGTCAATCAAAACTATGCCATCTACAAACAACACGCACCATGGAATATCTTCCTGCAAGTGCCTCATCAACTCGTCCATAACCAATGCAAAGAGGTACAAAGCTCAATGTTGACCCTTAATGCACTGGGAACTCACTTGTCTCTCCACTAGTAGACCTCACATTTGGGAAAATGGGAAGAAGTTGTAAAACATCAGAATCTGTCTTTTTCTTTTGTGTGTGTGTTTAACATGTATTCAATGGTATCAGACCATTCTTTGATAACAATGTGGTCAGTCAGCTTGACCTGCTAAAAGTCGACCAAATAGGTCCTAATTGAACACAAATCAAGCATGATTTGGGGGATTAGGGCCCATTACAAAGTAACACAACAAAAGGATGAAAAAAAAAAAAAAAAACATAAGCGATGGTTTACCCCTTCTTTTGATATTTCCAAAAACAGTGCATTCTGCTTCACTTCATCGAATCCTACTCAAGACATGTTTTGATCCTGGGCATCCCCATATTCAACAGGAAGTTTCCTTAAGGCTTGGCATGGCCCAAGGTTGGACAAAATGAGGACCAAGTTATGGAGAATGTCCATTCTCGCCATCTGGTGGACTGTTTGGGAGGAAAGAAATGGAAGATGCTTCAATGGGACTGCTAATTCGTCGGATTTTGTTGCTTCTAGAGCTAGGCGGCTAGTAGTAGAATGGGCAATTTATGTTGATAAACTTAAGGGCTGTAATCTGATCTTTTTAGGAGCTTAGCTGCCCCCACCACCTCGGCTGTGCAGTTTTCTCCCTGTACTTTTTGGCTATCTTAATATATTTTGTGACCCTTTAAAAAAATAAAAAATAATTAAAAAATAATTAAAAAATAGTTTTTAAGCTTTATTCATGGTTGAAATGAACAAAGAAGCAAAAAAAATGAAGAGAATTTTTGAAAATAAAAATCCAAAAAGAGGGCGTTTATGGCTGCGTCAGCCTTTATAGTCCACAGTGGCCCACCCTGAATTGTTGTCGGTACAGGACATATAGCCTGTATCAACTGATGTGGCACATTCTTTTCTTAACAGATGCGTTCACCCTGTACAACATAATGGGGTGGCTGATATGATTAAAATACAGGCTGTGTCGTATCTCTAAAAAACTAAAAAAGAAAAAATATAGGCTATGTCATAACCGATATTTAAAACCACACATATGAGTAATTCAAATCAAACTGTCAAAATTATGGGTCCCTGTTTTGATGCATGATGAGGAAAATTAGGCTTATTTTACTATCTGACCATCAGATTGGTGACATAAATTGGATGGTTAAAAATGAAAAAAATCCAATGGTTCTACTCGATAAACAAGCTTCCATGAGTCAGAGGTTAGGCCGGTTCAACAAATATGATTTTGAGACTGTTACTTAGGGACGGTAGGTTCCACAATTTAGCCGGTTTAATTTGAGTCAATGTATACCACTCTTACAATTTCTTAGCACCTGCATATCAAGCATCGTATTCTGCCAGAGTATCAAATACCCTTCAACTTACAAGGTAGCATATGCATACATAGATCTTGCTAACATTTTCAGACACTTCCCCACTTCCGCACCATAATATGGTCCTACTTCATTTTCACGCTTCATGTAACTATATACATAACTAAATGGAAATGCACGAGAATGCAAGCGATAAAGTACATGACAGATTTGTTCTCGTAGAATGACATGCATATGCCATGCATACGATATGGAACATCCCCAGTTTTTCTTTTTTCAAACATTAAAATTGGCAAGAAAGGAAAGAAGAGAGAGAGGTAAATACCACCAGGTGGGACTGAGGTTATTGTACTGCATACTGCACAACAAACGTTCGTGGCTCCTCTAGGGTAAAGAAGTGTGCTCCTACACCCATTGCAGACGAGATGGCTCTGCATACCTGCAATTCCAGTTCTCGGTTAAGGACGATTTCGAACGTTGGACAGATAGAAACGTGATAAAACCATATAATTTCAAATATAAGAGATTGTAGATTACATAAACCACTTTAATTCTAAAAATAATAAGAAGAAGAAGAAGAATAAGAAGAAATCAATATCAACGAAGATAAAATTCCACAATCTGATTCAAAGATGAATTCGAAGGATTTTTTTCATTTTACCTCTAAAAGATCACAAGAGATTCGAATCGACAGGAAATTCGTTGGAATTGAGAGGTTTCCCAGGCAATCTGGGGAGATTCGTCGCTCGAGATTTGATAATTCTCGATTTGGATTTGAGAAATCCTCTCTCTCTCTCTCTCTCTCTCTCTCTCTCTCTGTGGAAACCCTAGAAATGGGATTATTTGTCCAATTTCCGAGTTTTCAGAACGAAAGAGAAGAGAGGCTTTGAAGGCTTCAAAGTACGAAAAAAAACAATTCGTTTTGAGAAAGCAGCCTGGTTTGAAGGTAGAAAAGAGTCTGTTTACCTCTGTCGCGACTGAGCATCATTCGCGTGTGTCGCGCCCACTGGGGCCCACATGCTTGGTATTCCAATGATCGTAACCGCCCATATTCACATTTCTACAAAAAAAAAATTTTTAATTTAGTAATTCTTATTTTAATATCATATAATTTGGTTTTCATTGTGAAACCAGAGCCATTGAAAATTTTGTTTTCGCTGTTTTAAGTTCGTCTGCAGATAGTGACTCTCTCAATCATCCATCATATAAATTTGTCAACTGCCTCATTACTATAAATTTCACACCATGGACGGTTCCGATCATTATAATTCTGAGTATGTGGACCCCACTGATCAGTGACAGACGCTTGAATCTTAGTCGCAAAGATGCGAAACGAAGGAACCCAGAAGCGAAATATAAATCTAGAAGGTTTAATGAGCTGGATTATCTTATCCTGCGTCAGACTCCTGTGTCAGTTTTGCACCGGTTAAGAAATGGTTGTGCCTTTTCTACATACACATGGCATATTTTTTAGACAATCCAGACCGTCCATATCTTTGAACCAACTATGGATAGAGTATAAAAAAAAAAAGGAATTTAACGGGGATACAATCTTAACTATCAGATTTTTTTCCATTTTCTACTGGACCACTCACCTTTTAATTTTTTAACCATCCATTTGGTAGACTTTGATTGGACGGTTAGGACTGGCTTGATCAGTGTAGGTCTAGAGATATGCTTAATTTAAAAAGGAACAAATAATTTGAATGGTCTGGATTGCTGTACTGGTATCAGCATGCAACGCACAGGGAACCAAATTGGGTGGTGAACCCAACAGGCAACAACAACGGGACGGCTTCGGTGTGTCCCCAGATTCACCGAGGTGAGTGAGACCATTACTGTAGGACTCACAGTGATGTATGTGCCTTAAATCCACACCGTCCAAACATTTTGAAAACTCATTTTAGAGTATTATCCCAACAATTAAGCTGATCCAAATATTAGTTGGACCACACCATATAAACAGTTTTAATTAAATTCCCACCATTAAAAATTCATCGATTCCACCGTACTATTTATTTTCCTTCCAACCTCTTTATAAGGTCACATAGATCTTCATCCACACAAATATCACCTTGATCCAAAGCTTTCGTGGCCCACGGAAAGTTTTTAGTGGACAATTGCCACTGTTTCATGTATTATGGATCATATAAGACTTAGATTTGCTTTATTTTACCGATTATGCCCGGAATGAGCTTTCAATAGGAATGAACGGCATGAATGTAGTCAAATATATCACGGTGGGCCCCACAATCAGGGTTCCCACCCACCTGGGTCGATCCGGACACGGATTTCGTCCTACCCCCTACCCTTGCCTATCTCTGGCCCCGAACGGGCAGCTCTGCGTGGGTCCCATCGTGATGTATCTGTACATCGAAGCCGTCTATCTCATTTCTCGTAAAATTCCAACGCATGAGCACAAAAATGAGGCATATCCAACGCTCAAGTGGACCACTCCAAATAATAAGTTGCATTAAACGCAAGAGTCGTACATAGTGTGGTCCATTTGAGCGTTAAATCTACTTCGTTTTTGTGCCCACATTTTAAAATATTCTAAGAAAAGTGATAAACAGCTTGAATGTACAGATACATCATGGTGGGACCGCCCACAGAAATGCTAGTTTGGGGCTAGAGACGGGCGGGGGTAGGACGCAATCCGCAGCTTCAGCGGATGCGGATTGCATCCTACCCCTGCCCGGACGCTAATCCGTCCGGGCAGAGTTCTGTGGTGTCCATTATGATGTAAGTATTTTATTCCACCGTTAGTCATTTTTATATGATCATTTTGAGGTATGAGCTAAAAATTGAAGTAGATGCATAAATCCATTAGACCATATCAAAGGAAGCTGCAAAGATAATGACAACCACGTTGAAACCTTTCCAAGGGCCACCGTGATGTGTTTTTACCACCCAACCTATTAATAAGGTCATGCAAACTTGGATGAAGTGAAAACATAAATTTTAGCTTGATCGGGCACTTCTTCATCTCTAAATAAGTTTTTAATGGTGGTCGTTCAAACACCACTTTGGAGTCCACTTAAGCCTTGGAACTACCTCAAATTTTGGCTCATATCTTAAAATGATTATACAAAAACGATTAACAGCGTGGATAAAATACTTACATCACGGTGAGCAACAGAGTGGAGGTAGGACGCAATCCGCGTCCCGGAAGCTGCACCCTTTCGCTGGCTCATTTTACGCGTAAGCCCGTAATTGAAGCATATTCAAAGCTCAAGTGGATCCCACGGGAGGAACACCAGTGATAATAACGTACACCGTTGAAACCTTCATAGGGCCTACCGTTGCTTTTATTTTCCATCTGATGTGGTCACACACAACTGAATGAAGGGAGAATACAAATATCAGCTTCATCCAAAACTTTTGTAGCCCTTAATGAGTTTTCAATGATAAGCGTTCAATCTCCACTTTTTCTTATGGTGTGGTCCACTTGTGGTTTGGATATGCTTCAATTTAGGAGATATAAACTAAAATGATCTTGAAACAGATGGACAGTCTGGATAAAACACTTGAATTACATCAATCACAACTAGCCCTACAGTCCGGTTAGCAGGGATACGGATGGTGTTGGAGTTACCGCCCAATACGCTTCCGGAAACGGATTGTCTACTCCCCTGCCATCAGCCCAGTGGCTGATGGTCGGTGCTCTGTGGGTCCCTTTATAATGTATTTTTTTCATCCATTCCGTTAATACATTTTTACGGATCATTTTAGTCCTTGTGGCTAAAAATTAAATGCACAAGAATCTCAAGTGGACCACACCACAGGAAAAATAGTGATTGGGTATCCACCATTAAAATCCTTCTAAGGCCCAATGTACTATTTATTTGATATCCAATCTGTTGATTAGGTAATACAGGCCCGGATGAAGGGAAAAAACAAATATCATCTTGATCCGAAACTTTTTTGGCCCCGAAAATGTTTTTAATGGCTTACACTCATTCAACACTTTTTCATGTAATGCGGTCGACTTGAAATTTTCATATAGCTCATTTTTTTTCCTTATTTGGTAAAATAATCTGAAAAAACAGAAGGACCGCATGGATTAATCACATACATCATGGTGGGCCCACAGAGCACCGACCATCAGCCATTTGGCTGATGGCAGGGGGAGTAGCCAATCCGTTTCCTCCGCTTCGCGGTAGCAGGCTGTTGTGGGTCCCACGCCACGTGTGCATTTGATCGGATTTGTGTTAGTCCTCTCGTCTTCACCGTTCCAATCCAAGACTCAAGTGGACCACACCGAGAACAACGTCAAATCACGCCTAAAACCTCTCAATTAACGTGGCGTGGCCCACTTAAGTTTTGAAACGGCCTGATCTTTTGTGTCCCTTGATCCTGATGGGGCGTGTCTGATGATGACGTATGCACAGTAGGGTGGGCCCTGCAAACCTTCCGGGAGTTTTAGTGGTTGGGCATCCCTTTCTAACCGTCCACTATGGCGTGGCCCACCTAAGTTTCCTTTTTGGCTGAATTACACTCCAACATCCTAACATCAAAAGACTAGCCCAATGAACGGCGTGGATTTGATGCACACGTCAACCAGACCCCACGATAGCGGCGGTAGCCTGGGAGCGTTTATCTTGGATATAAGAAGGGGCGCAACGCTCGACGGAATTTTCGGGCGCCGATTGAGATGGAAAATCCTAGCAGGGCCTCTGTGGGACCCACCGTAATGTATATGTTTCATCCGTGCCATTCATCCATTCTGAGAGATCATTTCTGGGCATGAGCCCAAAAGTTAGGCAGATCGAAGGCTTGAATGGACCACACCACAGAAAGAAGTGGTGACAATGAGGTCCACCGTTGAAACCTTTTTAGGGCGCACGTGATGTATCTTTGCCGTCCAACCTGTTTATAAGGTCAGAAAAACCTGGACGAAGTAAAAATATAAATATCGCTTGATAAAAAAACTTCAGTGGCCCCCAAGGAGTTTTTTATGGTAAGCGTTTCATCTTCACTGTTCCCTGTGGTGTGGTCCACTTGAGCATTCGATCGGCCTCCTTTTTGGGCTCATGCCCTAAAATAATCTTTCAGAATGGATGGACAGCGTGGATTAAATATATACATCAAGGTGGCCCCACAGAACCCCTGCCAGGACCGTCCGTCTCGAGCTGGGTCCGGTGGGGGTTGTACCCAATCTGCTTCCGGAATTTTCGTGCATCCATAATCGTACCGTACACGTGTCACATTGTAATGATCCAAACCATGCAGCCTGTGGGACCTGACGTTGATTGCCTACCGAATAATTATTTTATTTTTTTTTACAAGTCCTTGTCCGACCATCCTAACCATCTAATCAATGAGATTTCTCTCGATGAATATAAGCGGCTGCTGATATTGTCTTTCAGTGTCTTTTTGTATGATTGAAGGGATAGGATTGTCCCAGCAGCGTATAGACCTACTGGATGAACGGTTCGGATTCTGCTGATCTTACCAGATCCTCTTGTTACAAAAGCAAGGCCCACCAATTTCCTCATGGGTGCTTGCATTCAAATTGGACGGGTGGCTGTGTAGGAAAACATTCCATGATCTAGACCACTGGTCAAGTAGGCCCTAATGTGGGCGATCCATTGACTCACAACCGCATGTAGTAAAAACATGGTACCAATGGCATTGAACGGTGAAGATCCACGGACTAGATACGTAAGATTCAGATGAACGGTCAAGAATATAGATTGGCGCCGTGCCATGTCCATCATCATCCGTTTGTGCTTTGCCCGTGCTCCTTATGCGGACCACACCTTACACCTACACGATGTGCTAAATGATATCTTATCCATTGATTCCGACAATGTGGCCCACCTAATTAGCGGATCAGCCTGATTTTTGTGCTGGTCATCTTGAAAGAGGGTACGTTTGGATCCCAAGGTCGGTGGAAGCCTGACCGTGGGGCCCACCTTGATGTATATGCAGCACATCCATGTCATCCATTCGTTTTTAAAACTAATTTTAGTCATCAGCTAAAAAATGAAGCATATCAAAATCTTAGGTAGACCACATCACAGGAAATAGTGGTGATTGAATACCCACCATTAATAAGTTTTTGTAGGCCACAAAAATGTTTATTTGCCATCCAACCCATTGATAAGGTCACAAAGGGTCAAATAAAGGACCGCATAAATATCATCTTGATCCAAAACTTCTATGGCCAATAATTGAAAACCATTTGGGGCCATCAAAATGTTTAATTATCAGTCATCCAACCTATTAATAATATCACCTAAAGACCTAGATGAATGAATTACATAAATATTAATCTGATATAAAATCTATAAGATTTTTTTAATGGTCAATCACCATTATTTCTTTTGGCCTGGTCCATTTAAGATTTGGATTTGTTGGGCGTTGAGGGAGTGGCCCCTTAAATGCAGGGTAGTTCTTGATTCCGTGTTGGTGTATTTGTATTTTTTTGCCTTCAAGTCTCTTTATAAATTTTATTATTATTTCTTTAGATAAAAAAAAAAACCAAGGGCTTATTTTAATTTTTGTGGCCAATGGTTTCAATGGAGATTAACATTTACACGGCTAACATGTCCCACGGAAGTAGGATGTTGACACGATAGACATGATTAGACCATGTGTTATATAAATCTAGACTAATGTGGTATGTTTTAACTATGAACATGTGATGCATGTGATATTACAGTGTTATAAACAGGTAGGATATTACAATATTGCTACTATGCTTAGAACTCGGGTAATTTAATACTTTAGTAAAATGTCCCTATCCAAAACTGGAATTTTTTTTGGATAAAGTATGATGGATAATCAAGTAAAGGAGTCTGGTTCGTGCATAAATGTCCCATGTCTTAAAGCATTCATTTTTTACTATTATGGCCTATGATTCCAAAAGCCATGATATGGTGATTTAGACCATTGATATGATGGGCCTCATTGTAGATTTAGTATGAGATACAGACTTTCAAAGTAAGCTAATTTTATCCATTGGTTATATCACTATTATTTTAGTTAAAAGTATTATTGTTTGGTTAAATTATAAGAGTACCATTGGGTGGTTAGGTAAGTGAATGTGAAGGGAAGTGAGTTGCGTCCTACCCTGCTTAACCCTGCTTAGATCGAAGGTGACGGTTTTATGGGATCCACCATGATGCATGGGTTTTATCTACCCCATTCATTCATTTTTCTAGATCATTTTGTGGTATGAACCTTAAAAGGTGGCAAATCCAGGGGTAGAGCAAACCAGACCACGATGCCAACCGTTGAAACCTTTTTAGGACCCATTGTGATGTTTATTTGTCTAACTTGTTTATAAGCTCACATGGACCTGGATGAAGGAAAAACACAAATTTTAGCTTGATCCAAAACTACTATCATTGCTAAAAAGTTTTTAATGGTGGGTATTCAATCCTCACCATGTGGTCTACTTGAGCCTTAAGTTTGCCTCATGTTTTTTAGTTCATTGCTTAGAATGATTTTTTAAAATATATGAAATGAATGGCATGGATAAAACTTATACATCTTAGTGGCCCCCACAGACCCTTGTTTGGACTTGCTCCTCTCTGCAGGGTAAGATACAGTCTGCTTCCAATGTGAACACAATATTATTTATGTTGGGTCTATTTAAAAGTTTCATAATTGAGTAATCAATTAATGTTTTTAAATAGACTAAAATATATATACTCAAAATTTTTTATTAGATGGGTTGGGTAATCAAGTAAATGGATCTTTATTGTTGGTCATTCTCCAAAGACAAAACTTGCATTCCTACCATGCTCTATATGAATATTCATGTTCCATCCATCTAGCTCTAATTCTATTAGGACCTGTTTGAAATAGCTTGATTCACGAGCGTTTGAGAGGAAAGAGTCTCACCTCGAAAATAAGATCAATTTAAAGGATGTAATTTGTTATTTCAGGCTAAAACTCCATCAGCTCGATCATAATGTGTTATATCTAAGTTGTCTACTCTGGGTCCTTGCTCTTACCCGGGTGGTAGACTCCTTGGAGTTTCAACACCGGGTCAAGGGCTCGAGTACCCATGGTGGTGAAATCCCATGGTGTGTGCGCATGTGGCGTGAGTGTGTGGGGGTGTGTGTGTGTATGTTAAAAAAAAAAAAAAAGTTGTCTACTCATTAGTTCAGATCATATTAGGTTATGGGCCCAAAAAAGAGGTAACCTTAAAGCTCAAGCCGACTATGCCATAGAAAATAATGGGAATTAATAAATAACCATTGCAAAGATTTTCCTGCGATGTGGTCCACTCAAGTTTTAGATTTGTCTTATTTTTTGTACTCATGCCTTAGAATAATCTGAATAGTTGTAACATCCTATATTTTCACTGTTTTGGATTTTCAAAAATCTTAAAATTTTTTTTTTAGAACTTATATTATCACTTACTGACCATTACCACTCAATGTTAGCCTATACACAAGTGGTCCAGTCTGGTCACGATCAAACCGTGTGTAAGTCATTAAGTCAGATGATCGGTTTGTACTCGGCGACAACTTGTGCAGGTCGTGTAGCAGCTGAGGAAAGTCAGAAAATTATAAAAATTTAGGAAACCATAGATCTCACTGAGCTTGTAGTCCATCGCAGACCACAGACTCATTGGACACCCAGATGTTAATTATCCGAGCCGTTCCGACAGCACTTGTCAACTCGCTCAAGGCCAGAGTTGAAATCTGGCACTAGATAATGAAACTGAGATTTTGGGTGTATTAGCCGTCAGATTTCTTTCAAATTTTTGGTGAAGGTGTAATGTGGTGTCCCTCGCTCGTCCACAAAATCTGGGTCCCGATCGTGTCACGATGACCGTTGATCGCAAATCGGACCTGTGAGACGAAACCCCATATCCGATTGCTTCCAAAATTTGTATGATCCTTCATCGGGCCATGGACCACCTATCCTATGAATTTCATGGCCAGGGGACCACCAGAACCTCTCCAATCACCGAAATAGACCCCACAGGGCCACTTAAGGATCGGGACCATATGGTCAAACCCCACATCCGCTTATCCATTTAATCCCAAGTTTTGCATGGCCCTTCATCGGGCCATGGAGCACCTATCCTACAGTGTATATCGATATGTACACCCCATAGTAGACCTTAGATCTTAGAAAGACCCTCTCATAGGTCTAATATAGTAAAAACTTAGCCCTTAGGGCCATTTACACCAATTTTGACATTATAAAAAGGCCTTCTCTTGGGCACCCCTCTCCCCATACGATTTTTGCCCTAGGGAAAGAAAGAAAGAAAGAAAAAGAGAGAGAAAGAGAAAGAGAGGAAGAAAGAGTGAAAGAGAGAATGAAGGAGAGCTAAGATGGACCTTAGATTAAGGTGGGGCCCAAGGGAATCAACCTTTTCAACTCCCTATCCTTTCTCCAAAGGAAACTCTCCTCCATAACCTTAACAATCGTCCATAGGTCGTCTAGGTAAGATCTTTCACCCATTCTTCTTGAAAATTCATGTATTAAAAAGAGATTGGCTTGAAATTCTAACATGCAAGAGCTTGTTCTAGGGATTCCGGCTGATCGACCGCAAGCCCTCAATCCTAGGTCATTTTTCGAATCTCCAACAATTCATAGGTGTAGACTAATGTTCTTAGGTGGCTCAGCACCAATTTTACTATGAGTTTAATGATTTTGATTGCTTGGATGTTATGATTGGAGAACTAGAAAAACCCTAGGGATTGTATGATTGTTGAAATTCATATGGGATTGCATGTTGGTTCTCATTGGATGTTGATTTTACCTTTCACATGATTTGATATATGGTGGATTATATGATCATGTCTATTTGATTTTTTTTTCCACACATTGTTGCTTCATAGTATATATGATCGCCTTACTCTTGAGCTTGTGATTTCTTGAGATGGAGGAAGTGTTTAGCTTCCTCATACACACACACCTCACATGCACTTGTTTCATGATATGGTTGGCCTTGCTTGTTATGAGAATTGAAGTTGTACGTTGAGATGAATGAGAATATGAAATTGCTTAGGCCAAATGATACTTGGTAGATGGCATGCTATGAATTATTATTCGTACCCTTGGGTCGGTTAAGAACATGAGGAGACCAAAGTGGTCTCGTTGGTAGAACTACCTTGAGACTAAACCTATGGATTTGGACGAGTGTATTCGGGTGGCTGTAGTTCGACTACATAGGTCTCTTGTGCCCGATGTCACTCGTCTCACACTCGTCTGACTCTTGCGGTTTAGTTTACTGTCTGACCAACCTTGATTGTTAACCCTGATTGCTCACATATGTTTGGAACCTGAACCACCCTGCAACCGTTGTAGCCCATCAATAACCTACTCGAAACTGGTTCACAGCCTCGTGAGCCGGGCATGGTGGAATGGGACACTGTGTCCGAGCTGTCGGCCTACGCTGGGGTGTCGCGCCTCCTCGTAATGACCGCGAGCGATCCCTTTCTATCGACACTCCTTATGTGCTTGAAGTCGGGGATGAGGAATCCGACGGGATCACGAACTGCGAGGTCTCGGCCTCACACATTGGGGGGTCTTGGCCTCGCAACCCGTTTAAGGCATTGATACGTGGGGTGTATCAGATTCCCCAACTTGCTGGATGAATGGACTTAACTAATACCTTTGCTAACACGATCGCATTGCATCGCATTAGTTAGGGTGACGACTCGAAAGTCGAGGTCGCGCTGAGGGAGTGCTGTCATATGCGATCGTTAGATGGAGTCGCTCGATGGAGTGTTGTGGCGAGGGAATGCATCATATCATTCTGCATGCATATATTTTAAATAAGAGTTGCTAGGTATTGTTGATTATCTGTTTTTCATTAAGTTCATATTATAATTGATGCCTATTAAAACTTAAGACTAATAACACCACAAAGTTGATCACTCACTCCCACTTTGGGACGGTGTTTTAAAACACCAACCAGACTCTTCAGTAATTGCAGGTGACGTAGGGTGCAAGAGTACTGGTGACACGAGCCTCGAGGAGGAGGACGAGTTCTCATACTTCCAGTTGATGAGCGGTTCTCCATTGGCTTAGGAGACTGGATTCTGGAGCGTTGAGTTGTGGGCTCAGCGCACCATTCTTTTGGATATATGATTCTCTTTATGATTTTATTGGGCAACGCCTTGGGCAACCCTTTTATATTCTTTTGGACTTGTATATATATATATATATATATATATATATATATATATATATATATATATATATATATATATATCTTTCATTTCAGTAGACTAGTTGTGGTTGCATTTCATGCTCCAAGTAATTTCAGGCTGCGCGTTTAAACTTGATTAATCTTAAAATCATAAAATTGATGATAAGTGACATTCGAAAATTCAGGAGTCGAGCGTATGCACGACCTCCGATTTTCTGGGGCGTTACAATAGTAGAGCTCATGGAGTTTGTCTCGGTTTCGAATCAAGACCTATCCAAAAGGTATTGTTGTCACTGGCTTACATCCTCACTTCATCGTAAATCTCCATGATAAGTGATTAATGCTAAAAAAATGGTTAAATTCATAGATGAATTACAATATTTTAAATGAGCCCTTAGGAACATCTCCATGTATATCTAATTAGTGGGTACATCACCTACAACGCTTGTGGAGAGAGAGAGAGAGAGAGAGAGAGAGAGAGCTAGAAGCAGTGAGAGAACAAGCTCTACCTACACGTAAAGAGAGAGATAAGTTGTAAGATATGCAAATAAAATGATAGTGTGTGCTACATGCAAGGGAGAGAAAAAGGATACGGATGCTCAAAATAATAAAAGATTAAAAAAATTCAAAAAATTTAAAAAGAAAAACCCATGTATTGTTTTATAAAATCCAAATGACTTTTGACACAAAGTGCATAAAATCCAAGCTATCCTTGAGCATGTAATTCATATATCCTAAATAATCTTACCTTGAAAATCCCATCTAATGTCCTATCAAATATGAAATTTGGCACATCTTTAGTTACCATTTGTCTGGAGTAAATTATCTATTTTGTCACTCTTTTCATACACAATAGAGATGTACATCTCAAATTTCGAGTTCTTTTAGACAACCATGTGGGGCCCAATATTTTGATTCATTAGCTACAAGGTTTGGTAAGTGGGCCCCACATGTGGAAAGGAAGTGGAAATGTTAATAAAACGACAAGTGGTCCACATTCACATACACTGTAGCCTATCTATTCATTCTATCTCACGTGATCATGCATATTTTGGCATCTTTCTTCCTTCGAAGGAGGCGCTGATTAGGTATTATTGTACATGTTGAAATCTCTCTATTTTTAATATAATAAGTTTAGATTGGACGACAGGTTACTGTTCAAAATAAAATTGAACAAAAAATTTTTAAAAGATATTTGTAGAGTCATATCTAAAAGCAACTTATCTTCCAATGAAAAGTGCCGTGAACTAAGGGCAGTAGCTAATCTGTGTCCCTTTAAAGGGGCCGGTCTCTCTCTCTCTCTCTCTCTCTCTCTCTTTTAATTCCAGCTAAGATTGCATCTTGAGACCGATTTGAGTTCCTTCTACACCACCAACTGATGATCCAAACCGTTTATTAACAAGGTCACATTGTTGATGGGTTACATGACAAAAATTTCATGAATCAAACAAGGGTGGCAAATGGCAAGGTAGCCCGCCCAATCCAACGGGCTAGACCTGGCTTTGAGCTGGGCTTAAACCTACTACCTTTGCCTGTGGGCCATGGGTCCTCACATGCATGGTCTGATCAATTTTTTGAGTAGGACCTGGGATCAATCATCCCAACCCTTAATTTCATTCTTCTAAAATGTATACTTCTTTGTGCATGTGTGGCCCACCTGATCAATGAATAGGTTAGGAATATTCAAGTGGGAGATTGGGATTTTATCAAATTGGGGCCGGACATAGTTGGGTCAGTCTGGGCTTGGGCTGTTGCAGTGGGCCCATACCGGTCTCCCCCCATCAAATATCTAACCGTCCACACAAAGGTGAATTAGACACAACCGTCGAAAAAATCAGTTCCTGTGGACAATGAGGACGTCTGATCAATGAGATATTTTCCTAGTGGCCCACAGAAGGTGGGAACTTCTAGATGAATGGTACAGATCATGGGTAGAAGAGGGAGCAACGTGGCCAAGCATCTAGCTGCGCATGCCTCCCCAGCATCAACGAGGCATTTTGCCTGGGGCCCATTTGATTGACCACGGCATGATGAACGGCCGAGATTGGGTTTCGTTGGTTGGATGTGAGCCTTGCAGTAGCGTTTGGCACCCTCCCTACGGTCCTGAATCCTGATGGTTAAGCAAACACTGGAATTGGTTAAGCTGAGTCCTGATAGATCCAGACCGTTCATCATGCAGATCACGCGACATATGTGTTCTGGACGTTAGCCACACGCTTATGCTGATCAGGTGGGTCACACATCAACAGGCCAGCCTGATTTTAGGGTTACGTGGACATCCTGACAACGACCCAGATCTCACGCACGTGTGAACAGATTCCAGAACCGCTAGGTAAAACGTCAAATCATGAAAAGGAAAACCTCAATATTTTGAACGCTTGTGGTTGCACGGCACCAAATAATATTTGTAAAATGGTGAAGAGACGACGGCTGGTCCGATCTCAACCATACAAATGGCCACGTGTAGTGTTTTGAACCGTTCATACGGTGTTCCATCTTGGATCTACCATGATGTAGAGATCACTCCATTGGACAATCTCAACCGTCCGACAGCTGCACATTTGTCAGGGGTTGGGCGGTCACCATTGTGGGCCCACATGATTTATCATTTTGGCGACTCCATTGAGGATCGCCGGATGAATGGTTCTGATCATTGAACATGGGCCAAGCATGCCGTGGACGTTCGGCGGGAATATCAACACAAGTTAAAAATGGGATCGCGCTGTTACTGAAGCGTCCAACGAAGGACGGAAATGTCGATACGCGGATTCGGTGAGGCCGTGACCGTGGGCCCACCTTAATGTATGTTTTGCATATCCACGCCGTCCAACCGTTTTCTCAGATCAATTTATGTTATATAAAAAAAATTAAAAATATCCAAATCTTAGGTGGACCACACTAGAGGAAACAGTGGTGATTGAACGGCCACCATTAAAAACTTCATATCCCCACCGTAATTTGTATTCTATCCAAACTGTTGATAAGGTCACACAGACATTGATGAAAGGAAAACACAAATATCATCTTGATCCAAAGCTTTTGTAGCCCACAAGAGGTTTTCAACGGTGGGCATTCAATTCTCCCCTGTTTCCTGTGGTGTGCTCCATATTAGATCCAGATCGACTTTATTTTTTAGGATAATGACCTAAAATAAGCTGTAAAAATGGATGGATGGCGTGGATATACAACATATTCATCAATGTGGGCCCCACGGTTGCAAAATCGGTGTTTCTTATGCCTCACCGAATCCGCCGGACAAAAATGCCCTGGGGCGGTCACTATTGTTTCCCCTGGTGTGGTCCACCTGAGATTTATATCCATCTCATTTTTGGGATAAAACCATAAAATGATCTACAAAAATAGATGGACGGCATGGATGAAACACATACATCATGGTGGGTCCACCATGCTCTTTACGTGAAATTCCCTCCTTCAACTAGGACCGTAGATGCACCTTTCTACCGTAGTAGAGAGAGACGCGGCTTTGGTACTACCCCTGGAGAAGGACGGTCCTCTGAAGGAATCCATGGGGCCTACCGGAACCGGAATATTGTCCTTTCATTTTATTTATTTATTTTTATCATTTCACCAGACCAGCCTTAAAAGAAAGCATATCAAAGTCTCAAAATGGGCCACACACAGTAGAAAACGGTAGTGACTATGATACCTATCATTGAAACCTTCTTAAAGCCCACTATGAATGAAACCTTAAAGCCTACTATGGTATTTGTTTGCAATCCCACTCATTCATAAAATTACTTAGATTAATAAAAAGAGAAGACATAAATATTAGCTTAATCCAAAACTTATATACTCCTAGCGAAAAATTCCATTGAAGGTGTTAACCTATCATTGGATTATATAGTATGATTCACTTAGCCTTTAATGCTGCCTCCTTTTTTGGGCTTGTGTGACCAATCAAAACAAGGGTCTGGATAAGGCACATATATCATGGTGGCCCTACAAAGCTTCTAGTAAGAGCGACTTCTAGTCAAGTCCCTGTGGAGGTAGTGTCCAATTGGCATCCAGTAGAAAATTGCTACTAGTGTTTTAAATATCGGTGATATCAACCGATATATTTTACTGGTATGATATTAAACACTTAAATAGTGAGATATATCTTATATGTTCGATTCGACGAGTATTTTAAATTTTTAAATTTTTAATAATTTATATTAAATTATGTTAAATTGCTATAAATTTATGATTTTTCTTATTTTGTATAAAAATCATGAATGGAGAGCTTTACTTTCTAGAATTAGAGGAGTTGAGCTTAGTTGCTAAAAATTAAAAAAATGAATTACAAAAATTTCAATTTCTTACAAATCAATTACAATTTTTATGTCTAAACATATACTCAAACATTCATGTAACTTGATCTAGTAAATGTCCTTTTGATTTTGAATGAATTGCTTTGTTTTCACACATCTTTTCATATTTACACATCATATAAATAGACTTTGAATATATTTGCATTTATTCAAATAGACAACACCTATATTTAGAGCATTTATCATATGCACTTGTTTTTTTAATATAATATTTTGATCTATAAGTATGTGTGTGTGTGTGTGTATATATATATATATATATATATATATATATATATATATATATACAGAGAGAGAGAGAGGGAAAAGGTACTATGCGCTCGAGTTCACGATAAGCTTATCATGAGGTCGAGCTGTGTGGGCCCCACCGTGATGCATGTCGACCATCAAAATCGTGAATTTGATGGTTCCCCTTTAAATAATGGGATGTCCGAAAAATCAACTGTATACGGAACTCAGGTGGGCCATAACATTTAAAATCATGTGAAGACACCGTTAAAACATATAAAAGCACTTGGTGGGGCCCACCTGAGTTTTGAATGCTACTGAAACTTGGTCTGAACCCTCATACAAGTGGGAGACACATAATGGATGGTATAGATTTGCAAACCACATTTTTTGTGGACTCCAAAAATGATTATAAATGTTTTAATGGTTGCACGGCCCCTCTCCACTTGTGTACGTGGTGTGGCCTATGCAATTCGTGGATTGACTTGATTTCTGAGACCTAAGTTCATGGTGGAATGGCGCATTGACTGATAGGGTAGATATTCGAAAGGCATCACGATGAGGCCCACACAGCTCGACCGCATGGGACGAAGCCGTGAGCTCGAGCACCCCCCCCCCCCCCCCCCCCCACACACACACACACACACATCCCGATGACTGAAGGTATATTGAAAATGAAAAAATCAACTAATTTCTCATGTTTCAAGCACCAAGGATGCTTTACATGATATCATTAATATATCTTATATGATAATGGATACATTAAATGCAGTATATAATGATATTTCCCAATCATATTATAATAAGCAAAAAATTTCTATTTATACCAGATAAAGAATCTCAATTTTAAAAGTATATCTAAAACTCATGCAACATTTAAAAGAATAAACCTATAAACGGTTATTATTAAAACCTTCTTAGGCCCACCATAGTTTGTTCCTTGATGGGCCTGCCCTTATGAATGGGCTGTATAGCATATGAACACTAGGGTAACCCTAAAGAAGGTTTCAATAGTAAGTGTGCCGTTACTACTCTTTCTCACTGTGTGGCCCACTTGATCTACATACAGGCACTGCTTTTTTGGCCGCACCATTGGACCAATCTCCACCATCAATCATTCCATACCCCCCATCTAACCTTGCACACGTGTACACCCCGGCCTTTAGATGAGATTGACATTTCAAAATCCCCCAATTCATATATATTCAGACTCTGCATCCAACCACAAAGGTTCAAAGATTGGATGGCTAGGATTGTCTGATCGAGAAGATTTCATCGCAGGTCTATCTAATCAAATTTTGGGTCACAGAATTGGTGGGGCCCACTTTTACCTAACTTATCTATCATCAGGCCAAGGATTATACATTGATCATTCGGATGAATAGAACCCACCAACTTCAAATTTTCCACATAGATGAATGGTCAGATCAGGTTCACCTTTCACACCATGACCCATCCAACGTGGGGGCTAGCAGGTGTACGGTTGCAATGACCACCTCTATAGTCTTTCACACCGTGGCCCGCACACTTTCCACCTCCCAAGCACCTGAGATGGTAGGGCGGATTACCATTTAGCATTGTCCAGTGGGCCATCCTCTCCTTTTTATTGGTGAGAAAAAAATTAATATAATAAACTTGTATATTTTATATATTTTTTTTATTAGAATTTTTTTCATACAGTATAAGTTTATATTTTTAAAGTATATATTAGGGTATGATCAGATGAAAATATCTTTATTATAAGGAAAGCAGGCGAAAAAAGAAGGTTGGTTGTGTTCTAAAGTAAGCTGTCCGTACGAGCAGGCTCTGCCTTGGTTGGAAATGTTTGTGGTCGGTCGAAAAAAAGAGGACGACAAAAGGAGGTGTCAATATGAAAAAATTACCCATGGTTGAGCAATTGGATACTCTGGCTGCGTCTGATGCTTGATATGCGGGCACTAAAAAATTGTACACGACGGATGGATCAACTAAAATAAACCAACTAAGCTGTAGTACTTGCTGGATATAATCTACATGCGAAGAATCAGATAGTTTGGAGAATCTTAACCTCTGATTCGTGGACACATGTTTCTTTCTATAGGACTGGGGGATATTTTCATTTTTAACCGTCCAATAAATGTCTACAAATCAGGCAATCAGTTAATCAAATAATCCTAAATTTTGGTCCATGATTAATCTAAACCGGTTTCCACAATTTAGACAGTTTAATTTGAATTATTTACATTATACATATGTGATTTCTAAGTAATTTATAAGTGCCTGCATACCATGCATCTCACTCTTCCAGAGTATCAAAGCTTTTCTGCCCGTGAATTTCGGACGCGGATTGCGTACAACCCCCGCCCGTTCCTAGCTCCGAACGGGCAGTTCTGTGGGCGGGCCCACCGTGATGTATCTCTACATCCAAGCCGTCAATCCCTTTTATCAGATTATTGTAAGGAAATAGCATAAAAATTAGGCAGATCTAACGCTCAAGTGGACCACACCAAATAATAATCTTGGTTGCATTAAAATACACAAACCATTAAATGTCAGTTGCATTAAATGCAAGAGTATCTGTTGTGTGGTCCATTTGACTGTTAGATCTGCTTCATTTTTCTTTTAATGCCTTAAAATAATTTGAGAAAAGGAATAGACAGCTTGGATGTACAGATACATCACGTTGGACCCGCCCACAGAACTGCCCGTTCGGAGATAGGGACGGGTGGCGGTAGTACGCAATCGGCGTCCGTTAATTTCCAAAGAAAAGCCTCCAGGTGTTAGCTCAAAATATTTACACGTGGCATACTTGAAAAGCTATCCAAACCATCCAAATTGGTGGGGCACAATGTGGGGGCTTAGCTTGTTAGCACGAGCAAATCACATGGCCAAGGAGTCCTAACCATACAACAGGTGGCTATAAAATGGACGCTTAAACGCAGAGTAATGAGTGGTCCAGATTGTCCAGATTCAAAGGGTACGCGGACTGTGGAGTGAGGCGCTCACCACCTTTTACCATAGTGTGAAGACTCTGTGGGGTCCACCGTAATGTATGTATTTTATCCACGCCGTCCATCCGTTTTTTCAGCTCATTTTACTGAAGGAATCCAAAATTGAAGTATGTCCAAAGCTTAAGTGGACCACACCACAGTAAACAGTAGAGATAATGACGTCCAATGTTGAAAGCTTCCTAGGGCCCACCGTAATGTTTGGTTGCCATCCAACCTTTCAAGAGGTCATACAGACATGGAAGAAGGGAAAACACAAATATCATCTTCATTTGAGAGTTCTGTGGCCCGTAAGAAGTTTTCAACAGTAAGCGTTCAATCTCCACTGTTTCATGTAGTGTGGTCCACTTGATCTTTGGATATCCTTAAATTTTGGTATCATAAACTAAAATAAGCTGCAAAAACGGATGGACGGTGTGGATAAAACACATACATCACGGTGGGCGTTACAGAATCTTCGCACAACGGTAAAGGGTGGTGAGTGCCTCAGTACACAATCAGCCTGCAAATGGTTACTATCATTTTTATTATTATGATTTGCGGTAGAATCTCCATCCATACAGAATCGGGCCATCGATTTGACGGCCTGGATTGCTCTGGATATCTCTCACAAGAGTCAAAGCCGCATTATCATTTCGAACCACGTGTTATATATCATTTGAGTAAAAGGGCATGGGTATTTTGGTAATGTGAAAATTGTAACGGCTACTTGGGCCAGTATCCGTTGGTTTTATGAAGAGAAAAAAGAACAGGGCACGCTCTTCCAAGCTCGCTTGTCTGTCCTTGAAGCTTAGCAGATAAAACCCTACACAGAGGCTTGCAGATCTGAGCGATCAGCGCATCCAAGGCGTTGATTCGGCCCTTTCAAGATCTGGGTTGTCCCTAGCCACAGGCAGAACGCCACCATGAACATTTTCAAGAAGAAAACTTCAGCCAAAGGTATGGTTTTTAGGGTTTCTCTGGGGTTTTATCAATGCCGTTCTATTTTTTCATTTCTGGAATTTTTGTAGTTTTGGATGAGAATGGGCTTTTTTCTTCTTTTTTTTTCCCCCATTATTCAGATGATCTGAAATGGACATTCTTCAAATTTCAGTTGTATGGTTTTTGTAGGCTTTCTCTGGGGTTTTCTCAATGCTGCCCTATCTCTTCATTTCTAGAATTTTTATATTTTTGGATGAGAATGGGTTTTTTTATTCAGATTATCTGAAATGGACATTCTTAACATTTCAATTTCTGGGTTGTTTCTAGGTATTTTTTGAAGATTTTTAGGGTTTCTCTGTGCAAATTATATTGATTTTTATTTGTATTTATTATATTTTTAGTGAGAATCTGTTACTATTCAAATGATTTGAAGTGGTATGTCTTGATTTTGATTTCTGGGTCTTTTAAGGTGTTTTTTTCTGTAAGTCCTTTGGATTTTTGAGGTTTTTGTTATGTCATTCCGTCCGATTCTTCCTGAAAATTTTAAATCTTTTAAAATTGGGATTCATTTGAAATTAGATGGCTTAAATTAATTTTTTTTACTTTCCGTTTTTTGGGGTGAGATTTTTTCCCCCTTTCTGTATTGATTTTTACTGAAATTTCTATACTATTATAAGGGTCAAGATGTGTGTGCACAGTGTGCACAAAGAGTCAATGCGTACCTGTATCCAACCATCCAATAATGGTGGGCGGGAATCTCAACACACATTACAAAATGGCATTTGAAAATTCGCGATTGGAAATGCTTGCGAAGTTCCTAACAACTGTCTTTTAATTGTGGGAGATAATCAGCTGCACCGACTCTCAGTGCTCTCCATGTGCATTGAAGTCATGCTCATATTGTAATGAGAATTCCTTTGGATTTAAATACATATTCTTTAATTTGCATTTAAAAAAATCCCTGCAGACTAGGTAAGTTTCGTAGGTTTTGTCCTGCCAATTGCATCAATTCTTCTTGAAACTTTATAATTTTTGGATGGCAATTTCTTGGATTTAGATAGACCGAAATGTGTATTCGTTTATCTGTTTATTTATTTATTCCAGGCAATGGACTCTTATTTTTGGATTCAGATGGTTTGAAATTGGTTTCTCTTGTTTTTAACATTGGTTTTCTTTTCAAAATTCAATCTGCTTTTGTCTTGGCACAGATGCACTCCGAACCAGTAAACGAGAAATGTCAGTTGCGACAAGAGGTAAAAAAATTTAACTTTCCGCAAATGCTCTTTTGATCAGATTATGCTTTTGAGAAATTGGGGTTGTTTTGTTGTTGTGCATTGTGTACACTCCTGCATTTGAATGCTTTCAAGAAATTGAGGTTCATTTGTTGGAACCCATAATACATGTTAAGTAGTTACAACTAATAGAGTTAGTTGAGTCTGCATTTGGAATCAATTTCTGCGAATTGATAACCCCACATGTGTTCAAGGAAGTGGAGTTCCTGGGTCAGATGCCATAATAGAGTTGGTTGAATGTGTAGGGACGATGGGCAGCTAAGCAATTTCTGTGAATTGACAATCCGCATGCATGCCCGAACCACTAGTTCAAATGAGCAAAATGGCATTTGGAATCAATTTCTGCGAATTGATAACCCCACATGTGTTCAAGGAAGTGGAGTTCCTGGGTCAGATGCCATAATAGAGTTGGTTGAATGTGTAGGGACGATGGGCAGCTAAGCAATTTCTGTGAATTGACAATCCGCATGCATGCCCGAACCACTAGTTCAAATGAGCAAAATGGTTTTGTTTCACCACCAAATCATTAGGTGTTCAAAATGGAGCAACCCGACTTACATATCCAACCATATGTCGGAATTGAACTAGGTGTTCACAACCTAAGCCTATGTCAACTGATAATCTGATCCGTTGGATTTCGTTTTCTGTTAGGGTCATCAACAGGCCAGGCTGGCCCATGGGGCTTTCGAGCCTACTTGCTTCAGGCAGGACCCGAGGGCTGGGCCCAAAATTTTAAATGTGGTTAATAACCAGGCTGGACTCAAGCTTTATTTAAGAGCCCATCAGCCTAGTCTAGGTCCTTATCATTTAGGGTTTCAAGGGCATTGTTGTCATATAATGGACATCCCAGATCTTGTACAAAAGTGGGTGGCAAAGCCTTGGTCTAGGGCCACGTATAATCATCACGAACCAAGCTTAGTCCTGTCTGTTTCAGCCTGTCACGGGCCTAGACTGGGCTCTAAGGTGTTACAAAACGGTAATGGTGGTTGTAACGGCCACCACCGTTACTGTTATCAGCCGTTATGAACCTTTTTTATTTTGTGAAAAAACAGTTACAGGACCGTTACAGGGCTGTTATGGCCCTGTTTTTTCTAAACAGCCATTACGGCTGTTTCAACCCTGTAACACGCAAGGGTTATGACCCTTACCGTTACGTAACCAATTTTGAATACCTTGCTGGGCTCAGGCCTAGGTTTTACTTTGCAAACAGGGCTTGGACAGACCTAGACCCATCCGGTTGATAGCCCCATGTGCAACCCAACTGGCGTATCCAACCAAACATCAATATGGTGGTTTCTTCCAAGTACAACATCACTGTTTAAACTATTTATCTAAATCTGACATACAAGTAAAACCTGAAAAATCACAAAAAGTCTGTGCTTACCCCATACATCAACGTTTTAGCTTCAGCTGCTTTCTTTTAGAAGGAATGAGATATTACATATGGGTCCTGTTACTTTTTTGTCACAATTATAGTTCAATGGAAAATGATTGATTTACTTTTTTGCTTCTTTATTTCTCAGGCATTGAACGTGAGATTGCGTCTCTACAATTGGAGGTTGGTAATGATGAGTACGTTACATCATAGGATTCACACTTTCCCACATGTTTTATGCTTCATAACTTTTACTTGGATGCGAGTAATTTCAGGAGAAAAAATTGGTGGCAGAGATAAAGAAGACAGCAAAAACCGGAAATGAGGCAAGTTCATCAGTTAAATCAATAGTCATTTTAGACCCATTTTCCAATTTCCATATGGTAATAGAAACATCATCAGAACAGGAAAGAGTTGGCTTATTTATTATTCGGATGTAAAACACCTAAATAGTGGTAGGGCAGGACTTCCCACCCAACTGCTATTTTTTGCATTTGGGGTGGTGCGAAAAACTGAACCCATATGAAATCATTTTAAACCCATTTTTTCATGGTAAAAGAAATGGCATTTCGGCAAAAGTTGATTAATAATCATTCAGATAGCGTCGAAATAGTGATTAGCAGGACTTCTGATCAAACTAGATGCAATTTTTGCATTTGGGGCGGTGTGGCAACTGAACCACATATGAAGTCATTTTAAACCCATTTTCTTTGTGGTAAAAGAAATGGTATTTCGGAAAAAGTTAATTAATAATCATTCGGATAGTGCTGAAATAGTGATTGGCGGGATAATCATTCGGATAGCGCCGAAATAGTGATTAGCGGGACTTCTGATCAAACTAGATGCAATTTTTGCATTTGCGGCGGTGTGGAAACTGAACCACATATGAAGTCATTTAAAACCCATTTTCTTCGTGGTAAAACAAATGGTATTTCAGCAAAAGTTAATTAATAATCATTCGGATAGTGCTGCAATAGTGATTGGCGGGACTTCTGATCAAACTAAATGCAATTTTTGCATTTGGGGCGGTGTGGAAACTGAACCACATAAATCGTGCTTCTATTTCTTGCCTTCCAAACTCAGAAGTGAGATATGTATGGTTTTGGCTGCTGAAGGGAACACTTATGCCTCCATTTTTAGCTTTTCACGCCATTTATTTGATCATATTGCATCCACCAGGCTGCCACTAGAATCTTGGCCCGTCAACTTGTCCGTCTGAGGCAGCAAATCACCAACTTGCAGGGGAGTCGTGCACAGATCAGAGGGGTAGCAACTCATACACAGGTCTGAATTTCTAACAACAACGCAGTGTGGTTAATTCTCTGTAATTAGCTTTCATTTATCTGCTTCTATAAACAGCATTTGATTTTATTTTTATTTTATCTTTTCAGGCCATGTATGCCAATACTTCCATCTCTGTTGGAATGAAAGGTGCAAGCAAAGCAATGGCAGCTATGAATAAAGTATGTACTTTTGCTGATATGTAACAGACCATTAGATGTGATTTAACTTTTATTGTCAATGTCCAAAAATCAAATGTAGAGTTCAGGTGTACAGCTTCCCAAGCTTACCAATGCATGTCATCTGTGTTTATTGCATGATCATTTACCTTGCCTTTTCCTCTCTAAGTAGTGAAGAATACCGTTCATCTCCTAAGGTAGTATAATGTTTCTTGTACATTCTCTTATGACCTTCCAAATACATTGGCGTTTTCAGCAAATGGCACCAGCAAAACAGGCCAAAGTGATGCAAGAATTCCAGAAGCAGTCAGCACAAATGGACATGACGGTAATTTTTGTTGATACTAATTCCTACTCCAGCTTTCAATACTCTTTATATTTATTAGCTTACACTGCATTTCGATGCACAAGCAAATTGAATTGTGAATATTTCATTTAGTACTCACAGCGAGGAAACTGCCCTCAGATTTAGGACATGGTAATTGGTACATCCCACATGGATACAGCATATACATGTTATTTGCACGATGTGTGGAATGATAAAATAGGAAAGTATGCATATTGACACAGGTATAGAAAATCTCAATGGATGAAGCGTCCATATAAGCTTTTGACGCTTGATAACATATGCACATTATTCTGGGGACATTTTGTGGAAATATGTAGAAAAATGAGAAATATGAAAAGAAATGTATATCTGTGGGTTGTCAGAATCAAAGTGTCCATGAGGTTGTCTACGTTTAGTAGAAATATTTAAAAAATGAAAATGCATGTATCGGACACATCAGTGTCCCTGAGGTTTTTGTGCTGTCCATGTGGTCATCATATCAATGCTCCAGATCACTAACCATCTGTCCCACTTGCATAGATCATCAAAGTTGAAGTGCCTGGAAGGTTCTTGCAGTATGCATGGTGGGCCTATCAGATCAACTGCACATATCCCTAAAATTATGGTCCCCACTTGTACTCTTTGTATCAGAATTGAAGTGTATGTGAGTTTTTTGTGCCATCCATGTCAGGGCCTATCAGATGAAAAGTCCAGATTCATAAACCATGGGGTCCACTTGCACAGACTATCAGAATGGAAGTGTCTATTAATTTTGCAGCATCCATGCCAGTGCCCATCAGATCAATGGTCAAGTTCCCTAAACCACGGGCCCCACTTGTACAGACTTTGTCGATCAGGAATCAGAACCATCTTGATGCATAAAAAATCTTTAATTTATGTAAATATATACAAAAAGATGAAAAAATCATATATGATATCCCTTGTGCAGATTGAGATGATGTCAGAGGCTATAGATGAGACATTGGACAAAGACGAGGCAGAAGAGGAAACGGAGGAACTTACCAACCAGGTGAGAATAATGCGAAAAGGAAGGAACCATGACATGAAAGCCGTTATACAGCTTTTACTTCCATGGGTCTTCTCTCTTAAGTGTGACCCGTTTCATGTTCCGTGTGTAGGTGCTCGATGAAATTGGTGTAGACATTGCCTCGCAGCTATCTTCAGCTCCTAAAGGTCGGATTGCAGGGAAAAAAGTTGAAACTCCTCGAACTCAAAACGTCGCAAGGTAATCTCCACCTTCAACTTACTAGTAATTGGTTGGTTTTTTTTTTTTTTTTTTTAATAACTATAAGTTATTTGTACACGTGACATGGTGACACGTCAGCATGTATGCCCACAAACCAGGCCAGTCTGTTCATTAGGTGGGCCACGGCCTCTCACGTGTTGAATATGGTCCCGCTCGGAGTATGTAGCATGACCCGAAAACCTGGCCAGTCTGCTCATCAGGCGGGCTGCACTCATATGGTGAATATGGACTGTTGGTCACTTATATATATATATATATATATATATATATATATATATATATATATATATATATATATATATATTATCAGTTCTTTTGTACACGTGTGACATGGTGACATGTCAGTGTGTATGTGCCATGACCTGCAAACCAGGCTAGTTTTTTCATGAGGTGGGCCACACTCTCACATGTTGAATATGATCCTGCATGTGCGTGATCTGGGGGCCGTGGGTCAGGCAGATCCCACGGGTCAGGCAGATCCCACTGTGTTTGTAGCATGACCCAAAAACCTGGTTAGTCTACTCATCAGGTGGACCACACTCTTATATGGTGAATATGGACCGTTGGTCAGTTTTCTAAAATATCAGTTCTCTTGTACCCATATGGTATGACAACATGTCCCATGATGGAGAATGTAGTACTGCCAGAGTGGACATGTCTTATAGCTCCATTATCGGTAGTTCTATAATCTTCTTGGAGCCTATCCCAGCAAACAAACAAACATCTCTGGCCACCTGATGAGACGCCTACTTTGATTTTATGTGCTGTATCATATGCAGCATGGCTGGAATGCCTCACATGTGCCATGTTGACATCATTTCCACTCCTTTACTACCTGTGATTTTTCTGTATTCTGAGAATCCTTCTTTTGCATTGGCAGTTCTGAATCTTCGGAAGTCGAAGATCTGGAGAAGAGATTGGCATCCCTTCGGCGCATCTGAACTGTCGAATATGGGAAGTGGAAATCGATCGATACAAATATTTTATGTAAATTTCGGCTAGCAGGAACGGATACCATCCTTGAGCTTTTGATGGGTTTAGAAATTTGTTATTAAGGAGTATTGTGTATGTTCTGATTGTTATGTAGATAAACGTAGCCCATAAGATAGTTATTCAAGAATATAATCATGGATTTTATGTTTGATGTATGCATGTTTGATTTATATTTGGTGTATGTATGTTCTATGCATCCCTTCCAAACATCTGAACCATAGGTGATGTGTTCATGTAACCCAAACCCCACCCATGAGATGGGTCACGTCCTAAAATAGACGTGAATTGCCCCGCCAATAGGAAGTTCCTGTAGGCGGAAGCTGTGGGGCCGGCTGTGATGTCTGTGAGAAATCCGACTCCATCCATGAGTTTCAATTACTCACTCACAATAGTCAAAACTCATTGAATGTAACTATTCCGGATGTGTTTGGGCAGGTCTTAAAAATATTTGGGGTGATGCAAAAAAATCTCATAGGCCACTTGTTTATTTTCAAGCAGTGACGTGTCGTCAAAATCCCAACAATCCTAAATCCCATAAAGTAGATAACTATATATTTGTATGGGAAGGAAAGGGTGCAAGGAAGGATGCTTCACACCTTTTTCTATAACCGAAGTCCCTTATCATAGTGACAAAACTCATTCTTCGGAATGTGTTTGGGCCATTTATTATCAAGCAATGATCTATTGTGCAAATCCCTATAATCCCAAATCCTCTAAAGTATATTTGTATGGGTAGGAAAGGGTGTAAGGAAGGATATGCTTTGCACTTTTTCCGCAACGTAGTCCCTTGCCATAGTGACAAAATGAGTGACAAAACACATTGAATACTCTTTGGGTTGTCTTAGAAGTATTTGGGGTGATGTAAAAAATTCTCACATATTGCTCATTTATTTTCAAGCCCTTAAAAGGGTGCAGGGAATGGTGCTTCATACCTTTTTCCATAATCAAGGCCCTTAAAATCTATGGAAGGGTGCAGGTGGTGTGTATATTTGGGTTGATATAAAAAATTCTCTTAGAAGTATTTGGGGTGATGTAAAAAATTCTCACATATTGCTCATTTATTTTCAAGCAATGATCTATGTGAAATCCCGATAACTCAAATCCCATGAGGTAGAGAACCGAAACGGTGCATCACACCTTTTTCCATAAACGAGGCCCTTAGAATCTATAGAAGGGTGCAGATTGTCTTAGAAGTATCTCGGGTGATGTAAAAAATTCTCACTTATCATTCATTTATTTTCAAGCAATGATCTGTGTGAAATCCTAATAACTCCAATCCCATGAGGTAGAGAATTGTATTGGTAGGAAAAGGGTGTTGGGAAGGGTGATTCACACCTTTTTCCATAACTGAGGCCCTTAAAATCAATGGAAGGGTGCAGGTTGTGTGTCATAAAAGCATCCTGGGTGATGCAAAAAAAACCTCACTTATCATTCATTTATTTTCAAGCAATGATCGATGTGAAATTCCAATAACTCAAATCCCATGAAGTAGAGAATTGAATTGGTAGGAAAAGGGTGAAGGGAAGGGTGATTCACACCCTTTCCCATAACCGAGGCCCTTACCATCTATAGGCACTTGAACTCATGACCTCACTGTTGAAACACACTCTCTACTATGGAGTCGTAAGTAATTCAAATCAAAACGGCACATCTTGATCTTTAAATTGTACATGCATGTGGGGTACCATATGTTGTTGGCACATGCTCACCACATGGAATAATGGGGTGAAATCTGAGCTTTCCATTTGGTAAGCTATCTTTTGTCCCAACAAGCAGGTGATTTACAATGGGCCCCACCTTGATGTTTGTATTCTATATCGACGTTGTCCATCCATTTTTCTGGATCATTTACGGCATGAGCCCCAAAAATGAAGAAGATACAAATCTCGGGTGATCCATACTATAGGAAATAGTGGTGACTGAACGCCCTACCATTAAGAACTTCCCAGAGCCTACTATAATTTTCAGGTTGCTTATTTGCCATCCAACCTATTGATAAGGTCATAAAAATCTAGATGAAAGGAGAAAACAAATATCAGCTTAATCCAAAGCTTTCATGGCTCATTAATAGTCAATCACCACTTTTTCCTATGGTATGGTCCACTTGAGAATTGGATCTACTTTGTTTTGGCGCACATGCCTTAAAATGACCCGGCAAAATAGATGGACAGTGTGGATGTAGAATGCATACATCAAGGTGGGACCCATAGTAAGCGCCGCACGCACCTAATCTGCTACAGTGAACTCACACCCAGCCCATTTATTGTCCCACTCGGCCCATTAATACTCCAACGTAGGAATCCATGTTTGAAATAG
This sequence comes from Magnolia kwangsiensis, assembly GCA_037074715.1. NCBI lineage: Eukaryota > Viridiplantae > Streptophyta > Magnoliopsida > Magnoliales > Magnoliaceae > Magnolia > Magnolia kwangsiensis. The sequence continues at coordinate 105,552,368 of CM073584.1, forward strand.
CATTCGTGAGATTCACGAAAACCTGCTGTTAGAGAGTCATTATACTTTTTTCTTTTCTTTTCTTTTCTTTTTCCACTATCCCAGCAATGGTAAAGGTAAAAGACTAAAAGTCCCATCTTTTACTTATAAGTGAGGTATCTAAGTTTAAATTATTAATATATATATATTTTTTTAAAAAAAACACACTATATAAATTCAAGTCGATTCAATTGGCTATACCGACCAGCAGTCAGGCTTGAGATAATCCTACTGCAAATGCTAGTGATTTTTTATTTTTATTTTTATTTTTTGTTGTTAAACATCGATGGGGCTGTAAAGGGGTCAAATTCTGGTTGGATATTGCAATGTCCATATGATTAGAACTGAGGTAATCATGTGGATAATTGGTTTCATTCTTCGGGCATGTTTCGCTGGGTCCATTTGATCAACAAATAAATTATGAAGATTAAAGTTGGAAATACGGATTCTATCAATTTTCGGCCAGGGTTGGGCCTCTCTTTTCAGGCTTTCAGATTTGGGTCTACATGGGCGGCACCCCATTGCAATCCAAAGGCCCAATCAATGGCCCATAATTTGACAAGGAAGGAGAAATTATACTAGCGGTTCAGATTTAACAAAACAAAGTGAAAGATAACGTTCAGGATTGTAAGAAATTGCATTTCATGAATTATATGAATGTGAAAACAACATTAACTCGATCTCAGTCGCCAAAATTTCCTGTTTGTAGTAATATATAAATGGCAATTGTGATCACATCTTCTTCGCCGTTGTTTTATGTTCTTTGGCTTTTTCTATAATTTCATGCAACCCACTGAAGAAAATGTTACATGCAGCAGCATTCGTGCCGACGGATCAAGTCTCATCAAATATCTCTTCTTCTTGGCGAGGCAGTAACTGCCCGAAGGATGCCGTGTTCGTCTGACCAGTTCCTTCTGTCATCATCGATCGAACCGCCTGCAAGAAAGCATTCTCTTTCATTCATCAAAAGAGCAGTGCTGCTTGATGGGGCCCACACGGTAGTGTCGGAACAATCCGAGAAGTCTACCGGAAGGGGGATGGACTATGGTCTGAAAATTCACAACTGGAAACCTCTAGTCCACCTTATTCCAACTGAAGTTTGGTTTGAGTGGTTATGTTTTCAATGGTCGATTTGAATGACATCAATGAGATGGTTCCTAGAACAGACCTTTGAAACATAGTCCATCCAGGGAAACCACCCACCAGATGGATGGTTCACATCATCCAAACATGCAGCCATGTGGACCCCACCCAGCAACAAATGATGGATAACACTGGCTAATTGCAAATATGCATAAATCTAACAGATGATTTATTGTTTTAAGACATTTTTTCCCAATCACAGGAAGATTGAATCACATGCATGACATCCATGCCAAGAGACCCTTTTATGTCCAAGCTGTTGTGCTAAAGACTTTCACATGTGATGAAATACTGCTACAATGGGTCGTTTGGCTCCGTGGTTGAAAGACTCGGTGACTCGAATCAACTCATTCCGCCTTGAGTCGAGTTGCAAATCACCCGTGCTGAGGCTGAAACAGCCTGACTCGCCTGAGTTGCAAATCATCCCACAGAGTCCCAAGTTGACTCGTCCGAGTCGCACCCAACTTGGAAGTCTTAAAAATATGTTTAGCTTCCGGAAATATTGAAACGGCTGGAGACTCTGTTCCTGAGAAATAGATTCCTGGTGAAAGAAATTCAGTCTATGGTGTCTGGGCACTTGGAAAGCTATTCTCAGGAATCCAATATTTGTGTTTGGATACTGGGAATGGCGAGGAGAGGAAAGGCTTTGTATCCTTTCCAAAATAAAACTGTTGCATGGGAGACCATTTCCCAAAAATCTGCAACCCATTGTAAAGATGAGAATAGAAAAAGAGGCAAATTGGATTCCCAAGAGCCAAACGATCCCTAAATTGGATATTTCTATCTCACCCCCTCAAAGGCACAGAAAAAATAAAAATATAAAAACATGTGCACCTTTTCTATTTCATTGCAGAGAAGCTCATTTTCTCTTAGGAACTGTAGTGCTTTGTCTCTGCCTTGTCCCAACCTGCTCAACAATCCAAGATGAGCTGGAACTCTACGTTACAACAATAAATAATTACATGCAATGCAACTACAATCGCGGGGCAATTTGTCTGATTTGTAATATGGAAGATCCCTATCAATGGCAGAGATCTATAGTGATGCCTGCAGTTTGGCAATCCAGATTTTTTATATGATGGGACATATCACGGATGGACTATACCCCAAAAATCTCTCAGATGGGACAACCCCAAACCTTAGTCATTGGCCTGCAAATAGGCACTTAAGAAAGATGCAGAAAAAGTCAAGTTTTAACAGAAAATAATGACAGAGATTGAATAGATAGGATCTCCAACAAGGAGGTTTTAGGGCATGGTCCATCTGTGGTGGGCCCCATCAGATTGCAGTTTAGGTGACTAAACCATGTGCCAACGTATGGACTAAATGAAAAATAGGTTTTTATCCTTATTTTATTTTTTATTTCTCGGAATGATATATCTGAATGATATAAGCCCATTTTGCATATAACTACACTTTAGACAATGCATGGTTTAGGCCGCTATACAAGAGAAACTTATTATACATACTTTTGTAATGTTTTGAGTTCCAAGCACGTAATTGTATCTCTTTTAACATCTGAAATTTCATTGAAAAATTCCATCATTTCCCAATGTTTCCCTTAAACAACAATATATTCCCCAACACATGCAAAATTCCCCATGCAATACATATCCAAGGGTGCAATATGGGTGGTGACACCAATACTTAAAACCACCGGATACACTGAATATAGGCTCTACATGCGCTCTACATAGAATACATTTCCTAGAAACATCACTGAATACACTGAATATAGGCTCTACATGCATTATACATAGAACATTTCCTAGAAACATCACAACTGCATTTAACAAGACAAAGGAGTAGTTAGGTGAAAGGAGATCAATCGCACTGATCCAGTTGCATTTTTGGGTGTTGGGAGCCCTGTGGCCTACAAAAAGTCCCCTAGGTTTAATTTTCGAACAAGTTTAGAGCATGAATGGCTAGTGATTTAAGTGTAACGGTCAAGCCTATAGGCCATAGGCCTTGCTTATCTGTCAAGAAAGGAAGTTTAAAAGGTTTATCATTTCTCTCATTGTTGTGTTCAAAGAAGGAAATACCAAAAGATAAAATGCATAAAAACCCTGCTAACAGGGCTTGCACCTCAGGACTCATGGGTCCACTCGGGGCACATGCTGGTGTGTCACACAATTGTGAGATCCAAACTGCATATCAGGTAGGTCACATATGTATTTCCCAGTCCAAAAAAAGAAAAAAAAAGCACGGTCCTCATGTATAAAAATTAATGGACGGTAAAATAATGGCTATTTGTCCACATGCAATGTACACATGTTACCCCCCTCAAAGTGGATTCAACATAATTTTGGCCAGTCTACATGCAGGGGCCCTCCTGATGAGCAAGCATGAAACTTATGCATTGGTGCTGGCAAGTGTTATTAGCATTCTCTTTGTAAAACTTATGCATTGGTGCTGGCAAGTGTTACACTTTCTTTTTTTTTTAATCTGTCAAAAAAAAAGGAAAAAAAGTCCACCTAAGCATAAAGTAGACCTTCTGCTAATAAATATCAGATTCCATGACTGAGGATGACAACCGGAATTATGTTATTTTGCAACCAGCAGCATCTAGGAATCATGAGATTCAGGAGTGGGAGCAATACTGCAATTGTGCAACCATGCACTCTGCCAAGCTCCAGATAGGGTGGGTGGAATATGTTGAATGCAGAAAAAGCTAAAGCTACTCTACAGAGACTGTTTGAAAGTTTCCTGATCAGTGGCCCAAAGGATTCGCTACACCCAAATCACAGGTGTGACAACAGCATCTCAGAGCCATTCCTCTTGCTTGCAATTTGGACAAGGAAATGTCGGAAAATGTTTAGCTGGCATAATGCAGTTCCGCACCATCCCAAAACAGAAGGCAGATTCCAGATTCAAGATCAGCGTCAGAAGCACATAACAACTGTATTGATGTGAATTTTGACCGATTTAGACATGTACAATACGAGCATGCATTGTACAGATTTTAGAAGGGAGAAAAAAAACATATCAGCTAATATTTTGACGATGCACGGATGCTTATGTCGGCGGATTGGTTATGCTGAAACAGCTGAACAAATCCTGACACAAAAACTTCCAAACAGGTCATGCTGGGAACATATGGTTGAAATTCAATGCCGCTAATACTAAGAGAAGTGTGCCTGTAAAGTGTATGAAGCAAACCTGTGATCCCCATAGCTATACCAAGAACCCTTTTTTAGCACAACGTCCATCATTTCAGCACAATCCAGAATGCAACCCTGCAATCCAAATCGCCCAAACCAGGTATAGTGTGGTTTTGAGAATTTATGATTGCAATTTCTTACTATACTGTTTTATAATTTAAAAATAAATAAATAATCTTACTCCACCATACTGACCAGTTTACCCACTCCCTCCCCAAATATAATCTCAAACTCAGCTTGTTTGTAGGGCCTTGAAACCTGAAGATGAACCAATCAGCAAACTAGATGGCATTTTTCTTTTCATGAAAGGGAATAGAAAGAAAGGACTCCAGCATGGAATTTAAAATAGAAAAGAGGCATTTAATGTTGCTTAAGGAAATAGAATATAGGGAGTGAGAGGGGGTGGGCATCAAATAGTTTGCTGAGATCACACAGGATTCGGTACATGTGGGGCGCATGGCTTGGTGACACAGACATTGAAAATGATGCACTGACAATTGGTGGAGATGCACCAAAAATTTCCAAGACTGGAATATCCAAAAAAGTCATTTAGTCAGGTCTCCATTGAATGTGGAGCTTTGTTTTATATTTCCTTAACCATCTATCTATGGGCAAAAGATGGGAGTTTTACAATCTTCCAATCTGGGAGATTTTTGGGGGCATTCGGCATACCCCATCACAGTGAGACCCATATGAACAATCTGGATACCCAGACCTTGGGCCCCACACATATGGAATCCTGCACTTGTTGGAGATTAATCTCCGATAATTCCTCTTTTATGAGCTTCAGTGTCCTTAATTCCTAATAGATGGTAGAGAATGTGGACTGCCTACCTTTTGAGTGTCTAATTATTTAAAGGTCCGATTTCAAAAAGAAAAGAGCAATGAGACTTGATTGTTTTGGTGAAATCTAGAGGCATAAAGAAATCCAATCAGAAAGACATGACATATATTATACCTTGCTTTTCTGGACTCTTACACGAACCCTGACTCCAACATCTTCATCTCCCTTAGCCTGCATCCAAGTAGGAATGTCCACTAAGTGTGTTAACTACAGAAACTTTTCATGAACCAATAACAATTTAAATAGCAAGAGCCTCTGCTAAGGAGATACTAGAAGGTAGTTATAGAGGACTGTTGGCAAACATGCCAAAATGGCACGTCTGTGGGATCCAGGCCATTCACCATGCAAGGCCTACGCAGAACATGCCCTCCCTTTTCCTGAAAAGCAGGCCAGTCCAGACATCACATCATCCAAACGTGCTTGAATATGGACTGGTGGTCACTTTTCTCTTCCACGTGTGGCCCATTTGATGAGTGACTAGCCTGAACTTTAGGCAAGGGCTACAGTGAGACCCACCTGATGAATCACGCAGATCTTGCACATGTTCCACATTGGCATGTGGGAGATCCTCTTCAATCACCTACGTCCATATCTCCTACGCATTTTCTCGCTTGAGCTAATTAGATTTTCAAGCATGTCTATTAGGGCTTACAGACTTTATCTTCCCCGTTGGACGTATCTCAAGCCGAACTGATGCAAAGAACTTCAGAGCAATCCCTCCACTGGTGACTTCAGGATTCCCATAATATACACCAATCTTACCAAATCCAATGGAGTAACAAATTACTGATTTTTGAAGAAAACTAATCACAGCAGAAAAAAAGAAAAGAAAAGAAAGAAACGAGCGGAAACTACCTTGTATCTGATTTGATTCAAGAAAATGAGAGTGCAACCAGCTTTTGAGGCATTGCCTGACATCTTACGCAGTGCTTGGCTCATAAGGCGAGCTTGCAGACCCATTTGCTGCATTCCTATCTCACCCTGCATGACATTCCCATCCGTGAAGTATTCAGACATGGATAATTGTCAATCTGCAAATAAAGAGAGGTATGATGACTACTCGCAAGAGTAGGATTTCGTTTCCTATCCACCCATTCATTCAACTAATGGACCATGACATCTATGTGTTGTGGCCCAGAAAGCTCGTGTCTATGAAAGAAATGAACAGCTAAAAATTTTACAAACTATCCACATTTTCCATACTCGTTCAGTCGGCCTGACCACTGTACCAGTCTAGTTTGGTCAACAACGCATAAATAATGCACCCACCTGATGAATGGCCTGAATCTCGAAGGCACACATGGGAGAGTATGATTTCATGCAATCATCCACATTCATCATATAAGTGTGGTCCACTCAACAATTGGACCATCTTGATTTTTGGTATAAAACACAACCCACCTAATGAATGACCCAAATCTCAAACACATACAGTATAGTAAGATTCAAAATTCCACTTCCTAGAGTAACCGTAACCAAAGCTCATTAATTAATAAAACATCATTCAGGCAACAAAAGCTTACTTCTATTTCAGCCCGTGGTGTGAGAGCTGAGACCGAATCAACACAAATGAGATCTATTGCTCCAGATCTGCACATACGATCCGCAACTGAGATGGAAGTGTGTTAGTTACACAATATCTTTTCTAATACCTTTATATGAATGAAATGTCTTTCCACTCTGCTCGCAGATCATTGAAACTAGCACCACATAAACGAGCATAACTGATCACAGAATCAAAATCAATAAAACATGTCCTTGGTGAAAGCAAGTTTACATGATATCTCTATCAGATAATATTTGCGTTGCCTCACTCTAGAATTAACAGATAACATTTGCATATGGATCTCAATGTGTTGCTTGGTCAGGAAATAGGACTATGATGAGGAATAGCAATTACATACATCTCTTGCACATTTGCTCACATGGGGACAGTAGTGAATATGTAAAGATTCGGACTGTGTGGAGGGCCGAAATCATATATTGGCAGTGACCCAAAAAATCAGGTTACTTGCATCTTGCATGATGCTATCAACTTAACCAGATCAGTGCCTAGAAGGGGTCATTTTCTTGGACTAGGACAAGTACTATCTAGGACGAATAGCAGAATACCTATTTGCCTTCTATTCGCTTATTTTCCATGCAGATAGCAAGTAGGACTAGGAGCTAGGGGCCCATGACGATGACGGTTATTCAATCCAAGATGAGACATCTTCCAATCTATTTTCGGTTGTTCCTCAAATCAAGCTCTTAGAATCATCCAACTCACCTAAATTTTGGGCCATGGACCATATATGGGGTGGCTGCTGGATGAGTGATAAAGATCTTCCACATGTCTTCCACATGTCTCCATGGAAACTTGTTCCCGGGCTAAAATCAATCAAATTATCTCCATCTGAATCAGCCCAAAGAACAGATTGCTCGTACCATTGTGAAGCAGTATAGTATGCTGCAGTAAACCAGACTTATTATTTCAAATCGAGTTTCCAGTGGTACCTGGATGATACAAAAGCAATCACCGACTGTTGGACTAGAATTAGAGTTAAAAAATGCAATCTCTAATACAGAAAATTTATATTCATAGGGCTGACATCCATATAACACATTGGAATAGACGACCCTAGCCAACTAGGAAAAAATTCCTAATTATCTCACTATACTAATATATGATTTCAAGAAATCAATAGTTAAAAATTACAGTTGGGATATCTCAAAATATTCTTGGGCTATAAAGTAACTACAAGCTAGAGCTCCAAGGGAATTCATATCATGGATTAAAGTACCGGTTTCAGTTTGTGACTCACCTGGGGATCAAAACCGGTACCGCCTGCCGGACTCAGTTTGACTCAGTCCCATTTAAGTATTGTATCCATGCAGAGACTCTTATCATTTGGACCAAAACTGATACAACCCGAATGATACCAAGTCATATTAGATGATATTGAAAACCATAATTCGCATACCAGCCTTCAAGCATGGGTGTATCTAGAGGACTGTCTGGTTAGGTTAAGAGTTCAGAGTAGGAAAAGCACAAGCAAAATGCAGCATTTTCAAGAGTTCATGTAGATACAATTTTGGAAGATGGTGAGAATACACAAATTGGTTTGCCAACATAGTGACAAGTCCAATAGAAAAGGGAATGTTGGGGCTATTGTATATGCTTCAGGCTTCACTTTAGAGAAAGATTCCACAACCTATTCAAGGCATGAATACCCAAATATGTCAAGGCTATGCTTTTACTTATGCATGTATGTATTATTATTAATTGATATGCCACTAAAATTTCCATTTCAAAAAATTCTCATCTTTTGTTTTCTTTTGTTTTTGTAATTGATTAGAATTTTTCTTAAGAGGGAGAAATTAGAACACATTATCATGATACATCATACAGCAAGGGAAAAAAGTTCCCAAGCTGCAAATAAGATCTAACCCTTCATACTACGAGAACATGTTTTAGAGTCTGCTTCTCTTAAAAGTAAAACATGAGAAAGGCTAACTAAAAAAGAATTGCTCATCTCCATCATATCTCCATCTAGTATGCATGTCTCCAAGGATGTGAGACAACGTGAATTAGAAGAATTGCTGTAAAATGATACATGGCACCACACATTGACAATGCACTTCTTTAACCCCACCCCAGAGAGCTTGGATTTTAGCTTTATTAGAGTCACAACGAGGTATTCTGTAGCAGTAACGGTGGCCATAACAGCTACCACCGTTAAATTTTACGATACGGGCCATAACAGGCATTACAACCCCCATAATGACCATTTCTTTTTTTCTTTTTCTTTTTTTTTTTTTTTAAGGTAACACTGCCAGGGTTTGAATCCTGGATATCACTCACACACAATGACTATTATGATCTCTCTTTTGTTATTGGAATTATTATTATTATTATTATTATTATTATTAAATATATATATATATATATAAAAACTCAAAAAACCTATACCAGCCCTGTAATGGCCTTTACAGGGGGTTGTAACGGTTGTTACGGTCTTTTTTTTTTCATAACGGCCATTATAGCCTTTACAACCCCATAACGTGTAACAGTTACCACCATTACCTTTACATAACGGCCTTTACAACCCCCATAACAGCCGTTATAGCATACCATGAGTCACAGTCACTGATAGGAACATAGAATACTCTTTGCAAAGTTTGCATTCTCTCAGTCTTAGATGATTCCCCTCACTCTTGTTGCAATGTATTTCAACAAGAACTATCATAAAAATTTTATATTCTAAAGCCAATCGAGGAACCCTCTTACTCGATCATATCTTGGTACTTCTTACATCACCAATCACTTTTAACCATCCACGTCCTTTTCCTTCTCCTTCTCTTTCTTCTTCTACTCCTTATTCTCCTTCTCCTTTTTTCTCCTCTCCTCCTCCTCCTCTTCTCCTCCTGCTGCTCCTCCTCTTCTCCTTCTCCTTCTTCTACTTCTACTTCTACCTCTCCTCTTCTCCTTCTCCTTCTTCTACACTTCTACTTCTCCTCTTCTCCTTCTCCTTCTTCTACTTCTACTTCTACCTCTCCTCCTCCTCTTCCTCCACCTGCTCCTTTTCCTTCTCCTCCTCCTTTTCCTCCTCTTTTTTTTTTTTTTTTTTTTTTGTTTCTGAAGGATGACAATTTATTAAGAAAACGGCAAAGCTGAAAGAATACAGAAAAGAAAAGAAAAAGGAAAACACCCACAGTGCATAGGCAAGCACAAAACCCAAAATATTACAACCCAAACAGTGTAGAATCCTTAAATTTAGAAGAATCCACTGCCCATTCTATCACATAAGATTTAGATTGAAGAAAAACTCCTCTTGGATAGCCTGATACACTCCTCCTCTGCCCTCTCCTTCTCCTCCCCCTGCTCAAATATTACATGGATCCTTCAAATCTCTCAGGGTGCCTATGTTGTTATTACATTGCATTGATATGGGATCCATCTAGAATGTGACTTTACCATACCCAAATATTTTGTATTAAAAAGGGCGTATAGATATCATAACTTGCTTAAATACTAAACCTGTAGCTTTGATACTGTTCTGAGTTTGGGGGTCGAGTGAGCTGACCGATACCTCGCCCAGCACCCATGGGCAATAGCATATCCTAAAACCATAGATTGTGATGGTAAAATTTGGAAGAACCGCTGCAATATTTAGGAGGTAGGAACATATAAATGAACAAGCCTGAATACGGAGTGTTTGTCAGCAGCATGCATCATAGAAGGTAGCACGGGGCATACAATATAGGAACCAAATGAGCATATGTTTGGGGTCTAGGAATGGAGACTATCCATCAGACAAGAATAGAAGTGTTACTTTCAAGCGCCATCTCCCCATTATCAGGCTGGCAAACAATGAGATTTTCTATGTCCACTCCTAAGGCCCTTGAATAAGATGGATCGAAAGCATGCTCTGCATCAACAAGCATGGCATTGCCGCCTAGTTTCTGCAAATTCACCACAAATGTGCAGTAAGTCAATATCTAGGCAGCTGTCACCATTAGCAAAAGTTGTCATGATGAAACTGGACATAACTGTTTTAACTGCACCTAACATCCATTCCTGTAAATGTATCAAAAAATATCAGATAAATCAGAACCTGGACTTCTGCAATTGCATGTAGTGCTAAGGTTGTCTTTCCACTACTCTCTGGACCAAAGATCTGATAAATCAAAAGGTAAATATAGTTAATCAAAGATCTGATAAATTGAAAGGCAAATATAGTTTAGTTTTATGCTAACATTTCTCTTGACCTATTAAGTTCTAAAAGATATGATTGACCACATGATAATACCCAAAACACAACAGACAAGGCCAAGGTGGGAGTGCCTCTAGACATGCTGGAGAATCTTTGCTCCTGTTGGTCTCGTAAGCTGATGATTGAAGGCTACTCCTTTAATGCCATATCTTAGGGTTCAAGGACAAGCACATGTCAAACTATCAAGTAAAAGCTGATGATTGAAGGCTACTCCTTTAATGCCATATCTTAGGGTTCAAGGACAAGCACATGTCAAACTATCAAGTAAAAGCTGATGATTGAAGGCTACTCCTTTAATGCCATATCTTAGGGTTCAAGGACAAGCACATGTCAAACTATCAAGTATGCTAACAGCTGAGGACCTGTGACAGCCCTATTGGAAAATGGCCCAGCTCGAGCCTGTTTGTTTCAGTTTGGCCTATGTCTTTAGAGGTGAAGCCAAACCCATCCAACTGGCCCAGTAACAGCCTAAGCCACACCTCTTTGTTAATTGTCATGTCAGTTGAGGATTATAAAGCCAAAGGACCATTCCAAGCAATGGTGGCACAGCCGGCTGATGGGGAGGATCCACCCAAGCGTAGGCACCTCCAAGCTAAGTACAAGAATCACACAAAGTATAAAGAGACAATCTAGAAATTTTATTCAATTCAAATGTGCCTTCATACTAATGTCAACCCATTAAGCTTTGAAACATACATATAAGGACGACTTATAATGTCATCAACAACCAATGATTTATTACAAATATAAAAAAGAAATAATAGGAATAAGAATACATTTAGGAATATTTGACTAATGGATTATTGCATAGCTAGCCGATTGATTTTACTAGCCAGCTACCTAAATAGGAGGCTTTGATAGGCAAGTTGTTGGGGTTGAGCTTAATGGGCCTTGCCCATGGATCATAAGCCTAGTTCGTCCTGCATCAAATGGGTACATAGTAGAGGATTGTATCTCTCTAGGAAACTAGTTGTCATGTACACCACTCAAGTTTCAATGGGATACAAACAGGTAATATGTGCACTCAAGGTAGACGTCCATAGCCTAAGATTTACAACTGAAGGCAAGCAAGGTGTCAAAAACTGAAAGATGAGAAGTTTCAATTTTACATGACTGCTCAAACAATTATGAGAGAAATTACCTCAACAATTCTTCCTTTGGGAAGACCCCCACCTAGAGCAAAGTCTAACGTTAAGCAGCCGCTTGGAAAAGTTTCACTGCAGCATAGACACAATTTATCAATGCAAGGCTACCTTCTTTTCCTCAATGTATAAACAGGCAGAGGTGAGAAACAAATTTATATGGAAAAGAAATACATGGGGAAAATGACATACACCAAAGCTCCACCAGCACTTCCTAATCTTGTAACGCTTCCTTTTCCAAATGAACTATTTATGTCATTCATTGCTGCTTCCAGTGCTTTTTGCTGAAACCAAAATGGTAAGTTTGTAATGAAAAACTACATTGGTAAAGATGATACTTACATGAGACATAAATTTAAAGACAATATTTATGAAAATGGGAAAAACATCGAAGGAGGAACTCATAAAAAAGTGCATCTCTATTCTCTATATGGTTGTTTGAATATGGGAAATGCTAATCCACTTCATTAAAACCAATTAGGCTAAAACAATGCTATGACTTGTATCACTCATCATCGTTGTCATCGTCATCACATTATCAGGGCCTTATCTTAGCTATTTGAGGTCCAATGCAGGAATTGTAATGATTGCTTGGTTATAAATAGATGCTATGTGCAGTGTTTTAAATAGCAAACAGCGTCTCCTGTAGCTTTCACCGGTTCAAAGCATGAGGCATGAGCTACATAGCATAGGCTACATGCTATCTCTAGATTTTTAATTAAGGTTGCACTTGATTGCACCAAATGTCATGAAATTTCATCAACCAAACACATCCTAGAATAATATGAAAAATATGGCAAAGATTAAGCATAACAATAAGGAAATAACAATGGAACTGATTTAACAGGTTACTTATATTACTTTCCTAAAATTATTGACAACACTAACGAATTTTTATTGGAAATAGAAAAATGTAACAAATAAAGATTAGTTAATTTAATGTTTAGTGAAAAATAACTTGTGCTGTAAGCTACATAGCATGTAACGTAGGCTATGTAGCTTGCAGTATCTGATAATTAGCATTGTCGCATAGACATAGGCTACATGTGATCATTTGAGCTATATTCATAAGCTACTCAACGTGAAGGCTAAGCTATGCTATATAACGTAAGAAATTTAAAACACTAGTTATGTGACAGTGAATCATGTAGTACCATATTGACACATAGTAATGTCACTTGCCACTTCATAGTAGACGGGCTTCCCCAATTCTGACAATTTCCACCAACAAAATCACTTCTATTGTCAATTTTATTTTTTTACAAACAGCCAGACGAGTCACAAGACTACATTTGACAGATTATTGGAATACAAAGCCTATATCTATGCATATTTGAGGGATGCATATATGCAGGCTGTTTTATAGTGATACAAGATTCCCTCCTCTTTGAGGTATACAGCACTAACGTGTCTGGTGATTAGGGCTTTCGTTGGATGGACCATGGTATGGATAGGTATTAAAGGCAAGGGGAATGGACTATGGTATTGATCCAACAAGTGGCCTGCAAAAAAGAATGATTAGAGCAGCGGCCCACAATCAACCAACAAACTCACTGCAACTGAATGGTTGGAGTAGTCCAATCACTTTGATTCTCGGTCAATATAACTCATCCAAAAACATGGCCCCACATATCAGCAGTCTCACTCACCATACATATTGGTCAGTTAAACCATGAGGAGGTAACTGCATGGAACTTTGTATGCAGCAACCAGCATATTATCATAGCTCATGCATATTTTTGATAGGTTGCACAGAAGAGAATCACATTGATGCACTAGGCTTTACCCATTCTATCAATTTCTACAAATGAAAACACTTCTACTCTCAAAGTTTCAATCAGATTGCGAAACTGAGCTACTACTTACATGGTTTTAAGACTCAAACAAGTCCGATACGACTCATCCGAGGTGACTCAGATTCGGTACTACCTGATCCAGTTCAATACCATCAGTCACCAACTCGGGGAGTAACAAGTCAACTCAGGGGTGGACGAGTCAATCTAAATCATCTAGTCTTTTAACCATGACGATTTAAGACAAACTGACATGGGTTATACTCGAAATTGAAACAGATGGAATATTTGTTTAAGCCCACATGCACCTCTACACATGGCCACTCATGTCCACCAGGCACATGCTCGAGACATCTCACGCATGGACCATGTGGGCTCCACCATCCACTATTCAGGTAGCGCCATATTTGTACATTCGATGTTGATGGTCAGCAGTTCTTTTAAACCATCCATTGTTTTTGTATATGTGTGGTCCATGTCATGGCTGACTGACTGATTTTAATGGCCTACTCAACATAAGGCACTGGTTTTCAATGTGTAGAGTGGTGCATGCGTTGTCATCTACATGGCATCTATGCCTGCAATTTGGGTGGTTTGGGCTGATATTTACACCCTGAGGTTTTTAATAGACATACCCACTTTTTCTATTTTTTGTAATAGAACATCAAGCTGCTGGTACTAGTTTATTACTTAAAATAGTATAAAAAGGGGGCTTTTCATATCAAAAGCTTGGAGTGTATATATCATTTCTCTTTACTCTTTTCAAATGAATTGTGTTGAATGAGAAGTAGAGAGAGAGAGAGAGAGAGAGCTCACACGGTCAAGGAAACGAGGGTCGGTTTCCCCGGAAAGTGCGCCATTGTAACTGCTCTTTGGTTCAAACTCGCAGCGAGTTCTTCCATTGTTTTTAGAAGGTTTTGGAAATGAACAGAGACGAGAAGATGGGTTCTGAAGAGGAATTGAGAGAAGAATTCGAGAGGATTTTGGAGGGAAATAGTGGGTTTTTAGAGAGCATACGGAATGCATCTCTGGTTAGGTGAGAGGGGGAAAAAAACCCAACCCAAGATTGGATTTCTGAGAGACAAAAAACAAACTGAAGATTGGATTTCTGAGAGAGAGAAAACCCAACTGAAGATTAAACTTCTCAGAGAGAGAGAGAGAGAGAGAGAGAGAGATGAGGGCTGTCTTCTTTGGTAATGGAGGGAGGTTTTTGAAGAGCGAGAGAGAGTGAGATACAGAAAAAAAAATAAAAAAATAAAAAAACGAGAGGTTTTTTTTTTTAATACTCTGGCAGTGTGATGGATGATACGCAGGCACTAAGATTTGTTGACATTTATTGGACGGTTAAAAGTAAAAATATCCAACGGTCTTATTCCAACAAACGAGTGTCTAGTAATCAAAGGTCAGGATTGTTCGTGCTGCGTATCAAGCGTCACACACGGGCGCGACTTTGGTGGGTAAATGGGTGGATCCCTGACTGTGGGGCCCACTTTGATGTATGTGACTTAAATCAACGCCGTCCATCCGTTTTGAAAGATTATTCTAGGGTATAATACTAAAAATAAAGTAGACCCAAATCTCAGGTGGGCCACACCACAGTAAAAGTAGTGAGTGATAATTAAAAACTTATCGTAGGCGACGAAAGTTTTGGATCAAGCTGATATTTGTATGGTCTCTTCATCCAAGTCTTTTTCACCTTATCAACAGGTTGGATGGAAAATAAACATTCTGGTGGCCCCAAGAAGTTTTTAATGGTAAGTATTCAATCACCATTGTTTCCTGTAGTATTGTCCACCTTAGATTTTGATCTCCTTCATTTTTGAAATCATATCCTAAAAGGATCTTTCAAAACGAATGAATGGCGTGGATATAAAGAACATACATCAAGGTGGGCCCCACAGTCAACGATCCACCATTCACCAAAGCTACACCCAATTTCTGACAAGGAGAGGTGTATTTCGGCAGCAGGTAAGGGCAGCTTCAGCTAATTAGAGGGGAGCAATGTTCCCATACAGAATGATGTATGATAACGTTTTTTTCCTCACTCGTGTAGAACATCCTAGCCGTGCAAAAGGTGGGCCACGTCATAAACCAGCTAACTCGGAATCAAGGATGGTCCATTCATCAGTCCACCACTTCTGAAATCAACGAACAGCCAACGGTCTGACGCAATGTAGGTATATGGATGAATGGATCTAGGTGATCTTTGTGGTATGGTCTACCATTTTACGGCCCAGATTGCGTACGTCCAGATGAGTGTGTGACGTCCATTTCAAAACCTTGTGGGAGGGCCTCTCCACAGGGAAGAGTTTGGTTGGGGAAGGCTACCATAAGAACCTTCCTTCCTGGGGCCACCATGTTGGTTGGATGTCATCCAACCGTTCATCAGCTGATACCCACTAGGATGAAAATATAAGAGAAAAATCATCATGACCCAAAATCCAGGTAGGCCACACATAGGGATTTTAGAGATTTTAGGTGCGATTTTATACTGCTCGCTCTTGTGGTGTGGCCCACCTGAGTTGCCTATGAACATGATTATTGTTTAGGTGTGGTATCTCAACTAATGGATGGAGTGTATTTCATGTAAATAATACGGTGGGCCACACAAGGCACGGGTGTTGTACACGCTCCTACAACACATCTGGTCGTTGGTACCCTACTTTACAAAGGTCTGTGGGCCCCACTATGATGTATGTGTTTTATCCAATCCGTCCATCCATTTTTCCAGCTCATTTTAAGAAATGGGATAAAAAATAACGCAGGTTGAAATCTCAGGTGGACCATACCACAGGAAAACAGTAGGGATTGAATGTCCACTATTAAAAACTTCCAAGGGCCCATTGTAATGTTTATTTGTAATCCAATGAGATCACACATACCTTGGAAAACACAAATATCATCCAAATTTTCCTTGGCCCCCAAAATGTTTCAGCCGGAAGCACTCAATCCCCACTGTTTCCAGTGATGTGGTCCACCTGAGATTTGGATGTGCCTCATTTTTTGGTTCATGCCTTCAAATGATCTGAAAAAATGGATGGACGGCTTGGATAAAACACATACATCATGATGAAGCCCACATAGCTTTGACATTTAGCCAGCCAGTGTAGTGTCCCCCGACACTACACTAGCCATGCAAATTAATCATAATAATAATAATAATAAATTTAAAAACCAGTAGTAAGGCACCTAGCTACGTGGTATCACGACTCTGTTGAGCCCACCATGATGTATATGTTTTATCCATGCCATCCATCCATTTTGCGAGCTCATTTTACTTCGTGAGTTCAAAATTGAAGTATATCCAGAGCTCAAGTGGACCACACCAGAGGAAACAGTGGGTATTGAACACCTACCGTTGAAAAATGCCTGATATTTGGGTGTGAGTCGCAACTCGACTCAAGACAAGACGAGTCAGCCGAGTTGCGGGTCTTCAATCCATGGCTGTTGCATTGTTGGTGATTGTGAACTGTATTTGCTGCAAGATTAGGCAGTTCTTCGAGCAACCATACCTCAAAAATAGGAAAACTATCGATCTCCTGCTGGCTTAGGTCAATTCCATTGAGTCTCCAACCATGGCTCAGTGGTAGATAGACGCTGTTTCAATACTGAGGTCGTGGGTTTGAGTGCCCATGTGGTGTTTGGGTGTCCTCCGCATTTTCATAAGAAAATAAAGATTCCGAGCATGGAAGATGGAAAAAGAAAAAACAGAAAATCGCCCAATGCATATTCTATTTTCTGCTTCCGCTCCAAAGGAGTAAACAACCATTTTAGGAGGTAAATAATTCAGCCGACAGTTCAATGCAAAACCAATCCAGAGGTATTGCCAAATGGCCTCTTATATAAGGTATTCCATAACTGTAACGGTAGCCATAACAGCCACAACTATTACCTTTATAACACGAGCTATGACGGTTGTTACATGTCATTTTTTCTATAACGGTTATTACAGCCATTACAACCCTGTAATGTGTTGCGGTTGTTACTGTTATCTTTACATAACAGCCTTTACAACCTTGTAACAGCTGATATGGCACACCCCGCTCTTATATGGCGATATTCTTCTGGGTACAAGATATAGTTGCAGCCAACAACACATTTGATTTCTTTCCCAGTTTTCATGGATTAAGAGAATCCCTAAAACATAATCATGGGTCGTTTATAGTCCAAATCTTTTTTGTTTCTTTCATAGTAGTGAAGAGAGTAATGCCCTGGGGTGCTTAAGACCAAGGAAAAGTGGAACTCCACGTAATGTAGATCTCATTTTCTACGGTCCCAGACTCGCGACCATACAAAGAACATCATAGATGGATCTGTTTGGGATCAATAAAATCCAAAAAGTAACCATGAAAAAGAAAACATTTTCCACGGACATTTCATTTTTACACTAATTAAGACAATAAAGTAACCAGTGAAAATTGTTTTCCATTTCATGGTTTCCCCTTGAAAATGGGGTTTTCCTTTTCCTTCAAAGAACTCGACAATCCTTATTTCTATACTTTTTCATAGACAAATTTCACTTTCTTTACTATTGAAGATTCCACATTTCCATAGAAAGCACATTAATGAAGAAAAAAAAAAAAAACCGTTTCCACGGATTTCCTTATCCATAGTTTTACTCAGATATGACATTTTCATTTCAAATCTACTTTTTAGATTCCACCAATCAAAACAAGTACTAAAACTCCCAAATGGCCTCTTAAATTGCATCATTCTGAGTTTAACATACATACAGCTCAATATCTTTCTTTTTCGTATCGCAGATCAAAACCTGGTATGGTATTGGCAATAACAATAATAAAACTAAAAATTGAAGCCTTAATCATGGCACATCTATTACAGCGACAATCCCCATCTTTGGACAGCTGACAATTCCCAATAAAATGATGTAATTTCCGAAAACTTACATATATTGAAGTAAGGCTGTTCATGTACCTTCTCTTGGAGGCAATCGCCGGTCTTTGAATGCTCCTAATGATTCCAAAACAGAATGAACATGGTATGTCACGCACTTATGTAGCTCGGGTAAGTCGATACCCAAACCAAAGGAACGGTCAACCTTAAAGCCAGCTAGCCTCCCACGGGCTTCTTTATTGAAACCAGATACGTATGGGACGATGTTGTTCCAACCATCCCCGGCCACATTTTTCATGATGGGAAGAGCGCTTGATCTCGCAAACTCGAAAGCCCCGCTTCTCACTCCCTCCAAAGCTGAAGAAGGAAGATAGTGTCGTTCCGTTTAAGATGGAGTAAAATGCAGGTTGATGAGAATCTATAGTGCTGTACAAGTGCCCAACATATGATGGTGGTGGGATTACAAGTTTATGCAGAGGTTTGATAATTCTTTGGACTGCCACACATGCTAATGTAGATCACATGGGAAACATCTACGGTGGTGCCGGGAAGAAGTAGGGCCCACATGATGTATGTATCACATCCAACCCACCCATCAGTTGTCCCCTCAGGTGACTCTTGTGATCTAAAAATCAACTTGATCCAAAATTCAAGTGGGCCATGGATTATGGAACAATGTGGGAGGGAAGTCCACCTAAGTTGCAGGACATCCTGATTTTTGTCATTACCCTTTATCCATAGCAGGTAAAGGGTATCGACAGCATGGATTCTGTGTACACAACATGGTAGGCCCCCCACAAAAATCACATGTTGGCATCCCCACCGAACTTGTCTCCTGTGCTGTGGCCCACCTAAATTTCCATTTGGGTGATTTTTTTTTGGGTCATGGAGGTAATGCAAGACCACTCATCTGATGGACAGATCGGATGTCTTGAATACATTATGTGGGCCCCACACTAGAGAGCGCCCCATTTGCAAAACTCTGAAAGCATGATCAATTTCAGTTGTCTCAGTGATAGCACAAAACATCATTCACAATTGCAGTCTAAAGGCATCAGAAACTACTTATAGAGCAAGGAAAGAAAT